>CM076575.1:1479511970-1480223778 GCA_034641835.2 Pinus albicaulis
ACTCATCATACTCGGTCTTTACATCCCTCCGTCAGAGATCATTTCTCTTATTGCATTTCATTTTTTAGGTGTCTCATTCAGCTCATTAATCTGCATTCCGTTAGGGGCATGCCATTATCTGACGGAAGGGCTTTGTTCTCTCATTTTCCCTCATGTTTGTACCTGCTGGGTTGGTCAAAATTTATCAAAATTCATCAAAGTTGAGTTCATGTCATTTACAGTCATAGATGGTATTTTGGTCAAAAAAGAGTCATTTCACTTTCTAGGTCTAGGGTTTGGTCTTCAGAAATGTTAAATAATGCCCGCAGGCCATGAGGATGTCTTCAATAAGTTTTCATTTCAAGATTTTCATCATAAATAATGCTCAAGGATGTTTCTTCTTCAAAACTCTGTTTTGAAGAAGAAATCGTCAAATTTGTTTTTGTAATAAATATGTATTTTAAATTTTTCCGCCACGAAGTACTTCAAATGCAGACTCTGGTCATCCTTTGCCAAAGTCCAACGCCACCATCCCTGCAAAAAATCAACCAAGAAGACATCATTTCAAGCCAAAAAATCAAAAGGAAATTTGAAAAACAGAGTTATATGGAAAGTGAAGAAATGTCAATTTTGAAACATTACAAAGTGGGTCTTTACAAAGAGAAAATCAAAGCCATGACTCTATATAGATATTCCAATGTTTATCAATGCCATTTGCATTCAAGAGGTCGATTGAAGTTGAAGTTCAGTGGTGAGAGGGCGATTTTGTCATTTTGAAAAACCAAGACTGTGTTCAAGGCTGCGCGGCGCATTGGGTAAGCGCGCGACGCATTGGGCATTTTCACACAGTGTTTTTTTCCTCTGGCGCGGCACATCCACAGGACGCGGCGCACTGGGCTTGTGCACGACGCACAGAGCCTCCAAGGCAAAATTCATTTTCGCTCCATAAAAAGTCAATTCGATTCAGCTCATTTTTCTCCAAGTAAGTTCGACCATGCTTGTTCAGTGATTTTAGTCATGTTTGGTGTGGTTTAAAGGCAAAGAAATTAGAGTTTAGTTGGTGAAATAACAAACCCTATATCTATATTAAAATCTGCTCCCTAGGGTTTGAAAAACAAGTGTTGTAATTTGACTATTGGTGTTATTGGTGTTAAACACTCCCACCCCATTTTCATTTGTGTTCCCATCACTGTTATCATATTGTTATCATAATCCCCTCTCCTATTCCCACTGTCCCATATCCCTTATACCCTTTGTTCCCATGTTTTCATCCTCAAATCCTATCATTGTCTATCACATCCCTTCCTTCATATCATTGATAAATTTCTAATTCCCAAAACATTCAAGGACTGTCTCTATATCCTTGATTTCACTTAACCCAAGTATATCTTTTCATTGCACTCCTATCCCTAAAAATTACCCCCATCACCATCTCTCACTCCCATATCACTTATAAAATCTCCAAATCCCGAAGTTCCCCAAGCAGTAAGTGACTGTCCTTTCACTCCAAATTCACTTGTCAGTCTATTATATTCATTGTGATATTTCCTCACAGCCTCTCATTACATATGTGGCACATTTGGTATTGAAAGACAAACTCTTGTTTTCACCACATACATATCAGCATAAACACCTTGTTTTCAGCACCATGTCAGAGACAAATTCATCATATGAGCAAGGATATGAGCAAGACAGTGACTCAACCACCGAGCTAAATGTACCGAGGAGGTCTCATAAAAGTGGCAGGCACGTCAGGGAGGAGCCCACTTCTTTGGCTCAATTGCAGGCCTGCCCGCTTGCAATGACATGCTTTCAGCAACATTCATGTTTTCGGTATTGTGAGATGATATCTCAGATTCAGTACCATCCAGAGTTGGTTCACTTATTTGTCCTACATTTGTGTGATGGTCATGTAAACCTTGCTGGAGTGAACTTCACTTTGACACCAGAGACCATATCTGAGGCAACCGAGACACCAAACATTGGTGAAGAGTGGAATAAGAGACAGCAGCTGGGTAGAGCATATTATGAACCTTACATCAAGCTCGGATATTTGAGGCAGATGAGCAGAGTATTTCCATTCCGGTTTCTGAAGGAGTCTTATGCGCCATTAATGAAGTTCATCATCAGATATTTCAGTTGTGAGGGCCAGTTCTCACGTCTTTATGCATATCACATCAGACTTTTGATGCATTTTACGAGAGTGAGATTGATGAGTATTCCATATTTCATGTGTCGAAACATAGAGCGGATGACTACCCTGGTGCAGAAGAAGACTCCGGAGCAGTAGCATAACAACATTTATCATTATGCGCTCATCAAAATCATTGTAGTACATCAGCTTGGATTGCAGGGCATTGCATGGGATGAGTTCATTTCCCGTGACTTCTTTGTAGCCCCTCAGCCTCCTCCCGAGATTGTTCATGATGAGGGAGAGCCTTCGCATCAGTTTGAGTTTCCTGAGATTGAGCCTATCAGTGCTCCAGTCTGTGTGACATATCAGAGAGGCCACAGACCCTTATTTGTAGCAGCACGACGAGTACTATCTCCACCAGGCGTGGGAGGGGTCTCGTTACCTTCATCAGCAGCATGAGTACTATCTCCACTTGGCGTGGAAGGGGTCTCGCCTTTGACATCAGCACAGGTGCAGGACCGAGGCAAGAGGCCTATGCACAATGAGGGCCCTTCAGTAGGCCAAGACACTGATTTTATACTCATTGATGTTGATTCGAGCTCTCCCAGCTCAAAGCTGAAAGAAATAATCCAGGAGAAGAAAGCTGAGATAGACACAATGACTGAGAAATTGCAGAGAGCTCAATGGGTTATAAATTTCTTGGAGCAGCAGAATAAACAACTAGAGGATGAGCACACACTCATGGAGCTGCTGAGAATCTGCAAAGACCGGGAATTAGCCCGGAAGAGACCATGTGACATGACACCATTTGAGCGAGAGAATTTCCTTACAAGAGTCAAAATTCATCTGGAGAAGCTCTTGGCGAAGGCCAATAGAGACAAAGACATGCTTAGACATATGAAGTACCACTATTGGGCCCGCACACACGTTTTCAAAGCTAGGATGAAGATCCTAAAGGCGAGGTTGAGAAGAGCACTGAAACGTCGGAAAAGGCATGATCCACTCCGAATATTGTCCAAAACTTCCTTGGCTAAGCATGAGACATGATGGGAGACCTTCACTCCAAATTTTAGCAAATTTGGAGAAAATTTTGGTTGCAAAACAGGTTTTTCCGCCTGACGCGTCGCGCCACTCGATGTGCGCTTATGATTGGGACATATTCTGGAGGAAAAATTGATATTTTTTGGTTTTTTATGGTAAATTATGCATGCTCAAGAATGGCTGAGAAATTTCATGAAGTTCTGGGTGGTCTTAAAGGTCAAAAACACTCCAAAAATGGCCTTTCTGCCACTTTTTGCACTAGCAGGAACCAGTCTTGGGAGATTCCACTTGGGTTGGATAGCAGACATCCAGGGCTTTCCAACGAGCTATCATGAGCTCAATTTGGACTTCAGTAAGTGCCTCAAAATCAGCTCCAAAGTGGCGCGGCGCATTGAGTTTTCTAGCACGACGCATAGAGGAATTTTGCCCAATTTTCACTTTTCAGCTCAGAAATTCGGCCAGTTTGACTAGTTTCACTTTTGGATGTAATTATTGATCTATCTTGATGTAATTTTGTAGCTATGATGTAAATTTGGCATGTTTTTACTTTTTCTAGAGGATTCATTCACTAAAAAGTGAAAATTAAGTGAATGGATCAGTTTCCTAGCATATAGAGGCAAGTTGTTTGGCTGCCTAGATTTTAGTTCCATGTTTAGAATTGGTTCAAACAGCTCCTAGAATGATGAGCTAGACCCCTAGAGGCATGGGAAGGGGTTAGGATGGTCTATATATTGTATTTTCTGAGGCATTTTCAGGGTTGGACTCTTGGGAAAAGTTTGGCACTCCATTGTATATCCATTTTCTGTTTTTGGCAAAGGAAAGACCAGAGTTTTGCAGCAGTTGTTGGGATCCTTGTGGCTTATGAGTTTTGATGATGTTCTTCTCATGTTATTGTAAGTTTCATGAATGTTATATGTATGCCATTTCCCTTCTCTTTACTTCTGAATTAAACAAATGAGTAACTGAGGTAGAATTCATTGATTTGCTGGTGCTCTGCCTTAGACTTTTGTTTAGTTTTATATGTTTTTCGTCAGTTTGAAGAGGATCCTTGCACTCTCTTGCCCTCTTCAGCTCCTCAGCAGTATTTTCAATCCATTCATTTGATCTAAGACATCAAAGCCGCTGCCTACCTCGCCCCAACTTGAACTCTGCAAGAAATTGGCCTCATCCCCAAGCCCGAAAATTGTCTTTCCCCTTTTTCCAACAAAATCCAAAAAAATCAAAATCAAACCCTCCTATTTGTTTATCTAGCCTAAGATCAGTTGTTGTTTTAGTCATCTCAAGCCCCTTTGAATATTTTCATTGAGATTGACCCGGAGAGAGCCCTCTCCTGTCCTCGTAGGGCTAGCTATGAGGCTGAGCGTGGTTTGGTGTTGTCCTTCTTCTGCCTTATTTCAGCCTAAGGTGGATTTGGGAACTAACATAGTGGCGACCATACTGGGGAAAATGGTTTTCTTGTTGGTGTTATTTGTTTCATAAGTTACAGACGGAGCCTGAAGTCATGCCAGGTAGCTTTCGAAACGCTTTTGCTTTGCATTAGCAGAAGTAGATAAACGCTGCTTCAGTCAATCTCCGGTTTAGCTTGTGAACGTGACATTTGACTTGTGAATTACCCCAGTATATTACATCATTCTGGAATTTCGGATGATTAAGTCTAGAATTTGATAGGTTGAATAGATCGGCTTTGTTCTTTTATTTTTGAATAGATCAACACACTGGCTTCCAGAAGACATACTAGATCGAATCTCGATCCTGATCCGCCTTCAGTGTATGAGAATCCCAATCTGATTTCAAGAATCTTCTGTCGTGAAAGTCCCGTGATCCCTTCGTTTAAATCTCATTCATGCCCGACTGTATTTGATTTCCTTGAAGATATTGAGTTTGATGATCAATTCGAGTTGTCATTGTTTGAAACTAAATATGAAAGTGCTACTGGTTCTACCGTCATAAATCCTGAGTTTATCAAGTATCTTGAGGTTGAACAAGCTAATAGATCCATTGATAATTAAATCCTGAACCTTCAGAACTCTATTGTGGCAACGAATATTCCTGAGTTTATAGAGTCTGCATCTGAAACTCTTGGTCCATCAATAGTTACATCTGATTCACAAGTTCACACTGAACCTTCTTTCATTCCTACCATTCCCTTGCAACCATCTATTTCTGATTGGCAATCTGCAGTATTTCCTCCTCCGTCTCCACCTCATACACCTCGTACACCTACTGCTCCTTCTCCACCCGTTTCTCCAAGACAGATCATAAATCCACCAAGAGCAATGGCTGCTAGATTCGCACCTCTTGTCTTGCCAGCAAACTTGGATCCATGCCTGCTGATTATCAGAGTAAAATTCCTTTGTTTGATGGTACTCCTCAAAGTGTGCCCGCTCAGCAGCATATTGATAGAACGACAAACTTTTTTGATCTCCATGAAATTGATGAAGAGAATGTCTCCATGAGATTGTTTGTGCAAACTTTTGGAGGTGAGGTACGTAAATGGTTTAGAGCTTTGCAGCCCAGAAGTATTAATACATTAGAAGAGCTTCAAAGACAGTTTCTAGATCGGTGGGAGATGAAGAAAGATCCGCTTCAAATCACTTCTGAGTATACCAAGATCAAGCGCAATCCTGGTGAGTCCGTCCAAGATTATATTATCAGATTTAATGCGGTTTATAATGCAATTCCTGATGACTTGAGGCCTTCTAAGAAGTCAGCTTTGTTAAAATTCCTGGATGGTTTTAATCCGGAGATGGCCTATTCATTACGAGATAGAGATCCGCCCACTTTAGAGGACATGCAGAAGATTTCCATGAGTGTTGAGGCAAATTTGAATGACAAGAGAGCTAGATTAAAAGCAGAGAAGAAAGTTGTGATAAAGGAAGAAGCTTCTAAATCTACAGATCAGATACTTCACAAAGTGGAAAAAATGTTTGAAAGGTTCACTCTTGATAAGCCCGAACCGCAAATTCGAAATCCCAACATCTGTGGTCAGCAGCAGCCATAATTCAGGATTAAGCAACGAGAACAGTGAGCACAAGAACCAACAGTCCAACAGCAAGTAAAGACACCTCTTCAACATAATTTTGTTGGTCAGGATTCAGATGATGAAGATGATGTAGTGGGGGAGGAAAATCATTTCTTTACTCTTGATGATTTGCCCATTTATATCCCCGAAGATGAAGAGTATGCAGAAAGTTCAGCGGTACAAAGAGATGAGGATTTTATCTTGGCTAATGATGCATCTCCTGAGGAAGAGTCGGATGAGTATCAGAGAGGTTATATGAATGCATTATCAGCCCAACAGAAGCAATATTCTCTTAGAAATAGATATGTGCCTGTCAATCCAATCCAAAAGAGAAAGGAAGTTTCAGTACCTAAAACCGATTCACCTGTTGCACAAAAGAAAGCAAAAGAGATAGTTGATCCCACTGCCACCAATTTATCATCAGTAGAAAAAATCAAATCAGCCAATTACAACGAGGGAGAAGGCTAAAAAGAAAGATGTTGCAGCCAAAGAGATCAAAAAGACTTCAGCCTTTAGTTTGGAGAACGCTATTTCTAAATTAAAGGTATCCATTCCCTTGACTGAATTAATGAAGAATAGCAGTTATAAAGGTCAAGTTTCCAAAATTTTAAATTTTGATCCCATGTCTGATATGGTGAATATTGAATATGATCAACCGGAACTAATATTTGGACCAGATTTAGATGGTGAGTCTCCGGACAGCGAAGTACCTCCTTTTTATATCAGTCTTCGATTGCATGAGTTTGTATTGCATAATGCCATGTTCGATTTCGGTGCTTCCCATAATCTTATGCCGAAAGCAATCATGGAGAAGTTAGGTTTAGACATTACCAGGAAGTACCATGATCTTTATTCATTTGATTCTAGCAGAGTGAGATGTATTGGGCTTATTAAAGACTTGGTTGTAAGTTTGGATCATATTCCTACAAAGAATGTTTTGATGGATGTTGTTGTAGCAGACATTCCTCCGAGATTTGGTATGTTGCTTTCCAGATCTTGGGGAGCCAAATTGAAAGGGACATTGTAGTTAGATTTCTCCTATGCGATGATTCTCGTGTTTGGCCAAATGAGAAAGTTGTACCGGGAACAAAAAATGAAGTATATGATTACAACTAAGGAGAAACCGGTCAATCATCCGATTAATTATGTACATACAGATTTAGAGTCTTTTGTTTTGTTTTCCGATAGTTTCAATGATGTAGATAGTCAGTTAGTTCAAGCAGAAGATATTCCAGAGATTACCGAGAATTTCAGAGAAGTTTTGCAGAAAGAAAGGCAAAAACCGAAAAGCACAGTTGAGCAATCAACTAAAGATAGTGGATAGCAAGCAGAAAAAAATAGAGCTAGCACAATTTCAGCACTTAGAAGATGATGAAGAGGGTCTATGGACCATGGATTTCGATGGTGCAGTGGGAAATTATGGTGTTGGAATTGGTATTTGGGTACGCAGTCCTTTTTCCGCTCCAAACAAGGTACCGAGCAATGTACGGGTATGTTCTTACAAATTAGCATTCGATTGTTCGAACAATGAGGCTGAGTACGAAGCTCTGATTGCTGGCCTAAAAATTCTTAGAAAGCTGAATGCTAAGAGAATTGCAGTCTATGGCGACTCCGAATTGGTGATTAAGCAAGTAAAGGGTGAATATCAAACGAAGCATCCTCGGATGTGGGCTTATCGGAATGTTGTTCTGGATATTTTGAAGCAGTTTTCAGATTATACTTTGACTTGTATTCCTCGCATTCAAAATGGAATTGCAGATGCACTTGCTAAGGCAACAAGTAATTTGAAGATCCCAATGAATTCAAGTAATAAGTTTGAAATCCATGTGAAGCACCGTCCTACCGTCCCGGATAATCAAAGATGTTGGCAAGTTTTCCAAGATGATGATGAGATTAATGATTTTCTGCAAAACAAAGGTAAGTTCAAAGATACCTCAATTGATGTAGAATATGATGATGGTGAAGCTGATGTTCAAGTCAATCAAATGGAAGTGTTGCAGCTGAAAGATAATGTTATTCCTAAAGTCTTGATACCTTTAGAAGAGCTCTTTGATCAGGATGATGTAGCTAAGAAACCAACTTTGCGGCCAACTAAAAAGGGAGTTGAAGATGTAAACATTGGAACAGGACTGAAAATCCAAAGATGGTGAAGGTATCCAAATCATTTCCACTTTGGAGGTAAAAGAAAAAATATATCATTTTGTTGTCATCTTTTGCTAATATGTTTGCGTGGGATTATTCGAGACTTGAAGACATATGATACGAATATAATTCGACACACCATTCCAATCAAGCCTAATCGAAGCCTTTCGGACAAAAGTTAAGAAGAATCAATCCGAAGTTGCGCCATCAATTGAGAAGGAGGTGAATCGATTATACAAGGTGGAATCATTGTTCCCATCAGATTTTCTGATTGGATTTCCAATTTGGTGCCCGTTCGCAAAAGACAGGGTGAGATCCGTTTGTGTATTGATTTCAGAAATTTGAACAAGGTGTCATTGAAGGACAATTATCCATTGCCCAAGATGGATCATATACTTCAGCGAGTAGTTGGAGCATCTCGTATGTCACTACTCGATGGTTATTCTGGATATAACCAAATTATGTTCCATGAGGACGACAGAGAAAAAAAAGCGTTCACCACTCGCGTGGGGGACATTCCACTATGCCAAGATGCCATTCGGTTTAAAGAATGTTGGTGCGACATTTCGGCGGGTGATGGACATGGCTTTTGCGAATGAGAAGGATGTTTTTCTTGTTATATACCTTGATGATTTGACGGTATTTTCCAATTCGGATGAAGAGCATATGTATCACTTGAAAGTTGTCTTTCAAAAGTGCGGAAAATATGGTGTGTCACTTAATCCAGAAGAAGAGCTTGTTTGCCATGGATGAGGGCAAATTACTTGGTCACATTATTTCAAAAGATGGCATTCATATTGATCCGGCATGTGTAGAAGCAATTTAGAAAATTGACCCTCTCGGGAACAAGAAGGAGATTCGGTCTTTTAATGGTAAGATGAACTTTTTACGCCACTTTGTCCCTAACCTTCGTTTGAACATCTAGAGAGATTACAAATATGCTTAAAAAGGACAGACCCAAGTGAAGTGGATCAGAAGAGGCGGTAAAAGTCCTTTAATTTAGTAAAGTTGGCACTATCTTCGGCACCGATGTTAATTAGCCCGGATTACACCCAAGATTTTATTTTGTTTTCATTTTGCTTCGAGCATACCATGGCAGTCGTGTTAATGCGAGAAAAGAGATGAGCATGAGAAGCCAATAGATTTTTTTAGTCGAGTATAAGAGATGCGACCTTGAAATATAACATCATTGAGAAGCAAGCTGCGCACCTGTAAAAGCATTAAAGGATTTCCGGGTATACATTCCGAATTCTCATATTTTAGCTTATGTTCCCTAACATTGCACGTGAAAGATGTTTTAGTACAAACGCGATCGGAAGGAAGACGAGGTAAGTGGATTGCAGCATTGCTGGAGTATGATGTGGAGATAAAGGCGCATGAGCTTATCAAAGGACAGGTGCAGCAAAGCTTATGTCTGAATCGAATTTGCACGCTTTAGACATAAATGCGATTCATTGCTATGTGCGATGAGGATGAGGAAAATTCGCCACTTCGGGTATCGGAAATTTTTGTTGTTTCTCAGTGGTATTCGAGATATTGTGTATGTTCTTCAAAATTTGTCACCACCACACAAGCATGACTAAAAAAAAAGGTAGGACTGCGAAATTAAAGGTCTGCAAAATATTGTATTTTGAATTCTACACTTTATTGGAAAGATCCTGGTGGTGTTTTGTTGAATTGTTTGGTGGAAGAAGAAGCAAGCGGGTTATGGAGGATTTCCATAAAGGAGAGCTGTAGCGGTCACTTGTTTTTGGAAAACTACGACCAATAAGATTTTGAGAGCGGGATACTATTGGCCGACATTGTTTGCTCGATGTGTATAAGGCTGTCACAGAGACTGTCATGAATGTCAAATTTTTCGAAAGAAGGCAGAAATTACAGCCATTGCCACTTAAGCCTATTAAGGTAAGCGCTCCTTTTTCGAGCGAGTGGGGTTTGGATTTCATTGGGGAGATCCATCCTCCCTTCTTGACTCAACATAGGTGGATCCTCACAGGCAATAGATTATTTCACAAAATGGATTGAAACAGGTTCCCCACCAGGGCAAGCTACGGATGCGGTAATCATTTATTTCCTTGAGAATAACATTTTGTCTCGTTTTGGTTGCTGAATAAGATAATCACCGATAACGCGACGAGCTTTCAAATCAAGAAAGATGATTGAGTTTTTGCAACAAGTATCATATCACTTTGGTTCATTCAACCACCTATCATCCGCAAGGCAACGGATTGGCGGAATCTTCCAACAAATATTTGGTTAACATCATTAAAAAAGTTGCTGGAAATCAATAAGAAAGGTTGGCATAAGAAGTTAGTAAATGCACTTTGGGCGGACCGAGTAAGTCGGAAAAAAATCCATTGGTATGTCTCCTTTTGAGTTTGTATATGGAGTAGACACGGTGTTTCCTACCTCCCTTGTTGTTCGGTGGTCAAACTTCTTCAAGAAGTCTGGTAGTGAAGAAAGTCATATGCGAGAGAAGAATAAATCGGATGATTCATTTGCAACAAACGAGAGATGAATTTTTCCAAAACACATTTAAGGCTGCAGGAGAGGATAAAGAAAATCTATGACGGAAAGCAAAGGCGAACAAGTTCCAATTGGAAGAAGTAGTGTTGAAGTGTGATGCTAGAAATGAGGATAAAGGTAAGCACGGTAAGTTTGAAAATATTTGGAAAGGTCCCTTTAAGATTGCCCTGCATATCGGGGTCGGGAATGCCTTTCTTCGAAGGAGATGAACGGGGAAGATTGTCCGGCAGGGGGCCGGTCAATGGTCGGTCGTTCAAGCTGTACCACTTACGAGATGTTTTCTCACTGTTTACATCGCCATTGTACATACCATTTTATTTCGGTTTCATCGCAAGAGTGCACTTCGTGATCTTTTCTTTAGTTTGGGGGCCGAAGTGAAGGCTATAATTCTAGAGAATGATTTCAGTTTTTGGTTTCGGTTTGTCAAGTCAGTTTTTAGTCATTTCGGGTTTTCTAAATTGATTCGTTTCGAGTCAAGTTTCAGTCAATAAATTGAGTCAAGAGTTTTGTCAAAATAATGGACTCCATAGCCCAATGGATGAAGGCACGGTCTGCTCTCCCAAATATCTGCAGGTTCTTGGCACCTCCCAGGAGCTACCATCCCCATTGGAGCCAATGTTAGAGACGGTCTTTACATCCCTCCGTCGGAGATCATTTCCCTTATTGCATTTCATTTTTAGGTGTCTCATTCAGCTCATTCATATGCATTTCGTTAGGGGGCATGCCAATATCCGACGGAAGGGCTTTTTCACTCATTCTCCCTCATGTTTGTGCCTGTTGGGTTGGTCAAAATTTATCAAAATTCATTAAAGTTGATTTCGGTCATTTACAGTCATAGATGGTATTTTGGTTGAACAAGAAGTCATTTCGAGTTTCTAGGTCTAGGGTTTGGTCTTGATTGTCAAATAATACCGACGAGACCATGGGGAGGTTCTTAATAAGTTTTCATTTCAAGATTTTTCATCATCAATAATGCTCAAGGATGATTCTTCTTCAAAACTCATTTTGAGGAAGAAATCGTCAAATTTATTGTTTGTAATGAATATGTAATTTTTTAAAGTTTTTCAGTCATGAATTATTTCGGATACAGCCCTAGTCATCCTTTGCGAAATCCAATGCCACCATCCCTACAAAAAATCAACCAAGAAGCCATCATTTCATCCAAAAAAAATCAAAGAGGAAACAACGAAAAGACAGAGTTTGTATTAAAAGTGAAGAAATGCCAATTTTGAAACATTACAAAAAGTGGGTCTTTACAAAGAAAAAAATCAAAGCCATGACTTTATAAAGACATTTCTATGTTTATAAAGCCATTTGCATCCAAGAAGATCAATTGAAGTCGACTTGAGCCGGTGAGAGGGCGAAACAGAGTTTTGGAAAGGTTGATTGTGTGTTGAGGCGTGCGTGGCGCATTAGGTAAGCGCGCGGTGCACATGGGTCGTGCGACGCAGCTGGGCCTCTGCCACGAGTGCATTTTTCAGCAGTGCAACGCATCCACGAGGCGCGGCGCACCGGGATTGTGCGCGGCGCACGAGCCTCCAAGACAAAAATTCATCACGGCTTCATAAAAAAATCAAAACAATTCCATCTTTTTCTGCTCCAAGTAAGTTTGAAAACGCTTGCCCATTGATTTTAGTCGTGTGTGGTGTTGTTTGGAGGCAAAGACATGAGAGTTTTGGTTGGTGAAATACAAACCCTATATCCATATCAAAATATGCTCCCTTAGGGTTTGAATTGAAGTGTTGAAATTTAACTTTGGTGCTAAACGCTCCCACTCCATTGTTCATTTGTGTTCCCATCAACTTTGTCCCTGCTCGTTATCACGGTCCTTTCCTATTCCCTCTGTCCCAAAACCAAACATATCCCTTGTTTCCATTTTCCCTATCCTAAAACCTACCATTTTTCCCTCCCCCCATATCATTTGTAGTAAATTCCCAAACCCCCATATCCCTAAACACGATCAAGTGAGCTGTTTTTGCATTAATCTCACTTGACAAACCCCCACTTTTCCCACGATTTCATATTTCCTCATTGTCCCTATTTCCTATTTAGCATATTTGGTATTGAAACACAAACACCAATTCATCATTTTCAAACAAACCAAACTCTTATTTTCACCACATATATATCAACATATACTTGTTAGACACATTGCAAAGCACCATGTCGGAGACAAATTCATCATATGAGCAAGGATATGAGCAAGACAGATGACTCAACCACGAGCTAAATGTACCGAGGAGGCCTCATAAAAGTGGTAGGCACGTCGGGAGAGGAGCCCACTTCCTTGGCTTAATTGCAGGGCTCGCTCGCTTGCAATGGCATGCTTTCGACAACGAGTCATGTTTTCGATATTGTGAGATGATTTCTCGGATTTAGCATCATCGGGAGTTGGTTCGCTTATTTTTCCTACATTTGCGTGATTTTCATGTAAACCTTCTTTGGAGTGAACTTCACCTTGACACACGAAACCATTTCTCGGAGCAACGGGGATACAGAACATAGGTGAAGAGTGGAACAAGAGACAACAGTTTGGATAGAGCATATTATGAACCTTACATCGAGCCCGGCTATTTGAGGCGGCTCGAGCGGAGTATTCCCATTATCGGTTTCGAAGGATTCATATGCGCCATTGATGAAACTCATCATCGAGATATTTCAGGCATGAAGGCCGGTTCTCACGCCTTTACGCATACCACATGAGACTTTTGATGCATTTCACGAGAGTGAGACCGATGAGTATTCCATATTTCATGTGTCGAAACATAGAGCGGATGACTACCATTGTGCGGAAGAAGACTCCGAGCAGCAACATAACAACATTTATCATTATGCGCTCATCAAGATCATTGTGGTACATCGACTTGGATTGCAGAGCATTGCATGGGAGGAGTTCATTTCCCGTGACTTCTTTACTGACCCCTCGGCCTCCTCCCAAGATTTTTCATGATGAGGGTGAGCCTTCACATCGGTTTGAGGTTCCCAAGACGGAGCCTATCGGTGCTCCAGTGTGTGTTACATATCGAGAGAGGCACCGGAGCCTTGTTGCGGCGACACGACCGGGTACTATCTCCACGGCGTGGAAGGGGTCGCATTACCAGTCATCGGCGGCGCAGTACTATCTCCACTTGGCATGGAAGGGGTCTCGCCTTTGACATCGAGCATAGGTACGGGACGCGAGGCAAGAGGCCTATGCACGATGAGGGCCCTTCGAGGAGGCCAAGACACCGATTTTACACTCATTGATGTTGATTTGAGCTCTCCTAGCTCAAAGGTTAGAGAGACCATCCGAGAGCAGAAAGCTGAGATCGACACATTGAACGTGAAGTTGCGGAGAGCTCGAGTGGAATATAAATTATTTGGAGCGAGTGGAATAAACAAGCTGGAGGATCGCGAGAGACACTCACGGAGTTGCGAGAGAATTCGTGAAGATCGGGAATTGGCCCGAAAGAGACCGAGAGTGACATGACACCTTTTGAGCGGCGATTTGGCTTGAGAGAGTTAACATTCATCTTGAGAAGCTGTTGGCAAAGGCCAATAGTGAAAAAATACTTGCTGAGGCACATGAAGAACCACTATTGGGCCCGCACACACGTTTGCGGAGCTAGGATGAAGATCCCTGAAGGTGAGGTTGAGGAGAGCAACGAAACGTCGGAAAAGGCCTAATCCACTCCAAATCTTGGTCGAGGCTTATTTGGCTGAGCATGATACTTTATGGGGGGCCTTCACTCCAAATTTCAGCAAATTTGGAGTAAGTTTTGTCATTTTTTGAAATTTTGGTCACAACACGGAGTTTCTTCGCTCGTCGCATCGCACCACTTGGCGCGTGCTTATGATTGAGACATCTTACTGGAGGAAAAATTGATATTTTTGAGTTTTTTATGGTAAATTATGCATGCTCGGGAATGGGTCGGGAGATTTCACCAAGTTCAGGTGGTCCTAAAGGTCAAAAACACTCCAAAAATGGCCTTTACGCCACTTTTTGCACTAAACGAGAACCCGGTCTTTGGAGATTGCAGTTTTGGAGGGACAAATGACATCAAAATCCAAAAAATTCCACTTGGGTTGGATAGCAGACAGAAAGGTCTTTCTAACGAGCTATCATGAGCTCAATTTGGACTTCGGGAAGTGCCTCAAAAATAGAGCTCAAAGTGGCACGGGCGCATTGAGTTTTCCGGCACGGTGCATAGAGGAATTTGGCTTCATTTTTTACTTTTCAACTCGAAAATTCGCCCGGTTTGACTAGTTTCACTTTTTGATGTAATTATTGATCTATCTTGATGTAACTTTATGACTATGATGTAATTTTGGCTCACATTTACTTGTTCTAGAGGATTCATTCACTAAAAAGTGAAAATTAAATGAATGAATCCGTTTCCCTTCCATATAGAGGCAAGTTGTTTGATTGCCTAGATTTCGGTTCCTTATTTAGAATTGGTTGAAACAGCTCCTATAAGGATGAGCTCGACCCCTAGAGGCATGGGAAGGGGGTTAGGATGGTCTATATCATGTATTTTTCTGAGACATTTTCGGGGTTGGACTCTTGGGAAAAGTTTGGCACCTCATTGTATATTCATTTCGACTTTTTGGCAAAGGAAAGACCCGAGTTTTGAAGCACTTGTTGGGATCCTTGTGGCTCGACTTTTGATGATGTTTTTCTCCATGTATCTGTAAGTTTCATTAATGTTATATGTATGCCATTTCCCTTCTCTTTGCTTATGAATTAAACAAATGAGTAAGCGAGGTAGAATTCATTAGTTTGTTGGTGCTACGCCTTAAACTTTTGTTTAGTTTTATATGCTTTTTCGTCGGGTTTGAAGAGGATCCTTGCACCTCTTGCCCTCTTCAGCTCCTCAACGGTATTTTCTATCCATTTAATTAATCTAATACATCAAAGCCGTTGCCTTTCTCGCCCCAACTTGAAATGCTGCAATAATTTGGCCTCATCCCCAAGCCCAAAATTGTCTTTCCCTTTTTTTCCAACAAAACCCAAAAAAAATCAAAACAAATCCTCCTATTTGCGTATCTAGCCTAAGATCGAGTTGTTGTTTTAGTCATCTCAAGCCCCTTTGAAAACTTTTTTGTTGAGATTGAATCGGAGAGAGCCCTCTCATGTTCTGGTAGGGCTAGCTACCGGAGCGAGCGTGGTTTGGTGTTATACGTCTGTCTGCCTTCCTTCGACCTAAGGTGGATATAGGCACTAACACATCATAGAGCCCGGATCTTAAGTTTCAACGTCATCGGAGCTCCAAAGCTGCAATATCTACACTTCTATATTTTTTACTGCGCGGTTGAAGTATCGACATTTGCGGCGAGGGACAGGGTGCGGTATTCCTTCCAGGTAGTCCATCGAGTTATGTAGTGCCTCTTATGGGATCATTTCAGGGGGTCATTTTAGGCCAACTCTTTAGCTTGAGTGTCTCATATTTTGAGCAAATCGTTGTACTTTCATTCCACCTCCTATATAATAAAAACGGCTCAACTATTCTATCTATTTGTATGGTGTCTTTAGATTATTTGTTTACATTGCTACAATTCTTATATTGTGTTTTTGTATTCTGCATTCTCCCTTTTGGGATATTATAGTGGTATCGAGCATGATGTTTGGCTTAGCTTGTGGACACTTCATCTTTTGCATCAAAAGAAGAAGTAGATAGTAGAGATCTCGTCATGAAAGAGGATTGCAATTTTTCCACTCTTTTCTTTAGATCCATGCAAGATCTCTCGAAGCAGGTCAAACAAATGAAGAGAGAAAATCAAAAGGAGGATCCAAGAAGAATATTTGATGAAGAAGGTCCCAACACTTCCAATCAATAGAATAAGCAACCGCAGAAGCAAAGAGCTTCACATCATTCTACTAGATCCACTTCCTTTGAAAAATGAAAGGGAATGGTATGAATATGAAGGAGACTTGGGGCATGAGACCCTAAGTAAATATCTATCCGAGTACAAAGCACAACGTAGAGCTCTCAAGGAGAATCTAACTCTCCAACAGTTTTTGCAACTCAAAGAGGAGAGGAGATCCTGCAGCATTAATAGAAGAAAGAGGCATAGATTCTTCTTGCCTGCATTTGATGGATCCTCCACAAGAACATTAAGGTCTTGGAGGGAAGAGTTAGCTACATTCTTTCTGCAATATCTTGTAGTAGAAAGAGAGGTTGTGGAGATTGCAATGCTTCTCCTAGAAGGTGAAGCAAGAGATTGGTGGTTCAGTCATTTGTCACACATGAAAGTGTCTACTTATGAATATTTCATTCAAATACTGAAGAAGAAGTTTGGTAGAAAGAAACCAGAGACATATCACATAGAGATATCACATAGAGATATCTCCCATCATTAAGGAGATAGTACATGAAGAACCAAAGGAAGATGTCATCATTATCACTCGGGAGGAGGAACACTTGCATCTTTGCAAGATGGTATTGAGCTCTTGACATTAGGAGCCCCATGCATTATTCATGAGATGCACGAGGAGGAGTTAGATACCATCGTTGGTACGAGTAGAGGAGATGCAGCCATAATCATTGCAGAGTAGTTGGAGAGGCCATTGCACCCTAGGTTGGAGGAACTCTTGTAGATGTGCAAGATGTTACCAGAGATTCAACTTATCCAAGGTTTGCACATACTTTCATCTAATATTATTTCAGATACCTCATATTTATATTTGTGAGACCATGTCATCAAGGCAAGTGCATAACCAAGGATTAGAGCACCTATTTGATTTGGAGCAACAAATTATCACTACAGGGAGGACCCTTGATTTGATCAAGGAGAAGATGTATAGCTATCCCACTTTTTTCATGGTTGAGCTACACCCAACACTTTGTGTTGAAGTTTGGAGTTGCGGAAGATGTGAGTTTAGCATTATATGTGGCCATGAGACAAAACATGTATCACCATGTATATCCGCAATGCTATCACTTAGCGACGAGTGATGAGAAGAGGGCGCCATTATTCTTGGAGCATTCTGAAGGTAGCTTCACTCATGAAGCGCTGGAGGGATAGATGATAGATGGTATACATCTTGTGATGGAGAGCACATTCCATTGTCAAGATGAATTTTACTTGATGAGCATCTCACGGCTCAAAGAGGAATCACTACCTACGGCATGTATGGAGCCTTATGGGTTCCAATGGGCCATTGATGAGAGGATCTCATGGAGAGACCTCAATGGAGGTGCACTTCAACATTTCATGGAGTAAAAAAGCTATTCAAATGGAGGATGTTGGTATTCTACCTTGGGAGTATACCAAGATTGATTTTGGCATGATTCATCATCCACATTGGGATGAATGGATCCGGATGAGGAACAGTGGTTGCCTACCTTCCTGTGCAGATCTATGATACACGGAAACAAGAAGCATGGTTGTGTTTCTTTCTTTTGGGTGAGCATGGGTTTTACCCAACATATCACATTTGCACGATCCATGCCATGTATATCACCGATGACATGTAGCATAGCGAGGCATGTTTGTGCTTGGTTATTTATGAGAGAGTTTGGACATCTCATGATATATCTTATGTCGATGTATTTGCTTTTGTTTGGGATGTGTATCATGTATTTACGTGTACTTTTGTTTGTTATATATCTCATGTTCATGTATGTACTTGGGTTTGAAACAAGACATAACTCTCACATGATGTGTCGAAAGGGAGCTTATTTGTATTGTTCTGATGAGACATTCCACATATTCATTAGTATGTTGTTGCTCCATGACTTGCATCATGATGATGTAAGATGGAAGCAAGAATCCTTGTTGCTTTGGTTACTTTTGGGAGTGTATGTGTTGATTTCTCCCCATACATTGCATGTTGTTGATGGAGGATGGCAACAGGAGGACTTACTTTGTTGGCTTATGTTGAGTGATTATGGTCATTGTACTTGTTATAATGATAATGTGATGGGGAAGTAAGAGGCATTGTTGCGGTGGCTTCTCTTGAGAGAATATGGCCACTACATTTGGTACAATGATGATGTGGTGTGGCGGCAAGAGGCATTGTTGCAGTGGGTTATTTTGAGAGAGTATGGCTCTCATATTTATATTGATCCTGATTTGGCATGGAAACAAGAAGAATTGTTGTGGTGGCTTCAATTAAGAGAGTATGGCTCTCTTACTTGTTTTCATGATGATCTAGCAAGGTAGTAGTAGGCTTTGCTGCGGTGGTCGTTATTGGGAGAGTATTGTTTGACATTATACATGGTTATCCATATGTTTCTACTTCATTTTTTTCAGTATGTTGATGTGATGTTTGGATCCCACAAGGCCAACAGGGTTAATCATAAGAGAATTAATAGATGTTATCTACTCTATGTGACATGTGTTGGAGAGATAGTTCATGAGTTGGAAATTTCCACTTTGGGAAGAAACCACTTCATTTCATGTATCTCATGTATATAGGAGATCTTTGGACATCATTTAGTTGCCACTTGGAGATTCATTGATGAGGAGATGCATCTAAATTTTCGGGTTGGAGGCCATTCTAGACATTCTAGAGAGGCAACTTTGTAGTTTGGGCATGCAATACACATTGTGGCGGATGGGGAGGCCTTCCATATGTGGATGCCATTTGGAGGGAGGATGTTTGTTGTAGCATCCAATTTTTTAGTTTCTTGAGGACAAGCAACATTTTAGTGGGAATCATCGTAATATTCCCATTTTTCCATCGAGATAATTGGAATATTAGAGTTCTTAATTTTCATAATTAATTAAGTAAATAAGAGGTTGGAGGGACCCACAAACCCATAGATGAATAAAATCCACTTTTGATGTGTGAATGTGGATAATTTTGATCTAGATCTACATCATGGAGTAGTGGGGGCAACTTCTTAAATGAAGGAAGAGTGGAGATCATGGATCATCAATGTAAAATCATGGAGATCTTGGAGGAGGTCCATTGAGATCATGGTCCATTCAAAGTAAGATCATAGAGCATTGATGATGAGATAGTGGAGGAAGTTGTGCATCCAATGCAAATATGATGGAGAGAGTGGGAATTAAATGTAGAGATGGTGGAGAACATTGAGAGATCACATTGTCTTCATGGAGGCTAGTGGCCACATGTGTAGCACAATTATGAGGTGGGCCGAGGGCTATGGAAGGTTCACAAAGAATATAAGGGAGATGAAGGCAACATTAGAAGGAGGGATTGTATTATTATTTCTGATCTCGTTTAGATCTAGATTTTCCATGTGACATTTCTATGCATGCTTATGCTATTTAGCTAAGTTTTCGGGGTTGTTTATCACACGGGTGTTTCGAGTGGAAATCCCACCCTTCCCCATGGGGGACTTCAAGTGCATACTGCGGGAAGGTTATTCTAAGCTTCCATACATCATCAAGAATTAGTACCACATTCAGCCACTCCCATATGCACATTCGGTCTCGGGAATAACGCATTCCTACTTGAGGTTTTGAGAGGTGGAAGTTGTTTCTAGCATTTCATCTAGGAAATCGGTGGAGGATTCATCCTTTCACCTTGTGCTTCAATATCAGCCTTTCAAGAGAAGCATATCTATATACGGCATTCGGTTCATCATATTTTACCTCCATGCGAGCGACATTCCCCTCAAGGATTGCGCGGTTCGGTCTTGCGGATCTAAAGGAGGAAGGAAGTTTCTAGTATTTCAGTTAGAAATCTTGTGAGGGACCATCTCCTCACCTTTTATTCATTGTTTCCACCATTTTTTGAGTTGATTTTCCATATTTAGTCGACAGAGCTTGAGACTCTCCCTCCTTGATCGTGTAGTTTTTTGAAAGTCTGTTGACTAATCAACGGTTGCATTCGATGGACGAGGAAAGATAAGCTATATCTTGAGCTTCTAGCTTGAGGGATCTAGTGAAGGGATAAACCCTTCAAGCATATATCTGATTGTAAATCATATTTCAGCCATCATTATTTATATTATGCTTCAGATTTTCATACCCAACAGTCATAGTTGCAGGGCCTAAGAGGGTGATTTTCCAAGATTTTCAGATTTGGAAATCCTTTCTGGGTTATCTTGGGTATTCATCATAGAGCCCAGATCTTAAGTTTTAGCATCATTGAAGCTCTAGAACTGCCAGATCTACATTTTAATATTTTGCTGGCAGTTGGAGTCCCGAAATTCGTGGCAAGGATAGCGCAATATTCCTTCCAGCAGTCCAACAGTTACGCAGTCCCTCTTGTGGGATCATTTCAGGGTCATTCTAGGCCATCTCTTTGGCTTGAGTGTCTCATATTTTGAGCACTGTTGTACTTGCACTCCACCTCCTATATAATAAAATGGCTCAGCTATTCTATCTATTTGTATGGTGTCTTTAGATTATTTGTTTACATTGTTGCAGTTCTTATATTGTGTTTTTGCATTACTGCATTCTCCCTTTTGGGATATTACAATGAATCTCATAGCACTAGATATGGTTAAGAAACTGGGACTAGAGACTCATGACCATCCTAACCCATATCCATTAAGGAGGGTCAACAATGAGGTAGAGATAAATCTAACCAAAAAGTATATAATCAAATTTTCTATTAGTGTTGATTTTGTTAATGAATTAAAGTTGGATGTAGTTCCACTTGATATATGTGGAGTTGTATTTGGGACTCCATATATGTGCATGAAATATGTGATCTTAATTTGGAGAGCTCATTAGTGTTTCCTTATCAAGGAAAAAAAATCCTTCCTCATAATGTGCACAGGGGAAGATCAAATATCTCACTACTAAGGGCCAACTAGGCAAAAAAATTCATCAGTTCTAGAAAGAAGTATGTCTAGTTATTTTTAAGAGAAAAATTGTATATAGAAGATTCCATGAGAACTAATTCATACCTAGAGGGGCACACTAAAGAATAGAAATAGGAACTAGAAGAGTTGCAATAAGCATACAAGGGTGTGTTCTAGGAACCTCTTCTACTATTCAACAACCCCCATTATTTTAGAATAGTTTCCTTAGAAAAATAATGGGGACCCTTTTAAAAATTTTAGACTAGGTCAAATAAGACCCTTAAGTGATTGATTAAAATATAAATGGAAGTTTTAAAAAGCTAAAAGGCATTATTTTCTATTGGCTTAGAAAATATTTAGGCGGAAAATTCAAAAGAAATGCAATCACAGATTGCAATCACAAATCGTGAATACATCACGTGACATGCTAGGCCACTCCATATGCATATTGCGATGCGATATCAATAAAATTTGATAAAACCTTAAAAGGTTTTAACTAAGTAAAAAGGGATTACGATTAAATCAAGTTTCATAAAAGGAAAACCGTGGGACCCGCCTTTTCCATGTCACCAATCACAATCGAAAATCACATTTCCATCCCACCATCATTCCATCTGACCCTAATTTCATTTCCCTGATGTGATATATCACATCGCATCGCACTTTTTCCAGCAACCATTTCCTTCTTCCATCCAATTTCGCTGAGATTGCAATTGTGATATCGCATCGCAAGATTTTCATCTCGCCTTTCCCCGCTAATGTTCAAAGATTTCAAAACCTTTGATCTATTAACTTAAAATATATGTTTATAGCGTGAAAAGGAATTAATCGCAATCAGAAAAACAAATTTTCTCGGTGTTTTATAACATTGGCACACAAATGAATATGTGATTCGAGATATTTTATTAAAACATCTAAATGTCTATTCAGGCACGTGAACCCACGCTTTCCATTAATTCTATGCCTTAATGGTATAATATCTCAAGCCTCAAAATCTGAATTTATCACAGAAGAATTAATGTTTTAGATTACTCTGCATGTCAATTTTTATTCACCATCATTTCAATTATTGTTACATTGCACTCGTATTGCAACAAAGTTGCCTTTTTACTCGTTGTTCTTCTTATTTCGCAGGCAAGTCAAGAAAAACAAAAATCCTCGAAAATTTCTAAACTACAAAGAAGTCCAACAAACCCATGGCTCTCCCTAATCCTGTGCCTCTTGCTAACAAAGTAAGAGAATTGTCACCCCTATTCACAGATACTACATGCACAATAGAAAGTTGTTATGCTTCATGGGAAGCAATGTATAGGTTATTTGAAGATGAAAAACCCTGCAAGGTCGAAAGAAAAGCTACTACAGATGCCTTTGATACCTTAGAAGATACTATTGCCAATGTCGCCAACTCTTTTCTGCATAGAATTGCTACACGCCCCAAGATTCTACCGTATTTAGATATGGTGAAATGTATTATTGACAACCTCAACATTGGAGATAGAACCTTCCTAACAAGTAGAGGAAAAATGATAGGGTCATTCAAATAAGAATATTTAAATCAAATGTACCACATTCCAGACCCTCAGAAGGTTTATGATAAAGGTTTCCTAGCGCAATTCGCAAAGGAAAACAAGTTGCAATCAGATCTCGTAAAGAAATGGAGTAACCCTAACAAGAATAAGCACGATGAAAGGGGTATGTATTCTACTTCTTCACTTCCTAGTCCCTACTGTTATATTTCCACTATGATGTCTATAATATTTGGACAAACCAATACCAGTAAATTATCCATTGAATGGGTTCCCCTTATGGATGTCATCACAGACTCCTACATCATGGATTGGGGAACCATTTTGTCAAATAATATTTCCATCCAGATTCTTGAGTACATAAAAAATCATTCATTTTCATATAAGATCCTTCCCCCATTCGATATGAGTGCCTACATTATGGATGCAATGTGTTTCACATCATATTTTCCAGCCATGGTTTGGAAATGGATTATCCAAGACCCCACTCCCATTCATATTTATCATGATATTCTATGGGAATCTAAATATCAAACCAATTTCTATAGGATTTTCCACGGAGTTATGCTCCCACTGTTTCAAGCTATGTTTAATGAAAAAGGCCCCAATATTGTCTAAAGAAGCCCAAGCTGACTTCAAATCCTTTGGGAAATGGTTTTGGGAAGAGTTATTTACTTGTGTCAGAGTTTTTGGAAGCTTAGCCCAACCATATGTCCTCTCATTATATGTGGGCTAGAAAAACTTCTTGCAAGATAAGTTGCTTATCAGACAGTGGATCATGGATTGAACAAAGTTTTGAAAGAAGCAAAGAGAGTTGCACATCCTTCCTTTCCTATTTACGATGGTGTATGCATTAGACAATTTGAAACATACCAGATTAGAAATAAATTAAATCCAATGTTTAAAACTATTTACAATTCCTAATAGGAAATATGACCCAGACAAAGTTGCATTCAATTTCACAACTCAAGTGAAAATCAAGCCATTTTCTCATGAAAATGATAATTTTGATGATTTATTTGAGCCAATTGATACTTATTCAACAATGGATAAATTGACATATCATGCCTTAATCCTGAACAAATAGAAAAGTTCAAGCAATACAGGAATAAAAGGTTGGAAGGTATTCCTCTAGATATTCTGGAGGTATCCCAACATATCTCACAAAAAGAACAACAAAGAGAAGAGCAGAAGTAGCATAAGAAAGAACAGGGAAAGGAACAACCCCCTAAGGATACTAAGTCCTTAGTGGAACAAAAGGATAGTATTCTACTAGAACTCAGACTATGGGTCCATCGTTTTCAAGTAAATTAGATGAAGTCTGTAAAGACTTTGACCAACAACTTGAGGGAGATCAAGAACTGGTGATCAATGATCATCAAGAAATAGTTGGAACACCTCATGGCAAAAGTCAAAACCCGTTTATTGCTGAGTCTACTAAAAAATATGTTAGCACAGAAGAAGTCGAATTTATCCTGGCCTACCCAACATCTGAAATAGTGTTGAAGATAGAGGAAATCCCTCCTTTGGATATCTTTTACATCCCTTTCATGTCTTTAAAGAAAGGGTCCTGAAATTTTGAAAAATAAGACATTACAAAAGTTTCACTTTTGTACTCTTAAAGTTTCTCTTAATAGAAAAGGTTGGACCAGACATTGTTTTTCAAATGAGCAGAGTTAGCATATATATGATACTTTTATCTTTATGTTTATGTTTTGTTTCAAATGAGAAATAGTTAAATTTCCTTATGGTGTTTTGTTATATGTATCTTTTTAACACAATCCAGCATTAATTCACTTTTAAACATGCTTTGATTGCCATTTTTTTATACATATACAATACATGCAATAACATATGTGATATGTGCTTAATCAATTGATTTGGTTAACTATTTAATCAAATCAATTATCTTAATTTTTTTTACATTTCTTTAAGTGTTTCATAAATCTTCATTTTCATTCACTTAAAGATTACATTTTTAAATCACATATAAAAGAAAGATAATTCATCCCACGATAGAAATAGGTTTATATATTTTTTTATTCTTGTTGTTTACTCTCATTCATCAAGTCACAGTTATAAAATACCACCCATCCACTCAATTATATTTCATTGGGAAACTGATCCCATAATCCCCAGTCGAAGCCACTATCTCAAATAGATAAGGGACGATTTTTAAGTTCCCGATTGGGTGGTTTTCCCCGATGTTGTTGTAGATATTTTTGAGGCATCAACTTTTTTAGCGCTAGAAGGAGGACCAATAGACTATGAATGGCACCAAATACTAATCCTAAGACTAAATACCATCAAAAGATTCAATCCCCCTCCAAATCTCCTACAACTCCAAGCCCACACTCAAAATCTCCTACCTTTAGATCACAAGTTGTTCAATCTCCTCCCATATCTCCTAGTTTAATTCCCAAAGAACTCTCTCCTGACTATACTCCAGAATCGCCTGAAGTACAAACTTTGATAAATAAATTAGAAGAAATTTATATTTCAGCATAAAATATTGTGCTTTCAAAAGCCTCCGAAGGAACTGTTACTTCAATTTTTCAAGGTACTGGTGTATTGACTCATTCTCAGAGTGAAAAACTTGGAATAACTCAATTTGAGTTTCCTATTCATTCCCATCGCAGGAAAAATCCAAAATATGAAACTCAAACATCTACTAGTGAGATTATTTCATCTTCTCCTCCTCAAACTCCATCATTTATTCCTCCTTCAGTTACATCCTCTCAACATATTTCCTCATCTACTCTTATCTCTTCATCTCAGTCAACTAGTGTTGCCTCAAGCAATACTATTTCCATGGTTGTTTCTTCTTCAATTACATCCACCTCTGAAACTACCTCTTCTTCTTCAAATCCCCCTTCAGGAAAAACCAATCCTCCAAGTCACACTATGGAAAATAGGCCATGGACTAATCCTGGATTTGTTCAATTACCAGGTCCTCTTCATAATTTACCCAAGCATCCAGAGATATGGTTGCCTGAGTATAATCCTGACGATGGTCTCCTTGCTCAATTACATCTCCATAATTTCATGCTTGACATGAATCTAAATGATGTCTCAGAAGAAGATTGTGTAGTAATGTTGTTTCCCTATACTTTTCAAGGATCAGTGGGATCATGGTACTTTTCATTACCATCAGGAACTATTACTAACTGGGACATATTCAAAAAAAAAAATTTGATCAAATTTGGCGATGATCATACTACTAGTACTCTCATAAATGATCTTCCAAATCTTAAAGAAAATTCAAGAGAAAATATCAAAGATTTCAATTCCAGATTTAACAAATTGTTGAATGAAATCCCAACTACATCTAAAACTGGTGTGGATGTACAAATTAAATGATATATATCCTCTCTTCCTTCTAATATAGCAATTTTTTTAGATAGAGCCAATAAGGATACTTTGGTAGAAAATATGAAAGAAGCCTTGTCTGTAGAATAGATAATTCTTGCTTTAGAAAAGAAGACTACCCAGGAAGATAGAAAATATAAAAAAGTCACATTTAAGGATGAAACCAAAAAGAAATCACCTAAGGATCCTTACGATCTTGAAGGATTACAAAAATTTCTCAAACCCATGTCAAATGACATGGTAGAAATAAAAAAGCAAGTAGTAGAGTCTTCTTCTAAGAAACATTTTAGATCTTTCATGAGAACTCAGACCTCAAATCCTCAACCTCCAAATATAATTTCTAATGCGGAATCATATCAAGAAGAAGATGAGGATGAAACAATATTGTCTGCACATGAATCACAAGATGAAGATCTGGTTGAAGTACATGTATTATGGGATTTTATTCTCCCTACATCTGATAATGAAGATGAACATGAGTCATTTCCAGTTAGCACTAGAAGTAAAGACCCTACTAATTTGCCATAGTCTTCTAAAAAACAGAAATCTTCAAACCCTGTCGCTAAAGAAAAAATTGTTAATAAAAAGGCTCCTTCTACATCTCCTAAAACAATCCCAACACCTTCTAATTCTTCGTATACATCAAAGACCTTAGTGGTTTCAGATACCATTAAGCATAGTATAGTGGAAGATATGAAGAAAATCAAAGCAAATATCTCTATGTATGAGGTGAGTAAACTAAATCAACAAAAAAAAATCATACTCAAAGAATTGAATGCAGTTCTTGCCTCTCCTTTACCTACTCTTGTTACCTCTAAAGCCTAAAAAGGTGTAGCCAAACCTCCCATAGATTCATCTGAAAAAATTCATGCCATTGATGCTATCCTAATTGGAGATAGATCCAATTCTCACACTCCTCCTTTCCTTCTGAATTTTGAAGTTTTTAATAAAAATGTGCACAATTGCCTAATAGAATCTGGGGCTTCTTCAAATATAATGTCATATTTTGTTTGTTTGAAGTTAAACATCTCACCCAAAAATTTTGTTCTACACATCTTTCGATTAGATATAACCAAAGTCAAGGTTTTAGGAGAAATGCATTCTGTCCTTATTAGACTCGCTTCTAATTCAAAAGTCCATCAAGTAATTTACATTCTATTTGATGATATTCCTGACTTTTCATTAGGGGAATTTTGAGGTCTAAAATGGGACTTCTAAGGAAATTATAAAATAATAGTGGAAATAATAAAATAAGATTAGATTACATCATCAAATTTTAGAGGGAAAAAAGAAGAAACTACTTTTTCAACTCGTATTTTCAACTTATCTCCCTATGGGTTTACTCAAATTTTGAGCGGGAACACTTGTTGGATGCAGAATTTGATACCTCATCCAAGGAGTACCCAGGTTGCATACTTTAGATGGAATTTTCTACATTAAAATGAGAAATAAATTAAAAACGTGATTGCAATCATGTTTTTCATGTATTTCTCATTTTTCATGTAGCGGGGTCAATCAAAAGTATGCAACATGAGTACTCCTTGGATGAAGAATTAAATTTTTCATCCAACGAGTACTCTCGCTTGAAATTTGAGTAAAGCCTTAGGGAGATAAGTTTAAAATACAAGTTGAAAAAAGTAGTTTTATTATTTATTATTTTTTAATCTTTTTACCTTTTACCCCAAAAATGGTGAATTACCCCCCATGGTTGACATCATCATATTGAATTATATTGGGTCTTATAAAGTTGATTTTGGTTGTACATTTTTCTTAGGAGGCCCATTTTAGACCTCAAAAGTTCTTGAATGACGGTTTGATTCTGAGTAGAGATTGATCAGAAAAGCTTCACATTTATTTTGCCACATACTGGTCTCATATGTGGCTTCCCTATAATGGTAAGCCAAATCAAATTCGATTTGATTGTGAAAGACACATGAAATACACAGTGACTGATTTTGAGGATGAAAATGAACCAATGGCCTTTACCAGTAACATCCTTGGAAATTACTCTGTTGAATCATTCTTCGGCAATTTCAATGCACAACAATCTCCATTTCTTATCAATTTAGTTAATTCTCAAATTGAAAACTTTTCTCAGTCAGATTCTTCCAAATGTATAAATATTGTAGAGAAACCTTTTGTTAAAATTTTATTTTAGACATTTTACTTTGATGGATCAAAATCAAGCAATGGTGAAGGATCAGGTTGCATACTAATTAATCCAGAAGGAGAAAATAAAATTATGGCATGTAGGTTAAAATTTGAATGCACAAACAATACTGCAGAGTATGAGGCACTGGACCAAGGCTTGTATAAAGCAATAGATCTTGATGTCAAATAGCTTCAAGTATATTGTGATTCTGAAATAGTTATTAAACAGGTAAGAAATACTATTCACTTCATTTATGGTCATCTCAAACATTACCAGTCATTAGTGCAAGTTCTTACCTAATATTTCTTAGCATTCAATATCTCACCCATCCCAAGGCTCCAAAATGAAAGTGCTGATATCCTAGCCAATGTAGCATCCAAGCTTATTCCATATCAGGATTAGAGTCTAGATAGATTTTCCATAGAATTAATTTTTCGCCCATCTATTCCTGATAATGTTAGCAACTAGAGAGTATTTAATGATGATGAATATATTCTAACCTTTCTGACAACAAAAGAATCATATGATGATCAACTAATCAATGAAGATGAATATGAAAGAAAATTAAAACAAAAATCTGATGAAAATTCCATACCTAAATCTATGGTAAAGCTTGAATATCTTAATGACCTAAAAGAAAATTTTTAGAAGGTTACAAATTCTAAGCTAGAAAGTTCAACCTTGAGATTTGAACTAGTAAACCTTGGCACTGGCCTCAAACCTCAGAATATAAATTTAGGACTTGGTATTTCATTTGATGAAATATTAGCCTTCATTCATTTACTAAAGATATATGAGAATGTTTTCGCATGGAAATATGAATATATCAAGACATATGGTACCTCCACTATTCAACATACTATCCCAATGACATCCACCGAGAACCTTGTACAGAAGAAGTTAAGGAAGATTCACCCCAATTTTGAAAATAAAATAAAATCTAAATTGAATAAACTCCTTACTCCTTAAATCCAAGATCATCTTTCCTGTTAGGAATTCAAATTGGGTTTCAAACTTAGTCCCTGTCAGGAAGAAAAATTGTGACATTCACATTTGTATAGATTTTAGAAATCTCAATAAATCTTACCTAAAAGACAATTTCCCATTACCACCTATGGAAAAAATCCTGAAATTAGTTGCTGGATATGAACGAATGTCTTTCATTGATGGGTTTTCAGGTTACAATCAAATAATGGTTCACCCAGAAGATAGGTTGAAGACTACATTTAGAACCAAATGGGGCACTTATGCTTATCAGAAAATGCCTTTTGGTTTAATTAATGCAGGGGAAACTTTTCAAAGAACAATGGATATTGCTTTTAGAGGACTAATAAACAAAATGTTGGTGGTTTAATTAGATGATATAACCATTTAATCTAAGAAAATAAGTGACCATTACCATGATCTCAAGAAAATCCTTGAACACTGCCAAAAGTATGGGGTTTCATTAAATCCAAAAAATTCTTATTTCACTCTAAGTGAAGGCAAACTTTTAGCATTTATTGTATCAAAGGAAGGCATTTTTAATTATCCAGAAAGAATAAAAACAATTTATGAAATTTCTTTACCCCATAACAAGAAATCCATGCAGTCATTTTTAGGACAGATAAATTTTGTTAAGAGATTTGTTCCTAACTTTTCCCAAATTATTTTACCATTGCAAGCCATGATCAAGAAAAAATCACTCTTTAAGTGGGGACACAATGAAACAGAAGCTTTTGATTTAATCAAGCAAGCCATCATAAATGGTCCTTCTCTAACCACCCCAATTTTTTCTAATCATTTTATTTTGTATTCCCTTGCTTCTGAAACATCCTATGTTGTTGTGCTAATGAAAGTTAATGATCAAAAAATTGAAGCGTCCATCTCTTTCTTTAGTTCGAATCTTCAAGGTGTTGAACTAAATTATTCAGAAGTGGAGAAAAAAGCTTTTGTTGTTTATAAATATTTAAATCATTTCATGCCTTTTCTCCTAAAGACACATATGAATGTAATACTTCCATTCCCAGCAGTAAGGAAACTTCTTATGCAAAAGGAACTAGGAGAAAAAAGGGAAAATTGGGTTACAACTCTGCAGGAATATGATACTGACATGAAACCAGCCAAAGTTTTTAGAGGACAAGGTCTTTTCAGATTGATGTTTGGGGCATCCAATATACCAGATGATGAGCACTAAGGTAATATTGTACATGTTTCTAAGGTAAGCTTGATTTACTCTTAATCCCAATATGTTGATCTTATATTTTATTTCAAGAATGGATATGATCCTACAAAGCTTAATCATAAAAGAAAAAGAGCTCTAAGATTAAAAGCTACTCAATATCAGATAATTGATGATGAATTGCTTAGAAAAAACTATGATTTTGTATTATTAAGATTCCTTGAAAATTCTGAAGCACACAAGGTTTTTCATGAACTCCACGATGGACCTGCAGGTGGACATTTCAAAGGAGATACCACTGTAGACAAAATCCTTCATGCAGGATATTATTGCCAACATTGTTCAAATATTCTCATGCATATGTAAGAAAATGAAAAACATGTCAAACTGTTGCTGGAAGACAAAGAAAGCCAACCTTACCTCTGCAGTTGGTAAACATTGAACAACCCTTTGAGCAATCGGGACTGGACATCATAGGTGAGATTGTTCCTAACTCTTCCAAACAACATAAGTAAATTATCACCACAAAATAATACTTTGGTTGGAAGTTGTTCCATTAAAGGTAGATAATTATGAATCCATTATTTAATTCATCGATCAATTCATCATTACCAGGTTTCGCTTACCTAACGCACTTATGTTCGACAATGCATATTACTTTTCAGGTAATAGTATGACTGAATTTTCTCTCAAGAGAGGTTTTAAGATCAAATATTTTGCTAATTACTCTCCCCAAGGGAATGGTTTAGTAGGGTCAACCAATAAAAATCTCATAAGAATCATAAAAATAATTAGCATAAATATTTACCATTTACTCTATGAGCAGATCGAATAACTCAGAAGGCCTCTATAGGTACTTCTCCATTCAATCTAGTTTCTGGGAAGGAAGCAGTAATTCCATGAAATTTAGCCCTCCCTCACTATCCCTAGTTCATTTTATTGATGAAGTACCTTCCTCCTTACAACTAGAAATGTCCCAAATCCTTAAATTAGAAGAAGAAAGGGAAAAGGCCAAATTAACAAATGCTTGCCATTAGTAGGTTGTTAAAACTTCTTTTGATGCAAATTATGTTACCCAAAAATATTTCCAAGTTGGATACCTCATTCTTAAATGACACAAGGCACATGAGGAAAAATGTAAGTATACAAAATTCCAAAGAATGTGGTTTGGACCATTTCAAATTGCGGGACAAATTGACCCATCAACCTTCATATTGCAATATCTTTGAGGGAAGAAAGATTCTCTTCCTCTCAATGGGATGATTTTGAAAAAAACATTTTCTTAGAAGAACATTTCTTCTAATGCATTATATTTATATTTACATTTTTAGGTTAATGAAAGAATAATGTTTGATTACATACTTTTGGATTTTTGGCAACACTTCTAAATCATTTTATGACTTTTCATTTTGAAGAATAATATTTTTTAAAGAAATGATTACAAAATGGAAAAAAAGGATAATTTCCATACAACTCTGAAATATGTTTCCATTGAAATTGTAAATTCTTGTAAACCTAAAACTTTATAAAGTATTTTAACCCTATTATCAGTGAGGAAATGTTCACTTTTACAAAGTTAAGACTATTTTCTAATATGCAAAATTAACTCTAAATTGTCATCCAAAACTCTTAAGGAATCAATGATTCTCCCCATCCATTAATTATGCCTTTTTTTAGAGTGTAATTCAAAAATATATAAAACTTAAAAAGATAAGAGGCCTCATCATGAGCTTGTTTACCATGATCATAGGAAAATAATAGATTGACATTACCACTACTGCATATCAAACGAGGTTAATGGCTTATGATTATTAAATAACCATAAGACAAGGGGTATCATTACGAGCCAACTTGTTCAGTCCAATTACAACCAGTGAATGACATTGTCACTATCTGGTCACCAAACCAAGACAATGTCTTCTTAAGAATAAGAAAATAAAAAGAAACAAATTATATATTTTGAAATTATCGCCAAATATTGTAATGGTAGATGGATGGGATACTGGATCATTGATGGTTAAAAGGTAGCCCTATCGAGGCTATAAATGCCTGTTGGACTCAGTGGCTCTACCTGTGACAAAATGAGTATATCAAAAGGCTAAGTTGCAGAAAGACAACTGCTTTATATTTTTAGCTATTTAATGACTAATATAGAGAAATAAATATTTTTATCTATGAAAGGTTTTCAAAGAGCCACAATAAGATGAGTTTTTTTCTAATTTAGAGCAATTTTAGTTACCCAAATATTTCAAAGATAGTTTTCATCTCCTTAATTATTTCTACTTATTTGAAATATCAGAAATTTCATTTTTCAAAGATAACTAGTTCTTCCATTAAATCGCCAATTATTGTGTTATTCAACAACCCCCATTATTTTATAATAGTTTCCTTAGAAAATTAATGGGGACCCTTTCAAAAATTTTAGACTAGGAAAAATAAGACCCTTAAGTGATTGATTAAAATAGAAATAAAAGTTTGAAAAGCTAGAAATCATTACTTTCTATTGGCTTGGAAAACACTTAGGCGTAAAATTCAAAAGAAACGCAATTGAAAATCGCAAATACATCACATGACATGCTAGGCCACTCCATATGAATATTGTGATGTGATATAAATAAAAGGTGACAAAACCCGAAAAGAATTTAACTAAGGAAAGAGGGCTTCCGATTAAATCATGTTTCATAAAAGGAAAATCGCGGGACCTGCCTTTGCCCCGTCACCAATCACAATTGCAAATCTCATTTCCATCCCACCATCATTCAATATGCCCCCACTTTCATTTCCTCGATGAGATATACCCCATCGCATCACACTTTTTCCAATGACCATTTCCTTCCGTCATCTAGTTTTTCCGAGATTGCGATTGCGATTCCGATATCACATTGCAAGATTGTCATCTCGCCTTTCCCTGCTAATGTTAAAAGCTTTCAAAACCTTTAATATATTAAATTAAAAAATATATATATAGCGTGAAAAGGAATTAATCGCAATCGGAAAAAAAATGTGCTTGGTGTTTTAGAACATTGGCACACAAATGAATCTGAGATCTGAAATATATTATTAAAACTTCTAAATGTATATTTAGGCACATGAACCCATGATTTCCATTAATTATACACATTAACGGTATAACAGCTCGAGTCTCCAAATGTGATTTGACCATAGAAGAATTAATGTTTTATATTACTCCGCATGCTAAGCTTTATTCGCTATCATTTCAATTATTGTTACAATGCTCTCGTATTGTGAAAAAAATTATTTTTTACTCGCTGTTCTTCTTATTTAGAGAGAAATTCCAGACAAACAAAATTTTTTAGATATGTCTAAGATCGTAAGTAAGTCCAAGAAACCCATGGGCCCCCCTAATTTTGCACCTCCTACTAACGAAGTAATAAAAATGTCACTTCTATTCACAGATACTACATGCACAATAGAAAGTGGTTCTGCTTCATGGGAAGAAATGTATATGTTTTTTGAAGACGAAAAACTCCGTAGGGTTGAAAATAAAAGCTACTGCACACATCTCTGATACCTCAGAAGCTACTACTTCCGATGTAGCCAACTCTTTTCTGCACAGAATTGCTACACGCCCCAAGATTCTACCATATTATTCAGATATGGTGAAATGAATTATTGACAACCTCAACATTGGAGATAGAACCTTCCCGACAAGTAGAGGCACAATGATAGGGTCATTCAGAGCAAAATATTTGAATAAAATGCACCACACTCCATACCCCCGGAAGGTTTATGATAAATATTTCCTAGCGCAATTTGCATAGGAAAACAAGTTGCAGACGGATCCCATAAAGAAATGGATGTGTAACCCTAACAAGCATAAGCATGATCTGCAACCATTGATAAAGCCACTAAATTTCAACAATTAGTCAAAGAGAAGGATGAAATAATCCTTTAGTTAGAACAATAATTTCTAGCAGAAAATCAAAGCAATAGCCAACAATTACAAGCAGAAGTGTCACATCTCCAAAATAGAATGGACCAACCAAAGTTGTAGCACCAATATGATGTTGGCACTCAGGATTCTCAGATACACCAACTACAATTCACTATTGAATAGTAAAGGATAATACAAATATGCATGATTTTAAAAAGGAAGCACTAGAACTAAACACTTTTTTGGCTCAACAACAAGTTGTTCTCTATCAAAAAATGTGTAGCACAATTGAGATTTTTGAAAAGAGTGATTCACTGATTAATAAAGTAGATGACCAGAGGATCAAATTTGATGAAATTGATGATAAAGTCTCCCAATATGTCACCTGGAAAGATATTGATGAAGGTCGAAAGGCCAACCTTCTCAGTATCTAAGATTCTAAAAAGGAAATATTGTTCACCGATTGGGACATACAATTAAAGCAGGCATAAAGGGAAATTTACAGGGCTAGGGATGTTGCCAACAACATTGTTGAAACAGTCAACCAAAACCTCATTGCTTCCAATCTGATTGATAAATTCCCACCCAGTTCTCTACCTGTTGTGAAATACTTGATAAGGCAGTGGCAGGAAATGTCTAATATGAATGAAGAAAGCATCAAAAAATTGGAGAGGCTTGATTGGGACAAGTTGGGAAGCAATTAGTCAAGCCACATAGCCAATGGCTAATGTTGCGCTGTCTAAACGACACTTTCTATTACATGATGCCTCCACTATCAGATGTGGTCTATACAAGATAGTTGCGCCTTAGGCCAAGCCAACCTCTTGAAGTTCAGCCTCTAATGGACATCATTCAACTCAAGTAATGAATTGAAAACGAGACAGCAACACAATCTTGCAGCTAGTCATCCCACCAAAATATATTTATGTTTCTATTTCACTTAATTTAAGGAGTTTTGTTTAAACCAGATCGTCATCTCTTTATGTATTTTTTATTTTTGTACCTTTTATTTTACTATATAAAACCTTTCATGTATTTGAAGAAAGGGTCCTGAAATTTTGAAAAGAATATTTTACAGAAGTTGCACTTTTGTACTCTTAAATTTTCTCTTAATAGAAAAGGCCAGACTAGTGATTGCTTTTCAAATGAGAGGAGTTAGCATATAGATTGTACTTTTATCTTTATGTTCATGTTCTATTTCAATTGAGAAATAGTTAAATTCCTTATGATGTTTTGTTATATGTATATTTTTAACACAATCCAACATTAATTCACTTATGAACATGCTTTGATTTCCATTTTTTTAATATATATACAATACACAAAATAACAGATGCAATATGTGCTTCATCAATTGATTTTATTAACTATTTAATCAAATCAATTATCTTAAATGGTTTTACATTTCTCTAAGTGTTTTATAAATCTTCATTTGCATTCACTTAAAGATTACCTTTTTAAATCGCATATAAAAGAAAGATAATGCATCCCAGGAAAGAGATAGGTTTATATACTTTTTATGCTTGTTGTTTACTCCCATTCATCAAGTCACAGTTAGAAAATACCACCCATCCACTCAATTATATTTCATTGGGAATATGGTTCCATAATCCCTAGTCGGAGCCACTATCTCAAATGGATAAGGGACAATTTTTAAGTTTTCGACTCGGTGGTTTTCCCTGATGTTGTTGCAAGGATTTTCGAGGCATCAATAGAACCTAAAGGGATACTACCCAAGAAGGAAGTAGAGCATAAGATCCAACTGTTGTTTGAATCTCCATTTCCAAGTGTTGGGTTGTAAAGGATGTTTGTTATAGAGGAAAATGAGGTGAAAAAGTAGTTTCAATAGCTACTATAATAGGGTGTCATTCCACCATGTAACTCACCATATGCATCACCCATCATATTTTTTCCTAACAAGGATGGGAATAGGTGAATGTGCATTGATTACAATGCATTGATCAAAATTACGCTTAAGAATATATACCACCTACCTAGGATACGATATTTTTTGGAATAGTTGTAGCAAGTGAAATACTTCGCCAATCCAGTCTTAAAGTCAAGCTATCACCAGTTTTAAGAGAAGAAGATACCTAGAATATCTCCTCCAAAACTAAACACGATTTGTATAATGGTGGTTTATGCCATTTTTCCTATGAAATGCATTAGCTATGTTCATGGTATTAATGCTTGACATATTTTTCCCTTTCATAGATTCATTTGTTATTGTTTATTTGGATGATATGGTAGTGTATAGTGCCACCTAGGAGGAGTACATCTCCCATTTGATGCAGGTTCTAAGGACATTAAAGAAGCACTAACTACTAAAAATCTAAAAATGTGTGAGTTTTTCTAAGAACCTTTTATGCAACTAGAATATGTGATAGGTGGGGGGAGCTGAAGATGGATCTTTCCAAAATGGAGGCCATCATGGAATAGTTAGCTCCTATTAGTGTTATTGAGTTAAAGATTTTCATAGGGGTAGAAAATTACCTCAGAAATTCCATTGCCTTGTTTTTAGTAATAGAAGCACCACACCATGTCGTAACAATGAGTGGCAAGAGTTTCCAATGGAAAATGGGTCAGCATAAGGTCATTAAGAAGTTAAAGAAGAAGATCAATCAAGCAATCGTCCTAGAATTACCAAATGTTATCACCAAAAATTGGTCATCTAATAATTTCTAATTAGATGGATTGAAGTACACCATGTAAGACTAATTTTACCATAGTAAAATTTCTTTCACTGTAACAAATAATTTAATAAACCATATTTTGTTAAGTTAGTTTTGTTTAAAACAAGAAACCTCATGAGGAATAATTAAATAAACTTTATTTATTTTATTTCCTCTAGGAATAATTAATTAAACCATTGTTCAAATAATATTTGTGTTCATATTTAACCCAATTATGAGAAATAATTAGATAAAACAATATTTTTCTTATTTTTCTCTAGGAATAATTAATTAAATCATTATTTAGCTATTATTCCTTGTTAAATTTGATTAAATCATCTAGGAATAATTAAACAAATCATTATTTGTTTATTATTCCTTAACCACATTCTTAAAATGATAAATAAATCATTTATTTTTTATTATTTCTAAATAAATGTATTTAACCAATTTAAATACCTTTTCCCTCCAACAAAATATAATAAAATATTCCAAGCGGTTAGATCTAGATCTTGGTTAATAATATTTTATTATTCGTCATTATCAAGGATAACTCAATATTTTGCTATAAATAGGAGGGTTTTCCCATTCATTGTTCACTTTGATCATTTTTATTGTCGGACTTTGATCATTCTTATTGTCACTATTATTTTCTTTTGCCAATTGAGCTCCCACTTGAGTTCAACACACACTTTGGGTTTTCTACACCATTGAGAGAGAGAAAATTTTGAAGCTGAAGCATTGAGGACAACCAAGAGCCCATCCCATTGAGTGGGATAGGTAACATATACTTGTTTCCTTCATCAAGTGTTATAATATAAAATATTCTTTAATCTTGTCTTGTATGTTAGATACTTGGAGTTAATTTTGCATAAGTTATTACTATTTCTTTTTACTGTTTAGCTATTTTTACCGCATAGATCAGGGTTTTTGCAAGATTTTTTCTAACTCTCTATTGCAGATCTAAAAGGTTAAGAATCCATTTCTTTTGTTAGCGCTACTCGTCACGCATAGCTAAAGTAGGATATTTTCATACACTTGCGATAAGATTTTACACTAAAAAATGGCGACTATGTTGGTATTTTAATCACACATTAGCATCAACAAATGGCGATACCACTGTTGTGACTCAGATTCCCGTGTGACCATCACCTTTAGCAACAAGTTTTTCTTCAGCTTTTTTCAGTCTCTTGATGTTTATTGGCGATACCACTGTTGTGATTCAGATTCCCGTGTGACCATCACCTTTAGCAACAAGTTTTTCTTCAGATTTTTCAATCTCTTGATGTTTATTTTTAAGTTTTATGCCCTAATTCAGCCAAAATTCCAACTTCCAGATGTTTTATGGTGTTTTTCACATGTAACAGGTAACATCCACGCCAGAGACGAAAATTTTCCGCAACCTACTGCCTGAGTACCAAGGAGCAGAAAATCACACTTTTTAGCTCAAACAGTGCAAGTTCACCTTGAACTCACACTTTTCTACCCATAAACTACGAGTTCACCTATCCAAAGGTCAGAAACTGCGATCTAGAATCTTTTTCTGAATTTTTTTCTTAAACTGTCAAAGTTTGCCTAGAGCAGTGTTTTGGATTTTTTGACCTTTGTTTCACCCTATCTTAGGCAAGTATATGCTCAGTTTGTCTCCTTGAAGTAGAACCAAGCCCCTTAGGGTTTCATCACACTTCCACCTTTTTAGGAGGGGTTAAGCTGAGTAGATAGTCTGAGATTTACAACACTTTCAGCCATTGTTTCAGGGTATGATCTATCATTTTTTCAGATCGTTTCTGATAGGTTATTGTGACATAGAAAGATCTAGAGTTTTTTTTTTCTTTTCCTTAAGGTCTCTTTGTTTGCCCTAGGAATTTAACCTTTAACCTTATCTTTTGCAACAGCTTTCGCCTCTAGTTTATTGTTGTTTTCTATGTCATTTCTAGTAGTGTAGAGTCATTAGATCCCTATCCTTTCGACATTAGATCTCTTGGCCATTTTACTTTGTTTTGAGCCAATTTCACCCCCTTTTCTTCTCGTTGTTTTAGAGCCTTTTTTGGGTTGGGATTTATGTACGATTAGATGTTTATTTTACTGTCATTTCAGTTTCATTTACCATTTTTCAACATTTTTTCTTTTACTTTGAATAACCATCTCGGCTTAATTAAAATAAACACATGGATTGAACACACTCACACCTAAAGTGAAGAGCGCTTGGTTTACGTTTCCAAGACAAGAAATAAACATCATAATTAATTCTTCCTCACAGATCCTTTGTTTATCAATATTCACCCTTTTCGCGTCATTTGCGACTTGCCATCATTGCGACCCCAAGGCATTAATCGCATAGACTCCAAGGTATTCACCCTCAGTTTATGTTAGGACGTCTTACTCCAGCCTATATTGTTTTAGTTAGTCCTCCCCCGAGTCCCCATACCGACTCTGATTCTCGTTCATTGGTTTCTTCCTCTGATTCTGACCCTAGTTCTCCTCACCCTCATACTGTCACCATGTCAGGCGCCAATGCAGGTGCAAGTCCTCAAGCTAGTGGTGGCCCTCATGCTAATGTTGGAGCCACTACTAGAGAAAATACTATTGGAACCTCATTTTCTACCTTTTATGGCAGGTTTAAGCCTTCCCAATTTTAGCCAGTTAATCAATGACCCCATACTCCACAATGCATGTTGGCCAGGTATGCCAACTAAGCCTCCTTCTGACATTCCTAATTTTAAAGGAAACATTGGAGAGGACCCCACTAATCACGTCTACTCCTTTCATATGTGGTGTTCATCTAATTCCATCACTGATGACTCCATTCACCTTTGGTTGTTCCAACATATGCTCATTGGAGAAGTGGAAAAGTGATATGTCTATCAACCTATTGCATCTCATACCAATTTTGAAACTCTTGCTAAAGTGCTTCTGTCATATTTCTAGTTACCCCTCCATTATGATACCGGTACCGAGTTGTTGACTGCATTCCATCAATCTTATGCCACCCGCCTTTCTGACCATGTCCAAGAATGGCGTAGAAGAAGGAGCTGGTTTACAGATCCTACATTCGACGATCGTGTCTATATGTATTGGCTTCTTCGAACGCTCTTAGTCCCCATCAGTAAATATGTCACATCTCATTTTCCTCAATTCGAGGAAGAGGATCTATAGGCCACATTAAAATATGACTTGATCTATGCCCAATCTGGTTATGTATATACCATTTTACCAGATCTTCCTAGACCTGGTGGTGCTAATGCACCGGGGGCATCTCATGTTGCTGATGGTATTGTTGGATCTCTCTCACATCCATATGCTCCTCCTCACATGAGTTATGGTTACCCCCAGGAGGGACCAGTTTCTCCAACACTTATCCCCCTCCAGGAAACTTGTATCCTGGTCAAAGCATGCCTTATGCATTTTCCCAACTGCATCAATTTATGTGAGGGCCTGTTTTTTCTCAACCTGTTTACCCAAATATTTCCCCTTCTCCTTTCTATCCTTATGCACAGCCCGACGCTCCAGCCCCTCTAGCATCAGTGCCCCCACATCCCATGCCTTCTCAACCTTTTCCACAATAGACACTGCCTCTTCAAGGTCAAGTGCATTCTTAGTAGAGCACGACTAATCCTCCTATTTCAAAGAAAAACAATAAGGGGAAAGGCAACCAGAACCAACAAGCGCAAGGTAACCAAGGTCGCCAAGGTAATCAACCAAACACACCCCAAGGGAACCATCCTAACACTACAAACCAAAAACAAGTCGATCGACCCAAGAAAAACAAGACCCTTCGTACGAATAAACCTTGTTCATGTTTTGGTGTACATGACCATTATAGTCATGATTGTCCCCTTTTACCCCAAGCAGTGTCCAGAGGACAACAACCCACAGCATCACTTCCTCCAAACACTGTGTCAGCTCAACCAGATGTGTTCACTAATCCTTTCCCTCAACAATGATATGTTTCTGCCCAACCACTTCAAGGATAGGCCACCCCTCAACTCCCGCAGTCTGGTACCCCTGATTACCAGATTCTCATGATGAATTCTGAAGAGGTCATTATCGCTGATGTCAACCTTCAGACCCTGTGGAGCCAATATGACAAGCAACCTGCCATGTCTACCACCAAGTCCCAAACCAAAGTATCCACAGAGTCCATTTTGACACCAAATATTCCCTTACATATCCCTTAGCCTAAGGTAGAGGTCATTTCCAATATCCCCAAAGGGCCATTAAGCTGAAATGTTGCTTCTGCCAAAGCTGCCCACACCTACAACATAGTAGATGACTTGGTGCAGTCCCTTGCCATCATGCCAATGTTGGAAGTCTTTGAGATTTTCCCATCACAATGAAAATCTCTACTATATGGTTTGGGTGTTTTGGATCCTTTATATGATCATTTGATCACATTTGAAGTTGAAAAATTAGAACACCCCCTTTACCTTCATCTGTTGCCTTCCAAATACCAGTCAAGATCCGTAATGCCCATGTTTAGATATGTATCATTGATGAGGGCGCATCCACCTGTGTGATGTCCACCTATGTTTGGAAGAAACTAGGATCCCCTAATCTATCCCAATCCACCATCACTTTATGTGCTTGGGATGATCACCCTTCTCAGCACCTTGGCATGTTCCGCAATTGTCCTATCAAACTTACGAGAAATATTGTTTGTATTGACATAGAAGTCATTGATTCCCCCTTGGATTATAATATCCTCTTGGGTCGTAGATACAACTATGTGATGTCAGATATTGCATCTACAGTTCACCATAAGATGTGCTTCCCCCACAATGGAAATATTTTGACCATCGACTAGTTGACATATTACGAACCAAAGTCTTAGACCTCCCATGAGTCCATCATATCTTCAATGGTTGATAACCAATCAATCGTACCTCTCACTAGAATTTCACTAGGAGTATACAAATATTCCACCTTACTTGACTCATTCCCTAGTACCACCCCCCCCCCCCTCTTATCACTTAGCCTAGCTCATCAAGAGTTTTCATGTTGCAAGCATCTCGGTCTAGCCAAAACCGGCCTGCATGGACTAGCCAACATCCAGCACCTTCACAACCTGATGTTGTTCACTCGACAGAACCATCAGAACCATCTCCTCAAGGAACTTCTCCTTCTGCTAGTGTCTCTCCCAATATTTTTCAACTAGGAACGGTCCCCCCAAGCCTTAACCATTTGGGAGCCATTCTACCAGAACATTACCCTTTCGTTCAGATACCATTTTTAGCTCCCCCCCTCCGCAGTATTTTTGGTGCCTGTTATGGCTACATTGAGTATACCTAATTTAACCCTAAGGATCCCAATCTCCTACATTGATCCCCAAGCAAACGCTCCATTTGGTCAACTTAAACCATATGCCTCTTTGACCCTAGTTCAAATTGGTCGCCATTTCCCCTCCCTTTGCTTCAGTGCCACAACCACCTCAACAGGAACTCGCTCTTTTTTCAAAAGAATCCGGTGAGGAGGGGGTGGGGGGGGGGGAGCCAAAAGGAAGGAACCTAAGGACAAGGCTCCCCAAACAACTCCAACTCCACCTAAGCCTCCAAATTTGACACCTCCCTGCGCTTTGTGTGATGATGTTGGGCATGCCACCCATAACTATCCTAAACTTCCTCATCTCAAACCTGTGGTCAACGAAATGTTTCCTGAATCTGACATCCTGGTGTTCCATGTTACCTTACCTAATTTAGCTAAGAAACTCAAATCGTTGCGCACGAACCACCATTATGCGTTGTGTGACATTTACGGCCACTATTCTCATCATTTTCCCCGTCTTGATGACTTTTGAGATACCCTTGAGACAATTCACGAAATAGAGGTCGATCATAATGGATCATGTATTTTTCTACTTATGAGCTTTGCTTCACCAGAACCGAAGGACAATTCTGCACCCATTGTGATACCTCCCCCCGATGTCTAGATGATGGACTCTTTGGTCATTATTCTCTATCTATCGTCATCCATGACATCCATGATGGAAGACCCCTCTGGGGCTTCCCATTCTATTTCAGTTGAACCTCCCCTATCGAACACCTCAGCATCAACATCGGTAGATGTTTCATCTACTATCTTTGTGTCTACCCTTCGTAGCGATGCGTATGTGAACCATATTTCTCATGAAGATGTGTCAGGTAATCCCACTGCATCAAGTGGTCTCCCTTCCAACATTCCTCCCATCTTCCATTCCGATGAAGACATTATGGAAGCCATGACCACCCCTCATTTTACCTAGGATGATATGCACTATTGTGCATACTTCCTTCTACAGTAAACCCATGACCAGTATGTTATGGATTCTAAAGACTTCATTCATGATGAATTCTATTGGTTTAGAAATCCCATTCCTGCACCAGATGCTTTCGAAGAATGAAACATGGCCAATATCTCTCCTACCATTAAAATAAAAATTTTCAGTAAACCAGGAATAGAAGAAAAAATTACCTTGAGGGCACATTGCACCCCAAAATAAATTGAGGCTTACACCAAGCTATTCAAGGAATTCTGTGATGTTTTCGCCTGGTCTTATTCATAGATTCTCGGACTTGATCCCGCCATTTTTGAACACCATATCAATACATGGACCGATGCCAATCATGTCCATAAAAAGTTAAGACCCATAAATCCTTCGAGACATGAGGCTATCAAAGCCGAAATCGATAAGGTAAAGCAAGTTGGTTTTATCTGTCCCATTGAATACACCACATGGGTTTCCAACCTGGCTCCCGTTATCAAGAAATAAGGCACCATTCATGTCTATACTTAATTTAATGACTTTAACAAAGCTTGTCCCAAAGACAACTTCCCCACACCATTTATTGACAAAATCATTGATGAGTGTGTGGGGTATGAGGTTTCATCCTTTATGGATGGATTCTCTGGGTATAACCAGATTACTATCCTCCATATTGATCAGTTAAATATTGCATTCATTAGTCCATGGGGAACCTTTGCTTATAGGGTCATTCCTTTCAGTTTAAATAATTTCATAGCCACCTTCCAGCAGGCCATGTCTTACTACTTCCACGACTTGGCTCATATTATCCTTGCTTACCTTGACGACCTCACCACTCATTCTAGGCTTCGGCACAACACATTCATGATTTGCGTACCATTTTTCTCTAATGTCACAAGTATAATATCCATCTCAACCCATTGAAGTGTGTCTTTTTGTTCTTTTCGACAGTCTATTGGGCTTCATTGTGTCCAAATATGGTATAAAGCTTGATCCCCTCAAATTTTAAGCCATTCTTGAGCTACCCATCCCAATTACAAAGCCAACTTCCTTCGTCGGTTTGTCCCTGATTATGCCACTACTGCACATGGGTTTCTAAGACTCCTTTGATCTAACATTCCATTTGTTTTGGATGACTATGCTCAATAGTATTTTGATGCCCTAAAACATGCCCTCACTTCCGCTCCCTTGATTAGTCCACCTAACTTTGAGAGGGGTTTCATCCTGTATATCTCAGCTTCCACTCATTCAATCGTTGAGGTCCTCATTCAGGAATATTTCACTAGAAACGAACATGTTATCTATTATTTCAGTAAGAACCTTGTGGCACCCCTTGCGTCCTACTCATATGAAGATAAGTTGGCAATGGAAAACATGTTTTCCGTCCAAAAACTTCATCATTATATCCTTATGTGTTCCACCATGGTCATGACCAATTCCAACCCCACATATTTCCTCTTAAGTCGATGGATCATTAATGGGAAATAAGCCTGTTGGAACTTTATCCTATATGATTTCAATATTTAATTTTCCACACCCAATATTAAGAAAGGTTTAGCCCTTCATGAACTCATTTATGAATTTCCTACTACTATGTGTCATCTGCCGGTTAATGATGATTTACCCGTTGAACACTTGTTTGCCATTACTTTTGATGATCCTTGATATGTTGACATCCTTACCTATATGTGAACCCATAAATTTTCTTTCCATCTCGATCGTGATGCTCGACGATGTATACGACACCAAGCCCCCTGCTACCTTCTCATCGGTGAAGATCTTTATCGTCGCGGTGTTGATTCTATCCTTCTTTGTTGTCTCACACACGTTGAATCTGAGCAGGTCCTTAATATATTCCATAGAGGCGCTTGTGGTGGCCACGTCTCTGGTATGGTCACTACCTAAAAAATCACTTGCACTGGGTAATTTGGCCTTCTCTCTTTGGTGATTGCATTGAAGCAGTCAAACACTCTTCCAATTGCCAGCTATTTGAGCCAAAGGTGTGAGATCCACCTGCTCCCTTCCATCCTTTCATATCAGTCGGTCCCTTCTGCCAGTGGCCATTGAATTTATGGAGTTTCGACCTCCATCTACTAGTAACCACAAATATATTCATGGTTTTTGACTATTTCACCATATGGGTTGAGGCCATGCCAACATTCAACAACACAGCGGCTACCGCAACTCTATTTTTCTTTAACTATGTTATCGCTTGATTCGAGGTTCTGAAATAATTGGTATTTATCCATGGCCGACATTTTGAAGATGAGATATGGCGTGAGCTATCCTCTCTCTTGGGCTTTGTGCATCAATATTCATCGTCTTATTATCCCCAAGGTAATGGACAAGTTTAAGCGATCAATAAAGTCCTTAAAAATATGCTTCAACAAACGGTGAAAAATCAAAAAACCAACCGGCACTTTATTCTCTTCCCTTCTTTGGGGCCTATAGAACTTCTGTTAAAATTGCCACTGGTTTTACTACTTTCGACCTTGTTTTTGGTGATGAGGCAGTCTTATCGATTGAGTGTGAAATCCCATCCCTTGACCTAGCCGTCGAACTTCTCTAGATACCCAACCTTTAGAAAAAATACTTACCATGCTTTAGCGTGCTTCTGAAGACCATTGTGTTGCATTGAAAACCATTGAAGCGGCCAAGAAGCGCACCAAAGATTAGTATGACTGGGAATTCCACCCTCGTACCTTCCACGAAGGTGATCTTGTTCTCGCATATGACCAGGATCATGATGTACTTGGTCATGGGAATTTTGAATCATTATGGCTAGGACCTTACATCATTAATAAGGACTTGGGAAAGGTGGCATACCTTCTAGAGGATTTCGAAGGCCAACTCCTTCGTAACCCTCATAATATACTCTACCTCAAAAAAAATTATCCATAACATCTCCCATTGAAATGCGTGTATTTATTTCTAGCATGCATTCAGGTAGCTTGCATTTTCCACCATCATCTAATTTGTTATCTTTTGGTGCCTTTCAAATGGATCCATTATCCATGCCGATGGTGCAAGTCGATCCTCCCAGAATCTAGCCTCGACAGCTTGGGAAATTTTCACCCCCTTGCATTTGCTAGTTCATTCCAATGATGTATGCACTGGATATTCCACAAATAACTAGGCCAAATAGGATGCAGTGATAGGTTTGTTAGTCAATTCCCTTGACCATCGCATCCTTCATCTTCATGTTCATTTATATTCCTTGTTGCTTTTCATGCAATTGAATGGAATTTATCGTGTGCATAACCATATCTAATTTATAAAGTATCTACAAGTGAACCTTTTAGCACATGAATTTGAATCCATTACATTCAATCATGTTCCTAGGGCCCAAAATCACTTTGTAGATACCATTGCAAATAACATTCTAGATTGGAATTTATCACATGCATTTAACACAAGACAACTATAACAAACAAATGGTGAACCACAATCATCATATAAAAGATGCATATCCATATTATGTATCATAAAAAACATAAGTGTTTTGAGTCCACTACTCTAAATATATATGACATGCCCATAACATGTTACAAAAAAATGGGGGGCACCACATGCCCCTATCCCTAGTCACTATCTGGAGGCTCCCGGGTCAACGGATTTGATCCACTAGCCTGTAGGTCCCGAAATTCCTGCCTGGCCATAACTATGCGTCGCGAAATGCCTCGCCACTCTGAGGGAAGAACAATACACTCATATGTATATTGATCATCTAAATCAGGCTACCTGTGCTCTGCCACCCCGTTCCATAGTACATCAAACCTGCGGCAGAGATTCTCCAACAAAGCCTTAGAATTAGGTCTTTATTGTGATTTTGATCCACTCAGTTCCACAGCCCCTCGCGCAATAGTACGTCCTTCATATACTACCGGCTTGACCGGTGCTATATCTACATACAAAAAGTTATGAATTAGTACCACATACATATTCTATAAACTTTAAATGTACCATAATATATAGAAACTTTCACTTACCATTTGTTCCCCATGCTCGACTGGGCAGAAGTCGCAAGTCAGGATGCCCCTAATAGTTCATACCACTGTATGGATAGTCGTCTATGTACAACGGAATCTGATCCCAATGTGCAAAAAACACAGGTTGGAACACCCGTCTGACTCCCCCTCCTCCTCCTCTCTACAGCATCTGCCCCCAACGGTGCATCCTGGGTTCCTGTGTGACCCCATCCTCTATCTGCACATCAGGTCGATTCCTTGGGATCTTCTCAAAGAAGAACAAGCACAATACTGTAACAAAAGAAAATTTGTGGTTAACCTGTCGCCTGCATAGCAACAACTATCGTTTCACCGACTATAGCATCATTTGGGCCCACCCATAGTAGGTCCCCCTCAAAACACTCTCTACCAACATCATCTGCCCCCCAGTGATGTGATGGAACGCCTGGCTTCCCAGGATCCACAATACTGTTGTGATGACAACCTGTGTTTCTATCCAATCTATATCACGGATCTAAATGTTCATTCCTTTATCATGAGGATCTAGTCTATAATTTCGTTCCATGAAATCTAAAATGATCCTCCCACGAGGCAACACTAGATGTATGTTTCCCACCACCCCTAGTGGAGGGAGTCCCGTTAAAAAATAAATGGCCTGGATAGAAAGATAAATCTGGTGCCTTTGCACTATAAAGGCCTCCTAGTAGGGATCCAAATATCTCACTATCCTATATAGCAAGGGATCATCTACCCTCATCAGTGGTTTCTCAACCAACTTGAGATCCCCATACTGAGCAAGCACTCCCTATACCACCTTATTCCCCTAAATCTCGACATGGAGGGCATCCAAATCCTTCTCGCACCAGTTTATCTTCAAATCTACCATACCTTCACAATGTCATAATTTTTTTCAGCTCAAAATAATACAACTGCATCATAAACTATCTAACCTTGGTCCTTAGCTAACCAACAGAGAAAACCCAACTTTCAACACCAACTCACATTGTTTTACCTTGGAAGTGTGAGCTCGTAATTTTCCCCTTGATTACTATGAGCTAGATTGCATTTCAAGGGTAGAATAGTGCGATCTAGTCATGATTAGGGGCAAGAGTCTATTACTGAGCCCTGGGGTCCTAATCTGAAAAACTAAACCGCTAAAAATGAAGAGTAAGGTTAGGCCACCTACCTGCAACTAATGGATCCTGATTCCAACAATCGGTTTGTCTGTTATGATCACCGCAAAATTTAGGCCTTATCCTCCTCTCCAAATTCACTTCAGCTCACTTAGTAGATTAATTAAATTGCAAGGAAATCACCCTTTTAAAGGAGAAACCCCAAATTGTCCTTCACCAATTGCGACCAAACCGTAGCTCGGTTTGAAAAACCGTCAGCAACATTGGAAAGCCCACACCGAGCACTATAATGGGTCATATTATGTTTTTGGTTATTTTACACTTTACCAGGAAACCATTTTTCCAAGAAGGGTCACTTTGTCTTCTCTTAAAACCGAATCTATTCACATGCACTGCTTGTATTTGGGCACCACTTTTCCTTCATACTTGTCATCTCCTGTGTGGATTTTCATCATTAGTAACCATATTTTTCTCATGTTTTCATGGTCCCCACTTGGCCTATCTTGTGTGGCAGCATCATCGAGTCACCCTTGTTCAAAGCATATGAGTTGAGTCATCATCGCATTCATGGAGATTGTCCCGAGTCCATTTATCTCTTGTTACAATGTTCCATCCATATTTGCATCATATTCATCCTGTGTTGCCCATTTTGGGCTCTAATCATACTATCCTTCATCCCCTCTGGAGTCGACTCAGTCGCTGCGAGGTCATCCATGCTTTTTATGCTCTGACAAGGGGAATCGTTCGTCTGCTACTCAGTATCCCCTATTCCATCATCATCCCAAGTGTCAATCCATCAATCAATTTACTATGATCCCTTGTGCCTTAGTTGAGGATTCATCATTGCATCACCTATAGCGGACCTCCTTTTGTCGAAATTAGCACATTCATTCCAGAATACATGTCTAGAGGGCGGTGTACCTAGGTTCCAGTTTCCATTATTGTTCGGTGTCTCGTATCAAGAAAAGGGAATCATAATTTCCCTTTGAATTGGTTGTTTCTCATCCACTCAGCCTCGCCTCATTATCACATGCTTGAGATTCATATACTTGATGGTCCGGTGGTCCAGCAGATTGTACTAGTGATTCGCAGGTGTGTGTGAGATGTTTTAGACCTCATGAGGGGGTGGCCCTTCAGGTAGCCCCCCATATTCCTGGATGACCTCAGATTATGGTACAACCGCAGATGCAATTCCATAGATTTGATGGTTTCAGTTTCAACCACTTGCAGAACCCATAGCATGCATGTCTTCATTTAGATGATTCATTCATATTTTTAGAGCCCTTTCCTCTTCAGCAAAGCTTCTTTGGTTGTGATGCCCACCCTTCTCCCCATGTTATAGGCATGGGCACTATTTATGTCTCATGTACTCAAATGTTATTTGTTTTTTGTCCTGGCACATGTTTTTCCAGGTGCATTATGTATATGGGATCCATTGTATTATTTTCTGGCCCATTGATGCCATCATGTCATGTATCATGTATTATACATTTTTTAGCTCATTCCCACATTGTTGGGCTCACCATTATTTTTTGTACTTTGTCATCACGGCGGGCATAGGTGTGGCTCCCTTGCCCCATTGAAAACATGTACTCCAACATAAAAGGAAGCTTATATCATTTTTAGGTCTCACCCCTCAGTCATTTTCCTATCTCGGTTTGACTCACTCGGGTCTCTCTCTCTCTATGACTCCCCTTCAGTTTCTAGTGATTGTGTTCTTACAACGTATTTCGGTCATACGATTTTCTCCTAATGCTCGCACATTGGGGGGCAATCTGTTATCACCAAAAATTGGTCATCTAACCATTTCTAATTAGATGGATCGAAGTACACCATGTAGGACCTATTTTACCATAGTAAAATTTCTTTCACTATAATAAATAATTTAATAAACCATATTTTATTAAGTTAGTTCTTGTCAAAACAAGAAATCCCATGACGAATAATTAAATAAATCCTTATTTTATTTTCTTTTCCTCTAGGAATAATTAATTAAACCATTGTCCAAATAATATTCCTGGTCATATTTAACCCAATTATGAGAAATAATTAGATAAATCATTATTTTTCTCTAGGAATAATTAATTAAATCATTATTTAGTTATTATTCCTTGTTAAATTTGACTAAATCACCTAGGAATAATTAAACAAATCATTATTTGTTTATTATTCGTTAACCACATTCTTTAAATGATAAATAAATCATTTATTTGTTTATTATTTCTAAATAAAGGTATTTAACCAATTTAAATACCTTTTCCCTCCAAAAAAATATAATAAAATATTCCAAGCAGTTATATCTAGATCTTGGTTAATAATATTTTATTATTCGCCATTATCGAGGATATCTCAATATTTTATTATAAATAGGAGGGGTTTTCAATTCATTCTTCACTTTGATCATTTTCATTGTTGGACTTTGATCATTCTCATTGTCGCTATTATTTTATTTTTCCATTTGAGCTCCCACTTGAGTTCAACACACGCTTTGGATTTTCTACACCATTGAGAGAGAGAAAATTTTGAAGTTTAAGCATTAAGGACAACAAAGAACCCATCCCACTGAGGGGTACTTGTAACATATACTTGTTTCCTTCACTAGGTGTTATAATATAAAATTATTCTTTAATCTTGTCTTTTCTGTTTGATACTTGGACTTAATTTTGCATCAGTTATTACTATTTATTTTTACTGTTTAGCTACTTTTATTGCATACATATAGGTTTTTCCAGGATTTTTTCTAACTGTCTATTGTATATCTAATGGGTTAAGCAATCATTTTTTTAGTTAGGTTTATTCGTGACGCATAGCTAAAGGAGGATATTTTCATACACTGGCAATAAGATTTTACACTAACACCAAAAATGAATTATCTCTTCGAAGTGGAGACATATGTTAGTGGGTTTGTTATGGGAGTAGTCTTGATTCAATGAGGAAGGTTTGTATGCTACCATTCTGAAGTATTTCATGGGGAGGTTTTTAACTAACCTACCTATGATAACAAGTTATATGCCCTGGTAAAATATACAAAGAAGTGAAAAAACTATTTGATGGGAAAGGAGATAGTAATCGACACTGATCACCAGCCCCTATAATAGCTGCAAGCACAAAGAAAGGTATATCAGAATAGGCACTACAAGAAAGGAGAAAATTAAATATATGATATTTTATATATAATTTATAAAGGGAGACGAATATTGTATTCAATTTCCATTTGAAGGTACGCGAATCATTTAATTTTTTCATAGAAAAGTATATCAACCCTTGCAATAATTCCTTATTGAAAAGAATCATTATGAAAAAAATTCTAACTTTTGACTGTAAATAAAATATTTCAATTTCAATTTCCTCAATTAAAATACTTTCATATGAACTTTATAGAGGGAGAGAAACTAAAATTAAAAGAAACTATTATCGATAGGTACATTTTACATCTCAGTATGATTGAGATGCATAATTCCTTCAATGCTTAAAGTGGAGTTGATTCCTCCATTAAAAAAACATAATTATTAATTGAAAAAAATCAATGTGAGCTATAAATAAAATATTTTAGTGTCATCTTTAAACAATATATATGTATGTATGTGGGTATAAATAAATTTAAAGTAAAAAAATTCTTCTCTTTCATATGTGTAAGTGGATTGTTGATAACAAAAAAAAATCAATGTCATCTAGAAATACAATATTTCAATGTCCACTTTATGAACTATATATATATATATATATATATATATATATATATAGAGAGAGAGAGAGAGAGAGAGAGAGAGATCAAATATATCGAGGTGAAAACCTCTAGCTTAGGAAATGTTTACAACTCGAGGGCATTGAAATATAAAATCAACGCAATGTAATATTTTAATAAAATACAAAACCAAAAGTTAAAATTCATTTCTAGGTATATAATATCCCATTTAAATTATATATCCAGCAAGAGAGCACATCAAACCTTTAAATAGGTTTCATCACATCAAATAATATGCATGAAGAGAGGAGCCACTGAATACCATGGGTTTGAAAATTGTTTATGTTTAATCTTTAAATAGTATTATTCAAATCAAATATGATGGTTGCATACCATGGGCATGAAAACTATATATGGTTAAAATATGTCCCCTTTGCTTGAAAATAGGCAAATATGATTACGAATTCTCTTTTCTCCTTAAAAATAGGAGAATATGATTTGTATGATATATATTTTGTGGCTATTCATACCCAAAAATAATAATAGAGTTTTGAAATAAGGAGAAATATGAGATATTTAAGAAATATAAAATATTAACTAACTTAAAATATCGTTTGATGCCAATTGAGTTTAGCTTGGATGGTTTAGTGAAATAGTTGTTATCCTCCCCACCTAGGTTCAAGTCTCATAAGTTGACATGTTTATGCGCTATAATAGAGTAAATCTTTTGTTCTTTTGAGTGAGTCTATATTGAGGGATGTACTCGTACCAAAAACCTCTCTCTTTCCTTTGGCCTTCAAGCGAGAGGGATGAAGTATCCAATGCCCCAGATTTTAGGAGAAAAATGAAGAAAAACAACTTTAAAATATCATTTGAAAAAATATTTTTGAATATATTTTTCCCCTAAAAATTAACCTAATTACAAGTGGATGGGGTTTATATAAAAGTTTCATTTAGTCATGAAGTATAATAATGAAAATAAAAACAGTTTAATTTGCATGTTTTCAAGGCCAACCATATCAAAGATCAATGCTTTGGGAAATATTATGCACATGGATCCTTTCACCCATGATGCATATGGCGAGGCATATATAAAGGATCGAGACTTCAAGGAGGTGCTTTAATAGCTAGAAATATTAGAGTCATGTATATGATAGTGAGGACATAGTCAACTACCATATCCAAAATGCATTATTCTATAGGTTAGATAAGTCATGTGTCCCTAAAGGTGAGAAATTACAACTGATCAAAGAGGCTCACACCTCCAAGGTTGCAAGTTATTATGTTGTAGGGAATACAATCGCCAAATTTTAGAGGTATAAATAGTTAGGCTTATAAGAGAATGCATGTTTTATTGTACCAATAAGCCTAGCAACAGGAAACAAGGTCTATGCCATCCCTTTCCTATATTCACTCATCCTTAGGAAAGCATATCCATGGACTTTGTGGGAGTCTTACCAACAAATAGTAAGGGGCATGACTACTTGCTCATGGTAGTTGACATGTTTAGTAAGATGTGTGTTCCAATACACTATAAAAATACTATTAGAAAGAAAGAAGCAACAATCTTATTCTTTGGAAAGTTTTGGGTGCACTTTTGGATACTAAGGAGAATCATTTTAGACAACGTCATAATATTTCTCAGTGAATTTTGGATTGCATTTTGTGAAAATATGGACACTAATTTGAAGAGGTATACAAAATTATATCCATAGACAAATGGGAAAACAAAAGTAGTCAACAAGACTTTTGTACAACTTTTGAGAGGTTACAATAAGAAAGATCCAAACATTTAGGATGAAAATTTGACATATATAAAACACTCTTATAATAGAGTGGTTCAGACTGATATTATTAAGTCCCCATTTGAAACCTATTTTGGATATTTTCCACCTTCACCTTTGGATATTGCAAATGGGCAACAAGGAGGTGTGACAGAGGATCTCATTGAGGATGCCTTAAGGGTAAGAAAAAATTGTTGATAAGATCAAGTAGATCCATATATAGGTACAAGATATATAACATAATTCACAGGAGAAATACAAGGTCATGAATGATTGGCATAAAACATAGAATTCATTCAAGGTGGGCGATAGATTATGGTTGCAATTGAATGAGGTTATAGTGTCCTAGTAAGAAAATAAGTGATTTTCATTATGGTCCCTTTAAGATATTGGAAAAGGTTGGAGAGAATTCTTGTAGACAAATTCTACCCCATACATGCACATTTTATTAGTGGTGAATGTAAAAATTTGAAACTCAATGAAACTTCCATGCTAGATCAGGAAGATGAACATGTTCTACCTTCTGTAGATGGTGTGGAACCAAAAGGCTGGGAAGAGTTGAAAATATAATGGTAGCATGACCTTTGGAAAATTGGGTTGAAAGGAAAACGTCCAAGTAAGGTTAAGGGTCTATCTAATATGGATTGGATCATTATATTATTTTTCATCCATCTTAATGAGTTTAGAGTGGAAAATAATAGATGGTCCCAATTTAGTGAATTTGGGTCTTAAACCTTCCAGAGGAATTTTAAGGCATGAAACAAATTTTGTGGGAGGCAAAACTTTGTTCCTTAGGCTCCTCCCTAGTGCTATTTTATTCTCATAAACCTTTCTAATGGCATAACAAATACCTCAAGCAGATTTCATATAAAAAACATTCTTCCATATGCAATATGACCTTACTATTTTGACCGCCATGATTTGATAGGATGCCACGTAAGCCCCATTATTCAATGAAAATGGGCTATCTACATGATCGTGATGAAGACAAATCTAGAAGGGTCAATATCGTAACTTCAGTTAAAATTTTAAGGAGTCAAACTTAGCCACTAGTAGGCTATGGGTTTGTGTTATAATTGGGCCACTGGGAGGAAAAATGTTTCCATTCCATTTGAGTGTATTTTATTCCATAAATGAGAAAAGTAGCTAAGGGTGGATCGAGGGAGAGAAAAAAGAGAGGGTTTGTTCGCTGTAGTAGTGCATACTCCAAAAGTCTCACTCCTTTTTAATTGCATCCATTTTTAGTATTAGAAGGAGAGACTAAGAACCTTCACCTTTAGATAGGTTTTCTCTAGTATGGGTTTCCCATATCATATCTTATGTTCATTTTGGTTTTGTGAGTTATATTTGTCTGCTTTATATTTTCTATATTTTATCTATTTCATGAATAAGAATAACAAAATATTAATGAATCCATAAATTTAAGGAGAAATTAACCCTCATAGTGTATGTCTTAGATTTTCAAATATATATTAGTAAATCTATTTTGATGAATGGTCTAGTAGAATATCCACGGTAGTTTATAGATTATTTTCATTTCAAGTTTTGAGTAGGCTTGAAATATATTTCCAAATTTCTCTTGGTTCCATTTCTTAATGTAAGACTTTGGATATTTAAGTTTTTGTTGGAATTTGTGCGTGGCCAATATGTCTAGCAAATTTTCTTCTAACCACCAATTATTCACTCTATCTAAGAAGGAGGGACCTTGAATTGAAAAAGTATGTTCTTGGGCCAAGATTTAATGTCTAAGTTCAAGAAAATTTTCCAATGATACAAAAAATTTCATGGGAGGATGGAGGATTCTAAGAAGATATGTTTTCCGAACAGGGATTCAAAGACTAGAAAATGATTTATTCTTGATCCAAATTGATTTTCTCCCCCATCCCCATTTGTGATTATCCCAGGTGAAGATAGCATTAATAGTGTCCATATCAAGTATTTCTTACTCGTATATGGTTTCTTTGAATTTATTTTCATCAGACTCCAACCATCTAACACCTCCTCTCTTTTCCTCCAAGGATAGTCCCCTCCTATAATCTAAGGCAGCTTAATTGACTAAGGATGTAGGTTTTTTAGGATTTGAAGGAAGCTTGGATTTTATCTTGAGATGTGAGGGCCATAGAAATTGGATATGAATCCTTCCTTAGTTGATTTTATTGGCCTATATTTTATAAAATATATTCTTGGATCAACCACAAAATATGTTAGAAGGGCTACTTTTGGGTGAAAAAGAGTCAGAAGCCCATTCACTTGGCCTATTGCATCAGCTTCTATACTCTATGCTCTCGCGGAAAATTTGGAGGTTAGGGATGCTACTAGTTCACTAGAGAATTTTTTCTCTTGTATCATGATTATTGTCAATTGATCTTGGTAGATTATATTATGGAGGAGCCTCTATTTTCCTTTACAGTTGAGGATCCTCACATTCTAAGATATGAAATTCATTGAACAATGGGAGGGGGGTGGAGGAAAACATCTCCATCATCAAAGTAATTCTCCTAGAATTCACAAGATTTTATTTTGATTCCTACAATAATTATTAGTTTCCTCTTCTACCTTTTTGTTTTTCTTCCTTAGTAACATTTGAGTGATCCTTAAAATAATGCAGGTTAATACCTAGATTGGACGGGGAAGATATCTAATTAGGGGAATTTTGAGGTATAAAATGGGCCCCCTAAGGAAATTATAAAATAACATTGGAAACAATAAAATAAGATTAGATTAGATTACGTCATCAAATTTTAGAAGGAAAAAAGAAAAACTATTTTTTGAACTCGTATTTTCAATTTATCTCCCTATGGGTTTACTCAAATTTCGAGCGGAAACATGCTTTGGATGTATAATTTGATTCCTCATCCAAGGAGTACCCATGTTAAATATTTTTGATGGACCCTGACACACGAAAAATGAGAAATACATGAAAAACGTTATTGTAATCATGTTTTTTCATGTATTTCTCATTTTCCATGTAGTAGGGTCCATCAAAAGTATGCAACATGGGTACTCCTTGGATGAAGAATTAAATTTTTCATCCTACGAGTACTCGCGCTTGAAATTTGAGTAAAACCTTAGGGAGATAAGTTGAAACTACGAGTTGAAAAAGTAGTTTTATTATTTTATTATTTTTTAATCCTTTTACTTTTTTACTCCAAAAATGGTGAATCATCCCCCATGGTTGACATCATCATCTTGAATCCTATTGGTTCTTATACAATTTATTTTAATTGTACATTTTTCTTAGGGGGGCCATTTTAGACCTCAAAATTTCTCTAATGCCTACTTGATCTCGTGGGGAGTGGAATTTGGATTTGAGTAAGGCCTTCTTAAGGATTTGGATCTAGTGTTTTGGGATTGAATTTGGATCCTCAACTTTCCATTTTGTTGCCATTTGTTGTAAATTGAAAGCGTATAAGCCCATATCCTTTGACTAATCCTTTGTTTTCTTTGTTAATACTTTCGTCATGGCCACTTGTTTTTCTATCATTATTTTTTTCCCTAGTGAATTCAAGATTATAAATATCTAAGGGTTGTTTACAAGATCTCCCTTTTCCATTTTATTCTTTGTTATTATAGGTTCAATAGTTTCATCATTATGTATTTCCTTCTCACCTACCACTTCTAGATCTACAACCTCTTTGAAACTACTCTAGTGGGAATCAATGGATCTAATTCTTTGGAAATTTGGGGGCATGGGTATTTATGTCTTCGGCTTGGTTGTATGAGTTCATCCTTGTCTCTGGGAGATTCATGCTTCTAGAGGGGATATGATTGTAGCAGAGGGAAATATCTACCGGTGAACATATTCGTGACATATTTGACATAATAAAAGGACATGTTCATAATCCAAAGGTTGCTTCCAAATATCTTCTTAATGATATATTTCAATAGAAACTAGGAGGAGCTGTGATATATCCATGTAAACATAGGTCCAAGTTTAGGAATTAAAACAAGCCCTTTTGGTGACCTTGAAGACTTTAAAAATATTACCAAGTGCATTATTGATGCTTTCTAATGTTTCTTACTCCTAGAAATCCTTTGGAAGGGGTGAAATCATGATCCAAATAGGTGTAGTCTTGAACTCTTCCTTGTCTAGGCTGAAATGATCAATCCAAAAATGAAGGTATAAACGAGTTGAATTAAAGAAATAGGGTTTTCTTTAAAAATATTTGTGTGATCTTCTAGATCGATAAAAATAACACTGAAGAATCCCTTTGCTCCTAGTTCCAAAAAAAATTCCCCCTTAAACTATATTTCTTTTGGATCCAAGTTTCTAAAACAAATTCTATAGGCCAAAACCTTACGAAAATTTTGATTAGAGTGTTATATTTCATATATTAAATTTATTCTCAAATTCAACTTGATTTAAATTTAAATTTGGGAGTGGTGGTGGCTTTGGGAAATAAACACCCCAATCCACATTATTACCATGCTTCTCTCACTAATTATGAAGAATATGTAGGGTTTCGTAGACCTTCCCTTCACCATGCATCTTGATGGGGGATTTTTAAATAGTTTCTAGTTTATTTGTCGCAAAGGATTCTCATGGTCTGGCATCTTAATTGGAGTATATGGGCCCTCTCCCCTTGCACGCTGCATGGTTATTATCAAAGATCAGGTTTATTGTTCTAGAAACCCTACTTTTTCAATCTACACCAATATGAGCAATACTTTGCCTCATTCATATTTAAATTTTGATTATGATCCTCACTCGAATTTAAGAATGAATTATAAATGATCGTTTTAGTTTACACCAAATAAGTTTTAACAAGTTTCAGACACAAAATAAGATTTGACAAGTTGGTGCAAATTTCACACTCATAAGAACATAATCTGAATTGAAATAAAAAGGTTATGATAAATGATGTAAAAATGTGATAGAATAGAAAAGAAATTGCAATGGTGTTATTAATAAAATTTGCAACCTAACATAATTAAAATAAAACAAAACAATATCTCATTAAATAAACCTTAAAATGATTAGAAAAACTTGTTTATACTTCAATCCAAGTTACATAAAAATAAAAGAGAGATTATGTCCATGTATTCATACTAGAAGTTAGCTCCAATCTATGGAATCTCAACCACAATCCAGATGAAAATGTTGGGCAACACAAATTCCAAAGAGATGTAATTTTTCACTCCTCAAATGGCTCCAATTTGTAAAATCTCGACCAATATCCATATGAAAATTTTTGGAAATCCAAATGCCATAGAGATTTAATCTCTCACTCTTGATATCTCTTCACCATTTTAAAAGGGTAATGTTCCTTTTTTGCCTCATTAATCTTATTATTTCTATATAAATACACTTGGGAAAGAATTACAATTAATTATGATAGAAATGTGATTTATAATTTATTAAATCTATTCTTAATTAAATTTATTGACATGACTTTTGTGAAGATTATGTTTACACATTAATGGGGTGGCTCCATGACTATTGATAATGGTAACACTAATGAGGTGGCCCCATGATTATTCATAATTGTTTAGACTCATTAATTTCATTAATTTTATTAATTCTATGTGAATACAATTTGATTAGAAGTACAATTAATTGTAATAGAAAGGTGATTTATAATGGTGTCTTCTAACTATTAAGTTTGGAAGTTTTTGGCAAAAATTGCGGGAAATAATTTGCTTCTAAATTCTCATATAGTGTTTATGGTTGATCAGAATCCATTTTGAATGCATAAATGGGTTCAACACCTTGAAAAAACCCTAAGACATTCAGATTGTGAAAAGTTCATACATCAAACTTGTGATTTCAATAACTTCCTATAGAATTTTGGACAAATTTGGTAGAAAAATATGGCTAGAAAAACTTCAAAAAGTAGAACAATAAAACTATAACATTGAATTGGCTTTCTGTAACTATCATACATTTTGGAGTTTTTGGTTGGAATCGGACTAAACATTTTTTTTTTTCATATCATGCTTTTGGTTGTTTAAAAGCCATTTTTGAATGCATAAATAAATTCATCACCTTGAAAATCCCCGAGACATTATTCAGATTGTGTAGATTTCATATATTGAATTTGTAATCATAATAAATTCATATTGAATTCTAAATAATTTTGACACAAAATATATAATAGTTAAGACACTCCCTCTTATATATATATATATCCTCACACCATGTACATCAATTTTAAAAAACCATATACATAAATTTAGCAGGTAATAAATACTTCTTACAATGATCGTTCTTACCATTCTCATACCTACAATGTCACCATTATCAATAATTAGGGGGCCACCTCATTAGTTCTACCATTATCAATAATCACAAGGCCATCTCATTTATGATTATATACGAAGTCATGTCAATGAAATGAAGCATAACATAAGCAAAAATTGTTTTCTGTAATTTTAGTAAAAACTCCAAATATATAATAACTAGACAACTAGACAACGATATATTAATTAAAAATAATTATTAATAAATAAAATTTTATAATATAATAAAATTCTAATTAATTTTCTTATAATATGGATGTGTTTATGAAGATGTCCATGAATTCAAGGGTTTGATGTTCATGAGGATGGGAATGGCTAGGCGCTCATGAAGATATTTATAAGAATGCAATTAGTGAGATATTTGTAAAAATATTTTTGAAGATGTGTAGCTAAAAACATTAGATTATTTTATCAATATTTTGTATGGGGTAAAGTTATTGTAAGTAATGCTTCCATGTGTCATTGTAAATCTCCAGGTGTTAATCTAGAAGTAGTGATTTTCCTATGTGTGAGTTGTATTAATTATCTAGATTCACTATTTTAAGATCTAGCAGAGTTATGTATTCTTATATATATGTAACCATTGTGATGAATAAAAATTAGTGTGATGCACAATGCTCTCTGCTTATCTCCCATTTTATCTCTCATTTTTCTAACATGCTATTAGAGCATATTCTGGTCTGCTTTCCTTATGGGAAAGCTAGGAAAATGAGAGATTTGAGGATTATTATACTTTGTACATATACTATTTACTGTGTGAGATTGCTTATTTTATGATTATCGGAGTGTTGAATTTGATAATTTCCTATGTGTTGTGTTGGGTGTGATTGTATCCAAGAATTTCCATTTGTTACAACGTTGCTTGGTTGCGAGTGTGAGGGATTCCCCAGAACAATTCCAGTTCAGATGGAAGAGTGAATCATCATCCACTCCAACGCTCCATGGGCGAATTTTAACTCTAATGAGGAGCTACAACATTTATCGTACGAGTATATTAGGTTATGTTGACGAAAGTTTCAGCTAAAGGAGGCAGGTGCATTGACATTCGTTGTGAACTGCGTAATATTGGTTTTGCAACAAAAAACTTACCGCATGGGGTCCTTGTCCAGGTGACCAATTGCACTGACGCAATTTTGCCTGGCCAGTAAGAGGGAACACATGTCGATTGGGTTAAAGCTTTGATTTCTCATCATCCTGAAGAAGATGTGTGTGAGACTGCCATTACGAGTCTCCTGAAGGATATAGGAGAGACAAACTTGGTTGGTGCAGGTCTTCTTATGGCTATACATGCTCTGCAGTGATTTCAAATTGTTTCTGTCAACCGAATTGAGATACGATTGGATCAATATGCATAATAGCTAGACGAAAAGTTGAGGTTGGCTCCAGATAAAGAGAAGTTAACTGAAAACCATGGGCAATGTACTCTAATTAGTCTGTCCTGGTTTGAATAGGAGACCGTTGACGAGGATGATTGAGTCCAATCAACGAGGATTTAATTTGGAAGGTCAAAAACATACTAATAATCGAATACATTTTTTGTGGTGTCGAAGGTCACACTCATATTTTCATCGAATTCATTGGTGTTGCTCGACTTGATGCACATCCTCTTCAAGGTCACCAGGAATTGGTTGTTTATGGATGGATCCACATCATGCATGGAATTGAAGATGCTCGGTTGATTTTTAAATAAAGGGCATATGGAAATTGTATGGAAATATCAATAATCATTTCCAGTTCCTTGGGAGAGTAGACCGAATATGATGCAATGTTTCTAGAGTCGATGGAGAAATCCAATGAGGTTAATGCAGGCCTCCAAGTGCTGAAATAAAATAACTATGGTGGCAGTGGATATCTTCTATGGTGGGTCAATGTTTTAGTGTTTATTTTGGGTCTTTATTTTTATCTTTTTTAGGGTTTGATATGTAAATTTATAATTCTATTGTAATTATATGAAAGACTAGTTAATGAATAGAAAAACATTCTTCAAGTTAATGATTCTCAACGTTCTTTAGTGCTAAGAGAACATATCATTGAATTTTTTATGTGACTTTTTCATATGTTGATGGGTCTTGTTGTGCTTCAAGCTTCAAGAGCATCAATTACATGTATTTTTATGAGTATGTAAGAGTGTATGTAAAAAAATTCAGTTGCATGATGGACAACTAGATAAGCTCAGTACATAGACAACTTATTTATACAACTAGAAGTGTGTATTTCGATGCATACTACTATGATGGAAGAATTTTCATAGAGATATTTAGTATTTAGGCTATTCTTCGGGTAGTCAACAATGGTCAAAGGAAATTATATTTTAAATGGACCTCAAGTGCCAACTCGAAGATGAGGTGGTGAAGAAAGAGTGGTGATTGTGAGATTCCAGAGTCGATGTGAGTGTTGATGAAGAGCAGTCAGACAAAGATCATGTTTTTCTTGTAATGTGTGTTTTATATGTTTGTTACATGTAAGCATTAAGGGAGGGTATTGGAAGTAATGCTTATATGTGTTATTGTGGGTCCCTAGGTTTCAATCTAGAAGCAATCATTTTCCTATGTGTGAGTTGTATTAGCTATCTAGATCCACTATTCTAGGATCAAGAGGAGTTATATATATATATATATATATATATATATATATATATATATATATATATATATATATATATATATATATATATATATATATATATATGCAACCATTGTGATCAATAAAATAAAATACGCAATTTATGTGATGCACACTGCTCTCTACTCATCTCTCAATTTTATAACAAAATAAACTATTAAATAAAATATATGATTAAGTTTTATTTAAAATTTTATTTAATGTCACTTACCTCTTTCTCAATTCAAAATATCATGGATAGAGATTTGTTATTTTACACACATTAAAATTAATAAAATACATTTAAATCAAGACACTTGTATATACAGGGCTCCATGCAGATATTAAAAATAATAATTCTACATTGTCAACTCTCGCACAGTAGCTTTATAGGGTGCCATACAGTCGGCGCGAGTTCCTTTTTATAAGGAATTTTGCAGTGCACTGTGGTTTTTGAAAAAGTTTAGTTTGAGTGCTTATACAATAGTCTTAGACTATTGCACTAAGAAAGAAAACAAGTAAAATTGTAGGATGACAACTTTGCAGGGTGTCATACAATCAGCAAGGTTCTTTCTTATAAACGTACTCTATAGTGGGCTCTCATTTTGCTAAAAGAAAAATCCCTCTGAACTGTTTATACCATGGTCTTAAAGTGCACCTTTTTTCGGGTGGGGGCGTGGAGGAACTTAGAAGGGGAGAAAATAAATTTGGAGTAGACTTGGTACTTTAAATATGTTCAGTTTGCTAAGTCAAAATTTAATTATATTTATTTATTTTTCATTTTTTTAAATACAAATGTATGGGCGTTAATTTTGTTTTTGATATTATATGTAGCTTTCAAGTAAGAGAATCCCATACTTCGTTTAACATGTTTGTGAAGTGAAAACTTTAATTTTATTTGAGATTTGTTATAACTTCCAAATTAAAGTCTGGAATAGGAATGGGGTATAAAGAATAAATTAAATATATTTTTTTCTTCTTTTTTAAGTTTGGGAGGACTACATATTTTTCATGTTCAGTATATCATTCCGATCAGGGCGGGGAATTGAACTCATGACTTCACATTAAAGAGTGCCTTAACAGAGCCCCCGATCACCATCTATACAAGACCCCGTGGAAAACTATATTTTAATTCAATTACATGTTTGTGAAGTGAAAAACTTTAATTTTATTTGATATTTGTTATAACTTCCAAATTTAAGTGTGGGATAAGAATGAGGTATAAATAATGAATTAAATATAGTTTAATTTTATTTTATTTGAGATTTATTATAACTTCAAAATTTAAGTATAAGATGGTAATGAAGTATAAATAATGTATTAAATACAGTTTAAGATTCAAGAAAGAAGAATATAAATTGATAAACAAAAGATCTTTGCTATTAATATCTAAGAAATTTGTTTGGAGACTAATAGAAAAAATGTGAGAACAAAAGTTATAGAGAAGATAATAAACCATCCTCTATTATTGAGGAGAGAAGACTTATTTTTATTTTATTGAACATGATTTTCACTAAACCTAATAAATGAGAGATCTTGTTTCTTTTAAAGTTTATCCCTACTCTACATTAAAAAAATATGGCCCTCACTTTTCAACTAAATTTTTTTAAACTATTTTTTCAAAGCCTACCATATATTTCTTTTTTTTCCTTTATTTATTATGGACAACTTATCCTCCTCTTACATGGCACAACTGCTAACATAAAGATAGAATGTATAATTAAGTTATAAATATGATGGTGTCCAACAATGAGTTTCTGGATGTCTTAGAATTTAAGTATAATAATTGAGATTTTAAAAAAGGGGGAAATATAATTACACTAATTGACAGTAGCTTTATCCGAAATTAACCCAATTGGAACTACCTGCTCACAATTGACCATTAAAAATTATTAATATTAATTCAAATGAATGTACGTCCATGTTAAAACATGTACATTCACGTTTGAAAATTTGTATTCGTCATTTAAAAAACCAAAAAATCTTAGGTGAAACGTCAAATTCTATGCTATTCTATCTCTACGGTCTTAATAGAATACAATAGGCTTAATCTAAGTGTATTTTTACAATGTAGTAGTGTATATCTTCGGAAAAATATATTAATGTACAGGGGAGAGGCTTTTATTGTTGTGCAAGATGAGTAATTGTTACAGTACTTGTCCCACACACCCATCAAAACATGACCAAAAAGCATTCATAATTTAAACATAAATAGATAATATTAAGTTATATAAGTTATTAAATTATGTTCGAAATGGGCACATACATTGATTGGGCTTGCAATTGTCAAACACTAGCCTTTAGTATCACAATTTGATAAGACATCATGTCCCAAATACCTCCCGGTCTGATTAAGAAAACAAGATAAATTAAACTTGCAAACATTCCATCCCATACTATCAAACAATGCACCTATCACATCAGACCAACCCCAATAGATATACAATAGAGCAGTTATGACTAAGGTTCATTAATACCTGCACAATAATAGGGAATGTATGTGTCATCCATAACTGCATATATGTTCATCGATGCAACTTGTTCAAGGCAATAAATGGAACCAACCCATTTAATTCAGGAATTAATAATAGGATTCAGGAATTAAACACTAGAAAACACAAGGATCAACCATAAGAGTTTATCAGTCATTGAATCACATCCAAATCAATCCACAACACACATTTTAATTTGAAAAATGGAAATCCATGTCAATCCTCCCTACCAATCAAATTCAACAACAAAAAAATATAAAACAACCTCAACCCTTACGAAATTGTATTTCAAACTTTCATTCTAATCATCTGTAACTGGAGACATACCATAATAGACTATGAGCATAATGCAATTAGGTTTGAACACTTTCATTTTTTTCTTTCTATGGTTTTTAATATTCCATTAATTTATAGTAAAAACTTCAATTTTATTCGAGTCTGTTATTTTTAATCCTCCATTAATTTACAATATGAAGCTATTGTGTATGAAATTTCATTCCTAAACCAAAATTTAGTTTTACAAAAATTAACTTATATATATTCAACAAGCATGGAAAGCATCATGAACTCATGGAATCTACAAGAAGGAATTCAAATTTCCATTTTAAATAACATCCATTGTTTTGTTTTCATAAAGAGAAAAAAAAAAAAAAATCATAACAACCTTCATTAATTAGAGGATGTTGACAATATCAAAGTTCTTAACCAAGAGAGTCATGATCGCCAATAGCCAAACAAGAATTCAGCCAAAAATAACTATCCCAAATAGAAGCCCAATTCAGCGAAGTACAGAGAAGGACTTAGAAAAATACCCATGTTATCTCAAAAATTTAGGGCCTGGAATCACATGCAAGTAGTCCAAGACTAGAAATATATACCTAAAGGATACCATTCCATGGTGCCAATAAGAAATTTGTTTTTTCTCTTAGGGATATATAGCATAATGTCTTATATGCATAGTGAATAATTGACCAAGAAACGTATAATTTCCTAAAAAAAAAATTCTCTCCATTCATTAGAAGGAAACTCCTTATTCTATGTTCAAACTCATATCTATGTGATAGATTCCAATCATAGGTGTTAGCCGATCAGGATACATAGCCCAAAAATGGGATATATAGGCACTTTAAAAATAAAACATAAACAAGACAACAAAGACAAAAATACTGAAAAATCCAAACAAAACACATAGGCAGGGGATCCTGAGAAATTAAATCTCAAAAGAACTGGTGCCACAGACCAAACCATTAATCAAATATTCAAATATAAACATTCATTGATATATTCAGGTTGCAAACACATAAATTTCTTATTTAAATATATGCAGGTTGTAGGTATTCAAATTTCTTATTCAACTTAACCTTTTCATATTTCAATTTCTTATCAAAATAACATTCTTACACAAATAAGACCAAGTTTCTATTGCTAAAACAACTTCCATTGAAAAAAAAAAAAATTTAACAATATGCAAGTTGTTTCATCCATGTCACGAGTTTCAATTGAAAATCATATAAGGAATATGAGGCGAGGGACCAAGGGTGCCCAACTGTGATGCACTTCGTCAGAAGAGGAAATGGTGGATGATGTGAATGTTTCCAATGCTCCCAACAATGATGTTGAGAATGCCCATGTGATGGAAAATCCTATTGTCCCACCATCTACCACAGATCCAACCTCAACCATAATACAAGGTGAAAGCTCAACGAATAATATTGGTGCCATAAGAGGGTAGAAAAAGGAAGAAGTGATAGATGCAATTGATGACATAGAGACCATGGGATATTCTGTACGTGCATCTGCAAAAAAAAACATGCAATTTCATCCTCAAGCATGCATTATTGGATTAATATGATCACTCATACAAAGCATAGAGGGTATGTGACAGTTATGACTGAAGAGGAGGAGGTCGAGGTTGTTGTGTTGTGTAAGGATATGGCCCAATTGTGACATGGGTTAGAGTTGATACAACTCAAATCCACAATAGCTCAAATCTGTCAGGGGAGGATAAACCCCTTCAAAGATGATTTTCCTGGAAAATCTTGGTGGAGTGGGTTTAAAAAAATTCATCCAGACCTTGTGTTATGAATAGTCAAGGGAATTGACAGAGGCGAGGCTTTAAATTTATGCACTACAATTGTGCCTAATTTATATGACACCCTTTCCCATGCATATGAGAAACACTATGCCCCAAGCCATATTTGTAATTGTGAAAATACAAGCTTACAAGTTGGAAGGAATTGTGGCATGCGGTTAATTGCTAAGAGAATGAGGAGAAATGTGCCAAACTATTTTCCAAGGAGTAGGGAGTAGATCACTATTCTTTTTTGTGTCAATGCAGTTGGTTCTTCAATCCTAGTTTTTTATTTATTCAAAGGTAAAACGTAAATTAAAACTATATACATAATTTTGAACCAATTGCATTCATGGCTGCACTTCCCCATGCATGGATGACAAAGGAACTCTTCCTAAATTTTCTTTTTCACTTTTTTGCATCTATACCAGGTGGTGTCTCGCTTGAAAATAAACACCTACTAGTTTTAGATGGCCATGGAATCCACATGATTGTGCAAACAATTGACGAGGCCAACCATTTGGGCATTGAACTATTAACACTTCCAACTCATACCACTCATATATTTCATCTCCTTGATGTTAGTGTGTTTGGGCATTTCAAGAACTATTCCAGGGCAGAGTGAGATTCATGGATGGAAAATAATCCAGGGGTGGAGTTAAAAAGGTTTGAACTAGCTTAGATAGCAAGTAAAGCATTTAAAATGGCTCTAACACCTTCTAACATCAAGGTTTGATTTAGGAGGATTGGAATTTGGCCACTGAATGTTGATGCCCTTATTCATGATACTAGTTGCAGCTAGGCATTTTTTGTCGAAGGTCAAGAAGAAGATGACTTACATAAATAGGTTTATGCCCAAGAAGATGGTTATTGGAAGGAAGATGTTTTTGTTGCTGAAGGTATGATATCCCTTTCTCATGCGAAATTATATGATGATGATGATGATGAACATGTAAGTGAGACACAATTCAGTCATGAACCAATTGTCAATAACATGGAGGCTGCCATGCCTACTAAAGAACCTACTAATTTTGCATGTGATATTCCCAATGAGGTAGTTGATCATGAAAATGACAATGAAAATGTGGTTTCGAATGATAATGTAACAGGAATCGACAATGACCAATTGAGCACACCAACCCAAGTAACCCCACCATCATAGTTGGAAAAGGCCATGATGAATAACAACAAACATAATGTGTCATCCACAAATGAGGGAAGCATGGCCATGCCTTCACAACCAACAAAGTTGAACATTGAACTTGTTCATTATTTTGTGGACAATGGATCATTGGAAGAATAGTCTATTCAAAATGAAGGACCAAATGAAGACAACAATGGTGTTCAATTAGGTTTCCCTGAGATTGAAAGGAAAGTGTCATGAAATGAGGAGCATCTGAAAACAAATCAAACAATACTTCGTACGTTCCTAAAGCTACCAGTAGAGAGAGTGAATCCCCTATCAAGGCATTCAATAACAGACTATCTTCGTTTAGAGAGGAGTTCATAGTTTCTCACCTCTGAATAATGTATGAACTTAATTTTTAAGTCTGACCGTAAAAAAATTGAAATTAAAAAATCTAAATAGAGAAATAAGGGGTTGGACAAGGAAAAGAGAGATGCAAGTATTGCAGTAGCAAAAGCTTAGGAAAAGGAAAGGCTCGAAAGAAAAAAAACAAGGGAAGAGAATGAACATAAAAAAATAGTTGGCAAATCAAGAGAGGGAGGTAAGAAAGGCTCAAAAAGTGTTGGAAAAAGGAGGGGTGAGAGACATGGAAGAGTGTGGTGCAAGCCAGTTAGAGGAGAATAGGATGATGTATGACACTTTGGACCACATTATAGATCATACACCATCGTACCAAGACCTAATTAACATTCAAGTACCACACTATCAGTCAAGGGTTATACCCACCTCCTATACAGCTACTAGTGCATGGATAAATCATATGTATTATAGGACACCTCCACTTAGTGTTGGGGTTAGTATCACAAGTGGACAATTCAACTACTCAATCCCTCCATGGTTCCAAGGAGTAAAATGGATTTGAGCATATGGCAGCAACATGGCTGAGGCGGGAAACTCAATAAGTTTGGGAAATGTAGAAAATGGAGGCCATCAAGCATAGGGGTGGCATGACTTTTTTGTTCGTAACAAAATTGCAATATGAATTTTGTAAGGAAAAATTGCATGCATGTTACATGGCCATTTTAGATACATTTCCATATTGTATTTGGATATAGTTCAAAAAATAGTTAAACATATGGTTTAATATAATAGTTAACTATACATTATTTTCAATTATGGTTTATTTACGATTTATTTTGCTTGGCCTTTTATTGCATGTGATTGTTTTGTAGTTTCCAATAGAAAGTAATGACTACATACATTCATGGATACATATACCAAAAAACACATACAAAGTACATATATTCATGGATACATATACCAGCAAACACATACATATATATTTTCATGGTTGATTTCACAAAGTTGTAGTTTTTCCTTGACATTCATGGTTGATTACACATACAAGTAGTTGGACAACATACCAACAAAAAAAAAGACAAGTATTGGTTCACATATGAATCCCGATCACAGAAGCTCAACTAAGGACTCTTCATATACCTCCTCAACGTCTAGTTGACGAGGCCAATGAAAAGTATGAAAAATAAAATAATCGACGGCTTATATTGGATTTAAATGCAACAATGACTACATGATTTGATACACCAAGTATATGGCGTTGATACACCAAGTAGATGACATTATGCTCAAATAAAATATATAAAGCTCCATTTGCATCATGATCCATAGATAACGAAAGGAATTGCTAATAGAAAATCAACTCTACGCACCGAACGAATTTATATCCCAATCCTTTTGTGCTTTGAAGGGAAAGCCCAATATTTGAGAGGCCAGGCCAAGATTCTCCGGCCCCTTCGAGGATTCAAGAGGGGCATTTACCAATAAGTCTATATTAATCAATATAATTATTGATATGGAGCATTTACCAAAGTGTATAGGTATGCTCCAAGCAAGATAATAATCAATTTATGTATCATTTACCGAAGACTGTATTATAATTAATATAATACTCCTTAAATAAACCATTAAGGTTTTATGTAAGGATCCAAATAATATTGTAGTTTTGCTTAAAATAAGTGAGAGAAATGTATTATATGAGAATTATGATCCATTTAAAATGCTCATGACACATGAACCCTCTAACAAACCCCTTTGGAAGACCTGACAATCCAGAACTATTAACCATTTTTTCAAATGATAAGTCAAGGAAAAATAATTCTAGAAAGAGATTATAAAACAAAAGCAAGCAATCATAAGAAGTCACAAGAAACAAATTCTAAAACAGGTAGTGATGATCATGATAGAAGTTTTCTATAATGATCCAAAAACTACTATAAATGTGCTTAAGAAGTGAGAGAAATGTCTTAGATGAGAATTATGATCCATTTACAATGTTAATAACACATGAAATCTCTAATGAGACCACAAAGTGGGAGCTTAAGTAGCAGTCCATAGTTATAAACCTTCCTCGTGGTTGATTCAAATTAAATGATCCCAACCAACAATTCCACAAGATATTTTTAAAACATATGAAGGATTTTTAAATGGAAGATATGGATTTTATTGAGTAACATGTTCATCCAATAGAAAACCATCAATCAACACACTAAACCCTTTCACAATGAGTGAAGACATTCCCTGCAATTACTACATCTCTGCATAGTAAAATCAACAACAAACTAAAAGTATCATTTTCATTGGAAAATATATCTGCAAAACCATAATGGAAGCATCGAACATTGAGCATGCAAGGCATAGAAATACTCAGCAAATTAGAAACGTCAAATAATAATGCAACACATCAAAAATATTGGCAGAATAATACCCTCAAATTCAAGAAACAACACTCCCTGTGCTCTAGCATATGGAAATTTATACTGACTTCAGGAGGAGGTCTTAGCAATATTTGAATAATGGGGGACTCCAAGCTTATTATACAGTTGGAAAATAGAAAATATAAGATGAAAAACCCACTACTGCTACCAAAATCATCGACAAAACTATAGAGATAAGAACTTAATTGTATATATTTATTTCTAATACAAATACAAAAAACTTAAATCAAATTATTGGTCGTTATTAAAAAATTTCAATTCGTGAAGGTACTCATTTCATATCATGAAATACAAAATTCAAAATTCAAAGGTTGGCATCAGAAATCAAAGGCTCACATCAGAAAAACCAAACAGTGCTTTGGCATGATATATAAAATTAATTTACAGCCCAAAATACATGCTCACATCAGAAACCCAAAATCCCAAATATCCCATAAAACCCTTTAACCAGTGGAAAATCCCCAAATTTTGTATCAACTTAAGCCACAAAGGCCACATAAGCCACCAATTTTGGCAGCCACAGAAGCCAAATTAAAACCATACATCCACAGAAGCCACAAAAGCCACATAATAACCCACAGAAGTAATAGAAAACACCTAAATCCCAAATATCCCATGAAACCCTTTAACCAGTGGAAAAACCTCAAATTTTATCTCAACCTAAGCCACAAAAGCCACCAATTTTGGCAGCCACAGAAAATCCTTGCATCCATAGAAGCCACCAAAGCCACATAATAACCCATAGAAAAAATCCAAATCCCAAATATCACATAAAACCCTTTAACCAGTGGAAAACCCCCAAATTTTATCTCAACGTAGGCCAAAGAAGCCACCAATTTTGGAACCCAGAAAAGCCACAAAAAAACATGCATCGAGAGAAGCCACAAAAACCACATAATAACCCACAGAAGCCATAAAAACCCTAAATTTGAAATGTCCCATAAATCTCTCCGACAAGTGGACAACCCCCAAATTTTATCTCAACCTAAGCCACAGAAGCCACCAATTTTGGGAGCCACAAAAGCCACAAAAAATCCCAAATCCCAAAAAAAAATCCCTCAAATCCCAAATAACAAAGTTACCCATCAAACGAGAAATATTATCTTAAAACAAGGACTCTACCCAATAAACCCTAAAAAAACATGAAAAAACACGTTGAAAATGAAAAGTTTTTATGTTGGAATAACAAATTTTTTTTATGTGGTAAATTTTCAACATTTTAAAAAAATGGCAGTAAAAACCAATTTTTTTTGTGCAAAAGACACCCTGAAAATGAAAAGTCTTGATGCTGGAATAACGTTTCTTTTTTTTTCGAGATAAATTTTCAAAATTTTTTAATAATGGCGTTAAAGATAAAATATCATGACTCCAAAAAACTTTAATGTTCCAACGATTTTTAAGCATGACATTAAAGATGTACTATCACGTCTTTGAAAAGCCTTAAAATTTCAACAATTTTTATGCCTAACATTAAATATCAAATATCATGTCTTTGAAAAACTTTAAAATTCCAACAATTTTCAGTCATGGTGCTAAATAAAAAATACTTATAACTGTTTTCAACCATAGCATTAAAGATAAAATATCATGACTTAGAAGAACATTAAAATATTGACAAATTTTAAACCATGGAATTAAAACCAAAGATTATGACTACAAAAAAACCTTAAGCTTTCAAAATATTTCAAGCGTGACATTATGGAAAAAATTTATGACTAAAAAAACTTTAAAGTTGAACATATGAATGAAAGGGTTACTATACCAAGAGTAATTTATTTTTTAAATGTTAAATGTATAACGATTTTAAAATCTTAGCCTAACACGACTTTTGTGGCCTTTGTGGCTTCTGTGGATGTAGGGTTTTTCAAACACAGCTGCAGGTATGGCTGGCAGGATCAAGAATCCTACTAGAGAACGATGAGGCCAACCTCTAAATGCCTATTGCAGCAAGCGGACCATTGTGTCTAGTGTTGGATTTTTTGTCGCCCAAAGTGTACATGAAGGGCCATAACACTTAGGAAAAATGTTGTCACTCTAAACTTAGTCCACTCTATTCTGACTATATCCTACACAAGATAAGGGGGTATTCCCTAAAAGGTGAAAAATGGATGATGAAAGAAAACTTGTTGGGAACCAACAAGTTCTAGGAGATGCATTGAGAATTATCTTATTAAATTTTTTTAGATTAAATGAAAACGATATCAATTGAGCAATGATCAAGATATTAAATTATATTTAGGTAAACCAAATTTAAAGTTATGAGACCAGTGCCTTAAATATAGTTCTCAGAAAGAAAAGACTTAAAAGATAAATTATTCACCAAGTAACAAGATGAAAAATGCTTCTTCAATGGATGAATCATGATCAATTAACCTATATGAAATGCAAAACTCATAACTAGGTCAGATGTAGAAGTCTTGGTTAATTTTATTAAAATTCCTATTCTAGATTTGGGCTTTCCCTTAATTGTTTTGAAGCTGGGCTCCAAGGTAAGTTGTGGGAAGGAGGCCAACATGAAACACCTTATTAACGATACCTCTCATTGTGCTCCTATCACTCGGTGCCTCCAATGCTGCAGAGACCGTGGCTCTAACGACTACAAGGTCACAGTGTTAACTATTGAATATTTATTGTGGCCCCTCAAGCTAAACGAGAAAGTTTTTCCTATATGTCTATCAACCAAGCTTAGGATTGGAAGTGAATTTTTAATATGCATGACTAAGCTTAAAATGAAAATGCAAAAAATGACAAGATGTTAAAGACTCGAAGCAGTTAGATTATAAATTTTTCTGAGTTAAATTCTAAGTCCTCTAAATGAAAATTCAATGAAAGAATACCAATTATGCAGATACCCGAAAATACTCAATTTCAGGAAATGATAGATATACAATTTTCCACAAGGCCACGATAGAACATTCAATAAAAATGTTGATCACAGTTACTTGAAAAATTCCTCAAAATTAATATTTAAGAAACATCTAATAATTCAAGTAAATAAATCCACACTTGGAGTTAATTTTCCTTTAAATCAATGAGCAGTCTCTATAGATATCAAACATGAAAAAAAATTAAAACTCAATGTCAATGATCATGATACTTAGCTCAAGCATGCAAAAAGTGAAGGCCTAAGCACTTGAATTTCAATAATTAATTACTAGGAAAAATATGTGAAATCTATATGCTAATAAAATAAACACTTATTCAGGTAATTCTCGAATCAAATGATTTTCTTAAATAACCCAAATCCAGAAAATTATTAGTTTTCCTCCTATAGTCAAACTTAGAGATATTTTAAAAATTTTAACTACCTTGACTCTAAGAATTTTTCCCACAATTTTTTTTTAAGCCTAAATATTTTAAATAATTAAATGTCCCAACACCCCTATCTTATAATAAAACCCAAAAATTGAATTTTCAAAATTTTATGTTAAAAAATTAAATTTTTTTATTTTTAATGTGCTAAATTAAAAAAAGAAGAAGAAGAAGAAGAAGAAGAAGAAGAAGAAGAAGTTATTTTTTTACTATGCTTAATGTTAATAAACTATGATTAAAAATTGTATAAGGGCCAAAGGCCACTAACAAAAATTTAAAAAAAAAAGTTTGATTTTTTGTTTTAATGCTTTGAGATGAGATTGAAGGTGAGGAAAGAAAGTGTAAAGGAGACAATGGAGATCGAGTTAGGAGGGAGTCGCAGAGCTACGATGAGGGACGTAGAAGGGAGATGGGAAGTGAGGAGCGACAAAAGGAACGCAACGAGAAGCACATGAGAACGAGAATGGAGATCAAGAGATGAAAGCGAGGGTTCTGTAGCAAGGGGAGGCTGCAGAGTAGTAGAGCCCGCAAGAATGAAATTCAAGGAGATGAGGAGTGAGAGAGGGTCGAAGGGTTTCAAATAGATGTGCAAGGAAAGAAGATGCACAAAAGTCCATGCAGGTATCAAGAAGGGCATCAGGAAATGTAGAAGAGGAAAAACAAAGGGAATAGGAAACAACGAAAGGAGCAGTAGCTGAGGACGAAAAAAATAGAGGGTATGTAGGGTTTCTAACGGAAAGGAGAGACCGAGAGGGCTTAAGCCCTAAGATTTATAAAAAAAATCTTTGCCCAAAATTTTGTTTTAATAATCTCAGAAAAATGTTTATGAAGAACCTCAGATCTAGAATTCTTTCATGCAAACAAATTATTTCTTAAACAATATCTTGCCCTCCAGGGCCTAGATCTGTCTCATATCTTGAAAAAATATCTTTAAAAACCTTCATATTGGCACTTGCACAAAACAAAAATGAAACCCCGGATCTCGCATATATATAAAAATAGAAATTCAAAGCCAATTCTAAGATTAGAAAAAAAAAAAAAAAAAAAAAAATATATATATATATATATATATATATATATATATATATATATATATTATTTTTTTAGATCTATACATAAATGCAGTTGTAATAGGATCTAAAAAATTATCGCTCAGTAAAATGTACACAGTCAGATCTATCTATTTAGCACAAATTTATAAAAAAAGATAATTAATTTAAATTTAGGCACAAGCTCCAGAAACCCTTGCAAGAAGAAATCGTAAAATAAGCCTCAGGAATTAAATATGGAAGGCTCTTCAGATCTTATTTTCTTGGGAATTAGTTGGTCCAGCTGAGGACTTCCTCAAATGCCCAATTCAAATCCGAATGATTTATGCACACTTAAAATTAAATTGTTAAATCAATAGAGAAATAAGATAAAAATAAAATTTTCAACAATTATAGATACCTTCTAATTCAATCTAATTAAAATTCTTATCCTAAATCTTGCAACCTATGCAGGGTACATGTGCAATAGATTACTCTATTAGAGCTATTAATTAACAATTCATTAAAATAATAACCAACAGAATATTAAGAACAAGATTACCATAAAATGCAGAAGAAGAAAGCTGTCATCCAGTAAAACCCCAAATACTTGTGTTTGTATTATTCCAAAAAATAGTACAAAAGAGCTTCAGGAGCGAATACACGATTCAAAGATCGGATCCTTTGATTGACAAATGACTCCTAATTTATAGATAAATTCTCCAACGGCTAGCTGGTTTGACCCCCGTCAAATTAATTTCGACCATTTATAACGATTTAATTATCTTTTAATCATCACCGTCGAAATTATTTATTTTTTGAGGAAAAATCAATTTTTTCATTTAATTGAATTTTAATTTAACTCAAAATAATTATTTTGAGTTAATTTCTTTAAAAATTTTGACTTTGACTTAACCACTAAGGCCAAAGGGTCCAAAAATGCTTGATTTCTTCAATATTCCCTTGGTGTTGGACGTCCAGAATTAATTCTTCTAGAACCCATGAATTTTTTTAATTTGGAGAATTTGTTTTTTCTAGGAATTAAATTAGACTTAAAATAATTAGATTTTTGGCTTAGGGTTTTTAGTTTATCTTTTCCAGAAAATTTAATTAATTGACACATGAGGGGATTATTATTTTTTCTAACCCTCTAATATTTTATCATCATGGCTAAAATATTATTTACATAAAATAAATACATTTAACCCATGAGGGAGAACACCCATTCGTTATAGACCCTCAAATATCTACCCAATTTTGCAACTCAAATTATGGTTTAGTAGACGAAGTATTTCGTAATAAAAATAATCTAGCCAATTAGCTAGGATTATTATCAAAATAATTTTACAAAGACCTGATAAAAAACACTAGGACTCACATAATATCTTGACGATAAAATCCAACCTAGATTTGGGGTGAGGATGGAGGGAAACCTCGACCAATCATTTATGTCTAGAGACACACATGAATCACTAAGACAAAAAACCTCCTAAGATAGAGTCATCACCAAAATAGTAGGCTTAACTAAGTTGTTACATATATGATGATAAAACTAAGATCATTTACATTATAAACATGCATAATGAGCTTACATATTTAACAAATTGAAGACTGTCGATCAATCATGGATGGTATGAACGATGAAATGCCTTTTGTGAAAAAAGAGGTATACTATTATAAGGTCGTTTAAATTGAGTGGCCAATGAGGTCAAACAAGTTCGAGCGAGCGAGTGAAATGGAACAAAGTTCCATCCAATTTTGAACAAGAGTCGAGGACATAGAAACCTGAAACACCGTCGTGCCACCCAAAAAAGTGAAACCCTTTACTGTGCCCACACCCCACCTCTGCAGTCGAACAACACACCTCTACAGTTAAAAAACACAAGTCTGCAGTCAAAAAACATGCCAATATGTGCGAGAAACAAACACCAGATAAACCATAAATGAACACATCACACACAGGAATCGACAAAGAAAAATGAATAGGTTTCGGGCCTGAACAACAATGAACAGGGAAGAAAAAAACCTCCAAAGTGGCCCATAAAGTAACCCTAAACGACGTGAAGACATGGAAGTCGACTCCATGATGCAAAGGAGACAAGTGGACGAGCGAGATGGACAGGTATCGTACAACTTATTCAGCCATCAAGGTGTCATTGCAGGTCCACGGAAGGAGGTCACACAACTAATGGCCTCTCTCCCCTATACAATGGCCTAAATTACACGTACTTTTGCATGGTCAAAAAAAAGAAGTGATCAACGGTGATTATACAAGAGGATTAAGTTGCACATGCTTTTGTGTAATGAACGTGAATTTTCGCATGAAAACATTTCAGCATGTCATAACTCAGATTTATTTCATGGTCATTCATATATAGATAATTTAAAATGAAGTAGGCTATATACAATAGCCTAAATTATAAATTTATACATACTTTTGTGCAATAAGGGTGCTTATACAAGATGTTTAAGTTTCTATATTTTTTTGCATTACACATAAATGCTCTCACATCATCTTTGCAACATGTCATAACTCTGTTATTTCTTTCATAGTCATTACTAGCAATTGCACCACATGTTGCAAAGGAAACGATGCAAGGTTTTAGTATAGGAAAGAATAGCATATAAGAACAAAGAGGTAGTAGGTGTTGAGAGTTTGTGTATTTGGGGTAGCATCAATTATGCTTTAGGTCCCAAATTTTGAAGAAGGACTAGAGTTCACCTGATCTACAAGACCCAGAAATGGATTTGGGAAATTTCATCTGGTTTGGGAGATATTAAATTAATTAATTATTTTAATGTATTTCCTAAGTTAAAACTTACGAAAATAAAATAATTAAAATGAATTTAATTAAACATGTGATGAAATTGTCTTAAGTCACACAGATCGGGATTTCTTTTAATCTTAGCCATTGATTAAAGATTTAATCTTGGTCGTTGATTTTTCAACAAGAAAAGTATAAAGGAAAGGCTTCGAGTCATTTGTAATACACATAGAGGCAAAGCACTGAAGCTAAGTTGAGATTCTAGGGCGGGGTTTGCTAAGAATTCTCAATAGTGTTCAGTTGCAGAGAGGGGAATTTAGAACAAGGGGATGATCTGATCCCGGGGTCTAGAATGCACAAGAAGTAGAGAATAGATCAGCAAGGACAGTGTGCAGCAACATACTGTAGTTGTAGCAGCAGCAACAGTGTCTTTTAGGAGCAGCACTGGCGTTTCTAGGCCTAGATCTCGTTGAGTTCTGTAAATCCCGTTTGAGGCTGTGGATCAGTCAGTATTTTTGGTCTTAAATTAGCAAAGAGTTGCAAATCTAGAGTTTTCTCTGTAGGTTTTCCAGATCTGGAACCTAGAATTGTGTATTCAGAAATATTCTTAATAATAGAGCCCTCCAGCAGCTAGAGACCATTTTTCCCACATTGGTTTTTTCCGGGGACAGTTTGTCTAGAAATAACTATGTCACCTTGTCTATGTGTGCATGTGCTTATTCTAGATTTGAATTGGTAGAGATTTGTTATGTGTTTTGCTTTGATGTTAACTTGAATTTATTCATTTGGTAACTTGTATAAGTAGGAGAGGCTTAGCTGGATTAACATAAATAATTTCTGCATAAGAATTAAAATTCATAAATTTCTACATGGTATCAGAGGAATTGTAGATCTAGAAGGGTCACCAGTTGAAGAATTTGAAGGATATAGCTGCAAAAAGTAGCTGGAAAAGCAGCAGAGAAGTAGATCTGAAGGGGCAACGCAGTTTTCAGGAGCAGATTCACGCAGAGGGAAGGGTGATGCTGTCGAGCGCTGTGTACTATCAAGCCCACGCAATTACTACGCAGAGGAAGCTCAGAAACAACATTGGTTGGGTATGAAGCCGACCAGTGTGATTCAGATTTGAATCTGTCAGATCCAGAAAAGTTGCAGAAAATTCAAAAGAGCTGGTGGGGTTAAATTTTTGAAGTTTTCAGATTTTTAGCCTTAGAACAAGTGACAAAGGTTGGGAAGAGATCAGCTTCTCAAAGAGTTTCTTGCCAAAGGAAACTTGCAGTTTGATCAGAGGATCAAAGAAGAAGCTGAATCATAGGTGATTTGGTAGATTTCAAAGGAGGGAAATCGAGTGTCAAAGGGAGCAGAGGGTGCCTAGTTCGTAAAGGACCCTAGATCCAAGATCTCTAGCATAGAGAAGAGGAGCTCCGACACATTCTGAGTAGATGGCTCCTCATGGACTGCATGATCAGGATAGGCTAAGGGCCTCTCAAGCTTTTCGGTATGGAAAGCTAGGATCTTGATTGTCCTTGAGGCATATGGTTTAAGAGACCATGCAGAGCAGACCCTAGCCACACTGATGGATTCGGATCTCCTATGAAAGCATAGAGAATTTTCTAGGCATACCAAGTGGTTGATAATGGACAGTATCAAGGACCATTTTGTACCACACATAGCTGAGAAAAGGATAGCTAACGAAATTTGGAAGGCCTTGACTTCCCTGTATGAGGGAAAATCAGTTTAAAGAAAGATGTTGTTGGAGGCCCAAATGAGGTCATTCATGATGACCAAGGGAGAGGACATCGAGAATTTTCTCTTCACATTGCATTCAATCAGGGATCATCTGACTGCAACATGTGCAACTGTAGATGATGCAATGATAGTCAGGACTTCCCTCAATGCAGTCATTGATGATTAGGAAACCTTTGTCCAAAGTATCTTGGGCAAAGCGGACCTCCCAGATTGGGACAACTTGTGGTCAATCCTGCGGCAAGAAGAACTACGCAGATTCACCAAGAATAAGCACAACCCTAGGTTGAGAAAAGTAAAGAAGGAAGAGAAGGAAGATGTAGCCTTGGCATCGAAGAAGTAGCCAAAGAAGAAGAAGGATCTTTCAAAGATCAAGTGCTTCTAGTGTGGCGAAATGGGACATTTTTTCAGCCATTGTCCAAAAAAGAAGAAGGACAAGGAAGCATCTTCTTCCAAAGCAGCAGTGGCAGATGATGGGTCGGGAGATGATGTAGCCATGAGTGCTCATGAACCACGGAAGTGGGGTGACATGGACATGTAGAGGAGCTACATGGAAGTAAGGCGAGATCCTTGAGCAGCTCATCTCTTGGATCACAAGCAAGCTACGACAGCCTTAAGACAGTAGCGGAACAAGTGGAGCAGTGGGTGCATAGATCACAGATGAGGCATAAGCAGAAGCAGATCTAGAGGATGGGAGGAGTATCGCAGAGCATAGCAGCAGCAACGTAGAAGTAGTAGCAGCACAGAGGCTGATGTGACTTCAGCAGCGCAGTACAAAGCTGCAACAGCGCAGAGAGCTTCATAGGGACATCGCAGTGCAGCAGTAGCGTGATAGATTTCATCACAAGGAGCTGATGTGACTTCAGTAGTGAAGAGGGAGTCTGATTACGCAGACAGAGTTGTAGTTGTGCATCGTTCTTTAGATGCCAACATAGATCTGTAGCCTATGGAGATTCGGTGATGAGGATGCAGCCCATCTGACTTGTCTTTCAAATATTAGGCAGGAGATTTAGTTGTTACTCTCAACAACTGAAGTTGCAGTGCAGTAGATCAGCAGTGGCAGTGCTATGAGCAGCACAGATGCAACATATTGAGAGGGAGCTGCAGTATAGTGGTTGCAGTGGCAGTGGAAGAGTCATGGGAAGTAGTACAAAATGGCAGCAGTAGTGCAAAGTTGAGTGGCAGGAGGCCAAGCTTCAACAGCACAGAACCAGTGCCCAAAATCATGAAATGCATAAGCGTGATGTATTGCTAGAGCACACCCTTGATGCTAAGAGGGAGTGTTGAGATTTTGTGTATTTTGGGTAGCATTAGTTGCGCTCTAGGTCCCAAATTTTGAGGGAGGACTAGAATTCACCTGATCTACAAGACCCAGAAATGGATTTGGGAAATTTCATCTGGTTTAGGTGATATTAAATTAATTAATTATTTTAATGTATTTCCTAAGTTAAAACTTAGGAAAATAAAATAATTAAAGTGAATTTAAATTAAACATGTGATGAAATTTTCTTAAGTCACACGGATCAAGATTTATTTTAATATTAGCCATTGATTAAATATTTAATCTTGGCCGTTGATTTTTCAATGAGAAAAGTATAAAGGAAAGGCTTGCCCGGTCATTTGTAACACACACAGAGGCATAGCACTAAAGCTAAGCTGAGATTCTAGGGCGAGGTTTGCTAAGAATTCTCATGAGTGTTTACTTGCAAAGAGGGGAATTTAGACCAAGGGGATGATCTGATCCCGGGGTCTAGAATACACAAGAAGCAGAGAAGATACCAGCAAGGACAGCGCAGAGAAAGGCAGTAGCGGCAGCAGCAATAGAAACAAAAGATGGCAGCAGAAACAGCAGCAGCAGCAATATCTTTAAGGGGTAGCGTTTGGGTTTCTAGGCCTAGATCTAGCTGAGTTCTGTAAATCCTATTTGAGGGTGCGGATCAGTTAGTATTTTTGGTCTTAGATCAGCCAGGAGCTACAGATCTAGAGTTTTCTCTATAGGGTTTTCCAGATCTGGAACCCAGAATGGTGTATTCAGAAATATTCTTAATAATAGAGCCCTCCAGCAGCCAGAGACCGGTTTTCCCACATTGGTTTTTTCCAGGGACAGTTTGTCCAGAAATAACTATGTAACTTTTTCTATGTGTGCATGTGCTTATTCTAGATATGAATTGGTAGAGATCTGTTATGTGTTTTGCTTTGATGTTAACTTGAATTTATTCAATTGATAACTTGTATAAGTAGGAGAAGCTTAACCGGATTAACAGAAATAATTTCTGCATAAGAATTAAAATTCAGAAATTTCTACAATAGGAACTTTCTCGGCTCCAATTGATTCTCCAGAATAATGGGTGGAGAATTATGTTTACTGGACCTCAAATCAAAATATCCATCTTGGATAATTGATGTGGAACAAATTCTTTGTTATTAATTGCACGTAAGATGTGTTTTTTTATAATGGATGGGACATTTTGGCCAAAGTACTCAAGACCTCTATATGACGAAATCTGCATGCTTATTTTTTTTCTCCATAAAGGATGCACTTGGTTTTTATGACCAGGTTGCACAGACTTCACCCTTCCACGAAATAATTTTCTTCTATCACATTCACAATGTTGAATTCCTCTGATGCTACTCCTAGAACTCTTACTCAACTTTACAACTAGAATTATTTAATGGAATAAAAAATTATCACTATGACATGTTGTACCTCATAATAGACTACTAAGAAGCTTAAGTATGGTAGATCCACCTTCACCTATCATTTGAACATAGAGCATAGAGTTATCTTAATAGTGAATTTTATGGATAAGAGACATTTGGGATTTTTTTAACCCTTGGGAATGATTAATTAATCTCACTTCAGATAATTTATATTAATAAATATCTAAAATAATATTTCCATAATTCCTGTTTGAACGACCAATATTCCATTTTTTTGTAACTTTTCACCTCAATCAGAATAACAAAAATCATCAAGAGCCAAAAGTAAGAAGAAAAAATCAGCTTATAATTAGGGAATTTAGCGACTTCTTTAAAGATCATAATTCAAGACTTTAGTGCCTTTTAAAGATCACTTATTTTCCAATCAAATAAAAAGTAACAATCAAATTTTGTAGTGACAAGAATGGGAACAATTTTTACATGTAATAACCCCCTTCCCTAGTGATAGTACATTTTGGTTTTAAAAGGAAATTATATTCCCGATCTTTTAAATAACGGATTCCTCCCCAAGTGACCCTTTAGAAATACCTTTTTTTTCAATCGATTGCAATAGGTAAGTGTCTTTTGTCTAGTATTTTTTGAGTCATTGAATTTAAGGGAAGAGGTAAAGAGACTACTAGACAAAAAAGAGCAAAGTGACTAAATGCCAAATGAAAATAACATTGAGGAATCTCTTATGATTTTCTCATGTGGGCCTTCTTCAACTGATGAGGTAGTAGGAACTTTCTCAGCTCCAACTCTTCCAAAATAAGCAGTGGAGAATTATGTTGAGTGAACTACTACTCATGTAACTTTGACTCCTCTTTACAATTGGAATGTTTCTCTTCCCATAACTCTAACTCCGAGCTATAATTCTAGCTTTCTCTTGTTTCTAAATAAATTGTCTCTATATCACTATTGTTTGTCTCTTTTTGAGCGCTTGATTGAATCCGTGAAATAATGTAGCTCATCTGGATTCCAAAATCCTTGACTAACCCATTTTTTGAATAGTCCTCTTCTATTTTTAATTCTACTATTTGGTCCTTCGTAGCCTTGTCAACATCGTTTCCTTCTAAAGAATCATATATTATTGATAAGTCTCCATTGGCCTACTTTTCTTCTTCCATATACTTCAGATCTAAATAAATGGAACTTGAGATAAGCTTCATGATATTTTCCAAATTCATTTATATCATACTTTGTTGGAGAGCATAGTAACGCAAAAATGTAATATTGAAATCTATAAATAGTTATTTTCCTTTTTTATATTTTTTTTATCCATGTAATATAAATTAATTGGTTTGTGTGCAGTTTTATTTTATGATATAAATTTTATTGAAAATAAAAATCTAATGCTTATGTACCCAAAAAAAATAATAATGTTTATGTATTTTACAAAAAAAGTTATTAATTATTAAGTTATTAAGTAAAATCTAGTTTGTTAAGTTATTAATTTAAATTTTATTAAAAAAATTGAGGTTAAAATCTACCAAAATTTTAACTCAAAAGTCAGCAAAACCTAAATTCAGTCTAACTTATTAAAAAGAAAAAAACTAACATTATAAAAAACATATATAAAACTATTTACTTGTGGATCTAATGGCCTAAAACATTTCAATGGTTTAACATTTGATCCAACTGCTCAAACATGGACACATTAGCACCTAGGGGAGTTGTTTTCAAAAAGGGAAGAGGTTTTCATATCAAGACATTTGATTCCTCTTGCCTCTTGGTAGATCCAGAATTATACTATGGATCAATACCATGAGCTTATTTATAGTTTATTATTATTTTTTTTATTATTGTATTTTGACCTAGTTAAAATGTTCATTACATTATGTCAATCCTTTCATTTAATTTACTTTTATTTTTAATTTTGTGTAATTTGACATAGTCAAAATGTTAAGCATGACATTACAACATTTCTTGCATAGTAACACAACAATGTAATATTTAAATATATAAATAGTTATTTTTTTTTTTATATTGTTTTTAATCCATGTAATATAAATTAATTGGTTTGTGTGGACTTTAATTTTATCATATAAATTTTATTGAAAATAAAAATTTAATGCTTATGTACCAAAACATTTAATGTTTATGTATTTTACAAAAAAAATATTCATTGAACTAATTTATTTAAAATCTAGTTTTATTAAGTTATTAGTTTAAATTTTATTAAAAAAATTGAGGTTAAATTCTAACAAAAAAAGTCACCACAACATATATAAAATTATTTACTTAAAACTAACATTATAAAAACCATATACAAAATTATTTACTTGTGGATCTAATGGCCTAAAACATTTCAATCATCTAACATTTTGATCCAATGGCTCCAACATGGACACAGTGGTAGCTAGGGGAGTTGTTTTGAAAGAGGGAAGAGATTTGCATATCAATACATTTGATCCGTCTTGGCTCTTGGTAGATCCAGAGTTAAGATTGATTTAGGCAATAAATCAATCTTAATTCCCCCTTTAAATAAACTACATTCCACAGGAATACCATGGGTCAATACCATGGGCTGTATTTATAGTTTATTATTATTTTTCTTTATTATTTTTATTTTTTATTCTATTTTGACCTAGTTAAAATGTTCATTACATTATGTCAATCTTTTTATTTAATTTACTTTTATACATAATCAAAATTTTAAATATGACATTACAACATTTATATCATACTTTGTTGGAGAGCATAGTAACACAAAAATGTAATATTTAAATATATAAATAGTCATTTTCCTTTTTTTATATTGTTTTTTATCCATGTAATATAGATTAATTGGTTTGTGTGGAGTTTAATTTTATGATATAAGTTTTATTGAAAATAAAAATTTAATGCTTATGTACCAAAACATTTAATGTTTATGTATTTAAAAAAAAAAAAATATTGAACTAATTTATGTAAAATCTAGTTTTATTAAGTTATTAATTTAAATTTTATTAAAAAATTGAGGTTAAAATCTAACCAATTTTTAATAACAACATCTTAACTTAAAATTCACCAAAACCTAAATTCAATGTAACTTATTAAAAATAAAAAAACTAACATCATAAAAACATATATATAACTATTTACTTGTAAATCTAATGACCTAAAACATTTCAATCGTCTAACATTTGATCCAATGGCTCAAACATAAACACAATGACAGCAAAAAAAAGTTATTTTCAAATAATAACACTTTACAGCAAAAATATATCTAATTATATAATTCAAATTGGTTAGTATTATCAATTTAACCTATAAAATTACATAATTTAAATGTTTTATTATATATATAATAAAAGATCATAATTTCATAAAAAAATATTTCCCAAAATATGGAAGACTTAACCTCGATTATTACTTTATGTGAAAAAGAATTGTAAGTAGTGTAATATTTAAACACGAGGCTTAAATAGTCTTTGATAAAAATAACCATGTTTATATTTTTTATTAATCTTATTAAATTATAAAATATTTCATTAAAAAATTATATTTAAATATTTAATATTTAAAATTCTATTTAAAGAAAAAAATATTAAATTAAATATGCCAATTAATTTCTTTCAATATTTTTCTAAATTTTGATTTTTTAATTAAATTTTTAATATCTATAAACTAATGTTTATAGAAAATTATTATTTTATAATAATAAGTCAAATCCAATACTTAAATAACTTACAAAATAAATTAAAATATCAAATCTAATAATTAAAAAACTTACAAAGTAATTGAAAGTATAAAGACAAAAAGTATTAAATTTCAGTAAAAGACAGATATGTAATTACTTTACTTTACTATGAAGTTGAAGTAAAATAATATTATTGATAGTATATGATGTGTTATTTATTTTATATTAATTTTGTATGTAAAATTTAAATAAAAAATATATTAAAACAAAAATATATATTTTTTAAATTACTTTATGTTTAAAATTGTATAAAAAATTATTATCTCGTTAATATTAAATAATGCTAAATTAATAATAGGAAATAGGAAAATCAAATCATATATGTGGTTTTGGGCAGGAATTAATAAATAAATTGCAAAGCCAACTCGATAAATTAATTATTTGATGGACTTAGTATTAATTTTGGTGATTAGTAACTACTAGTAAAACTAAACATTTATAGGATTACTCATACATAAGTGTTGAGGAAAACATAAATAATAGTGGGAGGTAACCCTTGGTAGGTATATTTATTTACATCTTATTCCTATCTAATCTATTTTTTTATGCAAACACTCATTAAATTTATAGTGAAAAGTACATAATGGTAAATATTAATTACTTATTAGACTTGTATTAATTTTGGTGAGTGGTAACCACGAGTCACCCTAAACATTTATAGGATTACTCATACATAAGTGTTGAGGAAAACATAAATAATGGTGGGAGGAAAACATTTATTTATTTACATCTTATTCCTATATAATCTGTATAAAATTATAGTGAAAAGTAAATGATGGTAAATATGTTATTTACCTGAGTTTGAGCTATTTTCCAAGATTTTATTTTGGATGGTTTTCCTACAAAATGAAAAAATATCTAAAACTCATGCATGAATATTTCAATCATATCCATAAAGTGTGTGTGTGTAAAGAGAGAGAATATTATTAATATTTTAAATATTTTATTAGCGTGTTGCTAAAAACTAGTATATATCCATCTAACACCAACTCTACTAGCAGTTAGGAGGAATCAAATCCTTGGAGGTGCAAAGTTTTCCTCAAATTTTGCATTCAAAAAGAGATTTTCATCTTGAGATATTTGATCCTCTTGGTTCTTAGTAGAGCCATAGTTAGATGGATATGTGGTGGCCATAATTCAGGTTAAAAAGTTGTAATTGTTTTTATTACTAAAAACTTTCTTAGTAATACAGCCAACTTTCAATCCTATGATTTGAATTCTCATCAACATTGTTGCCCTAGTTGTCTTTGTTGCTTACATCTATATCCTAACACTCTCAATTTTTATAAACCATCTAACTTGTATGGTTGAATTGATATTACTCATGTGACATGTTTCAACTATTTAGAGTGTAGAAAGGGTCTCTTAACTCAAAGATAATATTCAAAATCGTTAATAGATTTATCCTTGGTTGTTTATTAATCCATATTATGGGGTAGCACATGGTATTTAATAATTTTTTTTATGTTTTAAATCTTATTTAACAGCTTGAAGAATCCCACTTTTAAATGTGTGGCCAATGCCTACTTTATATGGTCAACTTGGCCATAGTTAATGAAAAAATAATTAGCGCAAAATGTAGTTTTCTTGGTTTGGGTTTCTATTAACCAAATCTCTTATATGTATTTAAGTACCTGCTTCTTTTCGTTTGATGTCTCTCGATAAAAATTATTGGTTTATGATCATTTCATTATACTTTGTTCTAATATTTTCTACCAAAACCTTATAGGCATAAACTCTTTAGTGAGAGTGAATTATTTTGTTTCTAAATGTAAGATTAGAGGAACTTTAACCTAAAATTTTAGATACTCATAGTACCATGTGACATTGAGATTAGACAATGGGAATAATGTAAAATGGTTAGCATCGTTGTGTTATCAAGAATGGGAGCAAGGTTATGGGAGTGGATCTCCATATTGTTGTATCTCATTATTAAAATTAAGTCGATGGTTGTGTTTGGCCATCTACATTTTTTAATTTTTGGATATTTTTCATGATAGGTGGTACTAAATGCACTTATGTAAATATTGATAGTAATTTTTGATATTTGGATTGGGCTTCGGAAGAAGACATTCATCCTTTCATTTCTAGCAAGTTGTGTAAATAAAGTAGAATATTTTGAAGATAAGGCTCAATGGCATTCTCTTGTCATTGTCTTGTTCACTATCAAGTTATGCATGAGTCACATTATGAAAAAATAGAATTATAGAATTGTTGGCAACCAACAAAATATGGCTTAGCCAATTGTTTGGTATATAATTTGATTTGTGTGCTAGGTCATGTATTAATATGTTATCTTACATGGGGAGATCATCATATTTGAAATATAAATAAGGTTATTGAAACATCCAAAGTTATTAATACAATGTCTAGTTGAAATGCATGGTTGGCTCAAGACAAAATTTCAAATTGATGAGGCATGCAAGTCAAACAGGAACAATCTTGTAGTTAATCTAAGGAAGCATTGATGATACCAACATGTAATTCCCTTATTAGCTCTCTAGGCCACCATGTTCTAGGTGGTTGCATTGATTAAAGGAGGATGGACAACCTATATGACAAAATGGTCCTCAAAATCACACCTTTGAGGAGAATGATGATAGTGTGAGAACCTCACCTAAGAAGGCAACATAGCATGACATAAGAATTGTCTCATATCTAAGTATCCAATCTTTTAAGAGAAGTAATATTTGCAATATTTCAAGGAAATGTCAAATACGTTAATAGATAAATAGATTATACATACGTATTATGTATCGTTTGCGAATATAAATAATATAAATGATAAAACTTATATGATAGAGCCTAAGAACACATCTGATAAAAATTGTATTCATTTGTCAAATTGAATCTTTAGAACATAGAAAATAAATATATAAAATTATATATATATATATATATATATATATATATATATATATATATATATATATATATATGATACAACTTGAGTGGGCCTAATGGTTAAGAGCATGTGTTCCTCCTGAGAGGTCACAGGTTCAAAACCAGAGGGGAGTAGAGTATGTATGCATTCACAGACTTAGTATTAAATTCTCCATATAGAGGTGAGTCCCTTGTCCCACAAATAAAGGGGTCTCATACACCAATTTTGTGTCTTACTTGACCGCGGCCTTAAAATTGAATAATAATAATAATAAATATACAAATTTATTAAGGATAATAGATATATATGATTGATTTTTTCATGATACTTAATTCTAACAAAATTGAATGGTTACATTTATATATTTTTATATATTAAAAATAAGAAATGTCCTTAACAAATGTTTAAATGGTAGATTTTTTTTTAAATATTGAAAATATACTTGCACCCACCACCATCTTTAACGGGCTCATATATTGTGATAATTGAAATTTTGCTGAGTCCGACGAATATAATTGATAGCTACTTCTAGGACACAAGTGCAATGCATGGATGGAATTGTACGCAGAGGAATCTTAGGCGACTCGATTGTATATTCTTGCAAAATATTTTCAATTAAGTTTTTGTTTTTGGTTCATGACATATCCCTTGAATATATTCATGCAACTTACATCGCACAAATGTTGTTTTCAATGAATAACAAGGACTGCATGCAGTGATAGTCCCTGTTGGATAGCAAAGTGAATGCAGGATGTATGTAAAACATGAATGTATGATGCATTTATATCATCAAAGGGATTGAGACTCTAAATTTTCCCTATGCAAGAGATACCATGGATTGCAAGAGGTTATCAATTTGTCATAATGATCCCCAAACAGATTTGGAATGCACAGAACTATCATGTTTGGTGTTTTTCAACTAAAAATAATAATAATAAAATGATGAAGGTTCCAAAGACATTACATTTGAACAACCTGTCTCTCAAGGTTTTGTATCTATTTGTAACTTAAGAACATCGTTTCCTTCATCAATTAGGCAACTTAAGCAACCCTAGAATGCTCTGCCTTAATCCATATGTAACCTTTGTGGTTTTCTTTAACGATGATTAAAAGTATTATTTTTTGGGAATCATTTTTTGTTATGACATTTTTATGGTTAAGAAATATAAACATTTGATAAATTAAATGAATATTTGTATACCTTCCATTCTCTCTACCTGTAATAGGGAAGGGAGGCGAGGTTATGAGTTATTTTTCATATGTTTATCCCTTTTTAACTATTAAAATAAATTAATCATCATAACCTTTATGTTTTTATATTTTTATTGCCAAGAAAAATGTTGTCTCTTTTGGTTAAATCAACCATACATTCTACGTTTTCTTTTATTCAAAATCTAGGAAAGATTATTTAGAATGTAATCCATGCCATATTTATTTATAACAATCCAAGAAAGGGAACTGAGAGTACTATACACTCTTTAGGTAAAATGATAGCATATGTCCAACTCGTAGAACGATTCCTCCAAGTTAAGAAAGAGCATAAAGAAAAACTAAAATATAAAGTACCAAATTTTATATCTATGAATAATTTCTCAAGAGTAGAAACAAAAAATAAAATATAAAGTATTTACTTTTATATCTATGAATAATTTCTCTATGACAAGCCCTATTTGAGCATGCTCTATAATTTCAAAAGAAGGAAATGAAACTGCACTTAAATATTATGTTGAACAACTGCACTATAAAACCAAGTTTCAAAGCGACATGTTGGTGTCTAAGAAGCATTAATTCTAGAAGTCATTTAACATATTAGAGATGTTGTCCGAGATGGAGCCTTGGCAGTTAGAGATACACCATTTTGGCTAATTATAGTTGCCAAAAACCCTTCCGTTGTTGGAAAGTGTAACTAGGTTTGGTCTTTATATTGACTATGTAATTATATATTTATGTAATGAAGAATAAAAAGATAATAAAATATATTTTTGTTATGCTTGGTTCATGGATTTCACGAGAAAGGTTTTTATTATAGGTCAAAAGACTTCTTCTTGATGTCTTTTAGGGATTTTTCATCTTGTCATAAATGTATTGATTAAGAATCATGTATATGAAGAGTCAAGTCAATAACGGTATGCCTTAAAGACATTTTCAAAGAAGCTCAATAATATGGCTCAATAATGGTACTAAACACCAGCGTAATTCGTGATGAATATACTCTCCAAGACAACCTACAAAACGCTGAAATATTTCCTCTACAAGTCGGCCTACAATCAGCAGTCAAGTCAGCTCAATGAAAAGTCACATATATTCACACTCAGGTAGGATAATTATAGGGTCTGGCTACTATAAATAGCCCACTGGACTGTGCAGAAATAGAAGGAAAAAAATATAGACATGTCTGAGTTTTCGGACTAAATTGTAGGAACAAATTTGGATAAGGTTTTGTGACTTAGTGCAAAGTTTCAAGACTGAAACATAGTGTGAGAAAAAGAGATATTTGAAGTGCAGGATAAATATTAAAAGAACATGGTTATACAATGAAGATATCAGTTGGGGTAAGTGTGAAGAAGAGACTGTGTTAAAGTGCAGAGAACTGGACTATGCTAAGCACAAGAATAGGACTGTGTAAGGGTATCATTATAGTATGAAAAGGGTGGACTATTCATTAAAAGTAAACATGATCCAGGTGGATATTGGTGACCACTCGCCTATTCCACTTGGGGCCCCACCATTGTCTCTTTAAGTTTTTCAGTTTCGACACAACTTACTATTTTTAGTAGTTTTTCATCTTGAACTTTCAAAGCCATTTTGAGGCCCTAAATGACGTTTTTTGGGCATCGTTTCTCTGGTGAATCTAATTTTAGTGAATATGATTCCATTTCGGAATCTACATTCATAGTCAGTAGTTGTATTCCTCGGATAGATCTTTCTAATGATATATCATGTGCGTCAAACGGAGATAGTATGCCAAAGTTATGACCCAAGGAAATTGATGTACCAATTTACCCCAATAGGGCCCATATTCTGGCATTTCATCTCCTAGGGTTAGGTTTTTGGATGTTTAGGGTTTTCCATTAATGGAAGGAAGTCATAAATATCAAGGTATCGAAACAAGTGCTGACATTTTTCTAATGGAGGCCTCTATGGATTCATTGACTAGAAAGAAAGAAAAAGGTTTCATCAGGAATTCTATTTTGCAAAATTTGGGGATTAGAACATGATGACATATTGATGAAGCAGGTCAAGGGAATGGGTTTCTTCATTCTAGTAAAATTGTTGCGGGATGACTCAAAAGTAAAAGGATGAGGTACATATATCTGTATGTTGTCACTAGATGTTGTGAAGTCATTTCATATGGTTGCAGGTGATGAACTTCTATCTTTAGAAGTATGATCAAAGAAATAAGGATCTCTTCAAGTGCACAGGTTTCCACTAACAGATGAAATCAAATATTTTCTCATATGTAATATGAGGTGTTTGTATACAAATAAGGAACTGGATACTGAAGGTTCCTGGGAATGAAGTTGTGTGGAGAAAGAAAGGAAGAGATCATGAAGTGTAACCATGTCAAGAGGCAGTTATCATCCAAAAGCCAAGAAGGTGACTAGGGGATCATCTAGGAAGATATGTGGACTCTGATAGAAGTATGGTAAACAAGAATACCCTTGACACTACATATATGTAGGATATGTGTCAATCTGAATAGAGGATGTCGATGCCTGCAGGAAGATGTCATGGTGAAAGATCATCACTAAGGTAACTTATGATTTAAAAGTTATTATGTATATGTTTATCTGCATAAGTTTATGTAGGGATGTCAATCATGTGGAAGGATGTAAGATCCTTGGGAGATGGTTCGAAGGAAATAAGCATGGCATAAATATGGACCAGATGAGAAAGACTAATGAATCACTTTTTGGTGGATGACATGACTCATGGATGAAAGTGATGGATGATCTATGCCCTATGAAGCCAATGTTGAAGATTCCTCAATATTGAAATCCATGACATTGAGGGAGGAATTCTTCATGAGCAGTTGGGTGTCTCACCATTACTGCTGCAGGTCCCTGGTTAAGAGGGATCCTGGTGGTAAGTTTCTTACTTGGAAGAAACTTGAAGTATGTCCTTCTTGAATCAAAAGGAAGTAAAGAATATGATTCTCTAAATTCATGTGTCATGCACTAGACTAGGACTAACAGCCATAAGTCTTAATGAAGGCCATGAGGAGAGAATGGATAGACACAACATTCTGGTCTTCACTTGGAAGACAGAATGGAGGATTGGGTAATCATCTGGCATCTGATACCCTTTGAGAATGAGATAGGGCATTCAAGATAAGAGTAGTCGGGTATTGATATTCTTTGAGGGTTGGCTACCCAAGAGAAGGATAGTTCAAGAAGTTCATACGCTGGGAACACCTGGGTGGAGTATGTACCTTGGAGAGACAATGACTATGGTTTCTATAAGTCATGTGTCTCGCCAGCATTGTAGCCCATTGTTTCATTCAGAGATGGGGTTGTTAGTCAAGGCCTTGCACTAGGAAAATGCTGGTTGATATGATGCTATACAGATGTGATTATTAATCTGATTATCCTTATGATATTCTTCAGATTGAAAGTGACCATGTGCTATTATGAATACCTCCCTAGTTAAGAGGGAGTGTTGGAGAGTGTAACTAGATTTGGTCTTCATATTGACTATGTAATTATATATGTATGTAATGAACAAGACAAAGATAATAAATTGTAGTTTTTGTTATGCTTGGTTCATGGGTTTCATGAGCAAGGTTATTATTATAGCTCAAAAGACTTCTTCTTGATGTCTTTTAGGGAATTTTCATCTTGTCATAAATGTATTGATTAGGAGTCATGTATATGAAGAGTCAAGTCAATAATGGTTGCCTCAAAAACCTTGTCAAAGAAGCTCAGCAATATGGCTCAATGGTACTAAACACCAACATAAATCATGATGAATAGACTCTCTAAGATAGCCTACAAAATGTTGAAATATTTCCTCTACAATTCGGCCTAGAATCAGCAGTCAAGTTGGCTCAATGAATAGTCACATGTATTCACTGTCAGGTCGGCTAATTATAGGGGTTGATGACTATAAATATCCCATTGGACTGCACAGAAATAGAAGGAACAAAATAAATACATGTCTGATATTTCGGACTGAATTGCAAGAAAAAATTTGGATAAGGTTCTGTGACTTAGTGCGGAGTTTCAGAACTAAAACATAGTGCGAGAAAAGGATATATTTGAAGTGCGGGTTATAGATTAAAGGAAAAGGGTTGGAGTAACTGTGAAGAAGATATTGTGTTAAAGTGTGTAGAATTGGACTATGTTAAGCACAAGAACAGGATTGTGTAAGGGTATCATTATAGTATGAAAAGGGTGTACTATTCATTGAAAGTAAACAAGATGAGTGTGTACAATCAGCAAGGTTAAGTCAAGGCACAAGGTGTACACATGATAGTTTATGATAAGGTATATATATCACAAGTAAGGATCACATACAACCGAAGAATGAAGAATACAAGTAGAAACTGAGCTCTCTAGTTTTGGTGCAGAAAGGTGTAGGACGATGCATAGGAGTCAAGGAAGAAGAAGTGACAAGGTCGTGGAGGCATAGAAGATTCAAGGGTTTGTGTCATGGTCATGGTACTTGTCATCTAAAATTCTACAAGAAGAATTTCTTGTGGGTTTTCCTCTCCAAGAGGGAGAGGTTTTGGCCCTCTGGCTCGAAGAGCCTAAATTTGTGTCTCTTGTGTTTTGGTAAATGACTTGATGAAAGAAATAATAAGATAAGAAGAGAAAAAATGAGTAAAATAAGTAAGCTCACAAGTAATTATCAAGAAGAGAATTTGAATTAAACCTATCCCTACTTAATTCTCAACATCCTCGAGGTATCTGTTTTCTATCAGTACTACTCCAACTTGCAGGAACAACCCAAATATCTTACCAAAATGTGCTCTACCATCCCACCAACATTTAAAGTGTTACTGTTGTGAAACTGGCTCCAAAAATAGAAGAAAAGAGATATCAACGCCTTAGAAATAAGCCACTTCGAGGGGAAACCTCCAATACATTACGTGAATGAACAATTCTTGGATGATACAAATGAAAAAACCTCCTCTCTATATATAGGAGTCCATGGGGCCACAATGTAATCCTAGCCGACCTAACAATAATAATGTAAGGGCACAATAATAACAATATGGGGGTTACAGGGGTACTATATTAACAATAAGGGGGTTAAAATAACAACAATAAGGGACTATAGTAGTAATATAAGGACCTAACATGCTCCTGTCCTTCAAAAAAGTGTTGTCCTCAACGCTTGAGTAGCTCTGGGTGCTTCTGTATAAAATTCTCATCCTCCCATGTAGAATCTTCAGTGGGTAAGTTCTTCCATTTGATAAGATACTCTGAAATTGATCGATTTCGTAGCTGTCGAGTTCTTGTTTCCGTGACTGATTTAGGTTCCAATATGGTTTTTCCTTCCTCATTAAGTTCTGGCAATATTGTTTGAACTGGAATTTTGTCCCCTATAACCTTTTTTAAGCATGAAACAAGGAAAACTGGATGCACTCGCTAAGAAGTGGGAAGCTGCAATTTGTATGCCATAGTACCAATCTTTTGCAACACCTTGTAAGGACCATAGTACTTTGGCGATAATTTATTATCCTTCTTATCTTGCTTGAGGGACATTTGTTTGTATGGTTGTAGCCGTAAAAATACCCAATCTCCCATGTATAAAATTATGTCACTGCGATGTTGATCTGCCTATTGTTTCATTCGATTTTGTGTCAAATTTAGGTTATCCTTTAAGAGTTGGAGAACTTCTTGTTGATGCTCGATGTGATCCTCCACTGCTTGAACCCTAGAATTTTCCCTTAAATAAGATGTGATGGACGGTGGATGATATCCATAAAGTGCCATAAATGGGGTCATTTTTGCTGCAGTATGGAAGGAAGTGTTATACCACCATTCAGCGAGAGGTAACCACTTGACCCATTTTTCTTGCTTATCGGATACAAAAAAACGAAGGTATCCTTCCAAAAATTTATTCACTATCTCTGTTTGGCCATCGGATTGAGGATGATAAGATGAGCTATGAGCTAGTTGAGTACCCAAACAAGAAAATAATTCTGTCCAAAACTTTCCTGTAAAAATGGGATCTCTGTCACTCACAATAATCTTCAGGTTTCCATGTAGCTTTTGAATTGTTTCCATAAATGCAGTAGCAATTGTACTTGCTTTAAATGGATGAGATAATGCACAAAAGTGTGCATACTTGGTAAGTCTATCAACTACCACCATCATGACACTCCTTCCTTCGGACTTAGGTAAACCTGTGATAAAATCCATTGAAATCTCCTTCCAACGTTGACTTGGAATGGATAAAGGTTGTAGAAGACCCGGGGTCTTAATTGTCTCAACTTTATTTTTCTAGCAAACCAAACATTATGCCACAAACTTTTGAATATCAAATTTAAGGCCATCCCAAAAATTCTTTCTTCACCCTGTGGTAAGTTTTTAAAAATCCCGAGTGTCCTCCTAAAGGAGAAGTGTGCAATTCCAGAAGAATATTTTGTTTTAGTTGGGAATTATTGCAAATATATAAGCGATCTTTGTACCATAAGGAATCAATTTTCCAACTAAATGTATCATATGTACTAGGATCTTGCTGCAACTTTTGAACGAGTGTCCAAATTTTTTCGTCCTTCTTCAATTCATCCCTTGCTTCGGTTATCCAATCTAGCTTCCATGCCCACTTCCATGCCATCCATATTAGCTTCCAAACCATTCATCTTAGCTTCCACACCTTTCTTCAAACCATCCATCTTAGTTTCCACATCTTTCTTCAAAACTTCCATTTTATTTTTTGTTGCTCTTTGCGATAGCGAAATTTGGTGCACTTGCTCTTATAATTTTGATATCTCATGTTGTGTTTCTTCGACTTCATGAGTCATAGTGGAGCCTTCTGAAGGCTTAATGGACGTTGAATTATTTTTACGGGGAATTTTAGAACCCAATACTGATATATATTCCTCAATATGCCCTTGCAATAAATTCAAACTATTTTTTTCAGATGAGACTTATGTAATTCGAAAAAAATACACACATTTTTCTTGCTTTTAAAGAGCTCGATATTGAAACTAAATCATCTCTATGATTTCGGATCTTCAATATCTAAAATTTAGCCCTAAATTATTCCTCTGAATCTTCTTTCGAATGCCACAGGTCTGACCTGATTTGGATTTTTCAAGACAAAGTTAAGCCCAATCTCCCACAATGACCTAATTATAGACTAGTTCAGTAGAGCGAAATTGTATGACTTGCCACGTGTTATTGTTTCCTCCTTTGGCTCTAAAATTGATAGACAAAAAACTGCAGTCCATTTACTTGCGACCGCTTTTTACAGAATTCCAATCCGATGCTCAGAGAGAGAGCTATGAAGAGTTTCCCACAATCACCTCTTTGAGATGAAATTCAGAAACATGAAAAAGCCCTAACTTCCACAGATCATAACTCTGCCAATATTGCGAACCAAGATCTGAAATTTTGCAACAATGTTCCGCAGGATTTTGTCTTTGTACTATAAAAATTTCAGCTTCTGAACCTTCGTAGAAACAAAGTTATAGTGAAAATTCCACGATGACCTATTTAGGTTAAATTCAGGAGCCTGCAAAATGACCTAACTTCCACAGATCATATCTCTGAAACTATTGCGAACCAAGCACAAAAATTTTCAAATATGTTCCTCAGGCTTTTGGCTTCGCACTCTAAAAATTTCAGTTTCTAAACCTTTGTAGAAAAAATGTTATAGTGAAAATTCCATGATGACCTATTTGGAGCACCGAAATCCTAGAATCCCAAAGCTCTGATACCAAATGTTGTGAAACCAGCTCCAAAAATAGAAGAAAAGATATATCAACACCTTAGAAATAAGCCACTTCGAGGGGGAAACCTCCAATACATTACATGAATGAAAAATTCTTGGATGATACAAATGAAAAAACCTCCTCTCTATATATAGGAGTCCATGGGGCCACAATGTAATTCTAGCCGACCTAACAATAATAATGTAAGGGCACAATAACAACAATATGGGGGTTACAGGGGTACAACAATAATAATAAGGGGGTTAAACTAACAACAATAAGGGACTATACTAGTAATATAAGGACCTAACAGTTATCGACTACCGACCCCTTTATCGATATTTAGATAATATCATTAACCTTACAGTGAAACAGACTCCATTTTGATACTCTTTCATTTCCCTTGTGTTAGCCTCCATGAAAAAACCTTGTAATATCCCCAAATGGGAAAATGACAGTAATACAAGAAAAAATAGAATAAAATTACAACAAAATTAAATACTAAATACACCATCAGTAAATGAAAAAATGAATCCAAAAGATGAGCTAATCCATCTTGTTAATGTCAGTGGTTGAGTACAAAAGAGGTGTTGGAATAGGTGCACCTGAGCCTACTCAAGGCAAGCTGGAATACTTCTCAACCCAAGATGAAATGACTCTCTACAATTGGCTCTGCGTGACTCTGGTGTTGTGCTACTCTATTGAGAAATGTTGTTGTTGGCTGACTTCAAACGGTTAATTGGGCTACTTCCACTGCTTACAAAATTTTGGGCTTTTAACCCCATACTCTACTCACAAAACCCACAAAAACCTACGAATGAATTGGCCAAATGTTGACACCGAAATTTTGGCCCTATTTCCCCTAGCTCCTCTAGTTGCTCACTAAGTTAGGATCTCTGTTTTACACTTCAAAATTTCCTAGAAAATTCAAAAAAATAATCTTGGATTCTCCTCAATAAACCCATAAAAACCCAGAAAGGGTTCGTCCTAGTTTTGACCTTCGAAATTATCCCACTTGGGCTTGGCTCACCCAACTGTTGGGAAATTTGACTCTTGGATGGAACCAATAATAGATGTCTCAAAAATTCTACCGAAATCCCTAGTAGGAGGTCTCTAGCCTCCTCTCCAAATCCTCCAACTGAACTCCTCTTCTCTCCCACACTCTCGTCACTTCCTCTAGTCTGCACTGTGCAGTCTTTGTTGCCTCTATGTAGTCATGAAGGGACTATGTACTCTTTTTGCTGCTGCTACGTCAACTCCTCACCAAAATTGTGGAAATCCTATCCTGAGTGGGTAGTAGAAGTCCCTTTAGGTATAAGTTGAGATCTTTGCTTGAAGATCTCGTGTGCTAAAAAAAACTACAAATTTGGCACTTGACATAAGTGTGCAATGTCAATATGAAAATCAAAATAGAAGTTGAATGAATGGGGAAATGATCTGTCTTCACTTCCTTTTATCAATTGAGCCCCCAATGTTCCCTTCGTCCCACCATGGATTGTGGAGTCCCCTCATCCATCCACTCACTGCACTTCTCCCATAGAGCCTCTCCCACACTGCCATCTAGGGAGCTGCCTCCAAATCGGATGTTGGCCACATGGACCCCACTAAGGTCGCAATGTTTCCTTGTTAACTATAGGAGTGGGTTGTAGTTTTTATCTTAATTATTAATTGTGGGTCCCAACCCATATTATTTTTGCTTGACATTAGAAACATCTGTAGAAAATTGAATAATAGCTTAATTATTCACCGAGATTATCCTGATTACACACTATTTAAGCTTCATGCATAATACATAACCTCTTCTACAATTGATCATCAATATGTGGAAATAGAAGCAGTCGCATGTGCACATTAAAACATAATCAAGCACACATATAACATAGTATGTAATGGGGAAAGCATACAGCTGAAAACCCCCAACTATCTGTATATTATAATGATAGAGAACATGTAACAATACATAGCACAAAGCTCCTCATAGCTCTCAGCACTATCTCACATGCTACACACAAACTAGCTCAGATCTGAACAAGTCACAGGTTCAAATCTCCTCCACTGTTTGCCTGCCTCTACTGCGCAATCCAAGATGAGAATGAATGAGATCCAAGTTCAAATCCCACTAGCTTATACTGCGCAATCCTCATTGGCAATCTCAATCAATGTGTGTGCAAATCTCATGCACAGCTATAGTCACAACTGATAGTAGACTCACCCTTTCACCCACCTCTAACACTGGTCTCCACTGAACTGTCCATGCATTGCAGTTAACCGATGTATTCTTTAGTTGATTTATGAGTTAATAATTAGTGAATTAATTAATAATTAATTCACACCACTCATCACTAGTGTATTTATCAGTTAGACTAAATACAACTAGTTTAACTAAGTTAAACCGAACACAACTCCACCAACTGTCTCATCAACTCCACCAAACTCTGCCACATGAGTTCTAACTGAAGTCAACCATGCAATAGCTCAACTAACCCTTAGAAAAAGCGTATTTCCTTCTGTCAGCTGCATGTGCCACATCCAAGCATCAAACTGAAGTGCTCCAAGAGGATAAGATAATGTTTATAGTCTAAATATTATTAAGGGTTAATAATATTTGATTGTTCTTTATTAGCCCGGTAGTCTAAAAATAGATTCCGCCCAATGTCTAAAAATAGAGGTCCATCTATTTTTACCAACTCGACCAATCATCCATAAATAACATCCCGCAACTTATAGAACATGATCCATATGTCTAAAAATAGACATAGTCTAAAAATAGACTTTGCGATAAAAATCACTTGTGTGGCCCCCACCTAGTTTAGGTGATCACTTTCCAACTAGGATCAGGAAAGATGTTTCAGGATGCCTCCTTCACTGTTTCTTGTTGCAATCTTCAACAACATCAAAATTTAACAAAAAATAATATTATAATTAGTAGAATTCCTAATTGGGGATATTAGAGTCCTCCCCACCAAAAATTTCTTTTCCTCAAGAAATTCCTGATAAAGTATTCCCACTGTCACTACAAAAATATGCCAAGGTCCCATATGCGCCACTGAATCATCCCTAAACTCTGCATCTGCCTGATATGAAGAGATCCCTCAATACGCAGATCTCAAGCCATCCTGTCCAACATGAAGCTCCCCTTGCTCCACTCACCATCTTGCCAGGAACAAGTAGCAAAATCCCTCTGAACACCATAAGTGAGTAGGGAATGATAATATGGCACTATGCCCAAATCCTCATGAAGTTTCCCTACCGATTTGTCCATCCCATGCACTTTAAGAGTAAACCCTTGAAGATACCACCTAATCCCTGCAGAGATAACGCCTCGCTCACATGAGCCCCTCCTGCTATCATCTCGCTAACCAACCTGCCATGCTAATGAAGTCCCCAACTCCATCAGTGACTCACTAAATCCCATTCGAATATCCACATGATCTCCCCATGTAGTATAAAACTCATCCCTGAAGGTTATCGAGCTACGTAGAGTTGTAATGCTTGGGTCCCCTGCTAATCTCGAAGAGGTTCTACCATGCTAATGTTGTGCCATTATGACTATGAGATACTCCCCGTCGTGTGCAGAGTATATCCCTCTCTCTTGGGGCCATGTGGAAAAAAATCTATGAAGGCCAAGCTCATCCTGACTGGGTATCTCCATGATGTCGATATCTATCCCTCCACTACCAATCATGACCTTGAGCAACAACATGATAAGTATGCATCTCCATGCAGTGGAGGTTTCAGTGCTCCCCCATATGTCAAACCCAAGGTGGACTAGATAACCCTTTGCCATATCCTTTCTCATCACAGAGTGGAGTGATCCATCGGCCCAACAGATCCTTGGATCCCCCAACCATACTAGGATCTCACAACTCCCACTCCTCATCGGATGTCGTTGCATAGCGTTGCTACCTAATATAACCCAACTAGCCCTCATCTCTAACCCATGTATGTATCCCCTAGGTGGACCCCAAGTATCAAGAGTTTCTCCCATGCATGTGTACCTGCCCTGCTCCTGCCAGATCACATAGTGAAATATGTTATCCCAACTCCTGATGATACATTCAGGAACTACTTGGAGTCTGGGTACCCTCCTATAGTCGAAGTCTACCATCCACTGTCCCTCAAATGTGAGCCCAGGGGTGGAACATCTGCTACGTTGGAAATCAACCACGCCATCCCGAAGCATGTACCTGTCAACTCGTGCACCTATCAAGTGTCTCAACTGGAGAGTCCCCTCCCAGCTCATGACACATGGTATCTCATCCAACTACCTAGGGTGAGCCTCCCATTCCCTGTGGCCTTATTGGAGAGTGTCAAGGGGCAACAACAAAACACTTCGCGATCTTAAGCAACACTGGAGGATGATGGGTGGGTATGTCCCAAAGGTTATAATCAAGAATCTACCTGAATTCTCAAGAGTAATCCTCTGGATGACACTCTCTCTGCCTCGGATTTGCTAATAACACCTTCGTAGCCCTGTCTTCGCTAAACGTGGTGTCTCCAGATGCTCAACAAGATCCTCATCAATCCTATGTGAGTTGCATCCCATGGTACACCTAATGCCCCTTCCCATAAGTCCCCTTGGAGGCAATGCTCCAAGAGCCTGTTGTGTCGCGTCATGTGTCATTTCATACCACCAAGTGTCTCTGCACTCCTTGACATGCCACTGTATGCTGCAACCTTTCCCAATACACCACCAGATACCCTCGGCTACAACTATACCATCATGTGTCGTCATGTATCCCTCCTGTGTCACTGAACATGTCACTCCCCACATGTACCCAATGCGATGTGAGGAACTTATACTCCATAACGTATTTCGACATACTACAACACACCCCCATGCATCTCCATGCTCGTCTACAGGACACTACTCCTTGCTGCATAGCCCTACACACCACTAGAAGTTATGGCCTAACATTGGGTTTGTATGCACTAGTTTGCATCCTCTACATAACAATGGACCCTATGACATAACTCTGTGTAGTACTGTATATCAATGCCCACTACTGTACCACCCTGTAACGTACAGTATCCTAGATGGGCCAAAATATCCACCACTCTTCTAATAAACCCTCCATGATGTGGGCTACATCTCCCCATATACCCTGAAGGACCGGAGCGGCCCGACTCCTCGCATGCCAACGAAAATGACACCTATGCGCCTATCCTACATAGCTCAAGTGTCCCATATAGTGATGAGAGAGGATCGTCTCTATATAATGCCCTGTCTGGTGGCCTGTTGCTACCACCTCCTCCTACCAGCTCCTGCCAATGTAGGTTAATCACCTTGTGACTTCGCGCACAATCAATATGCTGGGATAACTCATGAATAGTGTATTCCCCCCTATCGAACCATCTTGTCACTAGGGTTGTCCAGGGCTCTGATAGAGATATGAAAATGTGTGTACACCCAAACATCAGACCCATCATGCGACTACTACCATTACTTATTGGCTCTATGATGTGATGGTAAATCCCACCTAGATCCCAACAATAATCTAGCCCTCATGTTCCTCTGGTAATCCATGGACTTTGCTGAAATGTGGCTATGGATGTATCCAATTGCCTAGCATGCTTCATGGGGTACCAAATTAGTACCTCTTGTCATCCAATCCTAAAGGAGGGATAGAATGTGGAATCCTCTGTGGAAGAAAAAATCCCTCAAAGATGATGCGGTGTGATGCTCATCTCATGTCACCCAGTCCTACTAACCTGGGCATCCCCTCAGGTATGTCTAGACAACTTTGCCTCCCTCCATTCAATGTGTAAGGGTGGGCTAATAATGTTGTAGTCCCTGCTAGTGTGCCTCTGGAGCGAATTGCACTGGAAACCCAACGTGTGGCCTCTTTGTTGCCCCTCATCAATGGCTAGCCCAATGGATGGCTACACATCCTCTTCCACCATGGACTCAACATGAGCCTCCCACTACTCAGACAACCCAACATGGGAGACGTGATCATCAGTCAACTATAGATGGTTTTCATTCTGAAGATCTTTCATAGACCTATATTCCTCATCAATTTTGTGTCCCCAACTACCTCCTCCAATATTTCCTCCATCAGAGGTGACTCCTGCATCACACTAGGCATATCGTTTTACTCTTCCTGCATGCCATTGACTCATGCTCAGCTGGCTAGAATGTATCTATATGAAATCTCCTCAATGTGTATGTTTTCTCTCATCTCGTCGCTACCTCTGTCTCCCACCTTTGTTTCATCAAGGGGGGATACCTCTCCTGGCCCCTCACCCATATGTTGCGTGTTTTTATCACCCAAAAACTCATAGACGACCCCAATCATCACCTGAACGGATGGCACTAATCTAGTAGGTTATACTCTCTTCACTAAGATGACAATCGACATGGTCAAGGAAGTCTCCAACATGGGTGACCCCTACGTCATGTTGGGTGTATCCACTTGCTCCCCACAAACCTATGTGGGTGCTTGTACCCCCACGACCTGTGAAACTCTAGTGTCTCTTTTGTAAGGAAGAGGATAGGACTCATCGGATGCCTTCATCAATTCGGTCAATAATTTGTGGTAATCAAAACCCCTTTGTGCCATGGTTTGTCTATGGGTTAACCCGTCACTGTGTATACATGCACAAATCTTCCCTGATCTAATTGGTTACTCCATAGTTGGCCAAGAGCATGAATCTGATACCACTGTAATAACCCCAAATGAGAAAATGATAGTAATACAAACAACGATAGACAAAAAATATAGCAAAATTAAATACACCATCAATACATGAAAAACAAAAGCCAAAAGATGACCTGAGCCATTTTGTTCATTTCGGGGATTGAGTACAAAAGTGGTGCTGGAATAGGTGCGCATGGGCCTACTCGAGGCATGTTGGAATACTTCTCAAACCAAGCTAAAAGGACTCCCTTCAACTGGCTCTGCGTGGCTCTGGTACTGTGATGCTCTGTCTAGAAATGTTGTTGCTTGTTGACTTCGAACGGCTAGTTGGGTTGCTTCCACTACTCATAAAATTATGGGTTTTTAACCTTGGAATCTACTCACAAAACCCACAAAAACCCGCAAAGGAATTGGTCAAATGTTGACCCTATAATTTCGACCGTATTTCCCCTAGCTCTTCTAGCTGCTCGCTGAGTTAGGATCTCTGTTTGACACCTCAAACTTTCCTAGAAAATTTTTCCAAATTAATATTTGCTTCTCCACAATAAACCTAGAAAAACCCACACTCCTAGCACTTCCTAAACTTGATGAACTCCTCTTCTCTCCCACACTCCCGACACTTCCTCTAGTCTACACTGCGCAATCACTGCGTAGTCTCTATTGCCTCTACGTAGTCCCGAATGGACTACGTACTCCTACTGCTACTGCTATGTCAACTCCTCACCAAAATTGTGGAACTACTCTCCTGAGCGGGCACTCGAAGTCCCCCGAGGTAGAGGTTGAGATCTTCGCTTGAAGATCTCGTGTGTTAAAAATCACTGCATACTTGGCACTCGACACAAGTGTGATATGTCAAGATGGCAATCAAAATAGAAGTTTAATGAATGAGGAAATGACTTTCCTTCAATTCATTTTATAAATTGAGCCCCCCTCATCTAGCCACTCGATGTGTTGCCCCCATAAAGCCTCTCCCATGCTGCCACCTAGGGAGTTGCCTCCAAATCGAATGTTGGCCACATGGACCCCACTAAGGCCACAATTTTTCCTTGTGAACTTTAGGAGTAGGCTGTAGTTTTTCCCTTAATTATTATTTGTGGGTCCCAACCCACCTTATTTCTACTTGACATTAGAAACATCAACATTTATCAAAAATTAATATTCTAATTAGCAGAATTGCTAATTGGAGATATTACAGACCTCCTTTTAATAGAGAATCTACTACATCATTTACCTCTAAATGTCTAAAGAGACAATGGAAAGATTACATGCAAACTTAAACTTATTTCTTTTTCCATTGTTTAGAATAGGAAGAAGTCTCATGGAAGGATTACATACAAAGTTAAACTTAATTCCTTTTCCCTTGCAGCTAACGAATCTCCTTACATTGTAGTGTTAGTAAACCTTTTTCTCCTTCATGCTTCAATAATATGTATAACTATTAGAGCCAAAACTAAATCCTACATTGAAACTGAAAATAATATTAAGTTTCATCCAAATATAATATGTTGCTGCACCATAAAGTGAATGCTATTAAAATATTATAAAAATGATAATATTAGGTCAAACACACAATATTTGATTTATTAGTCCCTTCCATAGGCACAGGGACTATAGTAATCAAAAATGTCTATTTGACATTAGTTTGTTTCAGTTAGAGTTTAGCATAATTAAATTTAACCAAACTTTTTAATGGATGACAATGCAAAAAAAAAAATTCATGGTCCTGGCCTCTTCTTGAGGCGTAGAGGACTGTAACCATATAGTATATTGACTTTATTTCATTCATATTTCGAACTGCTAAACCAATGCTAGCAAACTAATGCTAGCATTAGTTCCATGTATTAAATGTTATTTGGCTGTAAATATTTCCTTACCTCATGTTTTTCATACTTTCTTTCTTTCTTGTAAAATTGCCAATTGCCACCTGGACAACCATGTAATGCAATGGCTAGACAACTATATATACATGTGTTGGACAACTCGTTTCTACCATAATATTTTCCATGTTATCTCTTATCTTTTCCATGTTATCTGCTCTTTCTGCTATGTTCACTCTGGATCATGTTTCCTCTCTGTCGGCTATGTTCACTCTGCTCAGGTTTTCCATGTTATCTCTTATCTTTTCCATGTTATCTGCTCTTTCTGCTATGTTCACTCTGGATCATGTTTCCTCTCTATCGGCTATGTTCACTCTGCTCAGAATCCTTTTTCGGCTATGTCTGCTATGTTCACTCTGCTAAGGGTCCTTTTTCCTTCCATTCTGGAGAAAAATACAGAAGTTAAACAACAAATTATGATCTGGATCGTTTTTCCTTCTATTCTGGAGAAAAATACAGAAGGTAAACAACAAATTCTGCAGTGTCTGCTCTCCTCGGGATTCTTTTACTTGCCAAAATGCCAAAATACAGAAGGTAAACAACAAATTTTGCTGTGTCTGCTCTGTTCACTGTGCTCAGGTTTCCTGCCATTCTAGAACAAAATACAACAAGCAAACAACAAATTTAAGTTATTCCAATGTAATTATATTTATATGTTCTTTGGATGCAATTATATTTCTTTAGATTATTGGCCCTAGTTTAAAAAAATGGCTCAAGATGGCTGGCAAAGATGTTGATTGCTGACAAAGATGCTGATGCAATTTAGATGAAGACTGCAAAGAAAATGATCAGGCAACCAATGCTCTTACCTTTTTTGATGCTGCAAAAGCTGACTGTTGTAATGTTGAAAGCTTACTCTTGTAAAGCTGTTGTAAGGCTTCCTCAATCGAAGTCTGCTCGCTTTGTTTCATTCTATGTATCTATTTAAGAGAATAGATCTTCTTAACTTTCTTTTTTACATTTCATTTATTCATTTACTTTCTCTATTTCTTTTTTATCTGTGTCTATTTATGGTTGTATCTGTATCTATTTATCTTCTCTTGAAGTAATTGAAAAAATATTTGGCATTGAAGAAAATTTATGAAAAGAAAAAACCAAATAGAAATAAAAACATCTTAGCCAATGAAATGAATATAATAAAAAACAAGTGCACTTGGCGAGGAAGGGCGCAGCTCTTCATAAATCGTAGTAGGGTATCAAATCGGCTTGTGTCTCTTAATGTTAATGGTCGCCCATCCCTACTTCTGAACATCCCCTGCAAAATATTTGTAATGTTATTCGTGGAGCATATTGATGCAGTCACTCCCTTAAGTCTCATCCTTCATTCCTTGCTTTGCAGAATCCCTTTCCTTGCTTTGTAGAATCCCTGCCTCATTTATTGCTTTGCAGAATCTGTGCTCGGAACACCACAGACGAACAGTTCCAGTGATAAAGGATTGGAAATGGTGAAGGCTATGGTGTGTCGTGAAATATTAAAACTTGGTAATGGTCGCTTGAGACACTTGGCAGTCATGCAAGCTAAATTTACTTTATTTGTTATTTATTTATTTTTATTAATTTTTTAAACCATTATTAAATTCCAGAGGTTAAATTTGAAAGAAAAAAATTTCTTGGTTATATATAACAGATATTTACATTACATTGGATATTGGCTTCTGCCATTGCCCGTAGTTCATCAACCTAACTTTTAAAACTCTGACTTGTAAATTAAAAAATTTGCTCACAATGCTTATAAAGAAAAATATAAGTTTATAAATATAATATCTTAGTTATGAGTAATTACAAGTCGGTTAATTTAGGCACCATAGATTGACAATGATATGAAAGTATCACCTCAGCATTCCATTCATGTATAGAAAAATTAGCATTTTTTACTTTACCAGATTATGATCAATGTAGACTGCTTAGTGGATAGCTTGCAGAGCAGGTGCACATCTTTGTATGGGCTAAGATGTCCTTGTTATAGTGCAAATGATACATTAACACTACTTATTGGAAAGTTGGGAGGACAATTTGAATTCATCATTTTCTGTGTTGATTGGCCTGTAGACAAAATCCTTTATGGTTCTGGTATAATTAGCATAACAATGTTAGAATTTGGTAGATCTATAATGCATCGATGGCTAAATTCATATCTACATTTAAAAAACAATGTCTTTGTATGTCAAAAACTCATGGACACTGAAGCCGAAATATTTACATAAAGTTGTAAATATTAGAACCTGCATAATTGTACATTGACAAACTATGCCAATATTAGGGTGAACTCCTATCAACGAAGGTCAAGAATTCATCTACAAGACCTTGCATCATTTCCACACTGCATTGCAGCAAGGAAAACTTATTGAAATGGAAGAAGAAGTTGTTACAGCTTAATAATGTGGTTTTTTAACCTCTCCAACACTTAGGGGAGGCATGTAATGTTGTCTTTATTATAGTGGAAAGGGTGCACTAAGACTACTCATTGAAAAGTTGAGAGGACAGTTTGAAATCATCACTTACTAGTTGATTTGACCTGTATGGACAAAGTAATTTATGGTCCCAGTGTAGACTGATTGGAGGTAAACAACTCGATCAATTGATATGGAAGCTGGAACTGAAACTCCTGATGCTTGTGCTTATGGGTTCAGTGAATCCGGGACTGGATGATCTGAAGTTTTAGTAACATGTACAGATACAACTCCAACCGGCTATCGAACTGCCTCCCCTCCTATTGCCTTTACTGCACTTTCTACTATTTAATGATTTGATATGTTTATAAAATGACATGAATTATTTTTAGACTTGTCTTGCTTTTTCCAGACATGTCTTATAAGGATACCACTGCAGCCTCACCAGACAATACTCTGTGCATATTCAATATGTATTCTCCAAGCATATTGGGCCTTCAATTTTATAGGTGGACATCTTTAAAGAAACATTCCAAAAATACATTTATCTTGAATAAACAAATTTCATACCTTATCATTATCAAGAGATCCATAACAATTTTAAGATATGATCTATACTTTATGACTGTCAAGGATCATTTTTTTTTCAAGAGAAAAAAAAACACTGTTTTCAGTATATTAATAGGGGAAAAATAGTCTATATACCGATTACATATGTCCGCCAACAGAGGGAGAGCCCATGTTTATCCAAACAGAATAAAAGGAAGACTCAGCCCTGGCCAATTGTGGTAAAATACCCCATATCAAAAAGATACAGATTCAACAGAAATAAACAGTATGACCCTCATATGGGATATGAGGAAATCTGTAAAGTCAAAAGCAGAATACAGGAATGAAGCATATAACTCGAGGGTAGGATGATACAGAAAATGACATCAAACACCCTGATGATCAATTCCACCCAAAAAGCACAAATAAAGTTCAAAGACCAGCCCCCTTTGAGAGGAGCCCACAATATATGACGGAAAAAACCAAAAAGGATCCAACCAGGCTCGCATGATACCAGAAAACCATCACCCACTCCAGAAACATGACAATTGGAAAGTCGTCCAATGAGGGAACCGCCAGATCCAATGTGATTACAATCCAGACAGATTGTGAAGTGTGAACAGTCACTCTGTAGCTAGTAACTGATCAAAAGGAAAACGATTAGACCATACAAAAACAGTAAATCAGAGAGAAGATTACCATGTTAACCAGAATGCCAGAGTCCATCAAGCAAGTCGAAAACAGGCCCTCAGATATCCGGAAAATCCATATGGGAGATTCAGCTTGATATAAGCCAAGCAGATATGACATGCACCAGACCCGCCTTTCATCTCCACTGAAATAAAAAGTTGTTGAGCCTATAAATTGTGTCTGTATGAATCCACCTCCCGATTATTCCTAAAGAAACTGACAGAGATGAAGCCAAAAGGATGTTCTAGTCCCTTCTTTGAAAGTCTATCAGCTCTTCCATTTAGATCCCTATATATATGATGTAGAGTAGCCCTCTGGAAAGTGGATAATATGAAAAGAATGTGTTCGATCCACCCGCATAGATTTGATCCATTGAGTTTGGCTTTACCCGATATGCCATCAATAACGACCCGAGAGTCCCCATATATGTCAATGCAGGGAATTTTTAAGTGATGAGCCACCATGATCCCGCTCCATAGTGCCATAATCTTCGCTTTATTATTTGTACCAAAACCCCCATTGCATATGATATGATACCTCTCCTCGCCATTCAATTTGATCCAGGCCCCGCATCCACATATGCCCTCCTGTTGAGCTCCATCGAAGAAAATAGCCGGAAGTTGAATGTTGTGTGGCCTTATTCTTATGGACAGATCTTTGCATATAACAGCCGGGCCAGGGTTCATATGGAGCCATTCCAATAAACGTGTATAAATTCTTGTGGCATCGAATATTGCGTCATTGAATAATATGTTGTTCCTGGTACACCAAAGCTCCCAACATACATAATATATAAGAGAGGTCTGTAGCCTGCGTCCATTTTAACCCAGAAATCATATGCATGATTTTTGTCGAGCGGTCTCCATCTCTCAGTACCAGTCATATTAGAGAACATTCCCCACATATCCATAGAAACCTTACATTCAAAAAACATGTGAGAAACCGTTTCCAGTGCTGTTTTGCAAAGATTGCAGCGCCCTGGACCCTGTTTGCCTTTCCTTTGTAGATTCTCCCACGTGAGAATCTTCTCCTTCCTGAGCAGCCAATTAAATAAAACAATTTTATGTGGAATTTTCCAGCTCCACACATTTGAAAAGCCAGGGATGTCCACTGTAGAATGATCGTCCTCTTTTAATCGCTGATATAGGGCCCTGACATCTATGTTTGATCCTTTTACAGCCCCTCCCCAGACAATTTTATCCCCCATAGGGTCAAAAAATAACCCCGCAGCCTGTAAAGAGCTGATATAGTCCTGCCAAGCATCCTTGTCACAACGTCTCATCCCAAGTACTTCAAAAGGCTTCCAAACAGGAGCGCCTAAATTCCAATGTGAAATAATGTCGGCCAAGAATATGAAGCCTCTGTGTGACAGCCTATGTATAAATCCATCCTCGGCATAGAAAACAGCCTGTACACCCATAATGTTTTTGCAGCTTATGGGTATCATACCCCCATTTCCAAACTTCCATACCGTATTGAATTTGATCACTTCATGGGTCTTTATAATGCTCCTCCAGCTCCTAGATGCCCTTCAACGTTGTGGAAAGGGTCCGCGTAAGAATGAAGCCAAAGTATGCCTCTTCATGTATTTGTCCTTCATAATGTTCTACCATATGCCACTTCCCATCAGCATTCTCCACATGGTCTTCGACAGTAATGCAAATGAGAACGTCCGGATATCCAGCAACCCCCATCCACCCATTGCCTTAGGAAATGTGATCTCCGACATTTTACACAGATGGAATTTTTTCTCAGTTCTAACTCCTACCCATAAGAAGTGCACCATAACAGCGTTAATCTGCTCAATAATGTGGGTCGGAAGGCAAAAAAGATGACCCCAATATACAATAAGCTGGGAAAGGACAGCTTGTATGAGAATATATCTGCCTCCTAAAGTAAGCCAGCGGTTTGTCCATTTTGAAATTTTTGCCCTATGTTTTTCAACGAGCCAATCCCAGTCCCTGTTAACATAAGCACCAGACTTAATTCTAAAGCCCAGATATCTGACCCCTTCGGTTAGTTTAGCTGCTTTAACTCCCAGTATCTCAGCCACGTATAGAACTTCTAGATCCTCTCCATTGTCATACAACAGAAGTGACTTTCCTTTGTTGGTGCACAGGCCCGTAACCGATCCAAAACGATCCATCAATGCGCTGCGGGGATCATGTGCTTCACATATTGCAAAGACAAAAGACAAAAACAAAACAGTGATAAACGGATAAACGGATAAACTTGAACAGAAGAATCCACTAGCTATCCAGGTTCAGTGGTTCTGTTGGTGAACTGATTTACTCTGTCCGTGAACTGATTTAATGAAACAAGCCCTAAAAACACTTGTCCACGATATTTTTGTACGACCTGTTCCGCACCTACCTTAACTCGCATGCGTGATGGAGAGTAGGCACAACTGATGGTGATCTCTTAACAAGACTCACACAACTCCTGTAATGTTGACAGGGATACACGCGTGGGCTACACGCAAGCCCCACATGCAATCTTGGCGTTCCCACGGCATGTTTTATTTCCTAAATTTAAATTAATTTATATTTATTATTTTTAATATTTTTTCTACATCAATGGGCATGCAAATTTAAAATAAATAAATAAATTGTCGCAGTTTTACATGCCAAGTTTTGATCGAACTGGACTGCTACAGTTATCACTAGTTTTAGCATAATAAATTACGTAGAAGCAGAGCAAGGTTTCTAGTGGAGTAACCAGAGCATGATTAGGTTAGATTTGGTTTATAGCTATTTATTCTTTGGTATATCTCCCACAGGTTTATAAATCTCCAAGGATTCTCCCACAGAAGGAGTTCATGATGGATGGATTTCTCGATATCCTTTGACTAAACAATTATATTCTCCAGGCAGAACACAAGAGAACTCAACGAAATAAAAAAATCAGTTACCTGAGTTGATCTCGCCCTGCTCAGCGAGCCTTAGAATATCTGTCACCATTTGGATTTTACTATATAGTCAATCAATTCTATGTTAGTTTCAAAGTTTCAGTTTGTAAAAAATTGTGCTCTGATCACTTTCATTAAGCCATCTGATTGTGGATTTCTATCACCAAAACAACTCCTCCTGTAATTCTATATGGTTAATGTGTTGAAAAAGTTATTTCTCTTCACTTTTCAAGCAGTCTGTTAAACCATTAAACCGTATTGAAGGATGTTATCTTGGATTGCAACCATTCCTATATCAAGAGTTTATCCATTACTGAAAATATTGCAAAAAAAACTGATTATTCTGAGCCTTGAGATTCTTTTTAAGAAGTTTAAACTTCTGTTGCAGAACATGCATCTTTGTCCCATGGACCCCAATAGGAGTTTCGTTATTTTTGGAATGACCTAAGATCCGGGTGAATTGTCCACATCATCTCAAACGAAAATGAGATGTTCTGAGGACAGTGCGTGTTCTAAATAAGCATTAAGATAGGCCAGTGATCCCCTCCAGCATGCAATGCTCCACTTCTAGACAGTGGCAGCAGGCACCTCTATTGAGACAACAAGACACATGGAAAACCAAGTCTTATTCCAGCATTTCTGGACAGTATTCAATCATGATTTTTTTCTATTCAGCCATGCATGCTAGGAGATACCCATTGACAAGGAGAAGTTGGTTCAACCGATGCTTCTGGGATGCTGCCCCTTCAACTGATGCTTCTTATTTGAATGATCCTGGTTCAAATGATTATGGAACCGTTGTTGCTGCTGTCGGGAATGATGGTTCAACTGTTGAGCGTTTGGAATGAATCTGGTTAAACAGCTGATTGAAATGCTAGTGAAACTGGTGCTAATTGGGATGTTTAACTCGTCTTGTGCATTTCAATGTTCAATTCAAAATCATATTTCCGGATCAAAAGGTGCAAAATTGTTCAAGGTTCTCTAAACAACTAACCATACTATTGTGATTTCATTTTCTTCTTTAGGAATTTTTCTTTACCGACCCAAGCGTCGACCCTACTCTGCAATGTGTCAGGGTTATTTTTGCAATCAAAATTTGGTCCTACAGTGATTGAATGTATTATTGTCCAGACATTAAAATTATTATATGTAGGAGATTATATTTGTCGATGATATAGAAGGGTCACATGGTATTTATCTTTGTACTTGTTACTCATTCTTGTTATATTGTAACTTTGTTTCTTTTTCCTCGTATAGGTTGTGAAATTCCAGGTTCTCCCTGAAATGTGTAAACATGGAAACCCTTTCTCTTATGGTCTTCAGATAGTTTTTCTCCTTTCGCAATGGTAATAAAACTAATTTCAAACTAAGGTTAGTTCCATACATGTCGAGTTATGCATTTGTTTTTATAGAGATATTTATATGCTATCGTTAAGGGTTCATAATGGGAGGTGTTTTGCACGACCGAGGACTCCAACACTAGTCATTGCATCTTGTAAACACATCTTCAAATACACCTCCAGCTCTTTTCAGCTTAATCCACCTACCTCCTCACTTTGCATCAATTATATGTTGATTTTATTCAAGCTTCATCTAGATATTATGTGGAAAGACCTAATGAAGATACAAGGAACTTAATTTATGAGATTGAACTGTAATGACCAGAAGAAACAAAATAACACTTCGGAGAAAGAAAATAGGAGTGTGGTTGGGTTTGAAACGCATTCTGCTGGGCTGGGCTGAAAAGGACCCTAGAGATCACTAGATCAACAAGTGTTAGCCTGTGCAGTGTTGTATGGAAGCCCGTCCAGCAACTACTCTATTGGGGAAGCCCTTACCTACCTTCCTTACAAGGCTGTAAGTTTTCGGTAACTCCAACCGCTGCTAGTGGATACTCCAACCGCTGCTAGTGGATCTACGGGTGATGCTCCAATGGGATCTGTATCTCTAAAACCGGTCATTCAATAAAATGGATTTTTTATACTGTCACTTGATCGAGAAACCTAAACATATGGTTAGTTTTGTACTAAAGCAGGGACTTGCTGCCTAGCAGCCCTCTTTGTTTGTAAATGAATCTATATGTATTAAATTATTTGTAAAGGAGAACTTTACTCCATAATCATAAAAGTCGATTATAGATTTAACTTGTAAGCTACAACATGACATGATATTATCCAGCAACATGGGATTCTGGTAAAACAATAACCTGTGTAGACATAACAGAGATACAATATAAAATCCAACAAAAGCATGTTATACCAGTGAGCCAAGTGGAATAATAGGCGTTAATATGTATTCGGTATGTATGTCGTCCACAACGCAACGACTGTAAGGAGTAGCAGTCCCTGCCAATTTGATAGGAGACTCTTGGGAGCATCACTCGCCAACGTATTTTTTCAATTTGTGAACTATCTATCAACTCCATGACTTCTCTGTCAACTCCATATTTCATCTTTTTAGATCATGAGTTCCTTTTGTTCCTGGACAACAGTTGGCAATCGAAAGTCAATAATCTAGCAAAGAAGAGTCAAGAAAACAATGTTTTTTAAACAAGTTTCACAAGTATATAACCATTGTGGATTAACACTACTAAACATTAAAAATAATTTTACCAGAAATAAGTTTACCAGAGTTTTTGTGCTCTGTTAAAAATAAGCTTACCATAGTTTTTGTGCTCTGTTAAAAATAATTTTAACAGAAATAATAAGGTGCAATAAGGGTTACTTAATGCAAGATGCTCTTAACAAAGGCAATGGTGCTAGGGATCAAATTAATGTGTGTGTTCTATTGGAGATCATATGGATTTAGAAGAATGTTAAGGTGTAATAAAGGTTACTTAATGCATATGCTCTGAACAAAGGCAAGGGCGCTAGGTATAAAAGTAATGTGTGCATTCTCCTTGAGATACGATGGATCCATAACAATTCTTTGGGAGATGATAGGATGTTCTGTGCTCGATCTGGTAGTAATTTTTTGTGGATTTTCTTTATCTCTCTAGGATCTTTATTCAATATAACTGCAATTCCTTTTCGAGCGGCTGTAGGACGACCACAACTCTATGTACCCTTTTGCAACTAGTCGATATTTAAGCCTTGCTTGGACTACTTGAATTCCTAAATAGAAGATCGTGGTTTCCTTGTAGCAAGGCATGGAGGGGATTAATATTTCTAGTTGCTTGTTGTTCAGTTCTAGGTTGAACCATCGATAGGTACTTTGTAAGTGCAGTTTGTCACTTACCAAATGATATCAGTAAAGGAATTCGAGTAAGACACAGTGGTAAGGGTTTACACTTAATTTGTAGCCAGGTTTGACGCACATTATTATCTTCCTTCAAGTATGGAATTACTTCAAGCTTCAAGAACCCAATTAAATATGACTTTCAGGCTTTAAGGCTACTATAAAAGTTAAAATAGACAAGTATCAAATCCATTACCTGACAAAAATAAGCCTTAAAGTGGGTGTGTAAAGCTATAACACTGGTGTGAAACTGAAATATTTCTATCTAAAATTTATATGTTTGATTTTCATTTCTTACAGTTCTGTAACTCTAGCAACTTTAACAGATTACATTTTTACAAGGTATTAAATTATATTTTGCAAGAAAACCAATAATTTTTTTTTTAATTTGAAATAAATAATATTTTAAAATAATAATAATAATAATTTGAAATAAAATATAAAGTATGACAAGTAAATTTTTAAATCCTCTTTACCAATTGGTTTTCTAATGCAAGTCTTGCTCTAAAATATGTCCTCTGAAATATCTGAACCATGTCCACAAACTAAATAATGATGACTTTTCACTTTTCTCTTCCACTAATTCCTCTTGAATTTCATTGTTCCTTGTCCAATCAACATTTGCAAACCTCATCCTTGGAAAGCTCCAATCTATAAAATGACCATGTCTTGTATCTCTTTGTATTTTTCCCCAAAATTTGGTCCATGGATGAATTTGTAAATGGGGTAGGTTCCAAGAAGAAAATTGTTGACGATAACCCCAGCTGCAACCTGAGCAGAAGGAGGACGAAAATTCAATTTTGATTTGAAAACCGGAAGACAACACGGGTAGCAATTTTCAGTTTTATTTGAACACTCAACCGTGCATTCAATTCCTTGTTTAAAACCCTGCAAATCCAATTTTTGACTATAAAGGTCGTAGCCCTTTTCTGTAGTGAAAGTCGCGGTTTAAACACCACGCAACCTTGCTCTTAACCCTCCACACCTACCTACCATTAAAACGCCGCACCAACCATGTTAACTCCCGCCATTTGATTTAAATTTGCAAACCCCACGTCAGTTCTGTGGAGCCCGTCAAGCCCATGTCACAATCCCTCGACCAATCAACGTTTATCACAAGCTCTGAAGCTTGTGTCACCACACCTCCAATCCACATGATAAGTCGTCCCCACCATACCACGTCAACACCCTTTCGACCAATCAAATCGATATCGTACAGTTTCGTGTTGATGTCACCAGCCCTCCGAAACCATGCGATACGATATGGCCCACATCCGCCAATGCATCCACCTTCGACCAATAGCGGCATTTCGCGCATCTTTGAGGTCCAGTCGGACAGCGGGCTTATCAATGCGATAAAGCCCGTCGCATGGTATATTGAAAATATTTGCGTTATAATTTTTATACGTTGCAATGTAATTTTCATAAGGTTTTAAACCTTGGCTTAAATGTTTAAACGTCGCAATAGTTTTAATTTAAAAATTAGGTTAAATGTTTTATGATATATATTGTAAACATGAATGTTTACAATATATATAAACATATGTAATAGAACAAATAGAGTGTAGGACTGTGTGTAATATGCCGAGAGTAGAAAATCCGTGTGCAGCTGTGTGAGTAGTAGCGTATGCAGAGAGAGAAAGATTTTTTAAAGACAGAAAGGAGAGTTGTGTGTGTAGCAGCCAAGAAAGGAGAATTTTGTTTGTAATCCAGAACTGTAGTTCTGAGGAAATTTTTTTATCTTGTAACAGTCCCGTGTTTTGTTTAATGAAATAGAGTTTTTACTCCATCACTGTGCACTTTGTTTTATTTTTATTTCTATGATAGAAGAGGAATTTTTATTTCATCTCTATTTTTCAGGAATAATCAGAATTTCCAACATGGTATCAGAGCTAGTCCAGGCTCTCAGAAGTTGCTGAAGAAGCTGAAGGAAGAAGGAGTTTGTTGAAGCTTTTGACCAGCAGAGTGAAGGGTCAGCAAAGCCAGGTATTTATCAAAAAAAGGGTTGTTGTTTGTTTTAAGATTACAGTCCAGAGAGCTATAAAAGGAAGTATTTTAGAGACAAAGATTATCTCTCTAGCAGTGAGAAATTTTGTTTAAGAAACACAGTCAAGTTTTAACATAGTTATTTAAGCTAGCAATGGCAAGAGCCAGCACAATCACGAGTATGGGAAATACTCAACTCCCACAGTTCAATGGGAAGAACTATGACTATTGGGAAATAAAAATGAGTGCCCTTTTTGCATCTGAAGATTTATAGGAGCTAGTTGAAGATGGTTTAGAAGAACCAACAGATGAACAAGAATTTAATGCCTTAACACAGGCAGAGAAATATTTTTTGAAGAGTAATAGAAAGAATGACTCAAAATCCCTCTTCTATCTCTTTCAAGCAGTACATGAAAGCATATTTCCAATAATTGCAGTAGTAAAGAAGTCCAAGGATGCATGGGATACCCTCCAAATAGCCTATCAAGGTATGGAGAAAGTAAAGACATCAAAGCTTCAATTAATGAGAAGAGATTTTGAAGTCATTTGCATAAAAGAGTAAGATACAATAGACTCATTCTTCACATTGTTGGTTGGGCTGGTTACCCAAATGAGATCTCATGGAAAGACAATAAAAGAAAGAAGAATAGTGGAAAAGTTATTGAGGAGCTTACCCTCAAGATTTGATGTGATAGTAACAACCATTGAAGAGACAAAGGATCTCTCAATGTTTATTTTTTATGAGCTTCATGCATCATTGATGACACGTGAACAAAGATTGAGCAGAACAACAAACTCATCTTTGGAGCATGCCTTCAAGACCCAAATTTCCTTTGGAAGAGGAAGAGGTCAAGGCAGATCAAACTACAGAGGAAAAGGAAGAGGCAGAAGCAAAAATAGAGGAGGAAGAAACAACCCTGTAAATACAAGTGGAAGGGGCAGCAACCAAATTCAGAATCAAAGCCAAGGTAGCAACCAACAAGGTGGAAAAAATCAAGCACATGGACAAAGGTATGATAAATCCCAAGCTTAATGTCATTATTGTAAGAAGTACAGGCACTATGTCAATGAATATAGGAATAAACAAAGTGACATGGGTAGTAGACCCAGTGCAAATTTTACTAAAGAAACTCTAAGCCAATAGAATTTATTTTTAGCATGTAATATGGTTGAAGAGAAAAGTGAAGATATATGGTTTCTAGATTCAGGATGTAGCAACCATATGACTGGAAACATCTCTATGTTTTCCATGTTAGATGAAAATGTAAAGTCTCAAGTAACATTGGGGACAGATAGTAAAGTCTTTTTCATGGGAAAAGGTAGAGTAAGTGTTTTAACAAATAAAAGAGAAAAGAAAACCATATCAGATGTATACTATGTACCTGGTATGAAGTGTAACCTTTTGAGCATTAGACATTTCATTCAGAAAGGCTACAATGTATTCTTTGAGGATGATATATGTACCATCATGGACATACCACCAAGCAAACAGAGGATTGCACAAGTGAAGATGACAAGAAACAAAATGTTTCCTCTCAAGATGAGAGAAAATTTGAAGAAATGAGATGCAATGACAGCAGTGACACAAGAGACATTCCAAAGAGAAGCAAAAGATGAAAACTGGTTATGGCACCTGAAATTTGGACATCTCAACTTTGAAGGTCTGAATTTGTTGCACAGAAAAGGTATGGTAAAGGGATTACCATTGATTGAAAAGCCAGACAGCCTATGTGAAGGTTGCATCTTGGGCAAACAACACAGAGAAAGCTTTCTATCAGGAAAGAGCATAAGGGAAAAAGCACCCTTAGAAATAGTCCATTCAGATTTATGTGGACCAATGCAAACACCATCATTAGCAGGCAACCACTATATGCTGACCTTTATTGATGATTACACAAGAAAAACATGGGTGTATTTCTTGAAGTTGAAAAGTGAAGTGTTTGAGAAATTCTGCCAATTTAAAGCTCTTGTTGAAAATCAAAGTGGGCAGCATATTAAAGTCCTTAGGACAGATAGAGGAGGAGAATATATCTCCAAATATTTTCAACGTTTTTGCAGAGAAAATGGGATTCATAAGAAATTTACATCAAGGTATACACCACAGAAAAATAGAGTTGTTGAAAGGAAAAATAGAACTATCATGGATATGATAAGAAGCATGTTGAAGGCAAAACATTTGCCAAATGAATATTGGGCTGAAGCTGTACATTGTGCAGCATATGTCTTGAATAGATGCCCAACAAAGAGTGTAATGAATAGAGTTCTAGAAGAAGCATGGAGTGGCATAAAACAATTTGTCACCCACATGAGAGTATTTGGTTGTGTGGCTTATGCACACATTCTAGATCAGCTAAGGAAGAATTTGGACAGTAAGGGGGAGAAGTGCATATTTTTTGGATACAATAAATAATCCAAAGCATACAAATTGTATAACCCATCCACCAAGAAATTTATGATAAGTAGAGATGTAAAATTTATTGAAGAAGAAGCTTGGGATGGAAGCATTGAGAAAACAGTGAATGTAAAAACTTGTTTGTCTCATGATGATGATGAGGAAGAAATGGCTGAAAGAAATACTTCATTAGCAGCACCACCTCCACCAATACAAGGCTTGCAAGGGACACCACAAGCAGGTATGAGAATACCCTCGATAAGTGATGACAATGCTTCTCCAAGCACATCACAAGGAGCAGATTTGAGTGCTTCTACAAGCACAAGTTCAACAAGTGAAAGAGGAACCAGATTCAGAAGTCTGAATGAAATTTATGAGCAAGAAGAAGGTGTGAAATCTTTATTTTCATTATATTTTCATGCAGAAGATCCTATTCATTTTTAAGAAGCAATAAAAGATAAGAAATGGAGATGAAGAAATAAATGCAATAGAGAAAAATAAGACATGGGAATTAGTTGATCTCCCAAAATGCAAAGAAGTAATTGGAGTAAAATGGGTTTATAAAACCAAAAGCAATATTGAAGGTAAGATTGAAAGACATAAGGCCAGACTTGTTTTCAAAGGCTACAAGTAGTAACAAGGAAGAGACTATGAGGAAAATTTTGCACCAGTTGAAAGAATGGAAACAATAAGAGTAGTGTTGTCCATAACAGCACAACATAAGTGGAAATTTTACCAAATGGATGTGAAATCAGCATTCCTAAATGGAGTATTGATGGAAGAGGTTTATGTTGAACAATCTCTGGGCTATGACAAAGAAGGTCAATAGCACAAGGTATGAAAATTGAAGAAAGCTCTGTATGGGCTGAAACAAGCACCAAGAGCATGGTACAGTAGGATAGATGTGTATCTACTGGAAAATGGGTTTGAAAAATGTGAAGGAGAACCCACATTATACATCAAAGAGAAAGATGGTAAGATGCTCATTGTTGTTTTGTCTGTTGATGATGTGGTATTCACATGTAATGATACTTATCTCATTGAAAATTTTAAAACAGTCATGAAAGAAGAATTTGAGATGACTGATATGGGATTGCTGAGATACTTCTTAGGAATAAAAGTAGAGAAAAATGAAAATAAGACTTTTATTTCTCAAGAAAAATATGTGAAATAAGTTTGGAAAGATTTAACATGCAAGATTGCAAGGCAACAATTACTCCTATAGTGATGGGATTGAAGTTAAACAAAGAAGACAACAACAAGGATTTTGATCCAAATCTATATAAGAGCATAGTTGGCAGCCTTATGTATTTGACTACAACTAGGCCAAATATTATGCATGCTGTGAGTTTAATTTCTACATTTACGGAAAGGCCAAAGGAGCCACATTGGCAAGCAGTAAAAAGAATTTTGAGATATGTGAAAGGAAAAAAGAGGTGTGGTATTTTATACACCTCTTTAGAAAATTTTGAACTTGCTGGATATACTAACAATGATTGGGCTGGAAGTATAGATGGCATGAAAAGCAGCTCTGGATATGTTTTCCATATGGGATCAAGAGCCATTTCATGGGCTTCTAAGAAACAACCAATTATGGCTTTATCAACAGCATAGGCAGAGTATGTGGCAGCTACAACAGCAACATGTCAAGCAGTATGTATGAGGAGAATGTTAAGAAGTTTGTGTCATAAACAAGTAAAAGGCGCAACATTTTATTGTGATAATAGCTCAGCAGTAGCTTTATCTAAGAATTCAGTGTTTCATAAAAAAACAAAACACATTGATGCAAAGTATCACTACATCAGAGAATTAGTGAACAATGGAGAAATTGTTCTGAAGCATTGCAGAACAGAAGAGTAGTTTGTTGATATCTTAACAAAACCATTGGGGCATAAAAGTTTTAGTTATCTCAGGAAATGTCTGGGATTGCACGAAAACAGCAGTTGTGATTAAGGGGGAGTGTTGAAGATAACCCCAAATGAAACCTGAGCAGAAGGAGGACAAAAATTCAATTTTGATTTGAAAGCCGAAGGACAGCAAGAGCAACAATTTTCAGTTTTATTTGAGCACTCAAGTGTGCATTCAATTCCTTGTTTAAAACCTTGCAAATTCAATTTTTGATTATAAAGGTTGTAGCCCTTTTCTATAGTGAAATTTGTGGTTTAAACACCACGCAACCTTGCTCTTAACCCTCCACACCTACCTGCCATTAAAACCACGCACCAACCATGTTAACTCCCGCCATTTGATTTAAATTTGAAAAACCCACGTCAGTTCTGTGGAGCCCTCCTGGCCCACGTCACAATCCCTCAACCAATCAACGTTTATTGCAAGCTTTTAACCTTGCATCACCACACCTCCAATCCGTGCGATAAGTCGTCCCCACCATACCACGTCAACACCCTTTTGACCAAACAAATCAATATCCCACAATTTCATGTTGATGTCACCAGCCATCCTAAACCATGCAATAAGATATGGCCCACCTCCGCCAACGCATCCACTGTTGGCCAATAGCGGTGTTTTGCACATCTTTGAGGTCCAGTTGGACGGCGGGCTTATCGATGCGATAAATCCTGTCGCATGGTATATTGAAAATATTTGCGTTATAATTTTTATACGCCGCGATGTAATTTTCATAAGGTTTTAAACCTTGGCTTAAATGTTTAAATGTTGCGATAATTTTAATTTAAAACTTAGGTTAAATTTTTTATGATATATATTGTAAACATGAATGTTTACAATATATATAAACATATGTAATAGAACAAATAGAGTGTACGACTATGTGTAATATGCTGATAGCAGAAAAGTTATGTGCAGTTGTGTGAGTAACAGTGTATGCAGAGAGTGAAAGATTGTTTAAAGACAAAAAGGAGAGCTGTGTGTGTAGTAGCCAAGAAAGGAGAATTTTGTTTGTAATCCAGAACTGTAGTTCTGAGGCAAATTTTTTATCTTGTAACAGTCTCGTGTTTTGTTTAATGAAATAGAGTTTTTACTCCATCACTGTGCACATTTTTTTATTGTTATCTCTGTGATAGAAGAGGAATTTTTGTTTCCTCTCTGTTGTTCAGGAATAATCAGAATTTCCAACAAAAACAATGCGGTGTGTAGAGTGTCCATTTTTAATGGTGTATATGGTGTTGATTTTGTAGGATTTCCCATTATCTTCTTTCTTCTCATCGGTTTCGGTACCGAAGTGGTACAAGGGAAAGAGATCCCTATTGAGCACTATGCACTTGAACCCATAACCAAAACTGAAGTGTGGGAAGAGAAGCGTCATGTTCTTATAATATGGTGTGGTGTGGTTGTAGTTGTATCTCCTAAAATTGTTCATTCCCACACCGTTCTTAATCTTTGTTGTCTCTACCTTGTCAGAACTTCTACGTGAGGACGCCTGCTCACTTAGAGGACTCGGAAGGGGAGTTAAGGGAGATGTGGGATCTTGAAGCCCACCCGAGAAAGGTTTCACAATTTGTATATTGTGGGAGAGTAATGGAAGTTATGTCTCAAATATGGGTTGATACGGTAAGCTTGTTCACTCTCAATATGATATTTGTGTTGTTGAACGTTGTGATTGGAACCATTTTTATTACTTCGGGGATGTGTTAAAGTAATAACATCAACGCCAACCACAAGCAATTAAGAAAAAACACAAAGAATTTTATCGAGACTGAGCAGCTTTACTATTAACTCTATTTTTTTTTTCGCAACTCATCTTGAAATCTTTTCATGCCCTTCACCAAGAGGGTGAAAACAACAACATATTTGAAACTCTTGGTAAAAGCAATGACATATTTGAAAGTTGCTATACTGGAAAGTGGTTAAAGATAGTGAAGTGGTGGTAGACGTTGTCAACGAGGTGTCTCGCACCCTTAACACTTCAAACCTTACCTATGCCTAAAATAGCATACCTAAAATAGCATCGGGTTACATGACATTCGTAATAAAAAATTGAATTCCAAAGTTATTTAAAATTGAGGTGAACAAAAATTTTCAATTGAAACTTTGGTTAAAGAAAAAAAATTGCATAAAAATATTAAATCAAGGCAGAGACTAATAATATTAAAAATCAACTTTATGAAGTTTCACTTCACATTCTAAATGTGTCTATTTATTGTTGTGAACAAACACTTTTAGTCACTTTTAGTCAAGGGCAGAGAGAGAGAGAGAGAGGAGAAGGACGAGAGACAGGACTTGAGAGATAGGAAGAGAGTGATGGGGGAAGAGAGAAAATTGGAGGGAAAAGGGAGAGAGAGAGAGAGAGATGGGGGAAGAGAGATGGAAGTAGGAGAGAAAATCAGAGAGAGGAAGGACGAGAGAGAGGAGGAGTGAGGGAGGGATAGAGAGATAGAGTTAGAAGGGGAGAGAGGGAGGGAAGAGGACATAGAGAGTGAGAAGTGGAGAGATAGAGGGATTGTAAAGGGATAGATGGAGATGAAGTGTGTATGTTTTGGGGTGAGATAGAGACAAAGAAGGAGAGATGGAGAGAGAGTGTGTATGTTTTGGGGTGAGATAAAGAGATAAAGAAGGAGAGATGGAGAGAAGGAGAGAGGGAAGGATCTAGTAAGAGAGTTGGAGAGAGAGAAAGAGGTGGGAGAGGTGGGAAAGGAAGGGAGAGGATTTGAGAGAGTGGAGAGAGGGAGGAAAAGAGAAATGGAGTTGGATGGGGAAAGGGGGAAGAATATTTCTTGCACTAGATGCACTGATTTTAGTGTGGATTTTTATTTCTAATGATATTTAATTATTTGCACTAGATGCATTGATTGAAATTTAGATGATTTCTAATCCTATATGATTTCTCGCACTAAATGCATTTATTTCTATAGAGATGGTGATTTCTAATCCTATTTGATTGAATGAATTGATTTCAATATAGATGGTGATTTCTAATCCTATTTGATTGCTTGCACTACATACATTAATTTCAGTGTAGATGTTGATTTCTAATTATATTTGATTTCTTGCACTAGATGCTTTGATTTCAATGTATATGATTTCTAATCATATTTGATTGCTTGCACTAAATGTATTGATTTCACTGTAGTTGTTTATTTCTAATCCTATTTGATTGTTTGCACTAGATGCATTGATTTCATTGTAGATGTTGGTTTCTAATCTTATTTTCTTACTTGCACTAGATGGATTGATTTGAGGGTAGATGTTGATTTCTAATTATATTTGATTACTTGCATTAGATGAATTGATTTCAACGTAGATGTTGTGTAACATCCCTAAAACCACGTAGCTACATGTGGGAATAATAAAAAAAATATTATTAATGTAATGAAGTTATTTTTCATAAGGTCATTAAGGTTTCGTGCAGTTGCAACTACCAAGTCTTATCTGATAATAGCTATGGTAAGAACTACACTACTATGGGAATTTGAGGGGGGACAATTGATTATTGGTATGCATCCCAATGCTACCACATATTCATGGCTGTAGAGAAACATGGGTACTCAGCGACGGTCCAATTACAGTTTTCTGTTTGATTTCATATGAAGTTCTAGTGCCCTGGAACGGTTGTATAATTTCTTTGTACATGCCCAAATGAGAGAGGCATAAGAAAAATGATACTGTTATAGAAATTTGATTGGAGACTGATTTTTTATATAGATTATCTTTTCGTAGAGACGTTTTAGTTTTTCTTGGAAATGGGACTGTTATGGGGTTATTTTTTTTCTAACAACCTAAATCTCCCTATATTTGTGTTGGCCTCTACAAGAGGGTCAACATAGGATATAAGATAAATACTCTTGAAAGAAATATATTTTTATTACATTATTGTTTTATCATGTTTCTGAAATAAAATAAAAGTAGTGTAAAATATTTTTCATACTAGTTTTTTTACCATATTTTTGAAAGAAAATAAAAGAGTATTCATTATTTTTCATACTAATATTATACTTAGGTTTTTGAAAGAAAAAAAAAATTGTATGAAAATAGCCACTTTTACTCTTAGATATATACCATGATAAAAAGTTCTTGAAATGATTGCTAAAATATACCATGGTAAAAGACAAACTTACTATGTTAGTTTTGCAGAGAAGAACCCATGTGAGTTCTTGCAAAGATTGATATTATGTATCTTGAAAGATGTCAACAGTAGTAAAACATAAATAAGTAAATTTGCTTGTCTTTATGTATATGCATCTTATTTAAGAAAATATAGGATTATTTTTTTCTTATTTCGTACCGGTGTGTTAAATGATAAGAATTCCAAGTTCTTTTCTTGAAAATGAATATAGATTAAAGAGGGCAACTCTTGAAATATTTTCATATGTAGTGAAGAAGAAAAGAGTGTGTTAAATGATAAGAAATCCAAGTTATTTTCTTAAAAATGAATATATATTAAAGAGGGTAACTCTTGAAATATTTTCATGTGTAGTGAAGAAGAAAAGAGTGTGTTAAATGATAAGAAATCCAAGTTCTTATCTTGAAAATGAATATAGATTAAAGAGGGTAACTCTTGAAATATTTTCATGTGTAGTGAAGAAGAAAAGAGTGTGTTAAATGATAAGAAATCCAAGTTCTTTTCTTGAAAATGAATATAGATTAAAGAGGGTAAATCTTGAAATATTTTCATGTGTAGTGAAGAAGAAAATAGAAAAGTTTCTCAGATTAATACTCTTGGAAGAGTTTTATGAATATGTGTGTATACATTAACCATATTGTGAGTATGTATATATAGATTACCATGGTGTTGGTAAATATTGGTTATCTAATGAATCCATGAATAGATTACCATGGTGTTTGTAAATATTAGTTATTTAATAAATCCATAGATATATTACCATGGTGTTGGTAAAGATTAGTTATTTAATAAATCCATAGATAAATGAACTATTCAATTATATTTCTTTAGGAGAACAAACTGCGTGATTACTTTTATGTTATCATGAATATGATGTTAGTTTATTTTGGAATAAGATCATGCATAAGCATGCAATATTTATATTAACTCTCATTGGAAAGAATATACATATTTGTATGTGGGAAAGGTAGCATGTTGTGTTAAACTACATTGGAAAAGATTATCAGTATAATATTTGAAAAAGAAGACATGTATTTGTATTCTTATTTACATTAGTGTTACAAAAATAGAAGTTTTCGTTGCATGTTTTTTTGTGTTAAGAATTCCTTTGGGAAGACTCTTTTAGAAGCTATGTGCTCTGTTGTGTTAAGCATTCCTTTGGGAAGACTCCTTTAGAATCTATATGCATTTGCATGCATGGGAACTACAATTGTTATGTTAGATTTCCTTTCATGCACCAAAAGTAATAGCTTAAGGGTTAGTTATTTTGATTAAATTTATGTAAATCGCATGCACGAATATTGTAACTGATGTATCAGTTCTTTTAAGGAAGCTATTGTATTGAAGGAATGTGTGCTTATGCGAGGGAAACATTAGTTAATGTGATGACTTATAACTAGCACATATGCAGTATGTGCGGTTAAAGGGAGAATGTCAAGGTATTTTACTTTCATGTCATGAATATATATGAGTAGATGGAGAAGTCTCTCTAGTATAGATTTATGAAATGGTTGACTAATACTTTATGAATCTTGACATCAATGTATGTTGAAGGCTTCATTAGCAGGGAATGATGGTGACATGTACAAAGGAAATATTATGCTTAACCTGGTGGCAGGTAAATGATTATGGTTCATGCAGATAAGTGCGAGCTACAGGATTATCCAATGTACGATGGTCCATTGTAGGGCATCCATGCCACCAAGATATGAAGATATGAAGATTAGTGGGTAAACACTATAATTTATTGTAATGGCTTTAAGCTAGATATTTGTATATTTCCTTGTAAGATTTATAACCATGGTTAATGGGATGGTCTCCCTTATAATCCATTGAGTGACGAATAATAAAATTAAACGTTTGTTGGTTTTCACCCTACGGGGTTTCCAGGATATATTGGTGTTCAATAATGTGATTGGAAATGAATGGAAGGTTACATCATACAATTTTATGTTAATGTACTACAATAGAGGTTGTTAATGGTTAAGCAACTTATTAATTCTTATTCTAAGGTTACACTATGAACTGGTGAACATTATATGTAATGATGAGTAAGGAATATTTAATAGTGATTTGGATAGTTACCCGTGAGTAACTTGTATAAATTTTTTTAACTCCTAGCATTTCCATGCGAAGTTATCGGTGTATGTTACATGTTGTTTTCTAATCTTATTTGATTTCGTGCATTAGATGCATTGATTTCAATATAGAGGTTGATTTCTAATCTGATGTAATTGGATGTATGATGGTACATGAATTTTAAAGTGTTTGGATTAACAATGTGCATTGATTTTAGTGTAACCACAACAAATTATTGAAAATGTACATTGATTTTTGTGTTATGGTAATTCAACCTATTAATTTTGGAGAGCAAGAGAGACAAGGTATGATGTTTAGTACAATAGCGCAAGTTAAATATTTAAATGGTTTATGATTTCAATTGTCATTTTCATATAATCCATATGAAAAGATGACAAAATTAACAAAGGTGAGAATAAGAATAGTAGAAGAAAATAGTTTGAGACTGATCATAATGAATACTCTTTGTAATTGGTTGCATTCTTATTATTCATATTTTCTATCATTCAACACTATTATATTGTCACTTTGCATTCAAAAAATTTATTTCATCATTTTTTATCATTAAATTTATTAACAATATATATCATCTCAACAAAATTAAAATAACCATATTTAAAATTAAAATTACGAGATAAATATAATTAGCATATATAAAATTATTATATTAATATTACATGTATTTACATGAGACTAGATCCATCTTAACTCATCTATTAACTGTTGAGAGGGAAACTCTGTATCTATTAACTGTCGAGAGGGATCAAATCTCTTGAGATCCAAACATTTCCTCAAGTTTTGCACACAAAAATAAGTTTTCACCTCTAGAGATTTGATTCCTCTCAACCATTGATAGATCCAGAATTAAGATGGATCTAAGCTGGTTATTTTTTTTCTTGGATGGAAGAGGTTTTTAAAATGGAACAAATTCACAATTTTTTTAGAAAAACTTATAATAAATTTACTATGATATATGTTTCAGTGATATAATGTGTAAAAATTTAGAGATTTAACCAGTTTTACAGCATGTTAATTTATTTTTATATTACAAATACATTTTAAACCATTTAAATTCCTAAAATGCCAACTAAAATGAGAAAAACTTCTAATAATTAAAAACTACTCCTTTAAATATGTAACAGCCACCACAACCCATCATGATTAGTTTAAACTTGAATTTTGATTAACTATTTTTTAATTGAACAGAGGAGGTTCTGCTTTTAAGAGGGGACAAAGCACCGTGATTAGTTTAAACTTCGATTTCAATTAATTATTTTTTAATTGAACACAGTACGTTCGGCTTTTAAGAGGGGCAATTTCAACAATTTAGCAGCGAAACATGTAGCACGTTTAGCAAGATATAAGTAATTTAAATTTAACTGACACGACATTCATAATAAATCAACGTGATTGGTTTAATCTCCGCTTTCAATTGATCATTTTTTATATGGACGGTTGCGGTTCCACGCTTCAGGTGGGACAATTTCATCAATTTAAGAGAAAGTGCAACACGTTTAACAAGATATACGTCAATTAAAAATAGTTGAAACGACATTGATAATGACCCGAACTGATTGAAAATTTGAATATAATGTAATGGCTTACTCTGCTGATTTATTCAAATTGATATCCAGTTATTCCTGCCCTATGAGATCGATATGATATATTTGCATTATGTCCTGCCAGAGATTCCAGCAATCTGGGGAGATTTTGGCATGTGAGACTGATATATCTGCATTAGGTCCAATGCGTGTACTAAAAGTTGACAGAAGATTCCAGTAAGGATCGGATCAGAAGTTGCCGTTTTGTTTTATTCATATTTCAAGAAGTCATGAAATTGTAAGGTATGGAATTTGATCACAAAAGGTGCATAAATACTGAGTTAATATGGAATCTTAACTTAGTTAAGAAGAAATTTGCATATGAATAAAGTTGATCTCTATATAGTACAACATATAATCCACACATTTCAAGATAACTATATATAATATAATCTACACATTTCAAGATAACTATATATAATATAATCTTGTTAATGAGAATTCGGGTTAGAAAATTATCATTAAATCTTCAAACCGAGTTAGAAAGTTATCATTAAATTTATATTTCAGGATACTATATAAGGGGTGAGAACCTTTAACGGCTTGTTGCGTGCCTTGGTTAACAAGTTTCAGGCAGGTTAGTGTGGCAGCTTTGTCGACGCCTGTCCCAATGGTTTTAAAGCTAATTATGCATAAGGCTAGAGTAGGAATTTTAAATCTGAAACACCTAGTACTATATATTTAGTAATATATACAGTAATTTGAGAGCAAGTTTTAAATATTTACACCAAAAATATTAACAGATTTATAAAAAAATTTTGGTTATATTTAAAGAGAAAATTACACCATAAAAAATAATTTGCCTATCACATTCCATCTTTCTTACCAGTCTCTGTGAAGATTTTAATCACATGCCAAACTACACATATAACCTCAACGCCAAGTCTCAAGGGAGGAGTCTGCCTCAATGTCGTGGGTTGTCGAACAAGTATTCTCAGTGAACAACTATCCTTCGAACTCAAGGTTTTTTACATATTTAGAAATAAACTTCAATAGGTAAACAAACAAACTTCATATGTAAACAGCTTATTTCTTCAATAGGTAAACAAACAAACTTCATATGTAAACAGCTTATTTGGTTTTTCTACAAGCACAAGACGTATTCTCGGTGAACAGCTATCATTCGAATTCAAGTTTGTTTACATATTTAGAAATAAACTTCGATATGTAAACAAACAAACTTCATGTGTAAATAGCTTATTTGTTTTTTCAACAACACAATTTTTTTGTGAATTTAATGGCAACTTTTTCATTTAGATTCAAGGCTTATTAACATTAACATGACTATCTATACTTATGTTGAAATATGAATTTAATGATAACTTTTTAACTTGGGTTGAAGTCTCATTAACATGATTATATATAGTTATTTTGAAATATGAATTTAACCACTACAACACATAGGTTGTTTTAAGACAATATTTAAAATAATTTTTGGGTATTGTCTTAACTTGAGACTACAAAAAAATTGTATTGTCTTTAAGCAAGTGCCTCAAATTATTGTTTTAAAAAATTGTTTCTATAAAGACAATATACAACACAAGCTTTATTGACCCAAAAAAATCGAACATTTTGAACTCAGGAGACACGTATTGAGGTGTTTGTCCATGAAAGTCATATGCACAACGTCCAAAAGAAGATTTAACTGATATATGAATTTTAGCAATTCAGGAGAAATAGGCAGGTATTGAGGTGTATTTCCATGAAAGTTATATGCACAACCTCCAAAAGAAGAGTTAACTGAAATATGAATTGTAGCAATTTCTTAAACAGGAAAAAAAAACTATTCTATTGTTATTGTTGAGTTGGAAGAATGTGCAAGATTAAAAAAAAATAACTTTCTTGGGAATAAGCATCATATCACTAAATATTTGATTTATTTGAAGTGTTAAAGGTTTTATCCCAAAAATTATAAGAACACATTTACACTCAATTGATATAGTAATAGAGGGGGGAGTAAGGTAGGATTCCCCGTACAGGAAGAAGAATAAATTGTTGCAAATGTAAAGTTCATATAGTTTTCTAGAGGTACCATAGATATATCGATGAAATAGAATTTGCCAGACTTCATCACTCTGCAACAGAATATGACATAGGATCTCACAGATTAAGCCTCAGATAGATATTTTGCTTCCATTTTCTGAGTATCAGCTATAGAGATGAACACTACAGGCCACATCTTGAGCCCAAACATTCAATCGTTCCTTCACTTGTTGGGGATGGTCTCCTGGGCTGGAGATTTACCAATTGAAAATAGGAGATTGTGCATAGTCCTCATTTTTTGGAGAATCCTCGTTAACAAGTGTAGACACAAGACATGGTTTCTGATGGTGGTCATCTTGAAACTATTAGATGATTGCATAACACAACTCGAAGGCTAGCAAGGTATTGAGAGCTCATACATTTCTTCATAATTGAAACTGAATCCCATATCTAGACACTTAGTCAACTCATCTAATTCCATATTTGTAATCTTCCTAACTCTGGGAGTACTAGAAGTATGTCTCAAAGTTGAATAAGGAGAATCATCTTTGGCCTCTTTGCAGGTTGAGTCAAAAGTTGTCTTAGAGGATTGGAAATCATTGAAATAATTATAATCGCAAGACAATTCCTCTGATAGAGCTTGATCTCTTTTCCTTTCCCAAACCTTCTCACTCCAATATTCTCTACTAGACCTATACAGGATTATTCTACTTCTACTTTTCTTAGATTGACTGAAATCTTTGCATTGATCTACATCTCCATCGACTACGCCGATCGTTGAGAGGCTTACTTAAATCAGAGAGTGAAAACTTGTTGATATACCTTGAGATAATAGATGCTAGAATCCGTCATTAGACAATGAAGCTTTCTTTTTACTTCACCTCAATCCTTGAGTTCTTGATGCAAAAATTCAACTCTCTATGCACTGCAAAATCTTTAATTTTATAGTAATCTAAATTATCTCAAAGATATATATAGTGCCCAATCTTCTAGAACTTACAGCACAAGGCCTCAAAACCACAAACCCCAACCAATACCCTTTTCACTCACCACACACAAAAAACACTCTGATCTGCTAGTGTGAGTCCCAGAGAGAACCAAAATTACCACCAGAAAGGTATCTGAAAGCAAATAAAAGTTGATGAGCATGAGTCCTAGACCCCACTCACTCCATGCATTCATCATTAATTTATCTTTCAAAAAAAAACTAATAGACACATTTGTTTAGAATGATCTATGATTTCTTTCATCCTGAGAGCGACCATAGAATATTATAATTGGATGAATTCAAATATCTAATAGAATTTTCTCTATCTCATTCATGCCTATTAAATTTTAATGATTTGATATGGTAATTTTAAAACACCTAGTTTAAAGGATTTATGAGTTAGTCCTTTTATGATGCACTACTTATCCAAATCATTACATGTTTTGGTGAGCAGAATCTACTCTTCCAAATTGTCTTACTTTTTCTATGTGTAGTTCATCCAAATGATGCCAACCAGACAACCTCTCGAGTCTCAAATAAAAGATTGATATAATTGAAGTATGTTTAGTAGATGCACACTTTAATATCACCACCATCATCCTCCCTCTATTTTGATTGTTTTCAAAAGTAGCAAGCTCATTTGTTTTGAATAATTGCTATGGTTTATCATCAACCTTCCTTCCTTTGTTTCAATTTTTTCAAGAGTGAATGAAGGCTTTCAAAACACAGAGAAGATAGAACAACAACCATGGTTACCAGAGCATAGAGATTTAACAACCAAGATAGTGTACAAGTCACCAGGAGGAGATCTTGACACACTTGCTAAATATCAGATTGAAGAAAGGCTCCTAGGGAAATTCATACTGTCATATATTCTTATAATTCAAAGCTTCCTAATAAGATTAAAACATATTGTCCGATTTCCTAAGATAGTTCATTGATGGAGAAAATGTGTGTGTTTCCCCAATGTAACCATATTTTTTATGTAAAGTGCCAATACTAGATTATTGGTCTTTAATGAACATGAACAAGCTTCAGAATCCAACCAATCAGCCATGAATTTTGCAAATGGAAATGACAATGAAATTTCTTATTTCTAATTTGATGTTAGAGATGAATTAAACAAGAGATGATCAAGTGGATGATAAACCCATTTGTTCTCTTATTGAGAGATATCCTACAATCTAGTGTCAGATTAATTACCATCTCAATGCGCAATAAAAACATTAAATATTTTCCCCAACATAAGCGGGTACTAAATAATTACAATTGGCCTGAAAATTAGCATATGACAATACAATAATTTCAGATGGTAAGAATTGTAAACCTGATTTATTAAAAGAAAGAAATGCTTCCTATTTAGAACCTTAACTTGGATGGATTTTGGGTGCAAGTCCACATATTAATGTGAAAACATCTTCTGTAACTCCCATTACTTGTACTAACTTTAGTAATAGTTGTTCATATGATGATGTGGCATATTTTGTAATTCCATGTGAGTGCTTTGAAAACAGTTCATCTGCATTAAATATTAGATAGTTTTTTTGAACACATTCACATGGCATTCTAGTGGGTGTGACAAGGAAACCCCGTTAGTAATATTTGCAAGTACCATATATAAATTCCCATGTGAAATCTCTAATAACACTCTATCATGCAAATACTTGCAACTTTCCAGAACTTGGCTTCATCAATCTAATCCTCTGCCAGTGCAGTTCAAGCTCTTGTGCATAGTGATCCCACTAAAGGTGAAATGGAAATAGCTATTTCTTCTCTATTGAATAATAATTAGTTTCTTGTCTTCTCTGGTTTTTGAGAGTCTCGGCAAGCTTTTCAATTTTTTTTTGTAATATTCCTAACGGAAATATACAATGCTAAACAAAGCAAACATACAAAAAACACATACAAAAATTTACAGCACATTTAACAACCAAAAATCTCCATGAATTGCGCTGATCTGAGTCATTCTATTAATATAATTGTTGGGTACAATGTAAAATTGGAAAGCATGCACCTGGGCTTGCTCAAGGCAAGCTAACAACATCCAAGTGATTAAATAAACTTCTCTAACATGTTATTACCACATTTTTAATCTATAATTTTTTAAAGAGCTGATAATGAGAGTGTCAGCACAAATTTGAAATAAACAGTTTTAAAACCCTGACAATGGGAGTGTCAGCGCGAATTTGTAATAAATAGGTTTAAAACGCTAACAACGGGAGGGTCAACATTATTTTATTTTTAAAAATTTTAAAAATGCACTAACATTTAGTTATTAGCGCCAAAAGGAAAAATTGAAACTTTTTTTTGTATCCAAAAAAATATGTTGATAAAGCACATGTGAGCATATGAACAATCATATATCAAACCAGTGGTTACAAAGCAAATGTCAACAAAAAAAACTCAGTTTTACTTTGTTTTTCCTGTAAAAGGTAGTAACTTATTTTAAAAACCAAAGGAGGTTTTTGCTGGTAACAGGATCATTTAAAAAACACGCTTTCAATTTTACCACAGGTGTAATGGATTTAGAGATTCGTTGAAATCTTTGAGACCCAGTTTTTAGGATTTTGCAATTTAGTATTTTCCTATTTTAGCCACTGTTTTAAAAATCCATTTCTAGAAAACTAAAGATGTATTTTTGAAAACCCAAAGAGGTTTTTGTCGAAAACATATCTATTAAAAAAATTCTCTCTCATTTTTCTAACAACTATCATAGTTTTGGATTTTGAAAGGAATCTTTGGACCCTATTTTTCAGGAGTTCGTGAGGGAAAATTTCATGGAAAATTGTTGACATGGATGCTACCTCATCAAATTCGACTTGGTGATACTCATATCCAGCCATGACTCTAGCAACAACATAATATTTATATGCATCTAAGCTTGGAAATATGTTCATGTACATTTATTTGAGAGATACGCTTTATCTCTTTTATTTTTAGCAATTTGTAATTAAGTATGGAGGAGAAATTGGTTTTAGTTTGTAATTTTATTATAAAGATAGGGACTATAGAATGAAACATGGTTGGATTTTTATTGTAAACATTAGAATTATCGTGTATTTGAGCATGTCCTAAATATATTACAGTTTTGATGAGCATTTGCAGAAAATCCATGTGTTGTAGTTCTGTGTGTGTTATTTCTTTGTTATGAAAATTTCTTCATGTATGAAAACTTTAGTCTCTGAGATTGGGATTCATCCATGCTCCTTTCTCATATTTCTCAGTCATTAGTACTTGTTTCTTCTGTCAGCTATAATTTTTTTTTCTTTTCACTTTTCTTCTTCTAAATATCTCAAATTGTCAAACGAATTATTACTAGCTTCTTTTTTGTGTCCCGCTCATTAGATCTGTAGCATCATTTGATAAAACTGGACTCCATGCCCAATGGTTTTTTTTTTATACACAACCCAACCAAATTTCCTCCTACAAACTAAATTTGGCCATAAAGTTTAAAGTATAAACCTACTACTGTAGTGACCCAGGGTAGTTTTTTTTTAGGGAGAGATCCATCTCTAGGTTTAAGGGTCATCTTTCAACCGAAAAGAGGTTCGAGGTTACCTTAGCATTTTTCCCTAAAAACCAGGGTTTCCCTAAGAGATAACACATGCAATTTGATTGTCCCATATAATATTTATGTTGTCTTGGTAAGCTACACTACTAGATGTAAATAATAGTTGTTAGGGCCTCCTCCGGTGCTCAGAAAATTCCTAGAAATTAACCTCGGTCTCTCCACCAATAACCCACAAAAACACATGAACGAATTGGCTAAATGTTGACCTTGGAATTTCGGCCCAATTTCTTGCTAGCTCCTCTTGCCGATAATTGAGTTGGGATCCATGTTGTACCCCTAAAATCCACCCAAAAAATTCTTCCAAACTATTTTTGAGGTCCTTGTCAAAAACCCAGAAAAACCCAGAAAGGGTTTTCTCTAGTTTCAAAGCTCCAAAATTGACACTAGATGCTTGTCCCTCCTCCACAGGTAGAAAATGTAACTTGCAAAAGATAATGTGTTTGATGCTCCACCAAATTGCTGGAAAATTCCCTAAAATTGCCTCCAATCACCCAATAAACTCCCTTCCATCCTCCCCCAAAAGTTTCAGCCTCAAATGATCTTCACTCCTAAACTCCCACGTGTGGCTCCAACCTCTACTGTGAAGTGCCTATGCAGCTCTTAGTGATATTGGCCCCAACCTACGAAACATTGTTCCCAGAACAACTGAAAATGGATGAGACTACCTCATTTTCCTAACACTCGAAGTTCACCGAAGGAAGGGTTGAGATTACTTCTCGGAAACACTCATGTTCTAAACAACACTTGAAGGATTCACTTCAACTCAAGTGTGCTTGTCAAATAAAAATTATCAGATGATCAAGAATGATCCAAATGAGTACCTCTTGCTCTTTTTGTCAAAGAGCCTCCAAAATTCCCATGTGGATCCAACTCAACTTTCCCCCACCAACTTTGCTCCAATGAGAGCATACTTCCTCATGTGGGCCAATTCTCCATGGGTGGCCCCCACACAGCAGTAAGGCTACAATATTTCCCTCCAACACTAATGTCCAAACTTTCTTAAAGTAAAAATACATGTGGGGCATATAAACCCACATTCCCTAAGTGTAAACATGAATTAAGATAGAATTTGTCAAAATTGATATTTCACTTAGCAATAATGCTAAGTGTGAATATCACAGTCCTCCCTCCTGAAACATTGCTTGTCCTCAAGCAAATTTTGAACAAGCACTCTCTCCATGCTGACCCAACTAACAGTTATAGCAATACGGGGTCCCAATTATGCCACTGAGCCACTCCTGATCCCCGTGCTAAAACTTCATAAAGGTGTCCCCCAATACTAGGGACCCAAGTCATCCAACTCAATGTGAAGCCCGCCTCACTCCATGCGAAGACCCGAGGTTTAGGGGTGTGAGGGTCCTCCCATCTCCTGTCACTGAGAAGAGCATCTTGGTGCTATAAAACCCCTGTCAACTCCACACAAATTTGTCCTGCCAGAAAGTAAATCTTGGGAATATCAAGAGGGAACTCCTGAAGATATAACCCAAGTCCCATAAAATAATTCCCTCGTCCTAGCGTGCCAATCATGACCACCTCCTACCGGTCATGTTGCCACCCAAGTGAGGTGTTAGCTTGCCTCAATTGGTCTCTAGGAAGTGAATTCCCATCTATCGAATGGAGTCCTAATGGCAGATCTGGATGGCCTTCCCCCAGGGGAACCCACTCTCCCCAATCCGTAACCCAACTGCTCAGCCATGTAGCTCCCGGGTCCCAAACTAATCTCAAAGTGAGTCCACCAAGTGGATGTTGCCCTGGCCTGGTCATAAATTTGGCCCACTCGTGCTTCTCCAGAGTCATCCACTCTAGTAAATGTTTGCTACACCCCCAATAAGGGGAAACTCTACCACACTATTATAGAGTATTTTTTCACCGTCCCTAAATTCCCTATTTGGAATACTAGAGGACCATCATAGTGACCCTTGTGTACTGTAACATATCATAATTGATGTCATTGCATCCCTTAACATGGCAGGAACACAATCTCTGTTGACCATTCCTAAAGTTGACGCTTTAAAACATATACCTTTTTGTCGGCGCGGTTGTGTAGTTATGACCTCGCACCGATGGCTAAAATTTCACAAGGCCTCGCGCCATGGTTGTTTTGTCTCTAAAGAGCCCCTGCACCGAACTACTTATGGAAGGTTTTTTAAATATGGAAATGAAGCTTCTAAGATCTAATAGCTTCGTGAGAAAAGTGTCAATGCGAGGATTGTTCTTTTACTATGTCAACCTCGTTAAAAAATGAATTAGATCTTGTGAGGATAGTTCTTTTACTATGTCAACCTCGTGAAAAAAATGAACCAAGTTTCTCATTCAATTCGAGTCTTTGATTAGATCTCATTTTCCAAGTCGAGTCTTTCGCCTAATCTCGTAATTGAACCTTCATTCCATCCACCTACTAGTAAGAAGTAGTCTACTCAAGTGAATGCCATGAAGTTGGGGGGCATGTACCTCAAATTGAGTCATCTTGTTGGGGGCATGAAAGCCAATTTCAAGCATAGTTTTTTCTGTTTAAGGCTTGTGTAAAAATGAAACTGGTTTCAAGCATAGTTTTCTAAAAAGTTTCAAGCCTGTGTAAAAATGAAACCAAATTCAAGTCAAGTTTCCTAATTTCAAGCTTGTGCGCAAATGAAAGCATTCGTATTTCACCTCTTGTGATTTCCCTTTTTTATCTACCTATTTTTCCAGATGAACCTTGGTTTTCTCACTCCATCATCACCATCTTCTTGGTCGATCATATACCTTCACTTGATTGTCTCACTTGTTCCTGAGGAACATCTATAATGAGTGGTCTTGTTATCCAACCTCTTGACCTTTACTTGTTCTGAGCAGTTCCACAATTACCAGAACCAGTTGATATCCTTTATACCACTCATTCCTTCAGGTCAAGTCATCTTTCAGCTCTTTTCAGATTCTCAAAATATGAAAATATTGTCAATATCTTGTCGTTTTGAACTTGCTAAAGGCTGTGAAATTTCATCTGCCCAGTATATGTTTACCCCTTTTTTGGTTTGGGACAGATTATTTACGAAAAAGGAATACCTTAGTCGAACATGGCTAAGAGGTTCTCTTGGATATTGTTTTCTACCTTTTTGGATCTGAGAGACGACCTACGAAAAGGGACCTTCTAGAGTTTTCTTTTCTGCTTCTTTTCAAACTCTCTAAACATGAAAATATGTCGAGTTTTCCCTTTGCCAGACTCGTTAAAGCTAAATGTTATTATAATCCATCGCCATGACGTTACCGAGTTCCTCCTTCCTAGGGCTCATAAAATGTACTAGGATGGATTTGTCCGAAGGAAAAACTTACATGACAAGCATATGCTATCCCCTTCAAGCTTGTTTCTAAAAATAATTGGGGTACTCGCCAAAAATGGTGGGAAAAAATGGAACTAGTTGTCAATCATGTTGGTAGTATGTCACTCCTGAACATGATACTTGTCTACAGTTCGTGTCGGGGTGGGGACATCCCACATTCGTCATTTTGCCTCCATAGGTTTGGGGGATCTGTTTTGACCTCTCATTTTCTCTTTTCCTTGTCACCATGACCTTAGATCCCTTGATGTCAAATACTTCCAAATTCTGGAGTTGTGTCGCCAATATGTTAAAGAGAAGTCCCTTCTATAATTTTCAACCCCTGGTCCTCTGTTCAGTCTTGCTTCATTATCATCTGATTCCTATGTCTCCTGTTGATGATGTGGGAAAAATTATGGCCCTCCTTCGACCAATCACTTCCTGTCGACTTCAGCTCATTATCCAGGAAGTTGATCCAGAGACTCCTTCTGGTATCTTAGAGCTTTCATTCCTCAATGGAAATTTCTTCGCATTTGACAACATGTTCTCATCATTAGCCTTCGATCGGGTGATTTCACGAATGTTCAACTCGAGTTCATTGTTCACATTCCATGGATTGTACTAGCAGTACCTTAAGAACTATTTTCATTATTGGTGGTTTCTCTTACACCTGTTAATAGATTCCATCATTGGTTGGTAATCAAGAAACTTTCTTGCATGTTCAACTTTAGCTCATTCATTCACATGCCTGAATTTGTACTTGTTCGAGTCGGGACGGAGCGCAAGACCCTGGGTTTTGTCTAATTGAAATCCAGGCTATAGGATGATTTGGTTTATCGTGACTGTATACATGACTCTTTCGATTGAATGGCTGCGACCATACCTGAGTCTATTTTATGATCCTTCTTGTTGGATGGTTGTGTCCATACCTTGCATCTTATTACATGTTCTCTATTACGGATGGTTGTGCCCATAGCTTGTATTCATGTATCATATATATCAGTCGTACTTGATCTTGCAGGTCCTCCGATGGCGGCGTTTTGGTTTGGTCATGTTCTCATAAAGCATTTCACCCCTCCCTCTCTCTTGGACTTCATGTTTTAGGGGGCATCTGTTACACAATATTTTGTCACTGTCCCTGCATTCCCTATTCTGAATATTGGAGGACCATCATAGTGACCCTTGTGTACTTTCACAAATCATAATTTCTTAGCATTTCAGGAACACAATCTCTTTTGACCATTCCTGAAGTTGACACTTTAAAAAATATACTTTTGGGTCAGGGCGGTTGTGTAGTTATGACCTTGCGTTGATGGCTAGAATTGCACTTGGCCTCGCGCCATGGTCGTTGTGTCTCTGAATAGCCCTTGCATTGAACTAATTTTGGAAGTTTTTTTCAATATGGAAACGAAGCTTCTAAGATATAACAGCTTCATAAGCAGAGTCATGGATATTTGTTCGACTGGATGTGGTCGAGTTTCTCTCTTTGGCCTTCTAGTTCCTACAAAAATGAAACTTCCCAAAGAGATAGAACTATCCTCCACCATATGTGGGTCCCAATTCTCTTCCTCCACTCCTATAAATTCCCCTTCATCCCATTTATTTAGCTACCTACAATAGACCAAGAGCTGATAGCAGAGAATAGTCCATAGTTGTGAGAGAGATTTTGAGCCTTTCGCCTCTTTGAGCCAATCGATGAACGAATGCTTGGAGATGTGCCTGACTAAATCCATCAAAGGAGGTCTACAGTGTCAAGGCATAGGTTTTAAACTCCCTTTTATATATTAATATGACATGACTGATTTCTAGTTCCATCTTGGTCTATGTTAGTATTCAAAGTTTCTGAATCTCATTGACTAGTTGGACAGTTGTAAATGAATATGTATGCTTGTATGCTTTTAGTGTTTTCTTGGTCTTTGTGCAGGTGTGTAAACATCACTACCAATGGAGTGCAAGACCTAAAGGACAAAGATCGAGGAATCGTTGCAACTACATCAAGAGTGTTAGATTGAGGTAAGACATCTATTCCAATCCATATTTCGTTTATGAACTAGGAATATAGAAACCAACATGTTCCCTTGTTGCTAGACCCACTCTAGGGCTAGAGGGATCACCTCTGTCCGTAGAGGGGATTTTACTGCATAACACGCACGTAGGCCTATCATGTTAGGGAGTCTTGACAAAGTTACCATCTACCGATGCACACTCAGTATCTTGTCGAAACAATAGAGAGAAGGGCCTTCCTCGCCCCATAGTGTTCATCCTGATGGTCTCTAGCCTATCATCTGAAGGAGGATGAAATCACGTCCCTTTCATCCCCACGATCTCCCCAAAACAAGGTAGTCCACTAACCCAATGGATCCTTGGATCCCATATCCAGATTGGAGGCCCATCACTCCAAATTCATGTTTCTTGCGAGTGGGTAGTGCCAATGACCGCCAAAACCCACACATGCTAGACATCCTTCCATACTAATGCAATGCCTCAAGTCATCAACGAAACTCTAGAGGCAAAACTACCCTTCGTAAAACTGAACCCGATGGAATACATGTACGACCTTCCCCTATAGAAACTAGCACATCCCTGAATTTGGTTGAACTTTCAAGCCTTGAGAGGTTGGAATCTCATGCTGATCGTATAAGGAAACTGGCATGCTAACGCTACAACTCCCTAGTCATAATCGGCAGTGCAACATGATCATATTGGGTCCTCCCCTATTGTATCTCTCGGCCACCATATAGACAATTACCAAAGCTATGCCCAACATGCGAGGATAACTCAACACTTCTCAAGTCTCCCACCCCATGGCTAGCCTTGATACTAAGCAACAACAAGGAATATCTTCCTCGCCATGTGGATAAATCCTTAGCGATATCCCATGTATTGACCCAAGAGTGTGTTATATCTCTCTCTATCAAGGTCATGCTCATCTCGAAGTGGAGTGATCCACTCGTCAACTGAAACCTTTTCTCCCCACTTTGCAGTGACATAAATCAGACAACATTTTTGATCCATTGGCTCCTCACCTCTAATCCGTGCAGGTATAGGCTCCATATATCAAGGGGAAATCCAGTGTATACCCCATACCCCCACTCCTTCCTGGTCACACCATTAACCCTACAATCCTCTGAATGGTGTACCCAAAAACTGTTAGAAGACTATGTTCCCTCCTGTAGTACAAGTCTATCATCCTCTGCGCCGCGTGCCCCTCCAATGCTTCGGAATTACCTACCTAATGTGGGTCATACATACCCCCCATAACCGTTCCCTTAAGAGGGGACTCACAAGAAAAGCATATGCTACCTCTGCAATATACCATGTCATCCCTATGCCTCCACATGCCAACACACGCATATTCTTTCTACGCAACAGAAAAACTCCTCTCATGTCCATGATACTCTGGGTCACATCCATCTACCTCAGGTAAGCCTCTCGCACCCTACTTCTTGTGATGATAGCATCAAGTGACAACAACCCGCTCCCTTGTGAATGTATGCAAGTCCATATAGATATACTCAAGAGGTTCTCATTGCTGCATATCTATATACACCATAGAATGCCATGGCTCGAGGTCGAGTCATTTTGCAACAGCCTGCATCCTTTCAGGGTCCCCATCTCTACTACAACACCTCCATAACCCAAAATGGGTGGGCCCACCCTGTTGATCCTCTCAGATAGGTATAACAGGAAAACCTCCCTATGTGCCAACGATGGTGTCACTAAGGTGTCGTTGCTTCGTGTCCAATGAACCCCAGATATCCGCAGGAAAGCCTCATCCCTGTACATTGATCTGTCTGGTGGCTTGTCGATTTCACCTCCTCTGATCAACCCCTGCAAGAGTATGTTTATAATCCTACAATGTCATGCCTGATCCCCATGCCAAGACAACTCACAAAGTCAACCTACTCCCCTGTCGATTCATCTAGCCACTAGTGCTGCTCATAACTATGATAGAAAATTGTGGGGGTGTGTGCCCTCAATCCCCAGATCTAGTTTAAAACTTCTACCATCATCGACGAACTCCATGATGTGATGGGGAATCCCACCTGGATCCCAAAAATAGTTTTTCCCTTGAGCCCCTCTGATAACCCACGACCCCTGCCAAACTATGGCCATAGATACATCCCAACACCTAACCCACTCCATTGGGTAGCATCTTAGTAAATATCACCATCCAATCCCAAAGGAGGGATCGAATGTACAATCTCCTATGGAAGGAGCTATCCCTCCACGATGATGTGGTGGCATACTTAGATAATGTCGGTCAGTCCTTCTAACCTAGTCATCCCCTCTGGTGTGCCTAAACAACCCTGCCTCTCTCAATCCAATGTGTAGGGGTGGGATAATAATTTTGTAGATCCTATCAATGTTCCTCTGAAGAGAACTGTGCTGAAATCAAAATGTGTGGTCTCTAGTCTTCCCCTCATCAATGGCTAGCCCAAAGTACAACTGCACATTCACCTCCATCATGGTCTCAACATGAGCCTCTAGTTGCTCCTCCATAGAAAACCCAACATGCAATATGTGCTCAACATTCAACTGTAGGCAACTGTCATCCTGAAGCTCTGTCATAGACCTGGATGCCTCATCAAGGGATACCTCAACAATGGATGTGTGCTCAATTGACTCTACCAATCTGTCGATTGGGGCTACCAAAGGAGACTCCAAAAAGGGTGACTCTTGTGTCACTCTAGGTGTATCCTTGTGCTCCTCCTGTGTTCCATTAGCCTCATGCTCAACTGGTTGGAATGTGTTTAGATGAGCTCCCTCCTGAATGGGTATGTTCTCTCTCATCTCATCACTACCTTTGCCTCATGTTGTGGTTCCTAGAGACAGCCTTAAGTTGTTAAAGACCAGTGCCTAGGACATCTTATATAGCAAGGAGAATATGGTATAACAGGGGAAGTTATCAATAAAAGGCTCTCATGCTATCTCCTAAAAACAAGAAATTTTAGTTTTGAATGGGACCAAGACCTTCAGAAACTAGATACAGGGAGAGCAACACTGCAGAGGCAAGGTGCAAAACTCCAATATAAAAGCATCAGACAATTCAGAGGCAGCTTACTATAAAGAGGGCCGATTCAAAAATACCTCACAGAAATAGATAATCAGAAGGTGTTTACTGCGTATGAAATATTAAGAGAATACTAGTTGTCATTGAGATGATATCCAGATACACAATATCACCATGTGATGGGCTTATCAGTTTAAGAATCCATACATGACAATAGCGTTTTAAAAATAACCTCCCAAAGAAACTAATATAGAAGAAATATTGTTTGAGTGAATAGTGAAACAGTATATCATGCCTGAGCCATATTTAAAGCACTTGACTAATTCGAGTATGGTATCAACTAGGATAAATCCATACCAAAAACTAGTGAGCCACTCCCATTCCAGAAACATGATACAAGAAAGGCGGATGAAACGAAATGAACCATTAAATTAACACATATAAGAGAAAGTTACACACTGTGAGACACCAAAGATCAGAATCCTCTTTAAAGACGGAACTCCTCCTCACTGAAACCCAACGGGCTCTGTACATTCATATAAGAGTTTTTACGAAAATGCATACAAAAATTCTCTCACCGCATAATTTTCTGATAAAATCTGGAACCCTTAAATAATCTGTTCCTTAGGAGTTTTATAGGAGAAAAATAAAAATAGTAAAGGAAGTGGATGATGAACATTTAATTTGCCTCATTAAGACAAGATGGCGGAAACTTGCACGCCCATCCTGCTTGATGACTCTGTAGTGCTGTATGTACTATATGGCCTGCTTTCTAAAATAAATGCACTGGGTGGAAGTCTCTTCAAGAACACGGTATGGAAATAAAAACCACATGGGCAGTTTGTCCTTCCCTGGAAAGAAAATTCTGCTGAAGTGAAACCTTGAGGGTATTTTTTTCTGTACATAGACCTTCTGAGTGATCTACGGGGTCTTCGATCTGGTACTTTGCCTTCAAATGGTTAGGTTAAGGCCCCAAAATCTTCAATTACACGCCTTTAATTCTCTACCTTTCACTGATACTCTTTGTCTGCAATATTAATGTCTCCGATCGTGAAATATGCGCTTTGAATGACTCTGGAGGGTTTGACAGAGTTTAACCCTGTTTCCTTAATGGCAGTCATGTTGTAATAGCTTCCCAGGCCTTTCTTCATAATTCTAGCCTCTGAAAAATGGTCTTTTCCGATGTTTTCTGCTACTGTAATTGAGACTATGAATCATGGAAGTTTACCACCGTTCGTACCTTGCAAAATACATAAAATCATCAAGAAAAAAAATGCACGAGAAGGTGGATGCAACAGGGATAATGAGGATGACAACGCAGCTTGGAGAAATGGTGGAAAAACGCAGCGAAATGGTGGAGAAATTCTCTAGTGAAGGTTGGCGGAATGCAAAAAATTAAATGCGAAAATTTAACATTTCGACCTTTGAATGAAAAATATAAGGGGACGGAGGAAAACGTGACAAAACACGTGGAATAGTGATGTGGCGGGACTGGTCAATGGCGGGCGTGCGAATAAATCTGGACCGTCCGATCTCAGGAGGAGATCAATGGTGGAAAACATATCGGAGGGCAACGGATTGGCGGGCCAGGGGTACGGATACCTTGGGTTAATTTCCGCGCATCTTCGGGGTGTGATGGCCGTTGGATGGACAGCCCCAGATCGGACAGACATTATGCATATCGCGCCGGGTCAAATGCTGAACAATAATGCGCGATGGGGGGGTGGTTTTAAAATAGTGACGAAGCCACGTGTCATACGCTGAGTGGAATCGCTCCGAAATGGAAAATATCGCCCGCCCTTCAAAGGCGGTGCGATGGATACCACCGGTTTTTGAACAGTGTTTTTGGGCGCGGGGACCACAAAGGCGGGTGAGCTGCGAACCGTTGATTTATGGTTTGATCGGAGCGGTAAACAGGTTGGGCCATGGGTACGACGCTGATCAATGAAGGTCGTCTGATCTGTATAGATCGACGGATAATACTGTGCCCGATATCCACCTGCGATAAGCGCTCTCCAGGCTAGCGCTTGGTCTAACACCCAGGTCATGTGGAGAAAAAGACTGAGGGGGCTAGGGCTGAAAGGTGCTAGGCCTTAAATACGTTAAAATGTGTGCTTTCGGCCCTTTTTTATGCAATTTTGAGTTTAGAGGAGGGGAACGATAGAGAGAATAAGGTGAAGAAACAAAGGTTTAGTGGGAATAAAATAAGGGAAAAGGAGGCCTTTTTGGGCATTCTTCTTCATAGAAACAGAGAGGTTTTTAACTGGTAACATCAGTGGGGATTCAACAAAGGATAAAGGGCATAATGGGACTTCAAGGATGTTGTGCTTTCAGCAAGAATGCATTCTTTGAAAGCTTAGAGACAGTTTGACCCCCCGTTTTCTTGTCAAAAATTAATAGGGGTTAACATGATCAACATTGGCTCCACCTGGGGACGGCACGTTCATCCTTGGGTGTGTCGAGAACTTCGCAGACCACCTACATCATCATTTTTTACAGACAGGAAAAATAAACCTATTCTACTTCTACCCTTATCACTCCATGAGACCAGATTAAACTGTTGGTCTCATATTTTCTCTACCTAAACTACATCTGCTAGGATTAAAGTCTCTAGCAGATTTCTTCTCTACATTCTAAAACAGAAATTGAAAAACAGCCAAGCCAGGATTAGACTGTCTGGCTTGCTGGACTTTGCAGAAGTTAAAACAACTAACTAAATTCTCACAGACTGAGCTTTATTGAGATTTTCCTACCTACCCTACTTTAGCTGGATTATTTACAAGTCTAGCTTACAAACATTGTCTTCCAATGCAACCAGTCCATCAAGTGATCCCATGACTGGTATGTTTCACCCAGCTCCTTGAGCAGGCCGGATAGGTGGGGCTGCTCCCACTCTTTCTGTTCTTCGTCAGCAGCTTCAAAAAAAATTATTTCTATCTGCAACATGTTGTTTAAAAATACCTTTGAACCTTCCTTAGATGTTTGCAGGAAATGAGCATAACGATCATGAAAAGATACCTGGTTATGAATATTTGGCAGGCAGGCTTCAACCAAGATCTCTTCTTCTTCCATTGGATTGAGAAGAAGACTCTCTTGGGGTAGAGTGTCTCCTTCATCTTTTGAACCAGAGGACTCATCGTACATTTTTGTTGAGTCCTCATGGAGCTCTAACATGTTTTGCGCTGCTGGAGAATTTGAGCTAGTTAGGGCATCCATATATTCTGCCACAGGATCAATGAACCCATGATGTACACTTTTTTCTTTGAGGCCTTCCATGACTGGTAGGCTGTCTTTATCTTGGGCCACATTGATTTTTGCATCTTCCACTGCGTTTTCAATGTGTCTCTTGAGAACCGGATCATTTTCTTCTCGTACTTCAAAAAGCAATGGAATCTCTTCTCTTTTAAGGGGAGGGAGACTTTCCAAAAAGGCTCTCGGGTCTCTGAGTTGATATGATTTTTTTGTGAGTTCAGAAATTTGATCTCGGCTTCATATCTTTCAACCACCAATTCTAGAAAGATTTTCTTAAGCACGGGTTTAACACTTGAGCTGAGAAGAAGAATAGCCCGTGGAAGGTCCTCCACTTTCAGTTTTTCCAAGCCACGTGACATTTCATCTCGACACTCTGCTATGAAACTTGGATGCATTTTTGCAAACTGCTCAGAGTCTTCCATTGGTGAAGTGGCTTGGTCTTCAGCATGGCTGATGTTGTACTGCGACATGGTCTCCCAGTGGAGTCTCGTGAAACCAAGATAATCAGTGGCCTACTGATCACCAGTGGAGTATTTTAATCATTTAGGAACTGTGGAGTCGCCAAGATGAGGGATCTACAACTCTCAACTCTTCATGCTCACCTTTCTGAAGAGTGAATTAGGTTTTGTCGAGGCCCAGGGATTTAAATTTTCTCAACTTCGCTCCCCGGCAATGGCGCCAAAAAGATGTTGTGGTTCCTAGAGACAGCCTTGAGTTGTGAAAGACTAGTGCCTAGGACATCTGATATAGCAAGGAGCATATGGTATAACAGGGGAAGTTATCAATAAGAGGCTCTCATGCTATCTCCTGAAAACAAGAAATTTTAATTTTGAATGGGACCAAGACCTTCAGAAACTAGATACAGGGAGAGCAACACTGCAGAGGCAAGGTGCAAAACTCCAATATAAAAGCATCAGACAATTCAGTGGCAGCTTATTGTAAAGAGGGTCGATTCAAAAATACCTCACAGAAATAGATAATCAGAAGGTGTTTACTACGTATGAAAGATTAAGAGAATACTAGCTGTCATTGAGATGATATCCAGATACACAATATCACCATGTGATGGGCTTATCAATTTAAGAATCCATACATGACAATAGCGTTTTAAAAATAACCTCCCAAAGAAACTAATATAGTAGAAATATGGTTTGAGTGAATAGTGAAACATTATATCATGCCTGAGCCATATTTAAAGCGCTTGACTAATTCGAGCATGGGTATCAACTAGGATAAATCCATACCAAAAACCAGTGAGCCACTCGCATTCCAGAAACATGATACAAGAAAGGTGGATGAAACGAAATGAACCATTAAATTAACACATATAAGAGAAAGTTACACACTGTGAGACACCAAAGATCAGAATCCTCTTTAAAGACAGAACTCCTCCTCACTGAAACCCAACGGGCTCTGTACATTTATATTAGAGTTTTTACAAAAATGCATACAAAAATTCTCTCACCGCATAATTTTCTGATAAAATCTAGAACCCTTAAATAATCTGTTCCTCAAGAGTTTTATAGGAGAAAAAGAAAACTATTAAAGGAAGTGGATGATGAACATTTAATTTGCCTCATTAAGACAAGATGGCGGAAACGTGCATGCTCATCCTGCTTGATGACTCTGTAGTGCTGTATGTACTCTATGGCCTGCTTTCTGAAATAAATGCACTGGGTGGAAGTCTCTTCAGGAACACGGTATAGAAATAAAAACCATATGGGCAGTCCGTCCTTCCCTGGAAAGAAAATTTTGTTGAAATGAAACCTTAAGGGTATTGTTTTCTGTGCATAGACCTTCTGAGTGATCTACGGGGTCTTTGATCTGGTACTCTACCTTCAAATGGTTAGGTTAAGGCCCCAAAATCTTCAATTACACGCCTTTAATTCTCTACCTTTCACTGATACACTTTGTCTGCAATATTAATGTCTCCAATCGCGAAATATGCGCTTTGAATGACTCTAGAGGGTTTGACAGAGTTTAACCTTGCTTCTTTAATGGTGGTCATGTCATAACATCTTCCCAAGCCTTTCTCCATAATTATAGCCTTTGAAAAATGGTCTTTTCCGGTGTTTTCTGCTACTCTAATTGAGATTGTGAATCATGGCAGTTTACCGCCGTTCGTACCCTGCAAAATACATAAAATCATCAAGAAAACAAATGCACGGGAAGGTGGATGCAACAGGGATAATGAGGATGACAGTACAGCTTGGAGAAATGGTGGAAAAACACAGCAAAATGGCAGAGAAATGCTCTGGTGAAGGTTGGCAGAATGCAAAAAATTAAATGCGAAAACTTAACATTTCGACCTTTGAATGAAAAATATAAGGGAACGGAGGAAAACGTGAAAAAACACGTGGAATAGTGGCGTGGCGGGACCGTTCAACGGCGGGTGTGCGAATAAATCTAGACCGTCCGATCTTAGGAGGAGATCGACGGTGGAAAACATATCGGAGGGCAACGGATTGGCGGGCCAGGGGTACGGATACCTTGGGTTAATTTCTGTGCATCTTCGGGGTGTGATGGTCGTTGGATGGAGAGCCCAGATTGGACGGTCATTATGCATATCGCGCCGGGTCAAATGCCGAACAATAACACGCGATGGGGGGGCAGTTTTTAAATAGTGACGGAGCCACGTGTCATATGCTGAGTGGAATTTCTCCGAAATGGAAAATACCGCCCGCCCTCCAAAGGCAGTGTGATGGATACCACCGGTTTTTGAACATTGTTTTTGGGCGCATGGACCACAAAGGCGGGTGAGCTACGAACCGTTGATTTATGGTTTTATCAGACGGTGGATAGGTGATCAGAGCGGTAAACGGGTTGGGCCACGGGCGCAACGCTGATCAATGAAGGCCGTCCGATCTGTACAGATCAATGGATAATACTACGCCCGATATCCACCTCCGATAAGCGCTCTCCGGGCTAGCGCTTGGTCTAACGCCCAGGTCACATGGAGAAAAAGATTGAGGGGGCTAGGGCTGAAAGGTGCTAGGCCTTAAATATGTTAAAATGTGTGCTTTCGGCCCTTTTTAATGCAATTTTGAGTTTAGAGGAGGGGAACGATAGAGAGAATAAGGTGAAGAAACAAAGGTTTAGAGGGAATAAAATAAGGGAAAAGGAGGCCTTTTTGGGCATTCTTCTTCACAGAAACAAAGAGGTTTTTAACTGGTAACAGTAGTGGGGATTCAACAAAGGAAAAAGGGCATAAAGGGACTTCAAGGATGATGTGTTTTCAGCAGGAATGCATTCCTTGAAAGCTCAGAGACAGTTTGACCCCCCGTTTGCTTGTCAAAAGTTAATAGGGGGCTAACATGATCAACACCTCCCATCTTCGTCTCTGCAGTATTGATACTAGCATTTCATTCAATAATCATGATCCTCTTATTTTCTTCATATGCAGGTCGACAACTACTTTTTCTTCTTGTTTCCCTTGCTGACAACCACTCTTCGAGCTGCCCCACTAGTCTCTTGAGGTTCCTAGTAACATTTTAAAATTTTTGTTGCTGAGACATTTTTTGGCACAATTTCAATCTGGATACTATTGTGAGACTGGTGTTTTAGCCTATGGAAATATGGTCCACAATAGCACTTGAGAATTTGCATGATTTAGACCCACAAATGGCCAAAATCATGCTATGATACCACTATAATATTCCTAACGGAAATATACAATGCTAAAGAAAGAAATATAGAAAAAACACATAGAAAAATTTACAACACATTTAAGAACCGAAAATCTCTATGAATTGCCTTGATCTGAGTCATTTTATTGATATAATTACTGGGTACAAATTAAAATCAGAAAGCATGCACCTGTTCTTGCTCAAGGCAAGCTAACAATATCCAAGTGATGAAATCAACTTCTCTAATATGAAATATGTTTGTGTACCCAACAATCTTTGTGTTTTCCTAGTGAAAACTACACTACTGACTGCAATAATAGCTGCTAGGGTCTCCTTCGGTGCTCAGAAAATTTTAGGAAATTAAAACCACGCTCTCCACTAATAACCCACAAAAACCCATGAAGGAATTGGCCAAATGTTGACCTAAAAATTTCAGCCCAATTTCCCCCTAGCTCCTCTAGCTACTGGCTGAGTTGGGATCCCTGTTGGAACCCTCAAATCTGCCCAGAAAATTTCGCCAAATTATTACTAAGGTCCTTGTTAAAAACCCTGAAATGTTTTTCTCTAGTTGCGATGCTCCAAAATTGACCACAAACGCTTGGCCCTCCTCGACAAGAAGAAAATGTAACCAACAGCAGATATTTTGTTTGCTGCTCCACCAAATTGCTGGAAAATTCCCCAAAATTTCCTCCAGCCACCCAAGAAACTCCCTTCTGACCTTCCGAAAAAGTTTCAACCCCAAATGATCTTCGCTCCTCAACCCCCACGTGTGGCTCCAACCTCTACTGCCTAGTGCATTTTTAGTTCTTGGTGATACTAGCCCCAACCTATGAAACTCTGCTCCCAGAAAAACTGAAAATGGATGAGACTCCATCCTTGGGCTGACACTCAAGGTCCACCAAAGAAAGGGTTGATATTTCCACTCGGAAACACTTGTGTGCTAAACAAAACTTGTAGACTTGGCTTCAACTCAAACGTGTTTGTCAAAGACAAATTATCAAATGATCAAGAATGAGCCAAATGAGTGCCTCTTTCACTTTTTGTCAAAGAGCCTCCAAAATGCCCATGCGGGCCCATCTCGACTTTCCCTGACCAACTTAGCTCCAATGAGAGCATATTTCTCATGTGGGTCATAATTCTCCATGTGTGGCCCCCACACTCCACTAAGGCCACAATATTTCCTTCCAACTCTAATGTTTGGGCTTTCTTAAAGTAAAAAATACATGTGGGGCCTTTAAACCCACATTCCCTAAGCGAAAACATGAATTAAGACAAAATTTTCCAAAATTGATACTTCACTTAGCAATAATGTTAAGTGGGAATATCACATTTTTGCATTTTACATTTGTTGTCTGGGGGAAAAATTTTAGCTTCAAGAAAAGAAAAAAAAGAAAAAAACTCACAGTCCATTGCTTGTTCACATTTGGCTTTGAGGAAGGTTACAAATACAATGTTCACATACCAAAATGTTATAGTCTCAATTTTATGTGGGTAGGTATGTTACATTTTTAATGCATCATATGTTGACTAAAACCTTTGCACTACTCTGCTAGGAGTGAAAAATGTTGTATATTAGGAGACATAACCCAACAGTCCTAAGAATAGAATCCAATAGTCCTAAGAATAAAAAAACAATCTAGTTCCTTCCTTGTCTTTGGGAATTAAAATTGTCTTCACGTTGAAAGAATTTTTAATTTTTCCAATTCCCAAGGTATATCTCAGATCTATGTTAGAAAATATGTAAACTTAGATACATGATATCAGTACTTGAGACTGTTAATTTGTGATCTATGTGTTCCTAACTTACATGATCTCTTGGACATAGCACTTGGAGATTCATTGGTGGAAAAAACTAGGGATTGACACTACCATGTATATAATGTACCTCCTCTTAGTATAACTCCGTAGCCCTAAATATAATGGCATCCTAAATATGTTGATGCACTCAAAAGAGCCATAATAGTAAATTATATCATATGATATCTTCCCATGCTACATGATGAGTGTCTTGCCTCTTAGTCCAACTCCACAACCTTAAAAAGAAAATATGGTCATTTTGTGGAATCTATACAATGTCACACCTGTTAATCCATCTTCATGACCTTCAAAAAATGGTTATTATGTACAATATATAGGGCCTCACCTTTAGTGCAGTGCCACATCCCTAAAAAATGGAAAATGGCTGCTTAAATGTGTGGATGGAATTAAATATAAAAATAATAAAAAAAATATCATCCTGAGAAAATATGAATCACATATCAATGGTTTCAAAAATCAATAAAATTAATCATTCCTATTATTCCATTCAATGCCATATATGCTTGTTACCCTGCATTGTGGTTCTGAAATGCATCATATCACTGTAATTGATGTATACTTGGCCTCAATGGCTTTGTAGATTTCAATTTTTAAAATATTGGTTATCCATTTTTTCATTGTAATAAAGAAATCCATTTATATGCCTGAAAGTATTAAACCATTGAAGTGCACAATTACAAAGCTGCTCATAATATATTAGGCACCTAGAAAGGGTAAAAAAATTCTTCTATGATGAACTGAAACAATTTTTTAGTTCTATTTTATTTTATCACTTAGGGAATTTTCTTGTGATACCTAACATATTTGAATTAAATTAATCCATTTAATTATCTTTATGGATAGATTTTCATGGCACGTTTCCAGCTACATTCACTCCCTTTTATGTCCTTGAAATACTTAAGTTTCACTTTTAGAAATGCTACATGAATACAACATGATGAGATAGGAGAGAGAAGAGCCAAAACTGAGGCTCAAGATATGAAGTTAGACTTTGTTAAGTGCTTTGATATACTTCAAATTTATTTGATGCTTCAAAATGCTAATAAATCCTTGTTGAATGATAAACTTTTTTTTGCTTAAATCCAACTCCCCACATGACAACTTTCAACAAAGAAAAGTACAAAGCAGCATAAAAATGAAAATTTTGTGAATGGCACTCCTTTGAGGTGATTATCTCTCGATGTTACACAAACTAGAATGAATGGGGTTAGTCTTGCACGAAAAGGTTTGTTTGTCTATAGATATGGAAAAAGGAATCATAATGGATCAATGATCCCTCAAAATTAATTTTCTCTTTCTAAGGAAGATTCAACTTCACAAGCTTCTACAATGGCTCAATAGTGTCCTTTGGATTGGGGAAGAATTGTATTTTTTATTTAATGCAATTCGAATAAGGAATAGGCTATCTATTCTCCTAAACCAGTGTCTCATTAAAAAGAATAATTCACTCGATTGCATGAGTTTTTTCTTTGAATCGGGATTGGACTTGGACCATGGATCACTCTATCCAAATTATCTAGGATTTGTAGTTTTGCAGGGAAATGCCGAGGAATCAAATATGGATAAAGCTTCAATAAACATGTACATTTTTTTGATGAGATTATGTTTCTTTGAGGTAGAAGAGAAATATGCCAATCTGTGACCAAGTGATGTCTACATTGCTCCAAATCAATAATTGGTTGTTGAAGCAACCAAGCAAGGTATGGTTATTTTGAAAACCAAGGGATTGTTTCCCCTATCAACAAATGAGATTGAAATTTTGGTTGTTATTGTACCTCATACCAATGTCACAAAACCTATGATAGGAAACTATGTAGGTACATTTTTAGTTCTTCTTCCTTTGAATTACAGTTGATAACTCTAGATATATGAAGTTCTAAAAGTTAAACTATTGAGGGTATGGTGTGGTATCTTTGTGTGGGGTGTGAATTTTCTCACAAGTTACCAGCCCAATTGGTTTGAATACTGCATAAGAATGTTAGGTTTCAATTAGGCACAAGCGAAATCAATTGGGAAAACTACCATTTTGTAGCAAGAATGGAAAATTTGTAATCAATTGGGTCAAGAAGATCCTAAAAAGGAGCAATGAGAGGCCTATATAACATTATTAAAGGTCAAATTTGTTCATATCAAAGAGACCAAGGATAAGCTAATATGGTGAAAAAAATCATGGTTTGGAGCTTTACACTCTGACTCTAGGATACAAGGCTATGTTTGTTCCAAATTGATTTTAGGATATTCAATGGTAGTGGAAACCACTATGAAAGATCATATATTGTTAAAGTTGGAAACTAGGGAAAAAATCCACCATTGGAAAACTCATCTATCGGAGATGATTATTGAATTGAATTCCTCTTTTCAAGAGAATCAAATCAACCTAAAAATCACCAAATTTGGATAAGAAAAAAGTATTTATTTATTCAAAATAAATTTTATAAGGCACGACCTTATCAAGGAGGGAAAATTGAAAATTTGAAATTTGAATTTGCCTCCACAAGTGTCAAGGTCATCTTCACCTCCATAAGGACAAAAATTCATGTCTAATTGTATATATGGGCATCCTCCAACCTCATTATTCACATATTCAACACATATCTTTCTCTCTTAAAAGGACGCAAAAGGAATGATGGCACCAGCGAAGGAGGAAGGGCTAGTTTGTCACCATTACAAGGCTATTTGTTGGGCCAAGACATTAAGGCAGGAGGCTGAGGCTATTAGGGGCCAGTCTAGGATAGTTTGAGAATTTTTCATGCAGCTCTGTTTCTCCTTCTTTAGGTCGAGACCTTATAGAAAGGAAATCAAAGACTTGAGGGTTATTTGGTCAAATTTTGTGGGTTGTTTTGTGAAGGGATTAAATTTTGAAGGTGGTTCGCAGTGATGCGAGACTATTACAGGCATGCCACTTGCCTAAATTATCTTGTTAAAGGGTAAAAAGGGAAATCATATACCCAGGGAATACCGCAGTCTTTGAGTTAATCAACATATGGGTCTTGTGGCAAGCTTAAGGGTTAAAAGAAGACCAGATCAGTCTCAGTCTATGGAAAAAATTTATAGAAGAGTAGTCGTTGTCCTAAAAGGAGGTCTAGAGATAAGTAGAGCAATTGTAGAAGTCAACAAATAAACCCTAACCATGATATTGTCTACTATTGAATAATTCTAAGCTCATAAGAGGCCATTTTTACCATGCCATAACCATCATTAATCATTGGACGTTGCTCACATTTGTTTGTTCTTGACATAATGCCATAAATGCATTATTTCTTGGGTCATATACTTATATAAGGGTAGTAATATTGTACTCTCTCTCTAAACATTTGATATTTATAATAAGAATAATTGATCAATGGTTTTCCCCATATTAGGGTTTTTCCCTAGCATGTGCCAATTTTGTGTTCTCTTGTCTTGGCTTGTCTTCTGCATATCTAGTTCATGTTCTTTCCTTAGCTACTGTTTGAAATGAAATTTTCAACTGGGAAAATATGGATAATTGAATTAATTGACCTAACCAAAGAACATGTAAACCTAAATTTAACATGGTATCAGAGCACAGGTGAGGACAAGCCCAAGCTAGAGTAAGAGCAATGCATCGCCTAATATTCTGTTCATTTCTCTCTGGATGAAGTATCTATGATTTTGTCGGGTATTCTTTCAGTAATTTAAAGGTTGTGATGATTATGGTTTTCAAAGGCACAATATTTTCAAAATCAAAGCTCCTTATGGCACAACCTATTTGGAAATACGAGCCCATCACCCCTATACATGAGAGCTGGAGCTATAGGATATTTTTAGATATATTCCTTGTCCCAAATGAATTTTGTACCACTTGTCAAATATCTTTGTGGGATGAAAGTTACCTCTACAAGTTACAATCACCTCAACAATGAATTGTGTATATATAGAGCATCTAGTTTTTTCCATTTGTAATAGATATTTTGATGATGATTTGAAGGTCTCTCAGCCTTTCTCATAACAAGGTTTGATTTCATTTTTGACCCTCCATTTCAGAGCTATATCCCTTGCATTTAAGGTTTGGTTGAGATATCATTTGAGATATATCGTGACTCTAATCCTATGGAGAAAAATATATGTATGTTTAGATTCAACAAGATGATGAGCTTAGTGAAAATCAATCACCTTCACTAAGTGGGCCCGCGGGCTATTTTTGGGTGTAAGTCTATTTTTAGACTATGTCTATTTTTAGACATGGTGATCGTATTTCATAAGTTGCAGGATTCTATTTGTGTATGGTTGGTCAAGTTGGAAAAATAGATGAAATTATATTTTTAGAAGATTGGGCAAAGTCTATTTATAGATCGTTGATCTAAAAATAGATGTGTCAATTATTATTAGCCCTTAATAATAATCAGACTCTAAATATCAACTTATTCTCTTGGAGCACTTTATTTCAGTATACAGATTTGGAAAATCAGTGGGTTGAGGGAATTATGCAATTCCTAGGGTTTACTGGTGGTTCAAGCATGGAGGACGCAGTTATAACTGAAGTGGCAAAGTTATGACAGAGTTGGAAGAGTAGTTCATGGATTTGTTATTTAGTTTAACACGGTTATTGGAGTTAAACTCAGTTGAGCTAGTTGTATCTAGTCTAACTGAATGATACACTAGTGATAGTGGAGTGAATTAATTATTTAATTAATTCACAAATAATAACTCACTAATCAACTGAACAAATACAACAGTTAACTACAATGCATGTCAGTTCCAGTGGAGACCCAGTGGAGAGGTAGGTGAAAGGGTGAGATGGACTATCCGTTGTGACTATAGTGATGCATTGATTGCATCACACACACATTGGATTTTCCAATGAGGATTGCGCATTCAAGGCAAGTCCAATTCGAATTCATTCAGGGGTCTTCTTTAGCAAGGATTGCGCAATGGGGGCAAGTTGTCAGGTGGCGAGAAATTGGTGCATAGAGATGCAAATTTCTGCATGACAGTGTGTAATGAATCTACATTGTACTGAGAGCTTGATGTACTAAGATTTTTATGAGATTGTTACATGATATCCATGATACATAATATATGATAGTTGGGGTTTTTAGCTTCAGGCTTTCCCGTAAAACCACCATGTTATGTGCAATTGTTTTTATTGCTTCATGTGTTTGCAATTGAGTTTAAATTTCCGCAAAAGACTAATAGTGGAAGGATTCTGTATTTAGCAAGAAGATAAATATTGTTAGATCAGGAGAATATAGATATATATACATGAATATGTTATATAATTTCTACATGGTATCGGAGCAGTGTTAATTCTTGAAGATTGCAATCGTGAAGAATTGTTGAGTTTGTGCTGGTGGACAATTCGAATTTGCTGCAGAAATTTCTTGGTGCGACAGTTGAGTATACATTGAAATGTATTTCAATGGGTTGTGATTGGAGTATGCCCTTGAGGGCAGCACGAATTACATAGCCTGGAAGGATAGGATGGAGGTGGTACTGGAAGATAATGGACTGAAGGAGTTCATCGATAGCGATGTTCCTAAGCCAGGTTCTAGTGATGTTGCATTACTTGACGCATGGAAAAATAAGGTAGAAAAGACAAGAATAATTATGTTGGAAGGTGTGAAAGACCATATTGAGTCAAGCCTTCACAGGAAAGCCACTCCATTTGCAATGTGGAAGGCTTTGATAGTTTTTTTCCAAAGCAGCAGCGACCAGAGGAAGTTGGCATTGAAGGATAAGCTCAGAAAAATAAAAATGGAGAAGGGCGACAATATTCCAAAATATCTCACGAAGTTTTTCCACTGTAGGGATGAACTGGGAAGTGTAGGGATTACTGTTGATGATGATGACTTGGTGAGCTTGGCTCTCGTTAGGTTTTCGAAGATTTGGCATAGCTACGAAGACTTTGTCAATGGACGGGAGAAACTGTCGGGTTGGGAGTGAATTTGGTCAGATCTTGTGCAGGAGGAGATAAGGTGAAGTACCAGCGATGGATCTTCATCGAAGAATTAAGATGAAGAGAATTGCGCTTTGGATGCCAAAGCAAGGAAAGGGAAGGGGAAGAAATTCCCTTCAAAATCCGAGGCTAAAGGAAAGAAGCGGGATTTGTCCAAGGTGAAGTGTTTTCACTTTCATGAACATGGGAATTTCTCCACTAACTGCCCACAGAAGAAGAAGAACAAGAAGGCTACTGGATCTGTTTAGTCAATTTAGTGTCCTAAATTGTTAACATTAATTATCAACTAGGATTTGTAACTTTGATGAAGTGTGGTGCACTATATGTGCCTAAGTGTCCATTTTCTTACTTCGTTGTTTTGATGTTTTATTGTTGTTTTGGGGTTTTATGTTTTGATCCTTAGTTTTCTACTCTAAACTAGAAATATGAGAATAAATCTGTTTAAAATGAAGAAAATAAAATGTTGTAAAACTAGTTAATTCCCTATGAAAGAAAACAGAGTTTTATTGGACAAATTTTGAAGTCTAATTTCTAATCAAGAAGAGATAAAACAAGTATTTTAACAAGTAAACCTAATCCATGGATCTTACAACTCAATTGAGATTTCAAGAAATGAAAACAAGGAAAGCATTTGATAACTCACAACATTGCATCTGAATCTAATCATTTGGCCATTCTTACAAATTCTATTTAATTTCAAGTTTAATTAGAATGTTTCTGAAAGAGATTAATTGAAATGGAATGAGGATCTTCTATCTAAACTGATTAAGTAAATGACATGAAATAAAATGCTGGACGGTTACTATGTCTATAATTCACTCACTATTATTCAATAGATTGAACTCAATTAGACTCAACAACTATAAATCAGGAAAGCAAATGACATGAAATAAAATGCTAGAAAGTTATTGTGTTTGTAAGTCACTCACTATTATTCAATAGATTGAACTTAGTTAGACTCAAAAACTATAAACTAGGAAAGAAAATGACATGAAATAAAATTCTAGACAATTACTGTGTCTGTAAGTCACTAACTATTATTCAATATATTGAACTCAGTTAGATACATTAATTGCAGACTATGAAAGCAATCTAAAAAGCAAAACGCAAAGAGAGATGCTAAACAAAAATTGAATTAAATTAGCTAGAAAACATAAGAAACCTCCTTAGATAGTAGGGGCCCTCTGCTACCAATTCAGTGAAATTCTTTAGCTCCTTAAGGTTGTAATCAAAACAACATCAAAGGCTAATCTCCTTTATTAAAAACAGTGTTTGATAAAAACAGAGTATCATTGTAATTCTGAATATGCTATTAACCATCTCTCTTCTCGGTTCTACAGAACTTAATTTATATGCAAATTACATAACTGACTTCGAATAGAAATAGCTACAGGTGTAATCTTCAAATTATAATTAAATTGGGACTCTTAGGAATCATGATTTGCTGCAGAGCAAATCAAGAGTCCTAATTCCTGTAGAAAATAGTCTCTTTGAATTTCACTTTGACTATTGGATTAGGATCCTCCAATTGTCGATTCAATCCTCGTGGATAGGAAGAAATCATGTAGGAAAGATTCTGGAACCACCCATGTAAGCCTTTTCTTCAATTGACACCTGCATCATACTTAAACACAAAAATAGTTGTGGAACACCTGAACAACTACGGAATGCCTGTATTCTATAGCTAAACTGCTCAAAAATTATTAAAACAGAAAAAACCATGAAAATACAACATGTTAATCATTTGCATGTAACATTTAAGCAATTCTAATCATTCTTCATTGATTTTAGGCTTATGAGGTGATGAAAGAGTGATGAAATGAAGTGATGGTTTTATAAAAGAGAAGGAAATTCTAGGGCTCAACATACCCCCACTACAAAACCATTTAGTGTCCTCATGCAATTCCATCAAAACTTATTCCATGTGCTCTGACACATCTGCTAAAACATCCAGCATTATTTTTCTACTTCTTTTGGTAGTCAATGTCATTCTGGGCTTCTTCATGAGTAATCTGAACTTGAGATTTATGAGAGCTCTGTTCAATTTCTTATCCCTCTTCTTTAGTTTCCTATTTTCTTTATGCAGTGTCCCCATTTGAAGAATGAGAGTATTATTCATGGCATTTTTCAATTTAACTTGTTCTCTCAAGATCTCATTCTCATTCTTAATGTGTTTGTTTAGTATCTCCAATTCATTTTATCCTTCTTCAAGGTTTCTATTGGAGGTTCTTGTGGACTGATGGATCTCTCTTGATTCTCTGAAGCCTTCCTTTCCAAGGATTCCATATAATCATAGATTTGCTGTTGAGTTGGGTCTATGTTAGGAGTTCTTCTGCTAGGGTTTTCTTCAAACTGATGTAGAGGAGAGTTTTGAGGACTAAGTATAGGAGATCTATTAGCTGATGTTTGAACCGGGGTTTCTTTATCCTCAACATTTATAATTCCCGCTTCCTTAACCAATGACTTTTTCATTATTCCTCTAAGTCTAGAACTCCTCCTTAACTTTGGTGGCTTTTCATTTTCTTCATCAGTATGTTCACTTGTTATCTTTTCTTTTCTTTTAACCATAATTTGTTTTTTAATCTTTGTCAACTTTTCAGAGATCAATTATTTATCCTCTTCTTGTGATGATGTATCATGTTTATTTTCAAAAACTTTATCAATTTTTCTTCTTCTTCTTCTCCTAATATTTTCTTCTTTAGGTGATGTTTCTTCACGTTCTTGAAAATGATTTCTTACAAGAAATTCTTCCCAGTTATCTCCTATTTTCTCCAGGTTGAATTCAATCAACATATTTATTAAACCATGGTGGTATAAAGTAGTTTCTAAAAATTGAACTCTGTTCTGAACATTGGAAGTCATTCTTTTCAAGCTATTGAGTAAAAATAAAGGTATATTTATCTCACCATCATCTAAGAAATTCATTAATAACCTGATATGGTAAACATACATTGTCCCAAATCTATCTTCACATGTTATAAGTTTTTGCAAAATTAACAACATGTTTCTGCATATAATTTTTAAAGTTGTGCTCAGAATTCCCTTTCTAAATATTGTAATATCCATACCTAGATTCTTCAGTATCTACTTCCAAGACTCATTATGAAACTCCTTATTCTTGAACCATCGTTCTCCTTGTCTTGGAAGTTCTGTGGCCTCGACTACAAATGATTATGTTATGGTGAATTTAATGTCTCTAATTTCCACTTCTTCTCCATCAAATGATCTAGAAAATGATTTTGAAATCTCTTTGTGGAAGCCACTGAATTTTTCTACAAAACTTAACCACCCAGCTTGCTGTAATAGCTCTTTGACTTGTGGGTATCCTTCTAGATACTTGACTCCAACTAGTTCCGTTCTTACAATTAACCCCATTTCTTCTCTGTATAATTTACTTTCCTTTCTTGACTGTAGGGCCTGATGCTCTGTTTCTATACCTGCTTCTTTGTGCCTGAAAATAGAGTAGCTGCAGAATGATGTCTCACCCTAGAATTACTTCTTTGTGTCTACAAATGGATCGTCTACAAAGTGTGATGGAGGTGAGTGAATGATGGAGATAATCAAGTTGAGGGTTTAATATAGTGTGAAATGGCTACAGATCTAAGGAAGGATTTATCATTAGGGGAATTTTGAGGTCTAAAATGGGCCTCCTAAGAAAAATGTACAACAAAAATAAACTTTATAACAACCAATAGGATTCAAGATGATGATGTCAACCATGGGCGATGATTCACCATTTTTTAAATAAAAGGGTAAAAATATTAAAAAATAATAAAATAATAAACCATTTTTTCAACTTATCTTTCAATTTATTTAAAATTTTTAAAAATAAGCGAGAGTAATTTACCTTGATGCGAAATTTAATTCTCATCCAAGGACACCATGTTACATACTTTCGATGAACTCTACTACATGAAAAATGAGAAATACATAAAAAACGTGATTGTAATCACGTTTTTTTATGTATTTCTCATTTTTCGTGTAGTAGGACCCATCTAAAGTATGCAACATGGGTACTCCTTGGATGGGGAATTAAATTTCGCATCCAACAAGTACTCCCGCTCGAAATTTAATTCCCCATCCCCCGCTCGAAATTTGAGTAAAAACTTTGGGAGATAAATTGAAAATATGAGTTGAAAAAGTAGTTTTTCCATTTTTCCCTCTAAAATTTGATGATGTCATCAAATCTTATTTGATTTTTTCCACTATTATTTTATAATTTCCTGAGGCCCATTTTAGACCTCAAAATTCCCCTAATGTATGATCTTCGGAATCATAAGTGAATAATACAATCTCAGAAAGACGTGGCCTAATAGGTCACATCGAAAATTATGACCGTTAGTCACTTAATTAATGATTTTAATGATGAACCGTTATGGAGCGTAGGGTAAGCGATATGGTCGAGGTGTTTTATGATAAAGGGAAATAAATTAAAATGATAGATTTACTTAGGAGACATATGATTATGCATATTGTATCTTTTTCATGTTTTATATTTTTGCTATCAAAATAACTTTGCAAAATTTACCTCAGAATTTTTGACTTTCTTGTTTGTTTTGTTTGTTCTTCATTTTGTGGAATATTGATATTTTAGAATAGAGCTCCATATTCCCTCTTTGAAATCATATTTTATTTTTTGAAATAGGCTGTAGAGTCAGATTAGCTGCAAAACATAATCAGCTACAGAATGGACAATTGCAGAATGTATCGGTCAAAAGAATATGAAATATGGATATGGAGTGGAATAGGATGGAATATGAGTATGGAATGGAATGGAATATGAGTATGGAATGGAATGGAATATGAATATGGCGTAAAAATGTTATGGAAATGGAAATTTAATGAAGTGAAATATGGAGTGAAAAATGGATTTGCGATTTGTGTTTTGCAATTATGAATACTTAGTTACAGAAAAAGAAAAATTGAAAGTATAAGATGTCAGAAAATTCTGATTTTCACCCTGCACTTTCTGCATAAATATGCCAATCACTGATTGGTTTCATATTTATACTTTATTTTTTTATTTTATTTTTTTAGATTTGTTGAAGAAAAATACAAACTAAGTTAGTGAAGAAGAAGAATTCTTCTTCACTAAATTCATATCAATGTTATCTTGGAATTTTCTGAGAATTTCTTCTCTTGAAAGTGGTTTATGATATACCTTCAGTCTATGTCCATTTACAAGAAATGATACCTTCTCTTCATCTATTGTTCTGATCTCTATTGCTCCATTTTCAAATATTTTCTCAGTTTCGTATGTCCCAAGCCAATGAGTTTGAAATTTACCTTGAAAATCCTTGAATTTTGAATCAAACAAGAGTGCCCAGTCACCTTCTTGAAATTTCTTTTCTTTAATATACTTTTCATGCCATTTAGTCCTTTACTGTTGGAATATGCTTGTTCTTTGGACTGCATCTTGTCTGATCTCATCTAGTTCATTAATTTGCTCCATTCTGTGCTTATGTGCTTCTGTCAAATCAAGCCCTAGTTGGACTGCCATCTTGAAAGTTTTGATTTGAAACTCTATGGGGAACATGACATGTTTTCCATAAACAAGTTCATAAGGAGTGTGTCCTGTTGTGTTTCTCCATGTAGTTCTATAGGCCCATAAGGCTTCAGGAAGCCTCTCTGCCCAATCTCTTCTATGTAGATGAACAGTCTTTGTAAGAATCCCTTCGATCACCTTATTGGTAGATTCAACTTGGCCATTCGCTTGTGGATGGTAGGGAGTAGATTTCCTGTGCCTAATTTTGTATTTCTCTACCATTTTATCCACCAAATTTGATGTGACTTGAGCTCCTTGATCTATGACAATTTCTCTTGGGACACCAAAATGAGTAAAAATATCCTCAAAAAGAAAATTGACTACAAATAATTCATTAGCAAAAAGTAATTCCTTGGCCTCTACCCATTTGGTGACATAATCAGTGCAAACTAGGATATATGTCTTTTGTTTTGATGTAGGATTAATAGGTCCTACAAAATCTAAAGCCCATTTTTCAAAACGTTCAATATGTACCTGAGGTTGTAATGGCATTTCATTTGAAGGAGAAGGTTTCCCTACCCTTTGGAAACTGTCACACCTTATGACATATTCTTTAGCATCTTTGAAGATGGATGACCAATAATATCCTAAATGAAGGATTTTATAGGTTGTCTCTTATCAGAAAAATGTCCACCACAGGGTTCATCATGACATGCCTTAATAATTTCAGGCATCTCATCTTCTCGAACACATCTTCTGATAATAAGGTCTGAACCTGTATTATACAATTCATTAGTAATCCATGAAAACCTTTCACTATCATGAATGATTCTTCTTTTCTCTCTAGCATTCATAATTGAAGGAAATTTCCCTGAAACTAAATAATTGGCAATGACTGCAAACCAGTGAGTTTGAGTAGTTATTGAAAAGAGATATTCATCAAGGAATTTGTCTTCAACTGGAGTATTGTCTTCATTATTTTTTATTTTAGATAGGAAATCAGCCACTGTATTTTGTTTTCCAGGCCTATCTAGAATGGTGACGTTAAATTCTTGTAAAAGCAATAACCATCTTATGACTCTGCCATTAGTGACTGATTTATTCATTAAATACCTAATTGCAGAGTGATATGTATGAACAAAACTTTCACAGTCTGTTATATAATGTCTGAATTTATTTATAGCATGAACAACAACTAAGAATTCTTGTTCAGTTACATTATAATTCAACTCTGGAGGAGTCAAATTTTTACTTGTATAGTAGATGGCATAAGGGATTAGGTCTTTTTTTCCTAACACAGCTCCTAGAGTTATATCTGAGGCATCTATTGATATATGAAAAGGTAATTTCTAGTTATGTCCCCTTAAAATGGGTGCTTCATAGATTTTTGTTTTCAGGGTTTCAAATGCTAACTGGCAGTCAGAATTCCATTTGAATTCACAGTCTTTGGTGAGTAATTTGAAAAGTGGAGATGTTGTCTTGGTGAAGTTTTCTATAAATCTTCTATAGTATCCTGTAAATCCTAGAAAAATTCTAACATCTTTTTGACAACTTGGAACTAATAGTCTAGAGATGACTTCAACTTTTGACTCATCTACTCTAATTCCATCTCCTGAGATATGATGTCCTAGAACAATCCCTTCAGTAAAAATCATGAAACATTTCTCATGACTTAATGAAAGTTTTTCTTCTTTACACCTTTTCAGAACTTTTTCCAAGTTTTCTAAAGCTTCTTCAAATGTATTACCATAGACTGTAAATTCAACCATGTATAATTCTACACAATCATGTATTAGATCTAAAAATATTCCTAGTACTACCCTTTGGAGTGTTGCAGGTGCATTGCATAGTCCAAAAGGTGGTACTCGGTAGGCATAAGTTCCCCAGGGACAGGTAAATGTGGTTTTATCTTGATCTTCAAGTGCAACTTGAATTTGATTATAACCACTAAAACCATCCAGAAATGAAAAGTACTTTTTTCCTGCTAATGTATCTAACACCTGATCTATAAAAGGTAAAGGAAAATGATCTTTATAGTAGCTTTATTTAATTCTCGGGAGTCAATTCATACCCTCCATTTACCATTTTTCTTGGGTACAATCACCAAAGGAGAAACCCACTGACTATCTGAAATGGGATAAATAAAGTTTACATTTAGCAATTTCTGCAACTCTTCTTTAATAATCTCCCTAAGGTTTGGATTCATCCTTATTTGAGGCTGTTTGATTGGTTTACAATTTTCCTCTATGTAGGTATGATGATTGCAAGTATTATGGTTAATCCCTTTCATGTCAGTGTATTCCCATGCATATGTAGAGGAATGTCTTTGTAATATTTTGACTAGCTCTTCTTGTTGAAATTTTTCCAGGTTTTTATTTATGTTCAAGGTTTTTCTTGGAAATATTTCAATTGTAGAGCTGCCAAATTCTTCCATAGAGTAAAGAGACATTTTCCTAGATGACAAAAATTAAATATTATATTCTTCTTGAAATTGTTCATGTTTATATTCTGAAGAAGATTCATAATTTTCTAGGACATTTAGAATCTGACTATCTTCACTAATATTTGAAATAGTGAAGAGAGGTTGTATATCTTCTTTATCATCAATCCATTGATTGTCATCTATTCTGTGATTGTTCTTGCTGGAGGATACAAAGTGAATTTCTTGGTTGAACTACCATCAGAGATGTACATATCACCAGATCTACAGCTAATGCAAGCATCAACTGTAGCTAACCAAGGTCTTCCTAGTATAATAGGATGTCCTTCTAGATCATTTTTAGGAGTTAGGATCATGAAATCCACAGGATACTCCCAAGAATATAAGGATACTAAAATGTCTTCTAATACCCCATCTGGTTTAATTACAGATCTATCTGCTAAATGTAGTAATGTGGGTGTATAAAGAAGATTAGGAAGTTTTATTTTTTCCATGATTTTCTTACTCATGATGTTTATTGCTTCCCCTAGATCAATTAATGTGTTTGGAATTTCAATTCCATTGATATGTGTTTTGACAACTGGGTTTCCAGAATCTAGATATTTTGGAATGTCAATCTTTCCCATCATTATATCTGCTATTTTTCCTACCAGTTGTATTTTATTTGTCTCTTTTATTTTTCTTCCTATTTTTTTCATGCTCAAATCCTTTATTGTCTTAGCTAAGATTGGGGTTTCCTTGATGGCTTATAATAATGGAATTTTAATACAAACATTTCTCAATTCATCTAGGAAATAATAGTTAGGCAACATAATTTGTTTCTCTACACCTTTATCAATTTGTAACCTTTCAGGAAAAGGAGGTGTAGAGGTGGATATTGATGGTTGTTCTAACATAGGATTTGAAATCATTGGTTCTTTCTATTTTTCTTTTTCAATATTTTGGTTTTGAAGAGATATGATTTCTTCAAGACTTTTATTAAGCTGTAGAGAATCTTCCTCATAATTGTTTTGTTCTTGTCTGATTACAGAAGGTTTCTTCTTTTCAAGTATCCTTCCAGACCTAAGTTGAACATCATTAAGGTCTAGAGGAGTAATCAAATAGGTTGGAAATTGTTGACCTTTTATCATATAGGTATTCTGAGGGTTTTTATTGTTGTGGTTTGGTATTGGTTGGGCAGGTAATTGGTTTGATTTATGGGGAAATGGTAGTGGAAGTGGTGGATTTTGATTTTGGGTTTGAGGTTGTGGATTCTGGTGTGGATTTTGTTGAGGAGGAAGATTTCGATATGATGGATATGATGGATAAGATGGTGGATATTGATAATACTGAGAGAACCTACCGTAGGGATTTTGTGGCCCTTGAGCCCAAGATTGAGATTGATTTTGAGATTGAGGCCAAGGTTGCTGCCAAGAATTCCAATTTGGTGGGGGTTGATTATACATTTGGTTATTAAACCCTTGTGTTTGAGGTCCCTGCCAAGGTCTTCTAGAGACAAAATTAAGAGATTCTATGGAATTTGTGGTTGTTTCTTCTTGAAAAATAGCCTTAAGGCCAGGAATTGAAGGAAAATTCTTGGTCTCATGGTTTTCTGAAAAAATTGCACAAGTCTCTATTACTTTTGTATCAAGAGGACACTCTCTTAAGGCGTGCTTCTTTCTACATTTGGGAAAGAAGATTGCTAAGGCATAAGTTTCAGCTTTCTTCTTGTTTTGTAGCTTAAGGGTATCTATTTTCTCATTAAGACACCCTAGAATATCAGTTTTGAATTCATCAAGCATATTCCCTATTTCTTCCCTACTTACTATTCCAGTTGCAGATTTGTTTACCCTTGCAAGGGTCTCTTGGTCCTTTCAAAATTTTAGATTTTCCTCTTGAGAGATTAATACATAGTTATCCTATATCAGGTAATGAAAGTTGAGATATATCTCCTTTCCCCATCATGTTAAGGATATCTATCCATTCATCTCTAATTGTTTTCAACAAAAGAGCTTTTAAAGTATCTTGGTCTAGATTTTTCATTTTTTCTCTCTTGATATTGTAGTTGAATCTTTCAAGTAAATCTTCCAAATTTTCATCCTCCTTTTGCATAATTTTAAACACATCTTCTTTATGGTTAATAGGTATACAAAATTCCAAATACCTTTCTAGAAAATTTTTCCTCATATCACTCCATGTCCCAATAGAACTAGTAATTAGACTCATGAACCATTTCAAGGCTGCTCCTTTCAATGTTGAAGGGAACAATTTGAGTTTTTGAGCATCTTGTAGATAATCATAAGTTCTGCATAAAACTTCAAATTCAAATAAGAATGTCTCAGCGTCTTCGCTTTTCAGTCCATGAAAGTTTGGAAGAACATGGGTGAGATATTTTTCATGGTAGCATTTGTCTCTTCATCTATTATAGGGAATCCAAAGGAACTTTCAATTCCCCTTCTACCTCTACCTCCTTCTGCATTTCCTCTACCTCTACCTCATTCTGTATTTGATCTACCTCTTCCTCTGTCTCCTCCTCTACCTCTACCTCCTCCAAATATCAAGTTTTCTCCATTAAATGTTTCTCCTTCCCCTTCTTCTTCTCCTCTTCCAGCCATGATAGATTCTTCTGAACTGATATAAGGTTCACTCTGGAGAGCTAATTGTTCTTATGGTTCTTCTATCAAGGTTATAGTGAAGAAAGATTCCTCTTCTTCTTCTTCACTAGGGATTTCTAATTCTTCTGCTGGAATATATTCTCCTCTAGAAGTGAAAAAGGTTATTCCTCCTGTTGGAGTCTTAGGATCTTCTTCCTCTAGAATTGCTTCAGTGGATGAAGTGGGAGATCTTCCTGATTGGATATCTGATCTTTAAACTTCTGGAAGCCTATGACCAGTATAGTATGGAATATGGGTTTGAGATGGAGGTGTGCTACTTCTTGGTCTTGGTGAAGTGAGTGGTGTTGTGGGGATTAAGCTTCTCCCTCTTATAAATCTACCCCTAGAGTCTCTTTCTCTACGCATATGATTTTTTTTTAGATGTAAGAAATAAGGCTACCTAGTTACACTTCCCTGGCAATGGCGCCAAACTGTTTAGTCAATTTAGTGTCCTAAATTGTTAACATTAATTATCAACTAGGATTTGTAACTTTGATGAAGTGTGGTGCACTATATGTGCCTAAGTGTCCCTTTTCTTACTTCGTTGTTTTGATGTTTTATTTTTGTTTTGGGGTTTTATGTTTTGATCCTTAGTTTTCTACTCTAAACTAGAAATATGAGAATAAATCTATTTAAAAGGAAGAAAAGAAAATGTTGTAAAACTAGTTAATTCCCTATGAAAGAAAACAGAGTTTTATTGGACAAATTTTGAAGTCTAATTTCTAATCAAGAAGAAATAAACAAGTATTTTAACAAGTAAACCTAATCCATGGATCTTACAACTCAATTGAGATTTCAAGAAATGAAAACAAGGAAAGCATTTGATAACTCAAAACATTGCATCTGAATCTAATCATTTGGCCATTCTTACAAATTCTATTTAATTTCAAGTTTAATTAGAATGTTTCTGAAAGAGATTAATTGCAATGGAATGAGGATATTATATCTAAACTGATTAAGTAAATGGCATGAAATGAAATGCTAGACAGTTACTGTGTCTGTAAGTCACCCACTATTATTCAATAGATTGAACTCAATTGGACTCAACAACTGTAAATTAGGAAAGCAAATGACATAAAATAAAATGCTAGATAGTTACTGTGTCTGTAAGTCACTCACTATTATTCAATAGATTGAACTTAGTTAGACTCAACAACTGTAAATTAGGAAAGAAAATGATATGAAATAAAATGCTAGACAATTACTGTGTTTGTAAGTCACTAACTATTATTCAATATATTGAACTCAGTTAGATAGAGTAATTTCAGACTATGAAAGCAATCTAAAAAGAAAAAAGCAAAGAGAGATGCTAAACAGAAATTGAAATAACTTAGCTAGAAAACATAAGAAACCTCCTTAGATAGCAGGGGCCCTCTGCTACCAATTCGGTGAAATTATTTTGCTCCTTAAGGTTGTAATCAAAATAGCATAAAAGGCTAATATCCTTTATTAAAAACAGTGTTTGATAAAAACAGAGTATCACTGTAATTCTGAATATGCTATTAACCATCTCTCTTCTCGGTTCTACAGAACTTAATTCATACGCAAATTACATAACTGAGTTCGAATAGAAATAGATACAGGTGTAATCTTCAAATTATAATTAAATTGGGACTCTTAGGACTCATGATTTGCTACAGCGCAAATCAAGAGTCCTAATTCCTGTAGAAAATGGTCTCTTTGACTTTCACTTTGACTATTGGATTAGGATCCTCCAACTGTCGATTCAATCCTCGTGGATAGGAAGAAATCATGTAGGAAAGATTCTGGAACTACCCATGTAAGAATTTTCTTCAATTGACACCTGCATCATACTGAAACACAAAAATAGCTGCGGAATGCCTGAACAGCTACGGAATGCCTGTATTATGTAGCTAAACTGCTAAAAAATTATTAAAACAGAAAAAACCATGAAAACACAACATGTTAATCATTTTTATGTAACGTTTAAACAATTCTAATCATTATTCATTTATTTTAGGCTTATGAGGTGATGAAAGAGTGATGAAATGAAGTGATGGTTTTATAAAAGAGAAGGAAATTCTAGGGCTCAACAGGAGTTGCAGCAGGTGAGGCCTTAGCCTCGCAATTTGAACTTTATTTCTCTTTGATCGCATGCTTGGTTTCAAGAACAATGGGATCGGTGTGGTATCTTGATAATGGTGTGTCTTTCCATATGATGGGTGACAAGGAGTTGTTTAGTGATCTGGAGGAGAAAGACCTCCAAATGCATATAGAGATGGGCGACGATGGTTGATACAGTGCGACTGGCATTGGGACCATTACCTTTGAGAGGGAGTCAGGTAAAATATTTCTGTTGAAAGATGTTATGCATGTTCCAGGTCTGAAGAAGAACTTGGTATCGGTCGCAACGTTGGAAGACAGAGGTTATGACATTGTTTTCAGCGATGGAAAAGCTTTCCTGTGACATAAAACAACGGGTCAAACCAAGAGGATAGGGATTCGAGTTAAGAATCTCTACAAGCTGGAGGTAGATGGTTGCACTACAATGATGGGCAAAGTAGAAGAAGTGGTGAGCTGGGATGAGGGCGAATTATGGCACAGGATATTGGGCCATCTTCACCATGGCGCTTTGAAGATTTTGCAACAGATTTCTACTGGACTTCCCAAGGGTACTCTTGCTCAGTTAGATCAGTGCAAGGGGTGTACTATGGGTAAGCTTATGAAGACAACCTTTCATGAGAAGGAGAACCGTTCTTTGGTGATCCTTGAGAGAATTCACACAGAAATGTGTGGACCTTTATCGGTTGCTTCAACAGCAAAACATAGGTATTATGTTATTTTTGTTGATGACTATTCTCGTAGATGTTGGATCTTCTTCATGTAGAAGAAGAGCGAAACATACTCAAAGTTCTATGAGTTTAAAGCATTGGTGGAGAAGGAGTCGGGGAAGTAATTAAAGGATCTGTGGAGCGATAATGGTGGTGAATATATCACAGGAAAATTCAAAGACTTCTGTAGCAAAGAAGGAATTTGAAGAGAACTCATAGCGCCTCATAACCCATAGCAGAATGGGGTCGCAGAGAGGAAGAATAGAACGATCGTGGGTGCTGCACGAGCTATGATGCATGACTATGGCCTATAGATGCACTTGTGGGCAGAAGCATGCAACACTGCGGTTTATGTGCAAAACCGTTGTCCTCATAGAGTACTTGGCATGAGTACACTTGAAGAAGCTTTTACTGGTAAGAAGCCTGATATTTCTCATTTGAAGATTTTTGGCTCATCTGTTTACATTCATGTGACAAAGGACACGAGGAAGAAGCTGGAGCCGACTGCAGAAGTTGGGATATTTTTGGGGTACACAGAAACACCCCATAATTATCGTGTGTATTTTCCAAACATTCGTATGATTGTGGTGCGACAGAATATAAAATTCAATGAGGTGAAAGCCATGAATTTGTCACTTGAGAGGGAGCTAAACTTGCATGCAGAGGAGGAACTTCTTGTTCCCAAAGATGAGCGTCTAGATGTGGATCATCCACAGGAGGAGATTCATGGAGTGGAGGAGTCCACTCATGCAGAACCAAACATCAAAACTAGCAGAAAGCATACCATAGAAGCTGAGAGTCTAAAGCTTGATGCGGCATAGAATGTAGGAGCCCCTACATCACAGTGCGGACAGAGACAGTCACCTGACCGTTTTAATGGATAAATGGCTCTTATGAGCAAGTGTGTCGTGACAGAGCCATCTCCTTTTGAAGAAGCAGTGTAGGAGCCCACATGGGTAGATGCCATGGTGGAGGAGTATGAATCCATTGTCAGAAATAGTGCTTGGGAGATTGTTCCAAGGCTGGTGGGAAAATCAGTTGTAGGATCAAGATGGATCTACAAGGTAAAGCAAGCTACTGATGGGAGCGTCGAGAAGTATAAGGCAAGATTTTTTTGCCCGGGGCTTCTCACATATCGAGGGGATTGATTATGAAGAAACCTTTGCACCTCTCACACGGTATTCTTCCATAAGGACCATCCTTGCTCTCTCAGCGTAGATGGGTTGGCACATTCATCAGATGGATGTGAAGATTACGTTCCTTAATGGGATCATTGAGGAAGAGGTGTACATTGAGTAGCTTGAAGGATTTGAGATCTTCAGCAACAATTCGCATGTTTGCAGGATCAAAAGAGCTTTGTATGGGCTGAAGCAAGCACCACGTGCTTGGTACACATGGATCGATAGCTTTTTCACTGGACTTGGCTTCACCAAGAGTGAGGCGGATGCAAAATTGTTCCAAATTGTGGTGGAGGGTAGGCTTTTAATCATTGTTATTTATGTTGATGATTTAATACTAACGGGTGATGAGCAGTTGATACACTCATGCAAGGCAGATCTTGCAAAGGAGTTTGAGATGAAGGATTTGGGCCTCCTCCATTATTTCATTGGATTGGAAATATGGCAGCAGGAAGGTGAACTGTTTGTGTCTCAAGACAAGTATGCCTGAGAGATACTAGAGAAGTTTCACATGCAGGGCTGCAAGCCCATGGATACTCCTCTTCCAGGAAATTGGAGGAAAGAGGATGCTACATCAGCAGAGGTAGTGGATTCCACTGTTTATCGACAGTTGGTGGGTTCTCTCATGTATTTAGTTAATACAAGACCATACATATACTATGCGATGAACCAGATTTCACAAGCAATGGTTAAGCCTACCAAGCTCTTTTGGAAGGAAGGCAAGCATGTCCTGAGGTATCTCAGGGGCACATCTGAGTATGGCTTATGGTATAGACAGATGATGAGGTGAAGTTTCATGGCTTCACGAATGCAGATTGGGCAGGTAGCCCAACTGGCAGAAAGAGAACATCGGGAGGGGTTTTCAGTATTGGATCTACAGTAGTTTCTTGGTACAATAAGAAACAAAGATCCATGGCACTTAGTTCAGTGGAAGAAGAATACATGGCAACAAGTTAAGCTTCATGTGAGGCTATCTGGATGAGGAAGATCCTGGTTGGTTTTTTCAGTTCACATTTAGATCCTACAGTGATACATTGTGATACTCGGAGTTGTATTAAACTCTCAATTAATCCTGTGTTTCATGATAGATCTAGACATATTGATATCCGGTATCATCATATCAGAGATTGTGTGTAGTGGAAGATCATGTTGCTTCAGTACATTCCTACGAAAGATCAGGATGTAGACATTCTGACGAAGGCGCTCACCAGGAGCAAATTCGAATACCACAGAGGCAGGATTGGGGTGAAGGATATTCCCTATCTTGTTGAGAGGGAGTGTTGAGATTCAACAAGATGATGAGCTTAGTGAAAATCAGTCACCTTCACTAAGTGGGCCCGCAGGCTATTTTTAGGGGTAAGTATATTTTTAGACTATGTCTATTTTTAGACATGGTGATCATATTTCAGAAGTTGTAGGATGCTATTTGTGGATGGTTGGTCAAGTTGGAAAAATAGATGAAATTATATTTTTAGAAGATTGGGTGAAGTCTATTTATAGATCGTCGATATAAAAATAGATGTGTAGATTATTATTAGCCCTTAATAATAATCAGACTCTAAATATCAACTTATTCTCTTAGAGCACTTTATTTCAGTATACAGATTTGGAAAATCAGTGGGCTGAAGGAATTACGCAATTCCTAGGGTTTACTAGTGGTTCATGCATGGAGGACTCAGTTAGAACTGAAGTGGAAAAGTTATGACAGAGTTGGAAGAGTAGTTCATGGAGTTGTTATTCAGTTTAACTTAGTTATTGGAGTTAAACTCAGTTGAGCTAGTTGTATATAGTCTAACTTAATGATACACTAGTGAGAGTGGAGTGAATTAATTAGCTAGTTAATTCACAAATAATAACTCACTAATCAACTGAACAAATACAACAGTTAACTCTAGTGCATCTCAGTTCTAGTGGAGACCCAGTGGAGAGGTAGGTGAAAGGGTGAGATGGAATATCCGTTATGACTATAGTGATGCGTTGATTGCATCACACACACATTGGAGTTGCCAATGAGGATTGCGCAGTCAAGGCAAGGCTAGTTCGAATTCATTCATGGGTCTTCTTCAGCAGGGATTGCACACTGGAGGCAGGTTGTCAGGTGGAGAGAAATTGGTGCATAGAGATGCAAATTTCTGCATGACAGTGTGTAATGAATCTACATTGTATTGAGAGCTTGATGTACTAAGATTTTTATGAGATTGTTACATGATCTCCATGATACATAATATATTATAGTTGGGGTTTTTAGCTTCAGGATTTCCCGTAAAACAACTGTGTTATGTGCGATTGTTTTTATTGCTTCATGTGTTTGCAATTGAGTTTAAATTTCCGTAAAATATTAACAGTGGAAGGATTCTATATTTAGCAAGAAGATAAATATTGTTAGATCAGGAGAATCTAGATATATATACATGCATATGTTATATAATTTCTACAATGTATAACACATACATCCCTATTTGCTGAAGATCTACTTAGGAATTGTTACCACTCAAACCAATAGGGGACCTAAAAGGGGATCCTAAGAGAGAAACTGCTACGTTAAGGGAAACGATGGAGACTTATCCCACTATCACCACAACTAAGGCTCCCTGATCTTTACAAAAATTCACCGATGGAAGGAGACCCAATGATTTAGTAAGCCACTTATAAAGGGATATATCAACAAATATAATGGAAGTGACCCCTTAGACCCTTTTCCTATGATAGAATGAAGCATAGAGCTTTCTTGCTTTTTAAGAAAGGGACTTGGTTTTATAGGGAGAGGGGATGAGGATTTAAGGGTTCATGGAGAGGAATATGGCTTGTGAAGAAGCTTCCCAATCCCTAAAATCTCTTTCAAACTTGGATTCTCAGGTAGTCCTTGATAATTAATCTTTTGTGAATAATGAGACCACAAGAGGCCAAGTGGACCCAGCCCAGGTTAGGGGATGGATTTTGGAAACCAATGATGTTCATAACTCGAACAAGGTGAGGAGAAAGGATCAAACAAGAATTTTCACCCATAGATGTCAAATTGATCTTATTAGGTACTAGCCTTGGGAACACAAGGGAAAAACTTGATCATAGAGCTATGGCTTGGGATATCCCGAGATTCCACCATCAAATTTGTTCCAAATTCAAAGGAGAGATAGGGGACCCACCAGCACAAATGTACCTAGGAGATTGAAGTTTTCCTATGGCCAGTTTCCCAAGAAACAAAACCCTAGGTGACCTAATGAGGCTAGACCTAGGAAAAAAAGGGAAAAGGTGAAAAACATGGTTGAAATGATAACCCTTTAAGGGACAAGTGCCTGATTTCACTTGGGGATATGGATTCAAGGAGAATGATGAAGATGGATTTTGTTTCTTGGTCAAGGAGGCTTCTAAAGTCAACTTCGTCCAATTTTAGAGGAAATAGAATAAAAGTGACTTTAAAGCATTTATACTTCATACAAATGGTGAATTATTATCAATATAACACGATATCTAAGAATTTAATTCATCCAACATGGCCCATACATAGAATAATCTAAATATACACATAATTCCACATTAAACACATGCAACAATTAGCCCTAATTATAGCGAAGTTCCATTGTATGCAGCAAAATGAAAAATAGCATTAAATTTTCACTTACATGTTTGACAGTATATCCAACCAGCATCACATTTGCAATATAAGAAGCTCCAATATATAAAATAACCCAATCCATACATAAAAATCCATCCATCATCGAATAATATCTACCAAGGAAAAAATGTGAAGTTCTCTAATGAGAGAGAGATCCCAATCCAAGTGATGATACAAATGAATCCTTCCAACTCCTATTTATACACAAATTAGGATTTCAAATTACCCTATGGACCTACATTAAACATTAAAAATAAAATAATGTGAAAATTAACTAACCTTTGGTGACAAGCCCACCAAAATAGCTCACAAATGAAATAATAAGCCTCTAAGGAGATCAAATAATAATATATGCATGTCGTGGGGCCATCCAGGAGGCCCGATGAGGTCCATAAGTTCCATAATGAAGAATAAAATCCTCAAAATTGATGGAAAATGGGGTGGCCCCTTGTTTTCCAAACAATAAACATGTTGTGCTCCTAGTGGGTGTGGTAACACGCCAATGACCTCATGGGTCTCCGTATGAGTCGAAGATGTATGTAGACCATTTGTAAGAGCTCAGATGATGGAATGAATGCTTTAAAGTCATCGTACAAGACCTTGGACACCTACCAAGTGTGTGGCACTCATTGAGATAATGTACCAAATTCATCTTCCTCTCCAAAAGGTGGATCTCTAGCAATATCTTAACATCTGTGGGATCCATGGAGTGTTGTATACTATTGTGGATACCTATGGCTCTATACACACACCTTATATGTGTCAATGTAGCTCTCTGGAAGGTTAGAACCCAATATAGGGAGACCGAACCCAAATGGATGCCATTTTCAATATTTTATAAGATCCAATGTGTCCCATGTCCTTCCAGTACAACAATTCATTACAGTAATCATGTAAAAGAACTTATAAACCATGGAAAACAAGTGGACACTTCATAATTTCATGCCCTTCCATAGTGGGCTTTGGAATGTGTTAATGTCTCCCAACTCCAAAGGGGGTTATATTAGTACCTTATTAGGTGGTTTCTATGTTTAGAGGGTATAGTATGTCCAAGGTACATCCCTCAAATGGTGGTGGCATGTGAAAGAGGTGAAATGGAATACATAATGAAAGGGGAAATGTTGGGCCACATATTGGGGCACAAGGGTAGATAGAGAAAGGGAAGCCCACACCTGTTGGAAATTGGGTTCAATGCTCCCCGTGTGTTACGGGACATGTACTAACTGCCTCTTGTGGATACTAACTCTGGAGATTGTAGTAAAGACTAAGGCCTACGGGTTTTGGTCTAACAAAAATCCTGATTCCAACAAGTGGTATCAGAGCAACAGGTCTTGAGTTTGAAACTCAACCGGCTCGCGTTGGGGGGGATATTGTTGGACATTGGGTTCAACGCTCCCCATGTGTTTCGGGACATGGAATAACCGCCTCTCGTGGATCCTAACTCTGGCGATTGTAGTAGAGACTAAGGCCTGCAGGTTTTGGTCTAACAACAATCGTGATTCCAACAACACCTAGGTGCATAATGTGTAGGAGGGAGAAATTGTGGTACATGAGGTGCCATGGCCTTGATTTTTCCACCTTTATTTATATTCCTTTTGTCTTTTATGATTTTTCTTTGATTAAATGCTCGGGTCTCAAAGGACAAGAGTGTGATGTGTGAGATATAGCAGTGATTACCCCCTTTTTGGTAGGGCAGTTAATTTCCTTCCAATGGTTGGGACAATCATGGGTTCCTGAGTGACAAAGTATGCTCATCTAGGGACTATGGTACCAAGTTGATGGCCATGGGAATGGGGTAGATCTAATGTATTGAATTTTTCCCATGTGTTAATTATGTTTGTCTCAGCCATATTTTGCATTTGTGGTACATTTTCCTGTTGAGTGTGGCCATTTATGCTTTTACTTTTATTTTTAGATGATTCAACCTCCGAGGCATCATTCCAAGCCTGACCCAAGATAATGGCAAGGGAATGGGGAGGCTAAAACTATGTGGACCCAGAGAGGTAATGGGACCCAGGTGGGAGAGATGATGAATCGAGGTATAGTGAATGGAAAGGGGAGTGGTATATGCAAATAAGGGAGAAGGACCACACAATCAAACTTGGGGTTTCCCAAGTAGTACCACCCTAAAAGAAAATGGTCAGTAAAGGAGATCCCACGGGACTAAAATCCAAGGGTAGCATCCAAAAGAGATCAAGGGGAAAAAATCACAAACTAAACCCACTCTTTCTGCCGAATCCCCCCGTTATTCCATGCCCATAAGTGCCCATGATAAGTAAACCCAATACTCAATTACCAAATTAAAATACATACCTTTAGGTTTGGGAGGCCCTCCTTCAAACATACGATCAATACATATGGGTGAGGGACCACATGGCTGGCTCAAGTGGTGGATAAATGGCACAATGAGCTAGTTGAGGGCTACAAGGCATTGTTGGCTGCCAACTAAGGTTCATTATGGAGAAAACGATTGTCCGAGGGATATCACCCACGAAGTGGTGGGTAACATCTGCCTCTCTCGAAGAGGCGGGAAAAGATACTCAAATGGGAGGTCACGAGAACTACAAAAATCTCTTGGTCACCACAGACCTGTTATTTGCGCATATCAATGACCAAAACCATGGGGAAACATGTTTTTCATGGTGTCTTATGATCACCCATGCTCAATTTTAGGCCATAAAATCACAAGTAGTAAAAAATATGCATTTTTTAATCTAAATCCAATTAATCTATCATGAAAAATATCATATGATATTAGTTCTAGTGCAGAATATCAACATGCAATGGATCCTACTCTAACATTCATAACATACAATGTCAGGTACTAGGTATAATCGTAGACCCAATGCAATCAACATGTCAGTTGATAAATGAAATAACACATGCTTCCATGATGAACTTGACAATACAAAGGGGAATGATGAGGGGTTGTGAGAGCGAGAGGTGGGAAAACAAGAGACCCATATGTCATAGAAAGGAAAATGGAAGAAGGAATAAACATCAATCAAGAGGATTTAATTTGATCCTCCAACCAGGAGATGGAAATGTCAACGACCAAGTATATGAATCTTTGATGAAGAACTATCTCGGGCCTATCATTGTTAGGGTAATAAGGGGTAAATGACTCATAAATATTTAGGATGATACTATTTTTGTCATTGGGAAAACAAGAAGTGGAATCATCATTGTATTTGGGGAAAAACCATGATTCTTGTTTTTTTGTAATGGAAACTAGCTCTTCATCAAAACTAGGGGAACAAACCTTCTCACAAACATCCATCTCCAAGGCAAGGACAAAAAAATGGGAGGAATGCTCAACCATGAATAAAAACCCCATATTGGTGGCATAGATCAATGAAGCCTCTTCCTCAGTTTCCTTAACATTACAATCATCAGAATTACCCATGATTTCGAACGGCTCTTCTTTGATTAAATCATCTTGGAACATAAAGAAGTGACCCTTCCAATCACTAGGGAGGGATTCATAAGGGCCAACATTGTTGTTCCAAAGGGGAGGAGTATCTTCTTATTCTCTAAGTTCATTCCTATGGCTTTGAGAGAATATGGGGTCTTCATTTTTATAGTCATACCCAATTCCCCAATCAACAACCCAAGAGTCATTCATATATTCTTCATTTATTTGACTGTCATGATCTTCCTTAGAATCATACAATTATTCACTACATATTTGGTGTTGGTTAGGATGCCATTCATTCTCTTCTTTAGACATGTACGATGACCTTTCCTCCTTCATATGTTCTCGAAGAATGAGATCCAAGGTATTTACTAAATTATTTTGATGTAATTATTCAAGAAGAAGGTCATCGATATGAATCTTTTTATATTCACACTTCATGTTATGGAGTATTTCCAATTTCTCACAATATTAGGAGAAAATATCTTGTAAGTTATATGTAGCCATTAAATTCTTGCAAGAATTCTCACATTCCATCGTGTATTCTTGCAACATTGGAGGGCTCTCAGGGCCCAAATATTTGTTATCATAATCCTTAGAGGACTTGCTTCCAATTCATGAGTCTCTTTTTTGGCACTATCCTCAAGGTATGAATTAATCACTTGATCATGATGATTTGGAGAAGGGTCAAGACATTATTAATTAAGCACAAAACCATATTCAATAAATTCCTCCTCTTGAAGGGTCACATCCAATATTCGACATATCTATTCATGAGATTAGAAACATGACCCTTCATGCAACAAGAACTATGTAGTCAACATCGGAAGAGAAGGAATGCAAGACAACCAGTATTGGGGGCAACGGATAGGACAAAAAATTCCATTTGGTCACAAAGTTGAGTTAATTTTTCTTTAAAAGATACCTCATGAATCTTACCACATGGTTAGATACGAAATGTGGATCCCCATCGAACATTGGCATATTCTTCATGGATTTCAATGAGGGATATTTCAGGATCCCTATCATATGTATGGCAGGAATATATGTGGTCAACATGTTGTTGGTTCCTTAATGACATGGGAGTCGCCAGGGTGAATGAAATTTCCTTGAAAAATGTTTGCATCACCCTACAAGCATTGACCTTAGATATAAATGAAGAACTATGGTTTCGTTCTTCCAATGCAGTCGCTAAGAATGATATATCAATATTGTCGTATGTTTAACAAGACACATGTCTCATCCCCGAAAATGAAGCTAGAAATTTTACCACTCAAACCAGGGGACCTAAAAGGGGTTCCTAAGAGGGTAACTGCTAGGTTAAGGGCAACGATGGGGAATTAGCCCATTGTCACCACAACTAAGGATCCCTTCTCTTTATGAAATTTCACCGATGGGAGGAGACTTGACGATTTAGGAAGCCAATTATAAAGGAATATATCAAGAAATATGAGGGGAGTGACTCCTTATACCCTTCCCTTAGATAGAATGAAGGATAGAGCTTGCTTGCTTTTTAAGCAAGGGGCCTAGTTTTATAGGGAGAGGGGATGAGAATTTTAGTGTTGAGGGAGAGGAATATGGCTTGTGAAGAAGTTTCTCAATCCCTAAAATCCCTTTGAAACTTGGATTCCTAGGTAGTCCTTGATAAATAGTCTTTGGTGAAGAATGGGACCACACGAGGCCAAGTGTACCCAGCCCAGGTTTGGGTATGGATTTTGGAAACCAATGATGTTCATAACCTGACCAAGGTGAGGGGAAAGGATCAAGCAACAATTTTCACCCAAATATGTCAAATTGATCCTATTACGTACTAGCCTTTGGAATGCAAGGGCAAAACTTGATCTTAGAGCTAGGGCTTGGGATATCCTGAGATTCCACAATCAGATTTCCTTCAAATTTAGAAGAGATATAGGGGACCCACCAACGTAGTTTTACCTAGGATATTGAAGTTTTCTTTGTGGTCAATTTCCTAGGAAACTGATGCCCTAAGTGACCTAATGATGCTAGAGCTAGGAAAAAATGGAAAAGGTGAAAAATAGGGTTGAAATGATAACCCTTTGAGGGACCAGTGCCTGATTTCACTTGGGGATATGGAGTCAAGGAGAATGATGAAGACAAAATTTGTTTCTTGATCAAGGAGGCTTCAAAAGTCAACTTTTTCCAATGTTAGAGGAAAGTGAATAAAATTCACTTTACAGAATTTATACTTCATACAAATGGTGAAGGATTATTAATACAACATGATCTCTAGGAAATTTCATTCATTTGGCCCATACATAGAATAAGCTAAATAGACACATAATTCCACATTAAACACATGCAAAAATTATCCCTAATTATATTGAAGTCCCAATGTATGCAAAAAATGAAAAATAACGTTAAATTTGCACTTACATGTTAGAGAGTATATCCAACCAACATCAAATTTTCAATATAATAATATCCAAGATAGAAAATAACCTAATCCATACATCAAAATTCATCCATCATCCAAAAATATCCACCAAGGAAAAAATGTGAAATTCTTTAATGAGAGAGAGATCCCAATCCAAGTGATGATACGAATGAATCCATCCAACTCTTATTTATACACCAATTATGATTTTGAATTACCCTATCGGCCTACATTAACCCCTAAAAATAAAATAATGTGCAAATTAACTAACCTTTGGTGATGAGCGCATAAAAGTAGCTCACAAATGAAATAATAAGCCTCAGTAGGTCAAATAATAATCTATGCATGTAGTGGGGCCCTCCAAAAGGCTTGATGAGGTCCATAAGTTCAATAATGATGAATAATATCCTCAAAAGTGATGGAAAAGGGGGTGGCCCCTTGTTCTCCCAACAATAAACTTATGGTGCTCCCAGTGCGTGTGGGGACACACCAATGACTTCATGGGTTTCCATGTGGGTCAAATATTCCTGTAGACCATTTTTAAGGGCTTAAATGATGGAATGAATGTTTCCATGACATCGTACAAGACCTGAGACACTTGCCAAGTGTGTGGTGAACCTATGGGGCCAGTTGGGCATAGTGTACTAAATTCATCTTCCTTGTCCAAAAGGTGGATCTTTAACAGTATATGAACATCTCTTGGGATCCATGGAGTTTTTTCTACTGCTATGGAGGCCCATGGCTCTCTATGCACACCCTATATGTGCTAATGTATCCCTATGGAAGGTTAGGGCCACATATAGGGAGAAAAAACCCAAATTGACACCATCTGCAATTCTGTATAAGATCCAATGCATCCCATGGCCTTCTAGTACAATAATTTATTAAATTAATTGTGTAAAATATCTTAGAAACTGTAATGTTCCAAATTAGGAACAACTACACTACTGGGAATAATACAAGTTATTACCAATGTGGAGCTACAACAATATTTCTTGTACAGATGTAAAAACATTAAAAATTCAATAAAATATGCAGCAGCAACTTTATACAACGTTGTATAAGGAAAAAGGTGGGGAAAAGTGAGGATTTAGGCCCTAAAACGAGTGTATTCAGAGATCAGCGTAAAAATAAGATGGGAAAGTGGTTGGATCTGATAGCTAGAGTTATTAGAGACTCCCATATCGAATTTAATTATAAAAAAAAAAAAAAATTTGCTATGTTAAACAGTTCCTCCTTTCCTAACTAGGCTAGAAAACCCTGATTTCCCATGACTAGAAGTATGCAGAAATTTACTGAAGCATGTGAGCGTGATTTTTTGAAGGGTATAACTGAAATAAGTTCTGAACATTGACAAATAATATCAGATGCATAACTCATAAATTTTACAGAAGAAGAATGAAATAATACAAGAGAAATCCTCAGAAATGAGGTGCTATAACCATGACAAAAGACTGCATAACCATGACAGCATTATTTTTAGGGCTGAAGCAGCATTTTATTGATTCTTCAGATCTATATCAGATCTGTACATAAAAATATAGTTCCAATACAGATCCATGTACAAGAAAGACTGATCTATACATTCCCCTTGGGGATTTGCCCAAAACATGAAGCACCAAAAGTAGATCTGAGATCTAAGAATGCAGATCTGCAAAATGATTCAAAAATAACTGAATCAGGTACATATAGAATATCAAATATGAAATAGAACATATATTGGTTGGCCAATCTATGGATCACCACAGTGAGGGAAGAATCCCAACACCGGAGATCTCTTCTCCAAAATGCAAGCAAAGCACCCTGCAGTTGTAGATCTGCAAATAACGTTGTCTTAGGGAGAGAACAACGATGTAGCTTCTGAAGATGATTTGGCCTGATGCCAAGATGTATATCTGAAGTATAATCATCTAATTAACTCTTCCAAAAGGTTAAAATACACACTCACTGAGAAGAGCCACTATTATCATCTAGATCTGAACAGATCTAGTCTTCCACTTGTTGCAGCTCACAAGACAACTCAACCCTCAACATGAGCAGCACTGTAATGTAAGGTGAAGCTTGGCCCAAGCCTAATAGTGGACAAGTTTAGCACAATTCTCCTCTAAGAGCTGCTCAAGGAAGGAGGTGGGATTCCTGAACAGGAATGCCCAACAAGAGATGTCTAACAGACAATTCCTTGTGAAATGATAATCTTCAACAAACCTTTCCTTGCTTCCCTCCTCTTCTTTTTATAAGATAGGAGTCTTTCCAAGCCCTAAACCACCTTGAATCACTTAACCTTTTTCACATTACAACCTCCTTCTAGAACTGCGTTGTCCCTCAAAGAGGTTCAATGCATCTAGACTGTGTTGTTTGACTTGGTCAAAGATGACCCATTCTTGTGATTTAACCCATTCACACCTGTAGGAGTTTATTTGTATAGCCCAAATATGTCTTTGTTCACATAGGCATTGATTTATTCTCGGTTTTCAGGAGTTTTACATGTCCTCCTTTACAATTTATTCATCAATTATGAAATGCAAAAATAAACAAGTCAAAATTAATGTTCCTATTAGCTGAGGCTAATTTAGGAACATTACAGTCTCCCCCTCCCAAATGTTGCTTATCCTCAAGCAACTGCAAGGGTGCTGCAAAACTTCCCCTTCTCCTCTTGTGGCCTCCTCATCTATTAGTCTCCACCATTGCTCTAAATCTTCTGCGATAGCTCTGTCTTCCAATGGTCCTCCCTCAATATGCAAGTTAGCCTTTGATGAATAAACCCAAGGGCTCTCATCATGAAGAAATGGAAGGTTGTTGTGGAAACCTTCTTGCTGATCCATGGCCTCCTCAAGATAGAAGTGATGACAATCATGGGGATTTTCATGATCCATGAAAGACTCCCATCTCCATGCTATCATCCAAATGAAGTGGATCACCTCCCAGCTTGTCAATCCATAGAAAAACTCCTCCCCAATACATATGAGAGGCATGTTATTAATAAACATATGGCTCACTTTACAAAGAGACAAGTGATCTATCATAGTGGCCATACCAAATCTCATGCTCCCATTGAAGCATGCAATGCAAAAAGAGTGGGGAACTCCTTTCTCTAAGGGCACATCCAACAAGTGTGCCTCTCCTCCAACTATGCCCCCAACAAATATAAGGACATCTTTAGCTTGTGGGATCATGATTAGGAGCATGCTAGCTGCCATGTATGATAAATGAGAAGGAAGATGTTCCCTCATGTGCAACCAGCATAGTTTTATCCTTAACTTCCATAGAATAGGATGTGACAAGTGCCTTCCCCAACACTTGTTTGCTGCCTCATGCCTTTGGAATTCTTGGAGAATGTACATCATGGTTGGTGTAAAAGAATCACACCAAGAGGAATATAATAGCTTCCCAAGGTTCTCCAAGGAATGTCCTGCATCAACATAGTTCATGACCTTGAGTGGCCCATGAAACCCATCATACTTAGTGCCCCATATTGGCACAATATCCTGCAAATAAGTGTTAGAAAAATATAATCATATAGGAGATACATGATAATGCTCAAGAGGATGAGCCTCTCTATATACTTTTTTTACATTAGTGGGGTAACTCATGGACGAAATGGATAAGGAGATGTGAATGATGGCTCTTCCCAAGAGCTATGCTCCTCCTTCTCTACCAAGTAATCCATGCACATATTCATGTGAGAGTGCACCTCTTCTTTGAAACCTTCTAATATGAATCCACCCAAGAGAGTATGATATGCTTTGAAAAAACCAGTGGGTTTGGAAATCAGGATTTCATAGATGGCATCAAGTAGTCCCTCCTTGAGTTTGGAGTCACTAACGAAAAGAATAAGATTATAGAAATAGATAACTCCATCTACCACCTTGAACCTCTCATCCTTTACTTCCCCTTCAAGAACCCCCCTTGTGAAAAGGTCCTTGGAGTATTCCATCATGAGTTGGGAATCCCAACAAGGATCCAAGCTCTCCAAGAATGACAGCACTATAGAGGTCTGAAATGCTGCCCCTATCATATCATGGCTCCTATATTTGACATCCTTGATATGAAAATCACATATGGGAGTATCAAAATCTCCTCTTTGCTGCCCCACTTGTAGCTTATCTTGTTCAAGACAAGATTGAAGCATATGGAAATCAACTTCCCCTCGGAAATTCCTTGTCTTCCAAAACTTCCTCCTTTTGGGCCATTCATACAAGAGGGTTAGGATTCCCTTGCTATGTTCAGAAATATTCTTTGTGAATGAAGAGATCATGGGCTGCCCCAAAGATATGGAGTTTCCATGTGTCCTCATGCTTATGCCATCATAGATCTCTGATTTATCCTCTCTCAGCACAGATATCTGAGTGGGAGTTAGCAATGCCCCTTTCAGGAAATTGCTCATCTCTCTTCTGAATTCATAAGAGATTCTCTACACTGTGCTAGCTTCTCCCAAGGCTCCATCCTTAGCCAAGTATGAATATGCTGCCCATAGTTGAGAGAACACTTTATATTTCCTCCTATCAAGAGGTGCTCCTGGTAAAGTACCTCCTTGCAAAGAGGTGTCAAGGCATAGAGTAGCATGTGGATGCAAATAGACAGATTTTCCCCCACCTTTACTGCATAGGTCCTCTTGCCTTCTTTGTGCCTCCAAGATTGGAAACAGAGAAGGGTTCATGCTCTTCATCATGTGATGCCCTTCCTCCTCTTTTCCTCCTCCTATCTTCAAGATCTCATCATTTGACAATGATGGTGCATGATGCTCAAGTGCTATGCCAAGAGCTCTATGTGTGAGACCTTGTGGAACTCCTTGCAAGAGTGCAAGAGTTTCTTCCCTTGGAGCAAGTGCTCGAAATTCATCTTCATGAGGTAGTTGAGGTGCCTTTTTTTTTACTGCGTTATCATCTCCTGCCTTCTCCTCCTCTTCAATAACTGAAATTGTCCCATCATCAATGAGAGACATTAGATCTTGGTCATCTATTGAAGGAGAAACCTTCATGCTTTCCTCTTGAGAAGAGGACCCTTCACTCAATGGAGATTTTTCCCTTGGCAAGGCATCAAACAAACTTACACCTTCTTTCATGGTCTTCAAAAATGGAGTTGAATTCATAGACCCTTCCAACTCATGCAAAATATTTGTTTGAAGTGGTTTGATGGTGTCAACAAAAGATGATACACATGGAGCTTCGTCAAACCTTTCTATCAATCTTGCAATAAACCTTGCATAAGTAGGTGTATTGGAATTCTTCAAGTAAAAAGACTCAAATAACCACCAATCATATGCTTTACCTTCAAAATGCAGCGTTGTTTCTTTTATGGCTTCAATCTCTGAAACTTGATGTTGTTGCACAAAGTTATCCAGCTGAGTCCTCCACCCAAACTCTGATTGGACATTTAGGTGATCCATCAAAGATAGATAGATAGAATATACCCTTACCATGTTGATCCTCATTTGTGACTTTTCCCTCCTTGATCTTGCAGAAACCTTGGAATTTCAAGTTATCTTTGAACTCCTTGGACTGAGCTTCATACTCCTCCAAATACTCTCTAAGAGTCTACTTCTTAGGCACACCTCCTTTCTTCCTCTTCATGAAGAAATCACAGATAGAATGCAGAATATTTGGTGATATGCCTGAGTGCACATATCCAGTAGATGAGGATTCAGAATTTTCCTCATGTATAGATCTTTTAGATCTGATTAGAAGATCTTTCTGCTCTTGAAACTTTCTAAGAGTTTCACTGCTCCTTCTTTCTTCTTCTTGTTCAACCTCCTTAGAGAGGTTATTCTTAGATCTGAAAGATTATGAGAGTAAACCCATATTATTAATCATTCTGACCTTTCTCCTTGCTGTACAGTACTTTGCCTTGAAGCCACAGGCTGAGCCAAATATCTTGCTCCAATACCACTGTATTGTTCCAAATTAGGAACAGGCACACTATTGGGAATAATATGAGTTATTATCAATGTGGAGCTACAGAAATATGTCTTTTACAGATTTAAAAACACTTAACCTTCAATAAAATATGCATCAGCAACTTTATACAGCGTTTTATAAGGCAAAAGGTGGGGAAAAGTGAGGATTAAGGCCCTAAAACGAGTGTATTCAGATATATGCATAAAAATAATATGGGAAAGTGGTTTTATATGATAGCTAGGGTTATGAGGGACTCCCATGTCGAATTTCAGAAAAAAAAAATAAGTTTTTCTATGTTAAACAGTTCCTCCTTTCCTAACTAGGCTAGAAAACCCTGGTTTCCCATGACTAGAAGTATGCAAAAATTTATTGAAGCATGTGAGTGTGATTTTCTGAAGGGTATGACTGAAATAAGGTCTGAAATTGAAAAATAATATCAGAGGCATAACTCATACATTTTACAGAAGAAGAATGAAAGAATATAGGAGAAATCCTCAGAAATGAGGTGCTACAACCATGACAAAAGACTGCATAACCATGACAGCGTTATTTTTAGGGCTGAAGCAGTAGTTTATTGATTCTTCATATCTAGATCATATCTATACATAAAAATATAGTTCTAATACAGATCCATGTACAAGAAATGCTGATCTATACATTCCCCTTGGGGATTTCCTCAAAACATGAAGCACCGGAAGTAGATCTGAGATCTAAGAATGCAGATCTGAAAAATGATTTAGAAAATAATAGAATCATGTACATGTATAATATCAGATCTGAAATATAACATATATTGGTTGGCCAATCTATGGATCACCACAGTGAGGGAAGAATCCCAACACCGGAGATCTCTTCTCCAAAATGCAAGTAAAGCACCCTGCAGCTGTAGATCTGCAAATAACATTGTCTTAGGGAGAGAACAGTGTTGTAGCTTCTGAATATTATTTGGCCTGATGCCAAGATGTATATCTGAAGTATAATCAGCTAATGAGCTCTTCCAGGAGGTTAAAATACACACTCACTGAGAAGAGCCACTGCTATCATCTAGATCTAAACAGATCTAGTCTTCCACTTGCTGCAGCTCACAAGACAGCTCAACCCTCAACATGAGCAGCGCTGTAATGTAAGGTGAAGCTTGGCCCAAGCCTGATAGTGGACAATTTTAGCACAATTATCCTCCAAGAGCTGCTCAAGGAAGGAGGTGGGATTCCTGAACAGGAATGCCCAACAAGGGATGTCTAGCAGTCATTTCCTTGTGAAATGATAATATTCAAAAACCCTTTCCTTGCTACCCTCCTCTTCCTTTTATAAGATACGAGTCCCAAACCCTAAACCTCCTTGAATCACTTAACCTTTTTCACATTACAACCTCCTTCTAAAACTACGTTGTCCCTCAAAGAGGTTTAATGCATCTAGAATGCGTTGTTTGACTTGGTCAAAGATGACCCATTCTTGTGATTTAACCCATTCACACCTGTAGGATTTTATTTATATAGCCCATATATGTCTTTGTTCACATAGGCATTGATTTATTCTTGGTTTTCAGGATTTTTACATGTCCTCCTTTACAATTTATTCATCAATTATGAATTGCAAAAATAAACAAGGCAAAAATTAATGTTCCTATTATCTGAGGCTAATTTAGGAACATTACAGAAACCATGGAAAACATGTGGACACTTCATAATGGAATTCCCTTCCATAGTGGGCTTTGGCATATGCTAATGTCTCCCAGCTCCAAAGAGGGTTAGCCAGGTACCTTATTAGGTGGTTTCTACCTTTAGAGGGGATAGTATGTCCAAGTTACATACCTAAAATGGTGGTGGCATGTGATAAAGAGATGAAATGGAATAGGTAATGAGAGGGGAAATGATGGGCCACATATCGGGGCACAAGGGTAGCTAGAGAAAGGAAAGCCCACACCTAGGTGCATAATGTGAAGGAGGGAGAAATCACGGTACATGAGGTGCAACGACCTTGATTTTTCCACCCTTATTTATATTCCTTTTTCCTTTTATAATTTTTCTTTGATTAACTTCTCGGGGCTCAAAGGAGAAGAGCCTGATGTATAAGATATAGCAACGATAATCCCCTTTTTGGTAGGGCAGTTCATTTTCCTTCAGGGATTGGGACAATCATGGGTTCCTAAGTGATAAAGGAGGCTCATCTAGGGCTTATAGGACCAAGTTGATGGACATGGACATGGGGTGGAGCTCAAGTATTGGTGTTTTACCACGTGCTAATTATGCTTGTCCCGACCATATTTTGCATTTTGTGGTAAATTTTCTTGTTGAATGTGGCCATTTATGCTTTTATTTTTCTTTTTATATGCTTCACCCTTTGAGGCATCGTTCCAAGCCTGACCCAAGGTGAGTGCAAGGGAATGGGTAGGATAACTCTATGTGGACCTACAGAGGTAATGTGGACCCATGTGGGATAGATGATGAATGGGGGTATAGTGAATGGAAATGGGAGTGCTATATGCGAATAAGGGAGCAGGACCACACAACCAAAGTCGGGGTTTCCCAAGGAGATCCCACAGAACTAAAATCCAAGGGTAACATCCAAAAGAGTTCAAGGGGACATAAGAACAAACTATGCCCACTCTTTCTATCAAATCCCCCCACCAGTCCATTCCCACAATTGTCCATGATAAGTAAACCCAATACTCAATTACCAAATGAAAAGACATACCTTTAGGTTTATAAGTTTCTACTTCAAACATACGATCAATACATATGGGTGAGGGACCACATGGCTGGCTCAGGTGGTGGAGAAATGGAAAAATGAGCTAGTTGAAGGTTTTTGGTTGTTGATTGAGGTCCATCATGGAGAAAAAATTTCTCCTAGGGATATCACCCACGAAGTGTTGGGTAACAGGAACTATATATTTTTGAATAGATCTTGGTGACTGGAATTATAATTAGAAACTATGATTATTGTCAGTAAGCATGGAAATGAAGAGAAATTGTTGAGGAAACTTACCATAAATGTAGAACAAATTGAGACGAGTACTATTCTCATGATTCCTTCTTTCAGGAACGAAAATTTCATCCTTTCTCATTGTACTTCCTCAACACTCAGCAAGAATGGGGTCCCATCTCTGTCCAAGTCCAAGTTGTAACAATGACTTATTAAATCATGGGTTTCATGCATGGGTCATCATTATATTAGTCAAAGTCCTGATTGTGGAATCCTAGGATTAATATTGAGTCAATAAAGTTATCGTACATTTAAAGAGACCCTTATTGGGCTTTTGAATCCCTTAAAATTTTTTATTATTGAGTCAAATATGATTTATGTCACCTCCACACCAATTCGGCCTAAAGGAGATCAAGTTGGCCTAAAGGAGACCAATTCAACCTCACCCGGAGCCTATAAATAGAAGGAGATCTAATTCATTTGGAGTATCTCACCTCAAGCAAGTTCGATATCTCTTTGGAAGCATGAAAAAGTGCGTAGTGGGTCAAGGAAGCCAAAAGGAGAGCGATTTGGGTCAAAGTAAAAAAGAATAATAAAATCAAAGTTTTGGTGCTAATCTCTCTCTCTCTCTCATGCCCTAGTTTGGGAGATCGAAGTATTTTTTTGTTATTACTGCTAGTTTCTTCCTCATGTAATAAGTTGTTGCATAGTCAAAGCTGTTGGTGACAAGTTGCTGCTACTATTGGGTCGAAGATCTAAAAAGGTTGACTTTATGTGGAGGAAAGGTTTGGCTTATGTCTAGGGTGAAGAGTCTAAAATAAAACTATTGAAGGAAGAGAATTTTGAATGGGCTTTCCCCTAGAGAGGGGTTTTTCCTTGAATAGTTCTTACATCTTGTATCTTGTGTTTTTGTGATCTTCATGCACACATAATTTGGGAATTTTTTGATGAAATATAATCTAATATAGAATTAAAATAATCCAACATAATTTACAAGTAATTATCAAGAAATAGGAATCAAGCCCTAATCGACTTGCCTTGATTTCTCAACATGGTATCAGAGCTAAGGTCAAGAAAGGTTTAAGATCACTTTGTTGGCTCAAAAGGAATGGACATGGAATCTCCCTCTTTAATAAGCTATATAAGAATAGGTATCAACACTACTGGAAAATGTATCAAGAAAGTCATCCACTATCTATTCAACAAGTTCAAAAGTCAAGGATTCTTCTTGCAGGTTCTCTTAGTGATGACAATGCATGGATCATTGATAGTGTAGCATCAAGGCACCTGCCAGAAGAAATTAACCAACTTCATACACTATCAAAGGAGCCATATTCTCATGCAGTGGAATTGGGTAACAACAAAAGCTATGATGTTAGAGACTTGGGATCAACATTGTTGAAGTTGGAAAATGGATCAAAATTGTACCTCATCGATATACTATATGTTCTAGGTTCGAAAAATAATTTTCTTTCTATTTCTTGTTTAGAAGATAAAGGGGATATATTTTCTTTTTTTGATGGAAAAGCATTGGTTTGGGTAAAATACTCTAGCATTGATCAAGCTATAGTTATTGGAATTTGTGAAGGAAGCTTATATAGAGTCATCACACCACCTCTTGAAGCTTTGGTTCATATGGAAATTAGTCCCATTGAGCTATGGAATAGGAGAAATGGTCATCTAAACTACAAGGTTATTCCTACTCTCAATTAACTGGTTCATGGCATCCCCGATATCAAGGAAGATCAAAAAGGTGTGTGCAAGGGATGTTGTTTTGGAAAACGTACAATAAATCCATTTACAAATAGTAAAAATAGGTCTAAATAAATATTAGACCTCATTCACTCTGATGTGTGTGGTCCCATGTTTGAAAAATCACTTGGAGGTAATCTATACTATGTAACATTTGTAGATGATCATTCTAGAAAGACATGGATTTACCTTCGCAAGACAAAGGATGAATTATTTGAGAATTTCAAGGAGTTTCAATCTCAAGTGGAAACCCTAACTTAAATAAAGATAAAGACTAAGATCCAACAATGGTGGGGAATACACTTCTAAGGAATTGATTTCATATTGTAAGAAAAAGGGAATTAAGAGGGATATACGTGTTCCATACTATCTCGAACAAAATGGAGTTGCTGAAAGAAAGAATAGGTCAATTGAGGAAGACATTAAAATAATTCTTCTTGATCAAGACCTACAAAATTTATTATGGGGAGAAGTAGCAATGACACTTGTATACATTCAAAATAGAAGTCCTCATAGAAGTATTAAGAACATAACTCTCGAATAAGTATTCACAGGAAATAAGTCAAGTGTGGATCAACTAAGATTCTTTGGAAGCCCTACCTACATCCATGTTCCAAAGGACAAGTGGGATAAGTTGGATTATACTAACATCAATGGAATATTAGTTTGATATAGTCTCTCCTCAAAAGCATATATAATTTACATCAAGGAAGACACATTGGAGTAAGAATGGATGTTATATTTGATGAAAATCAAGCTTACAATAAATCAAAGGATATTCCTATTGATTATGATGATGAAGAAACTCCAATATTCGAAGAAGAAGAAGTACACCACGAAAACCATACTGCAAATCAAGAAGAAGAAGAAGGACCAAGTGATCGCATTCAACCTATGATCATCCATACCATAAGGAAAAGGACAAATTGGTTAAAATCTACTTTGGAAGATGTTGAAGGATGTGAAGCTACGAAAGCAACCTTTAGAGAAAGTAAAAAACAAAAGAGATATTTTGGATATGATGCATGTATGACAAAGTTAATTGAAGTTGAACCATCTACATTTGAGGAAGTTGCTCATTAGGAAGTTTGGAAGAAGGAGATGTAGGAATAATATCAATCCATTATGAAGAATGGGGTTCGAGAAATAATTCCCAGACCTAGCGACAAATCGGTTGTCACATCTAAATGGATATACAATATCAAACATGTTATTGATGGGAGAATAGACAAGTACAAAGAGAGATTCATTGCTAGGGTTTTCTCTCAAAAGGAAGGCATAGATTATGAAGAAACATTTTCACCCACAACAAGGTATGCTACTATTAGATATTTGGTTTCATTGGATGCTACAATGGGTTGGAATATCCATCAAATGGATGTGAAGACCACATTTTTTAATGGTACCATTCATGAGGAAGTGTACATCGAATAACTCGAAGGATTTTAAGTGAATAACAGGGACTCTCATGTGTGTAGACTCAAGAGGGCCCTATATGGCTTGAAGCAATATCCTAGGGCATGGCATGTGAGAAGGATGCATATCTCTTAAGAATCCAATTCGTTAAGAGCAGTGTATATCCAAATCTCTACATCAAGGTTGTGAATAATGAGCTCATCATTATTCTATTATATGTGGATGAACTATTCATCATTGGTGTGTAGAAAATAATTCAAGAGTGAAAGAAGATGTTAGGCGCTGAATTTGAGATCAAGGATCTAGGATTGATGCACTACTACCTGGGTCTAGAAGTATGAAAAAACCTGGGGAGATGTATTTGTGGCAAGGAACGTACAGCATAAATTTTTTGCAAAAATTCAAGATGATTGACTGGAAGCCCATGCCTACTCCTATGATCACCAATCTCAAGAAATTTTGAGGTTCTGACTCAGGTCTCATGAATCCTACCTCGTATCGTTAATTGGTGGGATATCTAATGTATCTGGTAAACACTAAGTTAGATATATGTTTTGAAGTAAACATTCTTATTTAGTTTCAGTTGGAGCCTCGTCATGATCACTGGATAGCTTCCAAACAAATATTGAGGTATCTTGATGGCACTAAAAATCACTTGCTAAAATATGATAGTAAGGAAGTCAAGCTAATTGGCTTCACAAATTATGATTGGGGTGGTTGTGAGACTGATGGAAGAAGCACTATAGGTAGATTTTTTAGTCTGCAGTCTAATATGATTTCATGGATGAGTAGTGTTATCACTCCTTCCCGCCTACACCTACCTACAAGTTAGTGAGAAAAATCCCTCAACCCCACAAGGTGTGGTTGGTGGCAAGGAACTCAGAGAATGGGTTATACCATCAATCCCAACTCTCTCTATTTTAGCTCTCTCCTAGTTCATCTAGGGGGGGGTGGTCCCTAAAATTAAGAAACTAAGTTAAAATAATATGAAGTTCTAGGAGATTCAGATAGAGTGAAGAATGGATTACTTTTTAGATATTTATGAGTATTTATGAGCAAATTTGAAATAATAATGATAAACCATACAACCAGTGCCTTACAAATAACTTTCTCAAAAGTAAAACAAATTCTCTCAAAAGGATGAGATCATAGTAATCCTGAAATGGAAACAAAAGTTGTTAGCACAAGATATTTGCAAAATAAAAATAATTATGAGATAACCAAATCACAACACTAAAACATATCTTTCCACAGTTAGAAAAAACTAAAGAAATGTTACATGCTAAATATGAAATTAGACTTTGCGAATATGGAAAGAAATCATCACAATAATTGCATAAGATCCAAAACCATTAAGAGACAAGAAAAAGGAAATGTGATGGAGAGTGCTCTTGCTTAATTTTGGTTAATTATCTCTACAAAAAACATTTCAAATCAAATCTTCAATCCCTAGACCTCACCCTTTCCCAAATCATGTGGATCTCATAGTGAGGAGTCAATAGAGGAGTAGAGCCTCCCTAAAGGTCTATACAGCCAACTTATGTTGGAGGTAAAGTTTTAATGAGTGTTGGTATGAAATCGATGTTGAGTTATCCCAGTTAAATGATACATGCAATGTTCCACATGAGATGAGATAATGCTCACTTGCAATAGTGAACCAAACTTTGAGAGACAAATGGAAATAGACTTATGTGTGTTGTAGCATTAATAGGAAAGTGGAATGAAATAAGTTCTCATTAAGATACAATATTTTTACTTGAAGAAAATGTTTCAATAGTTCATCAAAATGTTAAACATGCATGGACTAAACAATGAAGCAAAACCATTAAATTAATTGAAACTTGTCAACCATGTAAATTACTCACACATAGGAATGGAGATTTCCTCAATTTGAAGCATTTGGAGTCATGCATGTAAGTTTAATTAAACACAATTTTTAGTGAGATGGATGTAGAGTGCATTAATTGTTAATTCTTTAGCACGCATGAGATGAAAATTAGACAATGAGTTGATCCACCCAAGAATTTCCTTCCTCTTTAGCCAATGAAGGGGGGTACCATGGGGAAAAAATCCAAAGCTCCCTCAAGAAAAAAAGGTTACTTTATTAGTGATTAAAAATGAGAAAAATGAGCCTCTAAGAAGGTTTCCCAAAAGAGATCCTTTTACAAATATAGAGCTTGGGAAAAGCTAGATCTCCTCCTCAAATATGACAAAAAAATCGCATGGGACACACCTTCAAAAAATAAATTTTACAAGCTCAAATCCCCACGACCAAGGTGATATTTCTAATGTCCTTAAGGTACTCATGCCCTTCCTAAAAATCATTCTTTAAGTTAGTGGAAGGCTTTTCATGTAAGGAGGATCAATATTTTTTTGCTATCTCCTCTTCAAGCTCCTTGTTGTCCACGCTCAAGCTTATGGGATGCAAAAGAAAATCAAATTTTAGAGAAAAATAAACAATATTTGAAGTAAAAACTAGTATACAAAGACACTATCCCAAGGAATGGAAGTGAACCCCCATTCTTGTCTATTTTAGAAAACACTCTTGAGATAGAAAATATTACTCTAAAACGCTCTACAAAGGAAATATTTTGGATTTTAAAATTTAAATTTGATGATCAAGTAGCTTAGAGGAAAATGACACTCCCTTTTAGTTTCTTGTTGGATGCAAAACTTGGAGTTGGAGAAACTGAGTCTTCGATCGTTGTGAGTCTAGGAACGATTTAGTCTATTTGAGACGTTTCCCATGCCGAGATGGAATTCCTGCACACAATGTAAAATTAATCTTCCCTAAACACTTGGAATCAAATTTTAACTCGCAATATGATTAAAACATTAAATGAAACAAGATAAACTAAGCATTCCACCTAAAATGTCTTATCAAGCTTACTTCTAAGATAATGCTCTAAAAAAATGACACATGCAAGATAGCTTGCATGCACCAATCCACGCTATATGGAAAATATGAATTAAAATAGATAAAACATCTAAGGAAATGAAAGATTAATAAACACAAACACAGAAAGGAATCACCTCATAACGCCAAGAGAACATCTACTTCGTAACCCCAAAGTTTTGATTTTATTAATATGCAAATACAAAATGAGAGAGTTTCCTAAAGCCCAATAGCTCATAACATGATTACAAATGAGAGCCCAAGGCTCACTTATATAAGATAATGGGAGAAAAAAACCTCCCAGAGTAATACTCACTTATTGGAAAAGACTCAAGCTACCTAGGTATGTTACAGACTCAATACTGACTCAAAACACATCATTACTAACATCACTTATTACAATTCTCCATAGGGCGTGGAATTTGGGTACAAGAGAAAATTATGAGAAGTATAAGTAGAGTTTAAAAAATATGGTGAACTGATGACATCTGATGATATCTTATGGTTCAAGTGTCCTTTGGTTCATCCTTAGGAATGGAGTATTCATATAATCATCAAGAGCCACTCCAGTGGTCAACAAGTAGAAATCAAGATGTTGTTTCTTTAAGTAGTGCTGAGGAAAAACATGTAGATGCATGTGAAGTAAGAAAGGATGTTTTTTGGTTAAGGAAGCTCCTGACAGATTTGTTCAAGAAGTCTCTGGATCCTACTGTGATTAATTATGAAAATCAAAGTTGTATCAAGATGTATGGAGATCCCTTGTTTCATGTTAGCTCGAAGCATATCAACAATAAATCCACTTTATTAGGAACTTGGTGCAGGATGGGATCGTGAAGTTGGAGTATGTCTCAAAAGATGAACATGTAGCAAACATACTAGCAAAGTATCTTCCTAATAATAAGTTCTAATATCTAAGAAACATGCTTGGTTTAGTAGATATTGTTGATTGTATTGATGATAAGAAATTGGAAGATATTTTTTGAGGCTTTGTGAGTGAATCATTTCTTGGGAGGAAATTAGGTCGACACTTTTTCTTGATGTCTAGGTCCCAAATTAGGGAGGGTGGAATTGGTCAAATGTGCATCTAGATCCCTGGGTTGGTGGTTAGTAAGTAACTCTGATGGTACCTAGAGAGGCTAAAAGCATTAGTCCACCTTAGTCCCACTTGGATATATTTCCTTGGTTAGGAATTTAATTCATGGCATTGCGGTGCCTAAACTATTGAGATACCAATGCATAGATTTCCCTGGTCAGGAATCTAATCCATGACATTTCGGTGCATAAAATCTTCATAGTTCATATAGTTTGACATCTTCCATTGTATTTGTATACTATGAATACCTCCCTAGTTAAGAGGGAGTGTTGAATAATGTAACTAGGTTCAGTATTCATAAAATGTATTTGAGTCATTATGTAATGTACTTGTCAAAAGAATAAAGAAAATAATTTTTATTATTGTAACAATGACTTATTAAAGCATGGGTTTCATTCTTGGGTCATCATTATATTAGTAAAATTCCCCATTGTGGACTCCTAGGATTAATATTGAGTCAATAGAGTCATTGTACATTTAAAGAGACCCTTCTTGGGCTTTTGAATCATATAAAAATGCTTATTATTGAGTCAAATATGATTTATGTCACCTCCACACCAAGTCGGCCTAAAAGAGATCAAGTCGTCCTAAAGGAGACCAATTCGACCTCACCTGGAGCCTATAAATAGAAGGAGATCGAATTCATTTAGAGCATCTCATCTCAAGCAAGTTCGATATCTCTTTCGAAGGCGGAAAAAGTGTGATGTGGATCAAGGAAGCCAAAAGGAGTTCGAGTTCTGTCAAAGTCAAAGAGAATAATAATTTTTTTTTTCTACTATCTCTCTCTCTCTCTCTCTCCCTCTCTCTCTCATTCCCTAGTTTGGGAGATTGAAGTCTTTTGTTTTGTTGCTTCCAGTTGTTTCCTGATGCCATAAGTTTTTGCAAAGTCAAATTTTTCAGGGACAAGTTGTTGCTGCTATTGGGTTGAATATATGGAAAGGCTGACTTGGTGTGGAGGAAAGGTTTGGTCTATCTCTAGGGTGAAGAGTCTCAAAGAAAACTATTGAAGGAAGAGAATTTTGACTGGGTTTTCCCCTAGAGAGGGTTTTTTCCCTAACATAGTGCCTACATCTTGTATCTTGTGTTTTTGTGATCTTCATACACATAGTTTGGTAATTGCTTGATGAAAGTTAATATAATAAAGAAGTAAAATAAGACAACATAATTCACAAGTAATTATCAATAAAGAGGAATCAAACCCTAATATACTTGCATTGACTTCATAACAGAATGGTCCAGGGGAAAATCCTCTCCTCATAAGCCATAAAGGAATTTGGGTAGGTCATGTTGAATTGACTAGAGGAGATTGATACATTTACCTAAGGAGCCATAAAGGACTTTTGTTGGGCCATGTTGATTTGGCCAGGGGTAAATGGCCTAGGATACTCACATTTCCTACTCCAGGATGGAGTGATTTATAGACATGCATCAACATAGAAAGCTCATGAGATATTCTTGCAAAGGATAAATTTTAGTAAAGGGAAAATATGTTATAGCCCATGATAATACCTTCCTCTCTAAAAGGGAGTGTTTATTTTTTTGTGGCAACAACAAGTATTCCCGCATACCAAGAGATCGCCTAATTCAACCCAGAAGAATTGTGAAAATTAAAATAAAAATTTTATTCTTTTTCCATTATGTAGGCTCAAAAAGGACAAGTTGGCACCACCATGAAAGGTTGTGTCCCTTAGTCAAAATTCAACCCATTCGACTTGTATATATACATGATGTGACACTTCAATTTATCAGTCATTAATCATCGTCCTCTCTCTTCTAGAGCAACCAAATGTGTTAATAGGAGGCTGAATTGACTGAAACTTGACGAAGTTTGACCATTAACTAGAGGTGACCACAATCATCATATTTGATCGCAAGTCGAGTTGACTACAAGACCGAGATTGAATGAAAGATTAAATTTTATTGCTTGAATCGTGTTGACTTGTTGAAAATTGACCAAGTTTGATTGGTGTTTTAGCTTGGATTTTGACACATATTTATAAACCTTTTTGAAGAATAATTTCTCTTAGAAGAAAAATTTGTTGGGTTTTCTCCCATGTTTGGGTTTCCTAGAGAAAAATTGTTTTCTTTATTATAGATGGTTGTCTCTTTATGATATTATGGTTTCAATGAATTTACTGTTCATATTTTTTGTATATAATTTCCCAATGATATCAGAGGCATAAGATAAATTGTTAAATATCATTAGGTACTAATTAACATATTATAAAATTGGTTTCTATTGTGGATATTGTATAAAAATCAACAAAGAAGACCACAAAACTTTGATTATCACATTGTTGCAGGTGATCTTGAACACCCAAAGCTGTACACAATAAAAAATAAAACAAAAACCATTTCTAATTGATAAGTATGATGCATAGGAGCATTATGTCAAGCCAAAATGGAAGGTTTAATATGAATATACATTTCTAAGTGACCTTCTAGGCTCTAATGCCACTAGTAGACACATAAAATGAAAAATGATCAATAATAACCATGTGATGCATTATTCAATAATAAGATGCACATAAATACAAAAAACAATTCACCCTTGGTTTCATTTTCCAAGATACCTATTGGACTCCTCACAACTCTTAAACTTCACTTGAGGATTTTTACCTTTCACATGAGTGAATATTCTAAGTTTATACAACCTTTAAGGATTATGTTTCCAACAGAAACCTTTCCCTAGCTCAACTTGATGGGGACATAAGGTGATTGATGTGGAGGGATGAATCCCTCTATTGTAAGGTAAATTTACATGAGGATGGTGTTGACTAATAATGCATAAAAGGAGGATGGAGTTAAAAAAGTCTCAAAGGAAGCGAAACAATTCCTATACATTCTTGGACAAGGATTTGGAAAACACATTGTTGCATCAAGATGCAGTGTAACATGATATTTTTGTCTACAAAGAGGAGGAATATATTCTCGGGGGAGTTATGGTTCACATGAATCTCTAGTGGATTAATGAAGGGGATATATTCTCAACATTCTACTTTAATTTTTTTTTGTGCAAAATATCTATTGATCAAATCCTTTCACTCTAATAGGAGGATGGGCCTTTAGAGGACACTTCAAAGATTAAAAGTTGTTTCCTTTGAATTTTCAACACATCTTCTCAACTTATCATCCTTGTAACTATTTTAGAAACCATATGAGTTTCTTACTAATTAATCCATAAAATTTTAGTGTAGTAGATGGATATAGGTTGATTGCCACACTTTCACTTGAATAACTCTTTGTAAATGGAAAGTCACCTAGTGTTGATGGTTTTCCATATGAGTTTTTCAAAGCAATGAGGGATAAACTGGTTGAGGGCCTCTATTCCATAACTAATTATTCTTTTCCTTTAAGTAAGATGACAACCTATCTTAAACAATAGGTTATTGATTTTATATTAAACAATTATTCTATGTTATGACCCCAAGAGGGACATACATTGGGATAAATGTATATGGTATGCCTCGTGTGCAATGTGAGAATGCATATACATTATTGTGAACATGTGATTAGGGGATTTTTGAATGCATTTGGGTATTTGGAGGTGTTTTCGCTATTATTTTCTATATTAGAGTTGTGCTCCATGTTCATATTTGTTGAAATTCTATGGCAAGTGCAGTAGAAGACAATTTTTCTACCTGATAATTACTTCCTAGTTATTTTCAAACAATATTTTTATTCCATTTCTATCATCGAATAATTATACTCAGAAAATCTCAATAGTAAATTTAAGGAAAATAGTAAATATTATAGAAATATACCCATGCACAATAGACACAAACATTTTCACCTAGGAAACCCAACCTTAAGACAAAACCCATAAATATTTTCTTGAGGAGAAATTATCTTTTAAGCAAGGTTTATAAATAAAGAATTTTTCTACAAATATGTGGAAATATACAAGTCAAAATACCAATCAAACCTGTTCAAACAACTACTAGTCAAACCAGTAAAAAATCAGAAGTCGATGTTGTTGAACGACCTAGTCAAACTTCCTTGCATTCAACTTCAGTATTGTGGTCAAATCGACCCTATGGTGAGCCTGAACTTATGGCACTGTGGTCAAATCTATGATAAAATCCACACGTGTGACCCAATCAAGGTTCAATCAAGTTGTGTTCAACTCAAAAAAACCTTTCTCACATGTGTGGTTTCTCAATATGCTATTCAAACTCATCCTTCTCTTGTGAAAAATCCTAAACTGAAATCCTATTACAGCAACTCAAAATTATTCTCATAATTGTTTTTATTTAACAATTTTTTTCTATGTTCTACGACAAATACTAAATAAATCCAAACAAATAAAATTGTGGAATAATAAACACTAAAAGAAATGCTAGCACACACACATAAAATAACACAATTATTTTTGGACAAAATTCCCTGGAAAAAAACCAACTTGGGAAAACTGGTGCGGGAGTTAGGGTTTTATTCTATTATGCAACACTAAAATCTAAGTACATCTATGGATTCCGAACTGGAAATCCAAACAAAAATAAAATATGGGAAAAATACTGAAGGGAATTAGTATGACATTTCCTACCAAAACTCGGCCACGTGGAGCTCTGCGTCATCCTCTGCGCTACTCTACATAGCTGGTTGGACGAATTGCCTTAGACTGGTCTCTAATGAATTTTTTCTACCTTTGGATGCTAAGTCAATCATCTCTTCTACCCTCTGGGACTTCTTCCCGACCTCTGGAACTCAGAACGATTTTTTCTTCCTCCAAATTGAACTGCCTGGCTGAAACAATTGTGATGCCCCTCAACGCTACCTCGATGCGATAACTTTCCCCTCTTTATGTCGCCTCTCTGGATCTGAAAAATATTTTCTCTGGATCACTGTCCCTGTCCCTCACACTGCTTTGATCTCTTTAAATCTCTCTCTCTGGAAACTGACTGCTGCTACTCTGGAAATTGATCTACCAATGAAATCAAACTCTCCAACTGATTTTTCCATCACCACATCGACCTACTATTATAATGCTCTGTTGAGACTTCAATGACCAAGATTAAAACTTAACCAATTGCTAGGATCATCTCTAGATCGATCCATGTGAGTTTCTAGACTATTCTGGCCTTGAATTAATTAGTTCTAATTAATTAACCATATTCCCTGAGTTTAGACTTAGGTAATATTTAAAAAATGGTTAATAATCTAATTAATCCACTTCTAGGTGGAATTTCCAGAAACAATTTTCGGGTTCTGGAGATCTCATGTATTCTATCATCTCCACAAATTTTTGTGGCTAGAACACATTTGATGCTACAAAAACTAACATCTCTCGCATGTACAACTAGTTAAGTTGTTGGTCAAACTTGTTCTTCTCTCACATTTATAACTAGTCAAGTAGTTGGTCAAACTAGTTATTCTCTCACATGTAAGGCCTCCAAGAGAGATAGAAAGATGAAGAAAAAATATTAACATATTTATCCCTTAGTTGAAATTTTCATCCACTATAAAAGATCAATGAACTTCCTATGTTGATAATTTTCCTCTCACAAGTTCTCTACTTATATATAACGCTAACATTGAGTAGAGACCCATCAAGGTGGCTCCTCATCACAATAAACCCCTTCACTAATGGATCTAGTTACCCACCACTTTGTGAGTGATATCCCTAGGAGAAATAATTTCTCCAAGATGGTCCTTAGTCGATAGCCAGAAGCACCTTGTAGCCACCAACTAGCTCGTTGATTCATTTCTCTGCCACTTGAGCCATCCATGTGGTCCCTCACCCATATGTCATGGTCGTATGTTTGAAGGTGGGCCTCCCGAACTTGAAGGCATGTCTTGTCATTTGGTAATTGAGTATTGATTTTTCTTATCATGAACACTTATGGGCATGGATTAATAGGGAATTTGACGGAAATATTAGGCTTAGTTTGTGCTTTTGTCCCCTTGACCTCTTTTGGATTTTACCCTGGATCTTAGTTCCGTGGGAGCTCCTTTACTGACCATTTGGTTCTAGGGTAGTAATACATGGGAAACCCTGATTTTGGATGCATGGTCCCATTGCCTCATCCACATATATCACTCCCCTTCCATTTATTATACCCTCATTCATCATATTTCCCACCTAGGTCCACATTTCCTCACCAGGTCCACATAGGGTTAGCCTCCCCTTTCCCTTACCCCCACCTTGGGTCGAGCTTGGAATGATTCCCAGAGTTTGAAGTGGCTGAAAAGAAAAATTAAAAGCATTAATGGCCATGTTCAACAAGAAAATGTACCACAATATGTAAAATATTGCAGGGACAAACACATTTAGCACGTGGGAAAAATCCAATGCATGATATCTACCCCAGACCCATGGCAATCACCCTGGTTCCATAGGCCCTAGATGAGCCTCATTCATCATTCAGGAACCCATGATTGTCCCAACCCCTGGAAGGAAATTAACCTCCCTACCTAAAATGGGGTATCCGTTGTTATATCTTACACATCATGCTCTTATACTTTAAGCCCAGTGTTGTTAATCAAAGAAAAATCATAAAATTAAGAAGGCATATAAATAAGGGTGGAAAAATCAAGGTCAGGGTACCTGATGTACCATGATTGATCCCTCTTGTACATTATATACTCAGGTGTGGGATTCCTTTCTTCTAGCTACCCTTGTACCCTGATATGTGGCCCAGGATTGCCCTTTCATTCCTTATTCCATTCACATGTTTATCACATGCCACCACCATTTGAGGGGTGTACCTTGGACATACATCCCATCTAAAGGTAGAAATGACCTAATAAACTACTTGGTTAACCCCATTTGGATATTGGAGACATTAGCAAATCCCAAATCCCACTATAGAAGGGCATCCCATTATGAAGTGTCCACTTATTTTCCATGGTTTGCAAGATCTTTCACCTAATTACTTTAATGACTTTCCATGTTGTAAGGCTAGGGGACATTGGATCTTATGCAGGATTGCAGATGGTGTCCATTCTGAGTTTTGTCTCCCTATACAGGGTCCTAAATCTTGAGAGGGCCACATTGCCACATGTAGGGTGTGTGTGGAGAGCCATGGGCCTCCACAGCAATAGAAAAAAATCCATGGATCCCCATAGATGTTCAAATATTTCTCAATATCCACCTATTGGACAAGGAAGATGCACCTAATACACCATGCCCAACCGACCCCACAGTTGCACCATACACTTGGCAGGTGATCCAGGACTAGTACGATGATGTGGCATCATTCATTACATCATCTAAGCCCTTGCATATGGTCTACAGGCGTCTTCGACTTACTTGGAGACCCATGAGGTCATTGGTGTGCCCCCACCCCAACTTTGAGCACCACAGGTTTATTGTTTGGAGAACAATGGACCACCCCCCTGTCCATCACTTTTTAGGGTTCTATTCATCATTATGGCACTTATGGACCTCATCAGGCCTCTTGGAGGTCCCTGCAACATGCATATATTATTATTTAACTTCTTGAGAGGTTTATTATTTTATTTGTGAGCTAGTTTGGTGGGCTTGTCACCAAAATTTGGTTAATTTTCATATTATTTTATTTTAGGGTCCAATGTAGGCCCAATTAGGCAATTTGAACTCCTAATGAGTGTATAACTAGGAGTCACATGAACTCATTTTGGATCATCACTTGATTAGGATCATTCTCTCATTAGATAACTTCACACTTTTCCCTTGGTGGATATTTTTGGATAATGGATGAATTTTGATTTATGGATTGGGCTCTTCGTATCTTGGAGCTTCTTATATTGCAAATTTTTTGCTGGTTGGATATATTCTATTACATGTAAGTGATATTTTAATTCTATTTTCTTTCATTTTGCAGCATACATTGGTTATTATTTTTTCGTTATTTCAGGGATAATTGTTGCATGCATTTAGGAAATCAATGTGGAATTATGTCTCTATTTAGCTTATCCCCATGTCATGGGCCAGGTTTGATGAATGAACTTTCCTAGAGATCAATTTATCTCAATAAGCCTCTTCCATTTTCAACGAAGTATAAACTATTCTAAGGTCACTTTTTCTTTTCTTGGCCTTAACATTGGACAAAGTCGACTTTGAAGGTCTCCTTCAACAAGAAACGAATTCCATATTCATAATCATCCTTGACTCCATATCCCCAAGAGGAATTAGGTACTGATTCATAAAATTTTAGTCATTCAAACCATATTGTTTCCCATTTTCCTTCCTCTTCTAGTTCTAGCCATGCTGGTCCACCTAGGGCATCAATTTCCCAACAAAATAGCCCTAGAAAAAGTTTGATCTTCTAGGCCCTACTCTACTGGTGTGTCCTCAAGGTATCCTCCAAAATTGAAGAGATTCCGATGGTGGGATTACGAGATATCTCAATCCCTAGGTTTGAGATCAAACTTTTCCCTTGTGTTCCCAAGGCTAGTACCTCATAGGATAAATTTGACATCTTTATGTGAAAATTCTTGTTTGATCATTTTCCTTTGCCTTGGTTAGGTTAATAATATCATCATTTTCTAAACTCCATCCCCTTAACCTGGGCTGGGTCCACTTGGCCCCATGTGGTCCCATTTCTTATCAAAGACAATTCATTAAGGGAAACTCAGGAATCGAAGTTCTATAGCGGTTTTAGGGATTCAGAAACTCCTTTTCATGTCATAATCCTTTGAATTGAACCTCAAATCCTCGCCTCCTTTCCCTAGAAAATTGTGAACCTTGCTTAAAGAGCAAGTGAGCTCCATTCTTAATACTATCCTATGGAAATGGTATTTAAGGTCACTTCACATCTACCTATTGATCTATCCTTTATAATTGACTTCCTAAATACCGGGTCTCCTCTCATCAGTGAAAGTTTGTAAAGAAGAGGGAGTCTTAGCTGTGGTGATAGTGGGCTAAGTCTCCATTGTTTCCATTGACCTAGCATTTTCCCTCTTAGGAGCCCCTTTTAGGTCCCCTATTGGTTTGAGTGGTAATAGAGCCTACATCACAGCTCACCATTATAATAAAAAATTTTACCCCACTATTGGGTGAAAAACCCCAATAAATAAGAAATTCAAACTCGCTCTATAAAAAATATATCACTCCATTCCTCGGCACAATGTGAGCATCGTGGGCTGATCTCCTTAGCCATATCAACATGGCCCCATGGGTGAATGTGTGATTCTCCCTTAGTCAAATCAGCATGACCCTATGGGATAATGTCTACCAATGTTGCAAAAATATCAACGCTCCCTCTTAGCGAGGGAGAAACTTTGCATCATTCCAAACTTTTCTCTCAAGTATACAAACTCCCTGCTAGATAGAGGCTTAAAGAGAATGCCCACAATCTATTTATTTATGGATAGATTCACCCATTCCATGCACAATTTGCACCTCAAATTTTATTAAGACTTCTAAAGAGGAATTTCACAAGATTTAACCCATAGGTTAGTCATTTGAGGATATTTAGTTAGATAGTATGCATCTACCCGCCCAAGGAGAAGAAGAAGAACTTAGAACCATTTGTCATAGAAGGGTACTTTTGTGGGATACAACAAAAGGGCTAGGAAGGTTGTATAAAATCTTAGGGAAACTTTCCCAAGATTTAGTACATAATGATATTAATCCTTGTGAGTTACAACATAGAATATATGATCACCTTCATTATAAATCATTTCCGTATTTGAAGCTATTTGTTTTAGGTGTACCATATTTTCAAAGAAACCATGAAGGTGTGTGTAATGGATGTTCTCATGGAAAGAAGGTCAAGAAACCCTTTCCAAACAATGAAAATAGTTCCAAATAGATCTTGGATATAGTCCACTATGATGTATGTGGTCCCATGCTAATGAAATCTCTTGGAGGTGCTCTATACTATGTATCCTTTATCAATGACTTCTCTTGCAAGACATGGATCTATCTTATAAACTCAAAAGATGAAGTCTTAAGAAAATTGTGAGAAGAAAATTGCGCTTGGAAACATAAGTCAACCTCCAATGTTAAAGTCATCCATGTCCAAGAGGCACCTATTCGACCCATTCCAACATATATATAAAGATACCACTTGTCTCCAATCCAGGCACAATTTGCATCTCACAATTTTCTTAAGACTTCATAAGATAGATCCATGTCTTGTAAGAGAATTCATCGGTAAAAGATACATAGTATAGAGAATATCCAAGAGATTTCATTTCAATGGGACCACATACATTAGAGTGGACTAGATCTAAGATCTCTTTTAACCTATGTTCACTTCATGTAAAGTGTTTCTTAGCATTCTTTCCAAGAGCAAATCCCTTACACACACCTTCATGGTCTATTTGAAAATATGGTACACCTGAAACAATCTGCTTCAAATATGGAAAGGCTCTATAATGAAGGTAAGCATATCTTCTATGCCATATATCACAAGGGTTAATATAATTATGTAGTAACTCTTGGAATGGTTTCCCCGGGATTTTATACAACCTTCCTTCATGAATCCCAATAACCCTATCATAACTTATATTAGAGCCCTTGGCCCACACAAGCCATTAGAGGAAATTTTAGCCTAAAAGAGCCCATGAAATTTTCATGCAATTTCCAAGTCATAATATGTAAACCAATCAAAATCCTTTAAATTCAAAAAGAGGTACATGTAAATAATTTGTAGGGAAAAGAAGAAAAACTACTTTTTAAAATTGTACTTTTGGATTATCTCCTCATAGGTTTACTAAAATTTTAAGTGTAGAAACTTATTGGATGCATAATTAAATTCCACATCCAATGAGTACCAATTGTGCATAGTTTTGAGAAGACCCACATTTATAAAAATTAAAGATTCAACACATTTTTTTAATATATCTTAAATTATTATCAATATGGGTCTTCTCAAAAGTATGCATAATGGGTAGTCGTTGGATGTAGAATTTAATTCCTCATCCAACAAGTGTCAACAGTTGAAATTTGTGTAAACATATAAGGAGATAAGATAAAAATAGAATTAAAAAATGTAGTTTTCTTCTTTCCCCTGCAATACTCAGAACTCTTATTATATTATATTATTATTATTTGATTATTTTTCCTTAGGAGGCCACTTTTAGGTGGAAATTTCCTCTAAATAATTTCCCATCAATAAAGGATAATCTATCTCCTTTATCTTATAAACATTAATTTGAAACCAAATCCTTTTTCAAACCTCGAACATATAGTATGTTTCTCAAGTGAACATTTTCACCTATTTCTAGCTCATTGAAGGTTGTCCCAATTCCTTTGATTGCATAGTCGTTATTGTTGGAAATGCTGAGAGGGGGGTGAATCAATATTTCTTTTCAATTGTTATTTTTACCAGTTAGATCACTTATATTCATAGCACAAAATTAATAATAAGAATAAATGATTTTATTAATTTCTTCTTTACAATAAATAAATTACAATATATGTAGGGCTCCAACCCAAGATGAAGACACCAATCTTCAATCTCCCAGGCTCCAACCTCTATTTTTCCAAGCACCGAATTGTACTTTCCAAGGCTTCAACCTTGTCAATTTGAGGCACCAACCTCTAGGGCTGCAACCCTATATTTGGTGCAAGCTCTGACCTAGTATCTTGAGAACTCCTATCCTCTATGGCTCTAACCCTATATTTCAAGGCACCAACCTTGTCTCTATGAGGCTCCAACATCCTCCTTCAATTCGTCAAGATAGCTTAGTAATTATTCACGGCTCCTAATATCTTCTCAGAATGAGCCCTGTTAATCTCCAACAATGCCTTCACCTAGTCTCCATGTAACTTTATCAATGACAACATTTTTCTTCGCATGAAGGTGTCTCCATTGTTCTTCATGGTACCCAAAAAAATATCTTCAAGTTAACTCATGATGCTAATGCATTTTGGTCTTCAATATTAGCTCCAATACCGTCAATGTGTATTCAATTGGCATCCCAAGCTCTGCACTTGCTCTAAGCCTCTTCAAAGGCTTCTTCAAGAACTCTCCAAGGGAGTCTTCAAAAGGTCCTTCAAGAGTGTCTTCACATGGTGATCTAAATACTTAAAGTTTTGGTCAACGATCTACTCCAATATTCCCACTACCAAGATCTTCTTCACTTGTGTACCCTTTCAGTTTCACCATTCAATATTTCAATGTACAAATATTTTACTGCTCTCTAAGAGATCCTTCAATGTCCTTTATTGTTAATTGTTCATTAATTGTCATTCATTTTTCTTCATAGGACTGAAATCCAAGGATGCGGTTACTCTTTTGAGTCCCTCTTGAGCCTAAAGTGGACTTGAGCCTTCAAACATTAATGTAAATCTAAGACAACAATATACAGTTATATCACAAGTATCTCTAATAGGTGAATTATCTCAAGCCTTCCACCGATGTACTGACTCTGAGATTGTTGTTTAATTTAGGGCATGAACAGCCTTGAATATCACAGTTAGCACAGTCACAATAGTAAGTTTGAGCTTTTCAAGCTTCCAAGACATCTGAGTTGTGTTGTTTCCAAGGTGTATATCTTTGTTTCTAGTCTTTGCAATGCTACAAGAGATTGTCTCTTTTCAAGACCGAGGTCTTACAAGTATGAAATAACACACTTCCCAACAGTCATAAGATTTTCCTCCACAAGTGACTAACATATGTCCAAACTCTTGTGATAAGCAACTACATGAATATTTCCATAGTTTGAAATTACAGGAGTCACTACAATTCGAATTTCAGAAGTGAACGCAGTCTAAATTTCACTACATTCTGAATTTCAAGATTCACTGCAATGCAAATTTCACCACATTCCAAATTTCAAGAGTTACTGTAGTCATAGTCTGAGCCACCAAGATCGAGTTGTGCTATGTAACTGCTACTTCATATTTAAGCTACTGAGATGCGCCAAAAAAAGAGGTTTGAAACACTGTATTTTTAGATGATACCAAATCACTGTAACTTTAGACAGATCCGAGCATCATTGGGGCTGCACTAATAATGATGTTTGTAGTGTGGCTTTAATGAGGTATTTTAAGCCCAAAGCAGAATATCCAAAGGCTCTTTCTCCTTTAATTTCACGAGATGTGAACTAATTATCTCCTTTTCTATGCTTGATGACTGAGTTATTGATGGAGAAATGAATGTTGAAATTTGTATATATATATATATATATATATATATATATATATATATATATATATATATATATAGTGGTTTTTTCTAAAGAAGTGAAGAGACGCATCTTTTACAAGTAGGCTGACATGAGTGCCAAGGTATAAGTTGGCTCAATAATTAGATATAATTTTCTTAACTTAAAAATTCAATATATCATCAACCATTGGGAGTTTTGGGGAAAGTAAGGGCTCATTAGAAAGAGGGAAAAGACCTCTTTAAGATGGTATATAAATTATTGTGGAAAGATGCCTCCAAAGTGTCCAAAATAATTTTTCTTTGTGACTACTCTTGAAATTTTTAGTGCAGAAGGTGATTAGGACAGCAAGATCATTAGGGCTTCTTCATTGTTATGACTCCAAGTTCTTCATCATAGTGTGACATCATGTATGTCATCAATATCATCCATGCCATCAAGATAGGGTAGCATCCAATTCATTTCATGTAATAGTGCGATATGTTATCCATATGTCATCACGGGTTAAGGTCTAGATCATCAAGGCACATGCAACATTATAGTTAGTTCAAGGACTTCTTCATTAGTGGTTTCACATCTTCGTGGTTGACATCGTCATTGATGGCATCCTTGTCAAACTAGAGTCATGTCATCATCATCTAGAACCAGGCATCTCAAGAATATTTGCCATCTCGGCTAGTGCCATATTGACATCAATGACAACCTTGATTAACAATCTCCCCCTTTTTCATTGATGGCAATATTCTTTCCCTTCATCATTCTCTCCCCCTTTGACATCAATGGCAAACAGGGTACCCAAGTACTCCTCCTATCACACGCTTCATGTTGCTCCCCTTGCCATGGTGCTCTTTCTTCTGGCAATGTGGTCCATGATAGATGTGACCACATTTCTTCATATGATGAACCGACTTCCCTTGCTTGCATAAACTCTTCTAGCTCAAGAAAGACTTCTTGCTTTGTGATCTAATGGAAGACAGCTTCAACAATGGTCCATCGGGTGAGATGGGATTATGTTCTTCAATGCTCCCAAAAGATGATTGTCCACGTAGTGCCCTTACGCGGAATGATCACAAACTCCCCCTAATTGTATGCATGGTCTCCTTTTTGGCAAAGTCTCACCATCAAATACTTCGAATATCAAGGATGACTTCATCAAGTCAACAACATGTGTTGTTGGCTGGAGTGTTCAAGAGAGTTTCAAACCCAGTGTTCTTCCTTCTCCATACTAGTATAACTTTCTTTTCTGGCTTGGTTGTCATGGTTCTAGCTTGTGTAGGGACCCAAGTCAAGTAACAATCACGTGCCATATGTCCAATATTATGGCAATTGAAACACTCTATCTTGTTCATGAATAAGAAATCATGACTTCTTCTTACAAAATTGCTTCTAGGATATTGAAGGGTAACATTATATTTGTCTTTGTGATATGCCCTACAGTCTTTTGCCATGTGCCCAAAGTTTGTACAAGAATAGCAATAACCAAGAAATATACTTTGGTACCTCAGAGATCGAGTTTTCCTTGATGTACTTCTAAAGTCTTTTTGCCTTGGGATTCTTTGATGATATTCATTGCCTTTTGTATTCTTGACACCATCTGCAAGTCTCCTTGGAGTAGAATTTCTTCCGTTGTTGTCTTGATTCTTCTCCTTGCCTTTGCTAGAACTGGGAGCATCAACATTTCTTTCTAGGTTCCTCACATCTTTGTTGTTTGAAGCATTATCATTCTTGCTTGAGGATTCACTTGCATAGCCAAGACCTGATTTATCAAGGGGAGACCTTTGATGACTTAGGATGTCGTCTAGGGTTTGAGAGCTTTTCAAGTTCTTATTCAGCAAGTCAACTTCCTTTTTAAGAAATACAATTTCTCCTTTCAACTTTTCACAATATTCATCTTTCATAACTAGTTGCCTCTTCATTTCTTACATCATCCTTGTTACTTAATGTGTTTCGATTTTTAGAGAGATGGAATTTGATTTAGTAGGAAAAGTTCTTCATAATTTTATTTTTGTTGGCGTGCCATATCATTTCTTTCCTTTTATGCTTCATCATCTTGTCCTTCTATGAGTTCCAAAGCTTCCATCACCTTCTCAGCTCGTTGTGCTTGTTTATTTTCTTCTCCTAATTGAGATTTAAGGGAGGAGACCTTTTCCTTGTATTGACCCATTTGTCCTTTAATTTTGTTAAAGTCTTCATGTCTTTGTTCAAGATGGCCTAACAAAGTTTCTTCCCTTTTCTTTTCCTTATCCAATTGTTTTTTCATCGATATGACTTCTTCATGATGATTTCTTTCATTAGGGGGAGAAATGGTTCAAAAGAGTGATTTGGAGGAAAAATACTTTGAGCCCTTCCTGAAACCAAGGTATAAGAATGAGAAAAAGAGGTTCTTTCCTTTTTCCCACCTCCAGGACATATATGCACCGATGATGAAGATAATCATGAAATACTTTTCATGCGAGGGCATATTTTCAAGGGTTTATACTTATCACATCCGCCTCTTGATGCATCTCACTAGGGTAAAGATGCGAACATACCCTACTACCTTTTTCGAAGCATAGATAAGATGGCATTCATTGTCCAGAAAAGGGAATATGAACATCAAATGAAAAGTCTTTTCCATCATTCGTTAATAAAAACCATAGTCCTATATCATCTCAATCAACTAAACATTGCATGGGATACCTTCATAGCCCATGATATATTCAGAGAAGGATTTCCATGAAATATAACAAAAATTTCAGCTTTTTGACCTAGATGAGGATGAAAATGATAAAATAACCAATTCAACCATCAAAGGTAAGGATGTTAAGATTAAGGAGCTCCAAAATAACCTTGATAGGGCCATATATGTTATAAACTTCCTTAAACATGAGAATGAGCAATTGAAGACTAAACAGGTCATTGATGAGGTCAAGTATTTCACTTCTCAAAGGGAGGTAGAAAAAGCCAAAGCCATGCTAGGTGAAACACTTGAAAAGTATGGCTTGCTTGATGAAAAAGAGGAACAAGTACCAAGAAAGAAACCTAGAAATAAAGGGTTGAAAAGAGCTCTAGCTCTAGAAAGACAAAGGGAAGCTGATCTTGTTGGTGAGCTAACGCTAAATGAGCAGCTTGCTATAGTGATAAGTGAAAACAGGGATCAAAGGGCTTGATAGAGCCGATCATCGCTTGGAGTAGTTGCTATAAAAGGCTAATAAAGACAATGAAATATTGAAGAGGAAAGTAAAACACCATGCCCTAAAGGAAAATATTGTAATGGCCAAGTTCAAGGCAGCCAATGAAAAAATTGAAGCCCTAACCCATCAAAAGGAGAAGGAGGGGTTAAACATACTTGTTGAGGCTTCACTCCAATCCTAGCCACCTCATCAGCATCCCTTCCACCAATTTTGAGGCAAGTTGAAACATTTTAGAAAATTATGAGTTTGACTGTATTTTTCTCGACAAGGAAATATCAAAAAATTTGTCATATCTGTAGCACCCTAGGCGTTTCGTAAATGATAGGGGATTTTTTTTGGAAAAAGGTCACCACCAGTGGATTCATAATGACAAATACAGTAAGGAAAACCACTTTTCCATCCTTCATTTGTATATTTAGGAGGTCAAAAGGGAAAAAAACCACCAAAAAATCATGTTTCTGCCCATATCTTTGCCTAGGTGTTGCGCACATAGAAGTATTAGGAGATTGCAATTTTTAAGGGTCAAATCAGCATCATTTTGAGAGATGGAGGCATATTCAAAAATAGGACTTGAAAATATTTTCAACAAGCCATCTTGGGCCTGGTTTGGACACTTTTAGGTCAGTCAAAATTTTCCTTGAACATGGAGGGCGCACAACCTTAAGGCGTTGCGCATATGACAGGAAAATGGCACATATGACAGTTTGCTGATCTTTTTGTTTTTTCACTATAAATTTTGATTTTATCTCAAAAAATCATCTTTCTGTTAATGTAATTCATCATGGTAAATGTAATTATGTCAAGGATAAGTTACCTAGGTGTATATTCATTATTTAAAGTTATCCTTGAGTCAAAATGAATCAGTTTGAATGTAATGAGGAGTGAGTCACTTGGACCATCCTACACTTCATCTTTCAGTTTAAAAATTAGTGGATATCTTCCTCACCTCATGGATTCGACCCCTGAGGATGAGTGAAGATTGTTTGATGTCTATTTAGCCCCTTTCTTCTCAGTAATCAAGGGTTGGAATTAGTTTGGATGTTAGCTTGTTGATCAAGTAACTATTGTACTCAGTTTGGTCAGTTAATAAAGAAGAGTTGCAACTATTTTTTGGGATACTTGTGGTATGATGTTTATCATTTTTTTTTCTTCAGTTTCATATGTTATAATGTATTGTATTCATGTTACTTACATCTCTATGGTATTATCTCTTTCAAGTTGATAGGCTGAACACATGCTTGCTCATGCTCTGTTTTGGGAAAGATTTCATATTTTTTCCATTTTCCTCTATTTAGGAAGAATACATTTCCCATGCTCTTCATAGCTTCTCCTTAGTCTCAAAACCATCTAATCACAATAATATTTAAGTGGTAAACCTTATGCCTACCTTTCCCCATTGAATCCCTGCAACCCTATCTCCTTTATCCTGACCTAGCTCCCTTGACCTAATTTCTTCATCTATTGAAACCCAACCAAATCAAATCAAAACAACCTCTACACTCAATATCTAGCCTAAAAAACTTAATTCCTCCAACCCTCTTGGCTATGAACTTATAGAGAGAGCCCTCTCCGACTTGGTAGGGCTAGCTACCAAGCCAAAAGTTTGGTTTGTGGTTACCTCTGTTGGGACTTTTTCTTCAACCTTGGGAATCTGGCGGAGTGCTAACATTCTGGTGTCGTTGTCGAAGAACGAAAAGACAAATTTCCCCTGGGTGTGTGACAAATATTTATTGGAAATTGGTCATTTGGATGATAGGATCGAGTTTCATAAGGTTGCTTTCATAATTTTAGTGCCTCATAGCAAATTTGGCTTCTACAATATATACCAGAGCGAATACAGACCCTGATTCAGTCGATTCAGTTGATGATCCAAAGAAGTTATTTCGAAGACATCGATATCAAACTACACACATTCAATCAGGACCAGTTCCATTGGTAAGATCGTTTTCTCTACCTACTAAGTTACTTTCTCTTGAATATATACCTTATCACCTGAAGTTTGAATTGTCATTATTTAAATCCAAATCCGAAACTTCTTTGTCTGATATAGTATTCGATCCTCTAAGACTATCCGAGTTAAATTATTTGTCTGAATTAGACCTAATTACTTTGAAATATTGGTTTTTCGAAGAAAATAAGCCCGAATCTGACCTTGACATTAAGGAGTGGATCCAATTTTACCATCCAGAGGATTTTTTTGTTTCATTTGAACCTCAAACTCAGTCAATTATAGTATATTCATCTGCACCTTCGACTTCATCATACATACCTACCACTTCAATACCAACAACTTCAGATCCTTTACCTATTCAGTCAATCCCTCATGTTGTCAATCCAATATTCCATTCAGCAAGAATTATGGCAAGATTTTCCCCACTCGTCTTACCAGCCCAATTGCATGACATACCACAAGGATATTGTCAAAGACTTCCCCTTTTCCATGAAAAATCTGAAATGACTGCCCGTCAATACATGGCCAAAATCAAAACCTTCATAGATCTTGAGGAGTTAGATGCAGATGATGCCAATATGTGAATTATCGCACAAAGTTTTTCTGGTGAACTTAAAGTTTGGTTATGTGCCCTAGCAGCTAATTCTATTAGGACTCCTGCTAAACTAACTGATGCTTTCTTAGCCAGGTGAGATGAGAAGAAAAACCCTTTACACATCCTTACTGAGTATGATTCCCTGAAGTGCAATCCTAATGAATTAGTGCTTGATTATAATTCCCGATACCTTAGAATATATAATTCCATCCAAAATAAAATGAAACCACCTCCTGGTTTGGCCCTCTTGCGTTATCCCGATGCTTTTGGCCCAGATATGGCCTACTCATTCAAAGAAATAAATCCCACTATTCTAGAAGAGATGATCTGAAATTTAGTGAGTGTTGAGGCCAACCTCTTGATTAAAAAGTCAAAACTCAAAACTGAACGTAAAGTGACCATTAAAGAGGAACCTTCCACTTCATCTGGCACTAATTTTGATGCTTTACTTAGGACCATGGAAAGAATCGTCGATAAAATGTCTATTTCAGATAGACAAACATAGCCACAAATCAGAAATCTGAAATTTCAAGGCCAGCAGCAGCAGGCTTAGTTCCGGATAAAGAAAATAGTGCAAAGAGATCCTTAAACACAACAACAACAAAAAATTAGGACACCAATAAAACATAACTATGCTCAGAGTGATGAAGAGGAAGAACCAACAGTAGAGGAGAACCTTCTTTTCACAGCTGATGTTCAGCCTATCTTTCTGACCGAAGATGAAGAATATGTGGAAAAAATAATTTCACCTAGTGATAAATACTTCATATTGGAAAATGATCATGAGTTAGAAGTATAATATGATGATTATCAGAGAGGATACCTGAATTCATTGAGTTCCCAGCAAAGGAAGTAGTCCTTGAGGACCTGTGATGTTCCAATAAATCCACCTCCGAAGAAGAGAGTTCAACAGAAAAAAGTACCACAGAAGCAAGTTTCTGAATCCAATCAAAATAAGGGTAAAGATATTGCAGCTCCAAATCATAACAAAAGCAATCAACCTTCTACAAGTGCACCTGTCAAAGAAAGAGATATTCAAAGGAAAGAAGCTGCACCGAGAGATTATCTTGAGAAAAGGGATGTTGTCATAAAAGAGGTAGACAAAACTATACCTTTTAATCTAGAGTCAGAAATTTCAAAGTTAAAGGTGTCTATTCCTCTTACTGAATTGGTCAAAGTTGATAAATATAAATCTCATGTAGCCAAAACCTTGAAATTTTACCATTTATCCGATATGGTTAATATAGAGGATGATCAACCTAAGTTAATATTTGGCCCTGCAATCGATGGTCAGTCTAAATATAGTGAGGTTCCACCATTTTACTTGAGTCTCAAAATCTATCAATTTATCCTTCATAACACTATGTTAGACTCCATGGCCTCCCACAACCTCATGCCCAAAGCAATCATGGAGAAGCTTGGCCTTGACATAACCCACCCATATCTTGATTTATATTTTTTCGATTATGGCCATGTCCATTGTTTGGGTCTAATCAAAGATCTAGTTTACTCCCTAGAGCAGATTCTAGCCAAAAATTTCCTAATGGACGTGGTAGTTGTTGACATTCTTCCACGTTTCGACATTATGTTATCAAGATCCTGGGGGGCTAAATTGAGAGGTACATTGTTGGAATTTTCCTATGCAACAATTCCTGTCTTCAGTCAAATGATAAAACTATACCGTGAGACTAAAATGAAATGCATGATCACAAATAAGGAAATGCCTAATATTCATCCTATAAATGTTGTACATATAGACTTAGAGTCCTTCATATTGTATAATGATTCTGGATTAAATGATGTAGATTTTCAATTACTAGAAATAGAGGATGTTCCTAAGATTTTAGATTGCACGAGAACAATGTTAGAAAAATTGAAAGAGAATCTACCTACTATATCCAAACAACCATCAGAGAAGACAGATTAAAGTTCAGAACAACATAAAGAATCATATCAGAAAATTGTGTCAAATCAAAGTCAAGAGTTTCAACACCTTGAGGAAGAAGATGGTCTTTGGAGCATGGACTTTTATGGTGTCGTTGGCAAAGACGAGGTCGACATTGGTTTATGGATCTGTAGCCCATTTCAACAAAAAAATAAAGTCCCAAATAATGTTAGATTGTGTGCCTACAAATTAGCATTCGATTGTACAAACAATGAGGCCGAATATGAGGCACTCATTACTGGTCTGAAAATTTTGAAAATATTGGGAGCTAGAGGAATTGCAGTCTACAGTGATTGAGAGCTGGTAATTAAACAAATAAAAGGTGATTATCAAGCTAATCACCCAAGGATGAGGCAATATAGGAATGCAACACTTGACATTTTGAGAATGTTTTCAGAATATACACTTAAATTTGTACCAAGGTTGCAAAATTTGATGGTCGATTCATTAGCCACTGCTGCAAGCAATTTCAGATCTACAATGTTTTCAAACAAAAAATTTGAGATTCATATAAAGCACGGGCCCACCATTCTTTATAACTTGGAATTTTGGCAAGTATTCTGGGACGATAGTCAGGTGAACAATTGCCTTCAAAGTGAAGGTGAGTTTGAGAATTGTTCTATGGATGAAGTGTACGACAAGGATGACCAAGCCATCAAGGCAGATAATATTGACATACTTTAGCTCAAGGATAATAATATTCCAAAATTTCTCATACCTTTTGAAGAATTATTTGATCAAGATGACATGGCAATAAAACCTATTTTAGTTTCCATAGAAAAAGGCATAGAAGATGTTAATATTGGAACAACGGAGCAGCCAAAGTTCATCAAGCTTTCAAAGTATTTTTCTCCCAAGGAAAAGACTAAATATTTTGATTTGTTTACTGAGTTTTCTGAACTGTTTTCTTAGGATTACTCAAATCTAAAGGTGTACTATAAAAATATCATTCAACACATTACCCCGATAAAGCTAGACCAAAAGCCTTTTAGGCAGAAGCTTGGGATAATAAACCCAAATATGTTTCCATCCATTGAGAAGGAAGTAAATAAGCTCTATAAGGCACGTATTATTGTTCCAGTCAGATTTTCTAATTGGATCTCCAATTTGGTTCCAGTGCGAAAGAAGACCAGCAAAATCTGACTATGTATAGATTTCATAAATCTAAATAAAGTGTCGCTGAAAGACAATTATATGATTCCCAAAATTTGCCACATACTTCAATGAGTTGTAGGAGCCAGCAGGATGTCATTGCTAGATGGTTACTCAGGGTACAATCAGATCCTTGTGCATGACGATGATCAGGATAAGACAACATTCACTACACCATGGGGTACCTTTAAATAAGCTAAGATGTTGTTTGATTTGAAGAATGTCGGGGCCACTTTCCAGCGTGCCATGGACATAGCATTCGGTAACAAGAAATATGTATTATTTTTTGTTTATTTAGATGATTTGACAGTTTATTCAAATTCAGATGATGGGCATTTACACCATTTGAGAGTTGTGTTCCAACGATGTAGAAAATTTGGGATATCCCTAAATCCTAAAAAGTGCCTATTTTCTATGGAAGAAGGAAAATTTTTGGGTCACATCATCTTAAAATATGGGATCCAGATAGATCCTTCTAGAGTTGAAGCAATACAGCAAATTGATTTTCCTCGTAACAAGAAGGAAGTCCAAGCATTTAATGATAGGATGAATTTCCTATGTAGGTTCATTCCCAATTTAGCAGAGCATCTTAGAGAGTTAATTAATATACTAAAGAAGGAGAATGATGTAAAATGGTCTAAAAATGTTCGTAAGTCATTCAACTCGGTGAAATTTGATTTGACCACTGCTCCAGTTTTGACAAGTCCCGATTATTCTCTATATTTCATTATATTTTATTTTTCTTCTGAGCATACTTTGGCAGTGGTGCTAATGCAAAAAAAAGATGGGATAGAATTGCCAATAGAATTATTCAATCGCACAATAAGGGATGCAACCCTCTGATACAACATAATCGAGAAACTGGCCTTGGATTTGGTTAAAGCACTCAAGTACTTCTGTGTTTATATTTTGCACTCGCATATTTTGGCATATGTTCCAAATGCAATGGTTAAAGAAGTACTCATGCAAACAGATCCAGAAGGAAGAAGAGGTAGATGGACAACAACCCTCTTAGAGTGTGACCTTGAGATCAAGCTGACCAAGATGATCAAAGGGCAAGGCTTAGCCAAGCTTATGGCTGAGTCTAATCTACATGCACTTGACATCAATCTCATATCAGCACTATCCGATGAGGAAGAAGGTGTACGTCTTATTCAGGTATCAGATCCCTTTTCATCATCTCCACGGTATGTTGATATCATTTATGTTTTGCAACATTTGAACCCTCCTCCGAGCATGTCAAAGAGTAAGAGTAGCTCCTTGAAACTTAATGCTTCAAAATATTGCATACTATATAGTGCACTCTACTAGAAGGATCCTGGAGGTGTGTTACTCAATTTCTTGGTTGAATATGAGTCCAAAGAAGTGATGAAGGATTTCCACAAAGGAGATTGTGGAGGTCACTTATAATGGAAGACCACGGCCAACAAAGTACTGAGAGCAGGTTACTATTGGCCGACATTTTTTGCAGATTTGTACAAGACTGTCATGAGTTGCCATGAATGCCAACTTTTCCAAGGTAAATGTAAGCTTCTTACTTTACTGTTATAGCCCATTTCAGTTGAAGCTCATTTCCAACTGTGGGGCTTAGATTTTATTGGTGAAATTCATCCACCCTCATCTACTCAACATAGATGGATACTTACCACCACAGACTATTTCACAAAGTGGATCGAAGCGATCTAAACCAGGCAAGCTACAGACTCAGTTATAATTGAGTGTTTTGAAGCTAACATCTTGTCTTGGTTTGTTTTTCCTAGAAATATCATCACGGATAGCACCGCAACCTTCAAATAAAATAATATGACAGAACTCTGTGACAAGTATAACATTAAGTTGGGTCATTCTACAACATATTATCCACAGGGAAATGGATTGGCAGAATCCTCCAATAAGTCTTTGATCAGCATAATCAAATAGATGTTGGAGGAGAATAAGAAGAATTGGCATAAGAAGCTAATTAATGAACTGTGGGAAGATCAGGTAAGCAACATGAAATCCATTGTCATGTCTCCATTTCAGGTAGTTTACGATGTGGGCACATTTTTCCTTTCTTCATTGGTTGTCCCAGTCATGAAAATTTTACAAGAAGTGGGAAGTGAAGAAAATTACATACAGCGCTGCATAAACCAAATGATTCACTTGCAACAGACAAGAGAAGAAGTGTAAAAAATATGAAGCAAACATATTACAGAAAAACCAAACAAGATGATTTCAAGATCGATGATGCAGTACTCCGCTGGGATGCCAAGAATTAAGACAAGGGTAACCACGGGAAGTTCGATAATTTATGGAAAGGACATTTTAATATTGCAGCTTCTCATGGAAAAAATGCATATCTCTTGGAAGAAATGGATGGGAAAAGTTGCTAAGGAGGGCCAGTTAATGGTAGGCTCCTGAAGCACTATTTTTTTATCTGAAATTGTGAAAAAAAATTCATCTTCATTTTATATATCAGTTTGATATTCCTGCAAGTGTGAAGTGGAAAAGCACTGGAGTTTGGAACCTAAAGTGAAGTCCATGGAGCTTCATTGAGTTTCTATCATTTTCAAGTTTAGTTTTCATAAAAGTAAGTTAAGTATTGATTCATTGTTCGAATCAATTTTAGTCAGTTTCAAAGTCAGTTTGTGTCATTGAGTTGTCAGTATTTATTCATGCATTTCAGTTTGATTTTTTTGACCGTATTGGCCCAATGGTTAGGCACTTGGTCTACGGTGCTCTTGACACCTCCAAGGAGCTTCCATCCCCAATAACGCCGATGTTAGTTTCAAAATATGCATTCTTCCATCAGTGATCAAAATCACTCTTTTCATATTCATTTTAGGTGTCCCACTCAGATTTTTTTTTTATCATTCCATTAGGTCATGTAAAAAATTGATTCACTGATGGTAGCCCTAGTCATAAAGTCTCACTCTCCCTCACATATTATCATTTTCTAGCCCACCTTCATGTCTTGCTGAGCATAAAAACACTTTTTAAAATCTCATTTCACTATGTCTTATGTCAGTCAAAGTCAATCATGGAGTCAGGTCATTCAAGGTCCCATTAGGTCATTAGGTTTCATTGTTAAAGGTCAAAAAGTGCACCATTTCATCTCAATAAGGTCAGAAAAAAGTGTGAGAGTGACTCAATAAACATTTCATTATCACCTGCAGAGGATTATCAGCATGTAAATATGATATTTTTAAATTTGTAATTATGGTTTCAAGTATGATTTTCATACTGAAATGTAATTTTATTAAAAAACATAGTTTTAATTTATTTCATTTTTTATGTAATTTTATGCTTCCTATATGTAATAAGTTACTCTCCAAAAGCTGCCAACTCAAAATTCATATGCCAAACTGAAGACCACCAAATCAAAGTGAAAAGTGCCAAACTCCAACTTCATCCTGCAAAGAAGAAAAGTCAAAAAAAGAAAAAAGGGTATTCAACATGCTTTCAAAAAAGTGAAAATAAACATAGGAAAAGTGGGTTTTTGATTTAAATCAAAATTCACGCAATTATTAAAGACTCTTAGACATCAATTTGAAATTAATTTTCCTCCTATTCTATCGAGAAAACACTTTAGGAGAGTGAATTTTTATTTTCTAAGCAAAATTGGAGAAAAACCGAGCAGAGGGCGCATATTCTGAAGGCGTTGCACACAGAAAGAAGGTGTTGTGCACAAACATAAGGTGATGTGCACAGCCTTAAGGCACTGCTCATAGCCTTAAGGCAATGCGCATATGTCTAGCAAAGCCCAAAACACTTCAAAATTTTCCCAAATCACCTCTAAAGCTACAACATCGATCTCATCAGCCTCTAGCAATTAAGTAAAGGTCAAAATCCATCATTTATCTCCTCCTTCAAAGTTTATTGGTTGGTGTTGTATAATTTCCTTGAAGAATTTGGTGTAAACTCACTCAAACCCCTACTTTTCCTCCCTAACACTCACAACTCCTAAAACCCATTTCCCTTACACTCGCATACCCTTTCCACATTGAAAATACTATTTCCCAAAACCTTTGTTATTAAAATACCCGTCCCTAAGATTTTAAATCCTAAAACCCTAAGCCCTAGGTGCTCCTTTTACCTAGGCTCCCAATTCCCAACTACCCATCCTAAAATTCCCTTTAATCCCCAATTCCTCATCCTAATTCCCATCACACTATCACTCCTTTTCCCTTCCCCCATTTCCTATCCCCAAAAGTCACCTTCCACATTATCATATACTTACCTAGGGTTTTGGAAATAAAAACACAATGGCAGCAGAAGAAGAGCATAACAGACCATACATTGAGGAGAGGAAACAGAGGCTAGGAGGCCACATAAAGGAGGCAAGATAATCAGATTTGAACCTAACAGCACTAGGGAACTTTTGGCTTCTCCAATGAAATTAACATGTTTCAAACATGTTGGTTGTTATGATTTTTGTGAAAAAATTCAGAGGGTTCAACACCATGACATGTTGACTAGGCTCTTCATATCCAACCTTATTTAGTGCAACAAGATGATCATTAAGAAATTATTCTTCAGAAATTAAACTACATATCCAGTTGAGAAATAGAGATTACAATGAATAAAGAGATAACAATATTTTACCTTGGGAAAACCCGCTAGGGGGGAAAACCCATCCAAACTTTTCCTTAGAGAATCAATGCAATAATAAATACATCAAATTCAAACTAACTAGCAAGATGAAAACCACAAGATGCCTCAAGATGCCAAGTCAAAAATTCCTCAAATCACTTCATGATGCCTCTCCAGAAACTTGCACTAGGCCCGAATTTTGGCATCTCGTTATCTCAGAATTTTGGACCTTAGAACAGGATTTCACCAAAAAAATTTAGACATGTAATACACACATAAGAGGGTAGTATAGAATTCACACATGTGAGGAGACTCTTCCTTGAACTCAACTTCTTCTTCACCTTCAATTCGACCTTATTCCTCCTCGTATTCCTTAAAATCTATAATGGATCAGATATATACACTGGATTGTGAGATGCAAATTGTTCTTGGAGTGGAGACAAGTGGTATCTATATATGCAAGCTAGAAGAGGTTGAATAAGTGCCTCTTAGACAAGCCCCACTTCAACACTGGAAGGTTAACTTGGGCATCTTGTGGTATCTTGAGTGTAAATTCAAATTTTCATTTTTCCTGCTTTGATAAGGTCATGAATAATATGCCTTATAATATTTTCTTTTGAACACAAAAATCAAAAATATTTTTCTTTTCTTGTAAGCATGAATAAAATTCTTCATAGAAATTTTATTTTACAAATATAATTTATTTTTCATCATTACAAGTACAAATGAAAAATCATGAAGGCCGACCATAGCTACAAAATTCAAAATTTAATAGGTACAACAAGGATCCAATCAACTATATGTACATTGTGGGATCCAAAAAAATTGAATTTGAAATGGAAGTGACTCAACCTTTTCAGATTTTTCACCATAGGTGTATCCATGGACTTGCAATCCATCATATCAAATCTCCTCGGGATTTGAAATGTGTACTTCCTCTTAGAAAATAAAAAGACAGAAAGATTTTCTCATCTTGATAATTAATTATGATCCCTCTGTTTTCTTATTATATTCTTTTATGTCTTCTTTTATCTTCTTATCATCAAGAAACTACCAAAACATAAATGCATGAATACCAATACAACTGTTGATCAACAGTTGTCATTGATGTCAACCCAAGCCGCGCCAGGGGCTAACCCAATATTGCATGGGAATTTTGACCTACCAAATTAATATATTCTGGGTCAATAATTATTTTTATGGTTTCTACTTGTCGAGATGTTTCCGTTGATATATGGCACGCCATGTAATTCTTCACAGTTTGAGAGATATTCATGTTTGAAGTTTGTACCCCCAGTTAGTGGGCTAAAACCCCATGGGGTTGGGGCATGGGTCATTGAAAAGTCATAATTAATATTTTTTAAGCTCCTAAAATCCCTCCCAAGTTCACTTGTTGAATCCCCTCTCAACTTAAGAATTTATATAAATTTGTATCCTCATTTCCTCCTTATGCAAGGGATTCAGCCATCTGAAACAGGTCATCGTGGAATTTTCGCTCTAATTTTTTTTCTACAAAGGTTCAGAAGCTGAAATTGTTATGAGACGAAGCCGAAATCCTAAGGAAGATGCAGTAAAAATTTCAGATAAAGGTGCGTAATTGTTTTGGAGATATGATCTGTGGAAGTCAGGGTTTTTGCAGGCTCCTGAAATTAATCTCAAAGAAGTGACCTTGGTAAAATCATCATAACTCTCTCTCTGAGTATCAGATTGGAATTCCATAGAAAGTGGAAGATATTTCATAGTTGGTAGTTTTTTCTCTATCAATTTCAGAGCCAAATGAAGAAACAATGACCCGTGGCACGTCGTACAAGTGCACTATGCTAAAACAGTCCATAATTAGGGCATTGTGAGAAATTGGGTATAAATCTCTCTTGAAGAATCCAAATTGGGTCAGACCTGTGGCATTGGAAAGATGACTTAGAGGAATACTAGAGGACCAAAAATCAAATATTTAGGATCTGAAATAACAAAGATACACCAGATTCAATATCGAGCTCGTAGAAGGCAAGAAAAAGCTAGATCATGTGTTGTCAAGGATTGCAAAGGACCAGACTTTCTATGGAAAAAAAGAAAAGCAAGGTGTAGCAGAGGGTAGCATGAAAAGAGAAAAAACCAAGGTGCATAACAGCAGCAAGAAGTTCATCATATGAAGTATTCAAGTGGGCAGCACTGCATACAATCATTGTAAAGGTATCATTGTACTTAGTCATTGTAAATACATTATTGTACAAATTGTACTAGTGTCTATCTACCAAGGGTCGAAGAGGCAGTTTTTGGAGGTCTAGGATCTCATTAGGTGGTTGTGTCAAAGTTGGGGTTATGGTCTAGTATATCTTCTTCTTCTACATCATTCTATATCATTGTAAAGTGGACCATTTTCCCTGGTACGGGAGTCCATTCTTCTTTTATTCTTCTATAGGGTGGTAGGGTGGTGCTAGGGTGAGTTGTAGCTCATTGGGTGTTGGGGCATCCGTTCAATTGACTACTGAAGAATCTCGGGCATTGGAGCGTCCATCCAGTGGGAGCTGGAGAAGAATGCTTTTCTAGATTCTAGGAAGTTGGAGCTTTATTTTCAATTGGAGTTGAATATTAAAGAATTATTAGAAAAGCATTAGGTGGTTTTTGTCCCGGAGTGGGTTTCCACCTTAAAAATTGTGTGCATTTTTGTTCCTCTTGTTTGTTGCTATCATTGTACAAACACTGATAATAATTGAAGATTAACTAATGCTCTAATTGAAAGAAATATTGATTCACCCCCCCTCTCAGTATTTCCAACAATTGGTATCAGAGCTTGGTTCCTTCAATAGCAGTTTAATAGCTGGAAGGAGGTCATGGAGTATACCAAGAATGGTGTGCCTCTATTCAATGAAAATAATTATGCACTATGGAAAGAAAGAATGGAGGTCTATCTCTTGGCGCAAGGTTACGAAGTATGGGACACTGTTCAAAATGGATTTACATTAACCGCGGATGAACAAGGTAAGAAGAATTTGGTAAATGATGCAAAAGAAAATAATATTATTATCAATGGACTTATTGAATCTGCTTATCATAAGGTGTTGGGTTGTAAAACCGCCAAAAATTTATGGGACAAGATTGAGAATATATATGAAGGTGACTGAAATGTCAAAGAAGAAAATATTCAAATCTATAGAGAAAAATTTGAGCAACTCAGAATGAAAGAAGATTGCAACATTGTTGCATACTTCCAATACGTTGATGAAATAACCAATACTCTGGAAGGATTGTGAGAGCCAGTTGACAAGAAGACTATTATACGGAAGATTCTTAGAATTTTACCAGAGAGATTCAACCCAAAGGTATCGGTCTTAGAATACAGTGCAAATCTGGACAAACTCTGCAAGGAAGAATTACATGGAGTTCTCGTAGCATATGAAATGAGACTTGATGAAGAAAAGGGTACTTCAAATCTAGAAACTGCGTTCGTTGCATCTAAGCAAACCAATAAGGACAAACAACCTTCAATTGAAATGGCATGCACCTACAAGTGTGAAGAAAAGAGAGATGATGGAGAAGGTCTTTCAGATGAATAATATGCTTACTTTACGAGAAAAATAAAACCTGGTAAGGGAAAATCCAAAGGTAAACTTCCATTGATATGTTTCGGTTGTGGTGAGGTTGGGCATTTCGTAGCAAAATGTCCGAACAAAAGTGATGGCAGCTCAAAAGGAAAGAAAGACTTTAAGAAATTCAACAATCAAGGCAAAAAGAAAGGATCCAAAAGGAACTTTCTCTCTAAAGAAGATAGCTCATCATCCAATGAAGAAAGTGACAACAAAGAAGAAGCCAACAAGAAAGTATTGTTTATGGCCAAGCACAATAAACAAGAAGTATCAACAATGAAGAAGAAGGGTTGACCATAGAAGAATTTTATGAGGCAATCAAGCTTATAAAAGAGCTCAATGCTGAGAAGATTTGTTCCAACACTCTTGAAGAAAAAGTTCAAGGTCTCAAAACTGAGGTTGAAGAACACAAATGTATTGAAGTGTCACTTCAAAAGAAGTTGGAAGAAAGCAACCAAGAAAGGGAAGCATTAGAAGCTGAAGTAGTCTCGCTGCGTAAGGAAGTGAAGAAGGGAAATACTGTCCAAAACTATGCCAACAGCTAAAGGGAATTGGAAGAACTCATCAACAATCAATGATCTTACAATGACAGAACTAGCCTCGGTTACAAAGAAGAAGAAGCAGGACCTTCTACAACAAAATACAATGAACCTATGAGATCTTACATACATGTAGACTTCATTGGAAAAGATTCGCAAGCACATCCTTGGAAGATGATTCCTCGACGAATATTTTCATCCAGGTACCAACATATTTTTCATGTCTATTGTTATTCATGTGGAAAATTTGGTCATAAAGTTGTAGAATGTCGCATGTACCCTATGAACCAATACAATTCCAAGAGATTCTTCAAATATGAACCTCCTAGGGCTCAACGAAACATCAATAGATTTGAAAATTTAAGAAATAATATGGAATGTTACAAATGTCAGAACTTTGGACACATAGCCAGAGACTGCAGACTTGAAAATCCTCCAGAAGAATCTTCGAAGCCACAGAATGAATGAACATGGAAGAAGAAGAAGACTGATAATTGTGCTCTCGCTCTCAAGGCTCAAAAAAAGAAATATGTGTGGTATGTTGATAGCGGTTGCTCAACGCATATGACTGGAGATAGAAGGAAATTTGTATCTCTGAAAGAGAAAAAGGATGGAACCATATCCTTTGGAAATGATGGATCTTCAAATGTTATAGGATCAGGTACCGTCACTCTCGGAAGCAAAGATGTTATAGCCAAGAATGTTCTATTGGTCAAAAACATGAATCACAATCTGCTTAGTGTTGGACAAATGTGTGATCAAGGACACACAATTTTATTCAACTCCACAAAATGTGAAATCAGGAAAGGCAGGTATGGTAAAATTGTGGCTACAGCAAGTCGAGCTCCAAATGAAATATATGTTCTGGATGAATCAACTAAAGCATGTCTACTAGATAAAGAAGATGAAAGCTGGTTATGGCACAAACGAATGGGTCACATAAACTTTGAAAATTTTGTCAGGATAAGAAAAAAGGGAGCAGTACGAGAAATGCCGAAAATCTCAAAACCTTCCAACACACTATGTGAGGCATGTCAGCATGGCAAGCAGACAAAATTACAATTTAAAACAAAAGAACACTTTGAATCACATCCATTGGAATTGATACATACTGATCTATGTGGTCCTGTGAGAAGAAAAGGCTTAGATGGAGAATTATATTTCATGTTAATGATATATGACTATACCAGGATGATAGCCGTCAGTTTCCTAAAGAAAAAATCTAAAGCATTTGAGTGCTTTAAGATCTACAAGGAGTTGGTTGAAAATGAAACTGATTTGAAAATAAAGTGTTTAAGATCAGATAATGGTGGAGAATTCACTTCCAAAAGGCAATTTTCAATAGCAAGAACACCTCAGCAAAATGGAGTTGCTGAAAGAAAGAACATAACCATATAGGAAATGGGTAGAACAATGTTGAAGGACTCAAAATTGGATGAAAAATTCTGGGTTCAAGCAATTGATACGGCAGTCTTCATTATTAACCGAAGTCTTCTCAAAAATAATTGCAACAAGACTCCATATGAATTATGGAAAGAAAAACCAACTAATATAAAATATTTTAGAATCTTCGGAAGCAAATGTTATATCAAAAGAGAAGATCAAAATTTGGGTAAGTTTTAATCACGTGTTGATGAAGGTATATTTGTTGCTTACTCACGCAAAATAAAGGCCTATAAATGCTATAATCTAAGATGAAAACAGATAGTGGAGAGCATAAATGTTACGTTTGACGAAGATGGTGTTCTAGCGAGTAATGATGAGGATCTAGAATCTTTGAAACTTGAGACAGAGGCTGAAAAAGACACAGATAAAATTGTAGAAAAAGAAGCAACTATAAACGAGGAAGAAGTAAACAATGATCATCAATACATACCAGAACAACAACAAGAAGCTCCTCCAAGGAGAACAAAAGAGTGGATTCAAAAGAACTCCATCAAATCAAATCATTGGTGACATAAATGAAGGTCGACAGCTTCGTTCATCACAACAAGCTCACGTTGCTTTTCTAGCAACCTTTGAGCCTAGTAGTTTTGAGGAAGCCAGCCAAAATGAACATTGGGTAGTAGCTATGAATGAAGAATTGGATCAAATTGAGAAGAATAACACCTGGGAATTAGTTCCACGACCAAAAGATAAAAATGTCATTGGGACTAAATGGGTGTTCAGAAACAAATTGAATGAATATGGGCAGGTTACCAGAAACAAAGCAAGATTGGTTTGCAAAGGCTATGCACAAGTGGAAGGAATTGATTTCGATGAAACATTTGCACCAATTGCCAGAATGGAAGCCATCCGAATGTTTCTCGCCTATGCATGTTCAAGAAAAATCAAAGTCTACCAAATGGATGTTAAGTCAGCATTTCTGAATGGAGAATTAGAAGAAAAAGTTTACATCGAACAACCTGAAGGTTTTCTACTATCACAAAAATAAGACTATGTCTGCAGGTTAAAGAAGGCTCTATATGGTCTCAAGCAGACTCCCAGAGCATGGTATCCTTATCTTGATGTATATCTATGTCAACAAGGATTCAAGAAAGGTACTGTTGATAGCAATATCTATGTACAAATAGATAAAGATAATTTAACAATTGTTGAGGTATATGTGGATGATATAATATTTGGTAGCAATGATGATCGACTAAGTAAGAACTTTTCTACAAAAAGGCAAAGTGAGTTTGAGATGTCTTTACTTGGTGAGCTAACATACTTCTTAGGGCTTCAAATATATCAGCAAGAGAAAGGAATATTTATATGTCAAGCCAAGTACATCAAGGAAATGCTCAAGAAATTCAAAATGGAAGATTGCAAACCCGTCCTTACTCCAATGGTAGCAGGTTGCAAATTGAGCATAGACGACTTATCTAAGGATGTGGATCAGAAGTTGTATAGATCTATGATTGGTAGTCTTGTATATGTAACAGCCTCTTGGCCAGATGTTATGCAAGCAGTTGGACAAGTAGCAAGATTCCAAGCAGCACCAAAAGAATCACATATTATTGTCGTCAAAATAATTCTTCGATATCTAAAGGGAACAGAAGAATATGGCTTGTGGTATCCCAAGGGTAAAAATCTCATTATTCAAGCCTTTACAGATGCAGATTGGGCAGGAAGCGTTGATGATCGTAAGAGTACTAGTGGAGCAGCATTCTATCTAGGTGGTTGTCTCGTATCATGGTTGAGCAAAAAGCAAACTTCAATCTCGTTATCTACAGCGGAAGCAAAATACATTGCAGCAGCATCATGTTGTACTCAAGTCCTTTGGATAAAACAAACTTTGCAAGATCTTCAAGTACAATTTAATGAGCCTATTCCCATATTCTGTGACAACACTAGTGCCATCAGCATCTCCAAGAATCTTGTCATGCATTCAAAAACAAAACACATTCCGATCAAATATCATTTTGTTAGAGAACAAGTCGCTGAAAAGAATATCAAACTTGAGTATGTTTGTACAAAAGAACAAATTGCCGATATCTTCACTAAACCTTTACCTCGTGAAGCATTTGAATATATTCGTAAAAATCTTGGGATTCTCCCAAGTGCTCATTAGATTGCAGGTCTGCAGGACGGTTGTGTGTCAGCAGGGGTGGAAGTGTGTACAGGTCCGCACGATGGTTGTGGTTCAGGGGGAGTTACCCTTTTCCATTGATGTCAAAGGGGGAGATAATGTTGTAGGAAGAGGTGTCATGATCGCAGGGGGGGTACTTGTGTTGCCATCAATGCCAAAGGGGGAGATTGTTGATCAGCAGTTGTCATTGATGTCAACCCAAGCAACACCAGGGGCTAACCAAATATTGCATGGGAATTTTGACCTACCAAATTAATATATTCTGGTTCAATAATTCTTTTGATGGTTTCTAGTTGTCGATATGTTTCCGTTGATATATGGCATGCCATGTAATTCTTCATGGTTTGAGAGATATTCATGTTTGAAGTTTGTACCCCCAGTTAGTGGGCTAAAACCCCATGGGGTTGGGGCATGGGTCATTTAAAAGTCATAATTAATATTTTTTAAGCTTTTAAAATCCCTCCCATGTTCACTTGTTGAAGCCCCTCTCAACTTAAGCATTTATATAAATTGTGATCCTCATTTCCTCCTTATGCAAGGGATTCGACCATCTGAAACAGGTCATCATGGAATTTTTGCTCTAAATATTTTTCTACGAAGGTTAAGAAGCTGAAATGTTTATGAGACAACAAAAAAATCCTGAGGAATCTGTAGTAAAAATTTCAGATCAAGGTGTGTAACAGGTTTGGAGATATGATCTGTGGAAGTCAGGGTTTTTGCAGGCTCCTGAAATTCATCTCAAAGAAGTGACCTTGGTAAAATTGTCATAACTCTCTCTCTGAGTATAGGATTGGAATTCTGTAAAAATTGGAAGATAGTGCACAATTTTTAGTTTTTGATCTATCAATTTTAGAGCCAAATGAAGAAACAATGACACGTAGCATGTCATACAAGTGCGCTCTTCTGAAAATGTCCATAATTAGGGCATTGTGAGAAATTGGGTATAAATTTATCTTGAAGAATCCAACTTCGGTCAGACCTATGGAATTGGAAAGATGACTCAGAGGACTACTAGACGACTGAAAATCAGATATTGAGGATCTGAAATAACAAAGATACACTAGATTCAATATCGAGCTCCTAGAAGGAAAGAAAAAGCTAGATCATGTGTTGTCAAGGATTGCAAATGACCAGACTTTCTACGGCAGAAAAGAAAAGCAAGGTACAACAGAAGGTAGCATGAAAAGAGCAGCAACCAAGGTGCATAACAGCAGCAAGAAGTTCATCATATGAAATCTTCAAGTGGGCAGCACTGCATACAATCATTTTAAAGGTATAATTGTACTTAGTCATTGTAAATACATTATTGTACAAATTGTACTAGTGTCTATCTGCCAAGGGTTGAAGAGGTAGTGTTGGGAGGTCTAGGATCCTCATTAGGTGGTTGTGTCAAAGTTGGGGTTATGGTCTAGTATATCTTCTTCTTCTACATCATTCTATATCATTGTAAAGTGGACCATTTTCCCTGGTACGAGAATCCATTCTTATTTTATTCTTCTATAGGGTGGTAGGGTGGTGCTAGAGTGAGTTGTAGCTCATTGGGTGTTGGGGAATCCATTCAGTTGACTACTGAAGAATCTCGGGCATTGGAGCATCCATCCTGTGGGAGCTGGAGAAGAATGATTTTCTATATTCTAGGAAGTTGGAGCTTTATTTTCAATTGGAGTTGAATATTAAAGAATTATTAGAAAAGCATTAGGTGGTTTTTGTCGCGGAGTGGGCTTCCACCTTAAAAAATGTGTGCATTTGTGTTCCTCTTGTTTTCTGCTATCATTGTATAAAAACTGATAATAATTGAATATTAACTAATGCTCTAATTGAAAGGAATACTGATTCCCCCCCCCCCCCTCTCAGTATTTCCAACAACAACAAGGACATTAGATGAAGGACTCAACCAGGGAAAAACACCTCTTCTAGGGGAAACCCAAAATTTCTCCTCTTCATTTAAAACCAAATCAAATGAGACAACTGAGACCCTTTTACCAACAATAATACCTCCTCAAATCCCCTAAGTCAACCTCCCAACAAAGTCCTTTAAATATGAAAAAAATCTACTTCTAATCAACAAAAGCCAACCTTTTGCAAAATTTCAGCCTCTACTGAAAGCCTAAATTTTTTGGCCCCACCTGCAACTCAGAATCTCTCATGTGTGGACTAGAAACAAGAGAAAAATGATCTTCTTTCCTTCGCTAGGGTTCTTTCTTTCTTCTCTAGGGTTCTTCCTTCTTGAAGCCCTTTCACTCCTCCTTTCATGCCTTCGCACTTCCTTGCAATTGCATATCAAATTTTCCTTGATTGATGCACCAATAGGTTAAATTGCATTGATTATTTATAGTGGTTTAAGCTCCTTTATGAGGATGACTTAGTGGTGGAGTTTTAGATGACTAAATTTCATAAAAATATTTTTTCTTCTTTGACACAAAATGCCCAATAAGGGTCTACTACATGATGACAAGGACTGTGACACATGACAAAACCCTAGAAGCACACAATGGGTCCTTAGACCTAGAAACATAATAAATAGAACATGAAACCCATGCTTATAAAAATAATTTTCTTCTATCTTTACAATAATTTTATTTCTTCTTTTTACAAATACATATGAATTACCTCATGTCATGAGCTAGAAAACAATTATGATGACCAATACTAGTTACATTTTCAACACTCCCTCTTAACTAGGGAGGTATTCATAATTGTTCAACCAGTACAAGGATGACCTCAATTTGAAGTGTTCCAAGAAGATTACAACAACATATTCAATGTTAGATACCATCAAGGAAAAAAACTGCCAAGGTATCAATCAAGTGTCATCAAGGCTACCTGCCCAGACACTAACTCAACATGGACTAAGGTGTCATCAAGGCAACTTTCCACTATAGGTAGCATCAAGCTACAGCCCTAGTATCAATCCAATTGGATATATATACAATTTATGCATCCATGATAAGACAGTAACCCTCTCACGGATCTAGGTGTCATCAAGGTCAAGATATCAACAAAAACGAAGCTCCATATAATCAAGACCAAGATACCCTCCCACACCATGATCTAGACATCATCAAGGGAAAACTATAACTGAGATCTCAATACCAACCAGACCAATAAGTTCTCCCAAGTACCATCATACATGCACACAACCTAAGGTACTCATCTTTCCTTCTCAACCAAATAAATCCAAGCATTCTTATCAAATATTTTAACTTTTCAGAGAGAGATCAACACATCAATGACTTGTTCATTAATCAGAACATATTGTAGCCTCATGACCCCAATCACTTCCAATATGTTGGTTCTTATTATAAATATGCTAGCATAAAATCTGGGCTCCTCAACATTTTTTATGTTGCTTAATTTATCATATTATCCAAACAAATCTTGACAAAAACTTCCTTTTCCAATCTCTCAAGCAACACCAAACTCATCCTCAACGCTTCTGAAAACAAATGAGTCTTGTTCACGACTTCACGAATAACCATCAATAGTGCTTTAGCCATTTTCTAATCTCACTATTTCCTCATGTCCTTCACTAGATGTATGATTGCTTGAAACATGAAGTAGAGAATCATGTCTTCCCTCTAAAATATGGACGATATACAACTTACTTATAAATACATCCAATCTCCTTCTCAACTAGGGATATAATTCAATCACAAACCACTTTATTCTTCTAGCTACACATGCTCTTTCTTTTACAACATCATATCATCAAAGAACTTCGACCTTTAGGAACATCATTCTTTATCTTCAAATGGAAACAAGGTCATCTTCAATGTCATTAAGGTTCTGACAATTCCCTCTTTCCATCATGATCATCATCATCATAAGCTCATCATCAAATATGAGGCAGACATACATTTTTACAACTTCTTGCAAACTATGTGCCTGCAAATATCAACAACAAATACAACCAAGTACAAATATACAAGAGAATGGAGTTAACTTTATCAATTTAGGGTTATCATCTAGGGCTATCAAAACTTTTAATTTAAACTTTAGATATTCAAAACCTAAACCTAGTTGGGGTCACATTCATAATGAAAGAAATACTCTAGAATCTTACAACAACCTTTGATAGGGTTTTGTCACAAGCCTTAGATATTATCATCAAAAATTTAATATTAAACCTTAGATATCCAAAAACTAAACCATGTTAGGGTTTCAACCATAGTCAAAGCATTTTCACCTAGGTTTTCATTTTCATTCCATAGGATCTTATTTCAATTTTTACAAGGGTTTTATCATAAAGCCTAAAAAGTTAAGGTTTTATCATATGCCCTAGATACCATCAACAAACCCTAAAAATATGAAGGATAGGATTTTATCAAAGTGAAAAAATAAAAACAAATACCCTAACAATATAAGAATTTTATGATTCAAAAGAAAAACACTAGAAAGAAAATTTCAAAGATAAAATGACCATCCCTTATTTCATGATGAGGACCTGCTACAAATCTTATGATCTTAAACATACCTTGAGTTGTTCTCTTTACAAACCTTGGACGTATTTCTTTTAAATAAATCTTCTTTCATAACTCATGTCTTCCTTTTTTAGACTCCCTCTTAATCTGGCTAAAATATTTTCTTTAGAATATTCCTATAAACCTTGTTTCAAGGAAAACAAAAAAAAGGACTATAATCAAGCAACAAAAACAAAGCTAAATATATAGAGGAAAAAAATGAGGTAATGAAAGGAATAAAGAATACTTATCTTTCGAGAAAAGTAGAAGCTCCCTCTTGATTTTGAATTGATCTGGACATTTAGAGGGATTCCTTCACCTCATCAAAACAAGTCAAGAACTTTCTATAAAAAAAAATAGATCTAAAAACCCTAGGAATCAAAAGAAAGATTAATCCTAGATTTAATTATAAGAGAAAAATATACAAATCCTAAAAACAAAGACATATGCTATAGATAAAGGATATACAATGGATAAAATCCCTAAAGACTTAATATAATAAGTATTTGACTTCAAAATCTTCATTTTTGGTATTCTTTGGTGGAGCTTCATCAGTGACAAATGTGGCTTGATCTATTTCTCTTTTCTTGTTCTTAGAATTATCAGGACATTGGTTCTTATAGTGTCCCTTTTTAGGACAATGATAGCATTCTATTTTAGAGAGGTCAATATTCCAATGATGATTATTCTTTGACCCTTTAAATTTCTTATTTACTCCCTTCTTGAAATGGGTAAAATAGCCATTTGAGGTATTTTCTTCATCTTCTTTCTTACCTCCTATCAAGGAAAGACAAGCTTCTTATTGAGTACAGGAAGACCACATTTATTCAAGGGAGGGAGCATTTTTCCAACTACATATTCCAGCTACAAAGGCATTCCAAGACTTTGGTAGTCCTAGAAGGGAAACAATCACGAGTTTCTTATGAGGGATTATTTCATCAACTGCTTGTAGTTCATCTCTTCTACAAGAAATTGTTACAAATTAATAAGACATTGTATCATCTTTGGTAATTTTGACAATTAAAAATTCATTCTTTAGACTTTCCACCTATCCAATATTATTGATTGTAAACAACTTGCAGAGAGCACCATACATTTTATTTGAAGTATCTAGCATGGATATGTAGTGATCAGGAGATCAAGTCTTATGCTGAAAAATGAAAGTGCTCTAAACAGGTCCAAACCTGAGCGATCGAAAAGGTCTCGTTGTTGCGATTCTGGCACTGCAAATAGTTTAAAAAATTGATGTCTTATGAGTAATATATCGTGTTCTGTTCGTTTTCCCAAACAACAAAATTTTGGTGATTGGATGCCCAGTCAGTTTGGATGTACAGTCAGCAGAATATTCTTGGAATATTCCATTTTCTTTTGAGCCAACAGGATGGCGCCACATGGAAATTTGATGGTACAGAAGTCTATTTTCGCCATTGGATGAGGTTTTGGATGGGCCAATGGTTGAGCGACACGTGGCGAGCCCGCAGGCCGCCACGTGTTCTCATAACAATGGTGTAAAATTTATGTGGAGTCGACGGGGGTCGAACCCGCGACCTCCTCTGCACGCAAGTCCTCTTACCAATCCTCCTGTGGGCTGTTTCTTACCCCTATAGGCCACCACTTTTATTTAATTGTTAACAGTTTTAGAGTTAACAGCTGGGGAGGCTAGCCCCCCTCACATGTGACCATAGTGCCAGAACCATGGCTTTTATGTCAACCACAACATCAACCATAACGACGATGACTCCGTTCCCATGAGGGTTGCAGAACGGTTTAATGGGATGGTTGTATAACCATAACTTCCGGTGGGTTTTGTAACCTGATCACATGTGGAGTGTAAGTTAAATGCGATGGATAAGGTCAGAACCTTAACTCTCGGTTCCAATTCAAATGGCAGGAGTTGAAACGGTTAGTGGAGGTTACGGCGGGGGTGGCATGTGACCACCCCGCCACTCACATTTAATGCCAGATTAAACTGCCCAACATATTTGGAGCGCACCCCTAATTTTAGGGCTAATCCATCAATTTATCTTCAGTTAACTGTCTGTGTCCACATTTAGTGGAGCTTTTCTAGCTGTCAATAGAAAAAATGCAATGGGAGGTCAATTTTCGACCAATTTTCATGAAACAAGAGTCTACCTAGACTAATTTGAGAATTCTAGAGCCATTGGTGCAAAGAAAATAGCCATTAGAGGCCTACAAACATATGTAATTTACAATTTTGATCATAATGACAAAGAGGGACATATCATTGGGAGCTGGACCAGTAGATGTAGCCCAAGAGGGGTGAACTGCTTCATCATGCGTACTGTGTAAAACTTATGTGTGAATGTTTTTCTCTGTTATGCACTACTGTTTAGTTTTTTTAAGGCTTATTTGCATGCTTAAAGTTCACTAATTCATCTAATTTTCATGGTTAAAACTCTCATACCTTAAGCAAAATTATGGAGACAACTTGTACATTTTTATTGAACTGAAAGGAGACTTAGCATAACAGAACTAATACACTCCTTTCAGATCAAGTTGGTATCATAGATAGATTTTTATCTCTGGTGTTTTTATGTGCAAGGATTTTTTAACTGTTTGCAACAGTTTTCATGCTTACTAGGCTCAAGCTTAAGAGAGGAGAAGACAAATTTGTGGAAGCAAGAGGTTCTCAAAGTGAGCCATAGAAAAGGAGGGAAATATTGCCATATTCTCCACCACCTAGTTCACCTCCAAGAGAAGCAAAAGCAGCATCAAGCAAGCCTCCATGAGAAGAATAAACCCATGAAGAGGTGGATCCCAAAGAGGAAGAAAGAGTGTTCAGGAAAGCATTCCTTGACATGACTGAAATGCTGAGAGTCCTTTATCAAGAAATGAATGAAAGACTAGAAGGAGAAGGATCCAAAATTCACAAGGAGGGTCAGGGATCATCAAGAGGTCACAGTGATGAAGAAAAATCAAAGAAGGGAAATGGAGGAAATGGAGGAAGTGGAAAGTCACCATCCTCGCCCTCATCATCATCATCCTCTACTTCATCTTCGGTACACCAGTCACACAAGTCAAAGAACACCAATAAAAGTAATTTTCTAAAACTTGATGTTAAGTTTGAATTTCCAAGGTTTAATGGTGAAGTCAATGCAGAAAATCTTGATAATTGGATTAGGCAATTGGAGGTTTATTTGAGAATTCAGAACCTTCATGATGATGACACCAAAATCCAACTAGCTTCATTGAGGATGGAAGGTGCAACTCTTGTTTGGTGGGAAGCCAAGACAAAGGAGGAGATAAAAAAACATGGTAATATTATTCTATCATGGACTGATTTAATTACTGCAATGAAACAATAGTTTTATCCATTAGCTCACATGCATAAAGCCATAATGAACTAGAAAAATTTTAGACAGTTGAAAGGACAAAATGTACAAGACTACACCCAAGAATTTAGGAGAAGAGCTCTCTTATTAGGGGTAGATTTGCAAAGTAAATATACTTTTCTCAAGTAAATAGGGGGCTTACATAGCTACCTTAGACATAATATCCTCATGTTTAAACCTACAAGCCTAGATGAGGTATGTGTTCAAGCTACACATTTAGAAGCTAAAGGGAAAAATACTTTTGAAGAGGGTAGAAACAATACTTTTAAGGGGAGAAACAAAGAGAAGACCTCAAAAGGAAAAGGAAAAAAGAATGCATCTATCAAGAAAGAGAGAGAGAAAGTGGTTTATAAAAATTGTTCAAGAGAAGGCCATTAATAGAAAAACTGTTGGAAACTACATCCTGAAAAGAGACCCAAATTTAACAATAACAAAGGGAAGCAGAAAACTGCAACTACAACTCAACATGACTTAGGAGAAGATTCAAGTGATGAAACTAAAATTACAGCCATGGGATTGAAGAACATAAAGGGGAAAGAAATTGAAGCAAAACCCAATACTAGTACTTCAAACTATCACATATAAGCTGCAAATGAAGAAGAGAGAATTGAACTGTTTCATGTGAGGGTCCTATCCAAACATACCAAGATTGATACATTTTTTGACAATGGTTCACAAGTGAATTTAATCTCTGAAGATGTGGTCAAGAAACTTAATCTTGAGACCATTCCACATCCAAAACCATATCCACTTGGGTGGATTTGTAAGGATGCAAATTTACAGGTTTCAAAGAAGTGCATATTGCGCTTTGCAATAACGGCACATTTTGTTGACAGTTGAATTAGATGTGGTTCCACTTGATATTACAGGTGTTGTGTTGGGCAGTCCTTACTTGTATGATAGGAAAGCTATCTTCCATTTCCATGAGAACAAATACCATTTATTCAAAGATGGAAAGGAGTACATTGTTAGAGCACATCACAAGAAGATGAATATTGCAATGGTAAATGCTGGACAGGTAAAAAGGCTGGTGAATTCAAGTAAGAATTTTTTTCTTATAATGATTAAGCCTAACGCTAATGTTAATCATGAGTCATTTGAAGATTGTGATCCTAAGCTGAAATCAGATTTATATGATGTAGTTGATGCGCATCATGAGATGTTTCAGGAGCCAACATGATTGCCTCCTAAAAGGGAGATTCAACATGAGATTCAGTTTCAACAAGATTGTCCTCTTCCAAACATCGGCATGTATCGCATCTCGATAATGGAGAATGCTGAAATAAAGAGGAAAATCAAGGAATTGTTGGACAAGGGACTCATAAAGCCAAGAACTTCGCCATGTGGTTCACCTAGAGTCTTGATTCCGAAGAAGATGGGACTTGGCGCATGTGTGTCGATTTCAAAGCTTTGAACAAGATAACAGTAAAGAAACGATACTCACTCCCAAGGATAGATGATTTGTTAGATCAGCTGAAAGAAGAAAATTATTTCACTAATTTAGATTTACGAAGTGGATATCATCAAGTAATAATTGCAGAAAGTGACATATGGAAGACTGCATTCAAAACCAAACAAGGACTCTTTGAGTGGTTGGTTATGTCATTTGGTTGGTGTAATGCACCGGTGACTTTAATGCGTGTGATGGATAATGTTTTGCATCCATTTCTTGATTTCTTTGTGATTGTGTATTTAGATGATATATTCATTTTCAGCAAAACAAGAGAAGAGCATGTCTTTCATGTAAAGAGGGTACTTGATGTTTTGAAGAAAGAACAATTATTTCTTAATATGTCTAAGTGTGAATTTGGAAAAACTTCTTTGGTTTATTTGTGACACATTATAGGAGGAGGCGCATTGAGAATTGATCCTTCTAAAATGGAAGCCATTATGAATTAGCCCACTCCCAAATCAGTAACAGAGGTAAGAATTTTTTTAGGCACAGCGCAATATTGGAGAAAGTTTATTGCTAACTTTTCTACCATAGCAGCTCCTATGCATGCAGTGACAAGTGTGAAGAAAGGATTTTTATGGGGAGGCAAATAGCAACAATATTTTGAAGCTTTAAAAGACAAGATCAGTTCAGCTCCAGTTCTTGCATTAGCGGATTTGAGACAACCATTCGAGATACAGACCAATGCTAGTGATTATGCCATGGGCACAGTACTTTTGCAGCATGGTAAGCCTATCGCTTTTCATTCTGAAACATTCAATGGTGCTGTAATAAATTATCAAACATATGAAAAAGGGTTGTATACGTTGGCACAAAGCTTCAAGAAGTGGAAACACTACTTAATGGGTAAAGAGATGATTATTCATACCGATCACCAACCGCTACAGTACTTGCAGTCGCAAACAAAAATGCAGCAATCACAACATTTCAGGTGGATGGGATTTCTTCAACAATTTCAATTGGTTATAAGGTACAAGAAAGGTATTTTCAATAAAGTTGTTGATATGCTTTCAAGACCAATTATAAGTGCTTCTAATTTTCCTAAAAATGAATCTATTGTACATTACAGTTACATAGAACAGTATGCATATTATGTTGATTTTAAAGGTGTATGCTAGTTTGAGTGAAGGGAATCAAGTTGAGGAAAATTATTATCACTTGCATGAAAATTTGATGTTTCATTTGGGCAAGTTGTGTATACCACAAGGAGAGAGACTTAGTGTCATGAGAGAGGCTCATTCGTCTCTTATTGCTGGTCAATTTGGGGTAAGAAAAAAAGTGGTGCACCTAAAGAGGTATTGTTATTGGCCTCGCATGATAGATAGTGTATAAAGTTTTATAAGAGGATGTTCTATGTGTGCAACAAGAAAGCCTAGCAATAGGAAGCTTGGGTTGTACACGCCACTACTGGTACCATCAAGGCCATGGGAGAGTGTCTCCACGAACTTTGTTGGAGGATTAACTATGTCGAGAAAACAACATGATTATCTTTATGTAGTTGTGGATAGATTCAATAAAATGTGTATAATTATGCCATGTAAGAAAACCATTACTGCTGAAAAAAATGTTGAACTTTATTTTCAACATGTATGGGTTCATTTTGGTTTGCCAACTTCTATTGTTAGTGACAGGGATTCCAGGTTCGTTGGGAATTTTTGGTCCAATATTTGGAAGATGATGGACACAAAGTTGAAAAAGAGTATTGCTTTTCATCTTTAAACTGATGGCCAAACCGAGGTGGTGAACAGAACCATTGTGCATCTACTGAGAGGATATTGCAGCAAGCATCCCAAGTTGTGGGATGAACAACTACACTACATTCAACACGCTTACAAATGGGCCAAGCATTATTCTACAAATACTTCACCTTTTGAAGCCTACTTTGGGTATTTGCCGAAATCGCCATTAGACTTCATCTATGAGAAGGATGTTGCAATTAATGGTTATAGTGATATTAACAAGGCTCGAAATTTCTTTGAGCAAATTCAGATTATTCATCATCAATTTCAAGAACAACTTGAGAAGAGTCAAAGCAAGTACAAGGAGAGGCATGACAAACATAGAGTTGATCACAAGTTTCAAGAAGGAGATGAAGTATGGTTGCACATAAGAAAATAAAGGGTGCAAGGAGAAGGTAAAAATCTCAAGCCTACTCATTATGGTCCATTCAATATTATTAAACAAGTTGGTAATAATGCATTTCAACTTGACTTGCCTTCATATATGCAAAAGTATTCCATTGTAAATGTGGATAATTTACGTTTGTACGAGCCTCCATTGATTGATGATCAAGGGAGTGACATTCAACTTCCATAAATAGAAGATTTCTCACAAGAATTTCTGGAAGAGCTCAAGGAGGATGCCATCCTTGATAGGAGGACACACACTTCTAAAAGGGGAAGTGTCGATTATCTTTGGATTGGGTTTAAGGGTAGAAAACCAAGTAAGGCAATATGGATGGAAGTGGAAAAGGTGAGGGAGTTGTTCCCTCATCTCCTGAACAGGTGATTAAAGTCTTTTGGGGTCCAAAAGCCTCCCAATGGGGAGGTGTGATTAGGAGATCAAGTCTTATGCTAAAAAATGAAATTTCTTGAAACATGTCCAAACCTAAGCGACTGGAAAGGTCTCGTCGTTGCAATTCCGGGGCCGTGAGTGGTTCAAAAAACCAATGTCGTATGAGGAAGATATCGCATTCTGTTTGTTTTACCAAACAACAAAATTTTGGTGACTGGATGTTCAGTCAACTTGTAGGTATAGTTAGCAGAATATTCTTGGAATATTCCATTTTATTCTAAGCCAATAGGATGGTGCCACATGGAACATTGTGGGTCATTGGATGTTGATGGTACGGAAGTCGATTTTGGCCGTTGGATGAAGTTTTGGATGGGCCAATGGTTGAGCGACAGGTGGCAAGTCCGCAGGCCGCTATGTGTCCTCACAATGGTGGTGTAAAATTTATGTGGAGTCGACGAGGGTCGAACCCGCGACTTCCTCCACATACAAGTCCTCTTACCAATCCGCCTGCTGGGTGTTTCTTACCCCTATAGGCCGCCACTTGTATTTAATTGTTAACAGTTTCGGCGTTGAGGGACGGGGAGGCCAACCCCCCTCGCATGTGACCATAGCGCCAGAACCATGGCTTTTATGTTAACCACGGCATCAACCATAACGACAAAGACTCTGATCACATGATGGTTGCAGAACGGTTCGATGGGATGGTTGTATAACCGTAACTTCCGGCGGGTTTTGTAACCTGAACATATGCAAAGTGTAAGTTAAATGAGACGAATAAGGTTGGAACCTTAACTCTCGGTTCTAATTCAAATGGGGGGTGTTGAAACGGTTAGCGGAGGTTACGGTGGGGGTGGCATGTGACCACCCCACCACTCACATTTAATGCCAGATTAAACTGCCTGACAGATTTGGAGCGTGCCCCTAAGTTTAGGGCTAAGCCATCAATTTATCTTCAGTTAAATTCAAGTCTCCACATTTATTGGAACTTTTCTAGTTGTCATTGGAAAAAATGCATTGGGAGGTCAATTTTTGACCAATTTTGGTGAAACACGAGTCTACCTAGACTAATTTGAGCATTCTGGAGCCATTGGTGCACAGAAAATAGCCATTAGAGGCCTGCAAACATATGTAATTTACAATTTTGAGCATAATGACAAAGAGGGACATGCCATTGGGAGCTAGACCAGCAGATGTAGCCCAGGAGGGGTGAACTGCTTCATCATGCCTACTGTGTAAAAATTATGTGTGAATGTTTTTCTCTGTTATACACTATTGGTCATTGTTTTTAAGGCTTATTTATGTGCTTAAAGTTCACTAATTCATCTAATTTTCATGGTTAAAACTCTCATACGTTAAGCAAACTTATGGAGACAATTTGTACATGTTTATTAAACTGAAAGGACACTTAGCACAACAAAACTAATACACTCCTTTCATATCATGTAGGGAATCAAGTTGTTTTTAACTCCATCCATAATTAGGCTCATAGCTATAATGTCATTTTCCTTGTATTTTTCCTTACCAACATCATTGGTATGATGTTTCACTTTTCCTTGTACTAATTCCAATACTTTATTCCTTGAAAGGATGAGGTCCATCCTTTTTTTCCATGCTCTAAATTTAGGAGCTCCTTGAATTTTATTCTCGGATTTCATTGATGATGCCATAGGTAACCTTGTCAATGTTGCTCTAGATATCCTTGTAGCTTTTCTTATTCAAGTTATCTTATAGGGAACCAAAAATTTTATGTTACCTTTCAATACTCTTATAATATCTGTCGATACTTCTTTCCTCCTAGAAAATGGAGTCCTTCAATGGATATTTAATAAGTAAGAATTCACTTCACCTTTATGATCTATCTTGAAAACTTCTCTCGAATCCTTCCTTGAGATAATGAGAGATATTGATCTTTAAGCTGCCTTTTTCCTCTTCTACTTCACCTTAGCTCTGATACCATGTTAGAAAATAAAAAAGGTAGAAATATTTGCGTATCTTGATAATTACTTGTGATATCTTTGTTTTCTTATTATCTTCTTTTATTTCTTATTTCATCTTCTTCGCATCAAGAAACTACCAACACATAAATGCATGAAGATCAAAACAACAAGGACACAGGATATAGGGTCTCTGCAAGGGAAAAACCCCTCTTGTAGGATAAACCCCAAAATTATCTTCTCCTCCTCTAGAACCAAATCAAATGATACAACCAAGACCCTTTTACCAACAATAAGACCTCTCAAATCCACCAAGTCATCCTCCCAAAAAATTCCTTTCAAGATGACAAAATTTTTCTTCTAATCAACTAAATTCAACCTTATTCAAAACTTCTTCAATCATAGATTTCGGCCCAATTGCATCATAATTTCGGCCTCTAGTGCAAACGAACAATTTTTCAACCCCTCCTACAACCAAATTTCAGCCTCTAGTGCAAAACTTCAATTTTCCATCCCCTCTTGCAACCCAGAATATCACACGTGTGGACTAGAAATAAGAGAAAATTGATATTATTTTTTTGCTAGTGTTTTTCCTTCTTCTTCAAGCCTTTTCACCCCTTTCTTTCCTTTTCACTTCCTTGAAATTGCATGTCAAATTTTCCTTGATTGGTGCACCAGTAGGTTGAATTTCATAGCTTATTTATAGTGGTTGAAGCTCCCTTATGAGGCTAACTTTACAGTTCTTGAGGTGGACTTGGTGGAGGAGGTTTACATGATTAAATTTCATAAAACCATTTTTTCTTCTTTGATACAAAAAGCCCAATAAGGATCTATTACATGATGACAATGTCTATGACACATGACTCGACCCTAGAATCACACAATGGGTGCTAGACCCATAAACATAATAAATAGAGCATGAAACCCATGCTTATAAAAATTATTTTATGTTATTTTAAAAATAAATTTATTTTCTTATTTTTACAAATACATATGAATTACATTATGTCATGAGCTAGGCAACAATTATGAATATTGATACTAGTTACATTTTCAACACTTTCCTTGTCCATGAAAGATCTCACCAGGTCTCTTCCACACCTCCAATCCTAATAAATAATGCATTGAGCCAAGATCCTTCATCTCGATCTCTGAAGCCAACTCTCTATTGCTCCCAACAATGAACATATCATCACATAAAACACCAAAATCAATGGATCACAATTAACAACCCTAAAGTAAGGGTAAGGATCTGCATCACTCTTAGTGAAGCCAAAAATCATCAAGTATCCATTAATCCTGGAATACCATGCCCTGGGTATCTACCTTCGTCTCTACTATTATCACTCTCCCCAACTTCCCAAGGCTGACAATAGGATTGGAGAAAGGTAACCACAGACTAAACTTTAGGCCAGGTAGCTAGCCCTACCAAGACCAGAGAGGGCTCTCTCATTGTAAATTTTACAGTCAAAGGAATGATTGAGTATCTAATGATATTAGGCTAGGTATGTAGTCTCAATAAACATAATTTGTTTTATTTTTTGAATACTGGATAGAAAAGTCGGTGAGTAGACTATGTATAAGGTTTTTATGTCTGAAAGCCAAGGTGAATCTATAGAGAATATGAGAGGCAAGATATGTAGTTTGAAATAATTTTAATAAGTCATTTAGTATAGGATGAAGTAGAAGAGAGTTTGAATGATCACTGAGGTGAATTCGTTCATCTTAGAAGCAAATAAACATAGCACCCTAAACCTTTTCTAAAACAGAGCATGCATAAACATGATTTCTGCTCATAAAATTACAAGATAAAAATATATGAAGAATAAGGCATGGTATTAAGCATGAAATGATAAAAATACATAAAAAAAAGATGCTCTAATGCATACCACAAGTATCTCAACACAATTTTTGCAAATTTGTCTCTGATTTCATTCCAAATAGTTGATTACAATAACTCCACTGCAATATGAGACTATCCAACCCAACAAAAGACTAAGGAGAGTCTACTTATAGAAAATATGGAATATGACACCTCATCAGGTCGAAATCCCATCCAAACTGGATCATACTTACACAAGATGAGTCATATCCTGGATTCTAGGGAGGTTATAAACCATTCCCTCAATTTTAGCTATGAATTAGGAGTTTTTGTCCCTTACATTAATTACATATTACCTCATGATAGGAGGAAAAAACCAACTCAATAAATTTAATTCCAACTCATAGGACAACAATACCTCGGATTTGTGACAATTTCTAAGCTTGAGAAGTGTCTTGAGGAATCCAATGTTGATTTGTGACATTTCTGACAGAAAGGTAACAAAAATTTGCAGAAGCATAACAGAATTTTGGAGGCACTTTTGAGGCACTTTTAGGAGTCCAAATCCACTTCTGAAAGAATGGTCAAATATCCCTGTGTGTCTAGTTTCCTGAACATCTTGAATTTTTTAAAATGACCCATGGGAAGGCCTTCAAAACTCCATTCTCCCAAGGTTACTCCAAAAGCATAACAGAGGCTCCAAAAAGGTGGCAGAAACATGAAAAATGAATGTTTTTTGAGCTTTTACTCTAAAATTACATCTTGTCATGCAATGGGAGTTCCTGATTTGTGTTGTACCCATCAAAATACATCCATCCATGTAAATTAATCATCATTTGGATGCCACCAAAATAAGAGTAAAAATTTTTTTTACCCTTATACAATGAGGAATTTCCAGAATTTTTCAAAAATCACACATAATTCCAAAATTGATCAAAACTTCTTAAAATTGGTTTTGTAAAATCTGTGAGTGATGGGCTAAATAGCCAAGGACTTCACATGTGGTTCCTTTATAGCATGAGGTTTGAGAAATTGTTTGTACTCTTCAATGTCTAATTCCATTCCCTTGAACCACTTCTCTCCATGACAAGGAATACCTATTGCTGAAGAAATTACGTCTAGTGATAGGTTAATCTCTACACATGCAATAGCGACCTTTCCCATGTTGAATCTTGTGGAAAATAAGCTAGTCAATTGAAGATGATACCCCTCTTCCATGATCATTTCATAGCTTGTGATCCCGTGGGGGTTCCTGATCTGTGATGCACTCATCGAAATAAATCCATCCATGTAAATAAATCATCATTTGGATGCCCCCAAAATAAGAGTAACAAAAGTTTGCTACCCTTCTGCAATGAGGAATTTCTAGAATTTTTGAAAAATCACAAAAAATTCCAAAATTGATCAAAACTTCTCAAAATTATTTTTGTATCACCTATGAGTGATGGGCTAAACAGCCAAGGACTTCACATGTGGTTCCTTTGTAGCATGAGGTTTGAGAAATTTTTTGTACTCTTCAATGTCTAAGTCCATGCCCTTGAACCACTTCTCTCCATGATAAGGAATACCTGTTGCTAAAGAAATTAGGCTAGTTGATAGGTTAATATCTACACCTGCAATAGTGACCTTTCCCATGCTGAATCTTGTGGAAAATAAGTTGGTTAATTGAATATGATACCCCTCTTCCATGAGCTTTTCACAAAATCTCAAACACTCATCTCTCTCAAAACATCTTCTGGCCAATGGCGAGGCATTAATCTCATGCATTGTGAATGGTTCAAGCCTGAGATGGTGCCCTCCCTTGAAGCTCTTATTTCCACTTTCCATGGTGTTTGTCACTCGAATGATGAAAAACCTAGCTTGGTAATGAAATGAGTGAATGAATGGAAATATGGAAAAACATTGTGTAGGAAAGTGTGAATTTGGTGGACGAAATGAAAGGTCTTGAAGCTGAGAAAAATTCTGGAAAAATTTGAGTACGTTATGGTGTGTGTTAGCTTCAAGTTGTAGGTGGAATGAGAGAAAATGAATGTGAGGAAGGTGTCAAAATGCCTAAAACATAGGAAATTCCCAATTTTGACTGTGAGAATAGCTTGTTCAATAGTAGGGTAAGTTGGTAAGATGAAATGGGGGTGATGGGGTTAAGTAAAAGTTCTGAGAAAAATTGAGTGGATAGGGTAGTGTCTCAAATCCACAATGAAAGTGGAATGAAGGGAAATGGATAAGTTTGGGGTGGTCAAAACTTCAAAACATGGGAAATTCCCAATTTAGACTGTGGGAAAAAACTTGTGAAAAAGTGTTTTTAGTGTTTGAGAGCCATGGAGCTAAGTAAAAATTTTGATAAAATTTTATTGGGGAGTATGGCACCTTAGCTCCACTGTGCAAGTGGAATGAGGGAAAATTTATGGTTTTAGGGCAATCAAAAGCCTAAAACACAGTCAATGCCCAATTTTGACTGTTTTCACTGTGTAAAATAGGTAGAATGAAGGTTTCACTCTATAAAACATTTTAGGGGTAGTGGTGTAGGTGATAGGAGTGTATAGATGGAGCATGCGAGATGTAGGAGTCATGGTTTATGTGGTGGAGTTAGGATTTAGATAAAATAGGGTAGGTTAAAGTTTGTCATAAAAAAACATTTAAATATATGGATAGTGAACATATGGAGAAAAAACATTAAATGAGCATGAAATGTATGAAAGTCTTCATCATTCAATCCAAAACACCAACAAAGGATGGAGGTTTACCTTTTATATAGGCTATGCTATGGAATGGGAGCATGAGCTTGAATATTTTGGAGGGTTCTCAAGCTCAAAACACCTGAAACTGGCACTTTACAGGAGCATAACAATCAAGTGCGTAGCATTTGCGCAACACCTGCGCAGTGCTCAAGAAGGGTAACAATGCATGCGTACCATCCACATAAACATAACAAAGGAGTCTAGCATTGTTGTAAGATGCCCAAAAGTGTAACATAATTGGTTTTGGAGGGTTGTAAGATGGTTTTGATGGTTTTTAAGATTTTTCTTTGGAGTTTAGAGAGTATGGAGGGTAAGTGGAGTGGAGAGATGCTCTCTCATTCAGGAAAAGGGTATAATGAATTAAAATGAGGGTTTATTTCCTTTTATAAACTTTGATTACACTTACTTTTTCCTTTTGACACTTGACAATGACCCTTTTTTAACCATTTGTGCACTTGACAACGAATTTTTTGCACCTTTTAATGATATATAAAGACAAATTAAACCTCTTTCATTCTTTTTTACTCTTGAGGTGAATTTTTTTTCATTTTAAATGAGACATTGAGACAAACTTTCTCCTTTCAAATTGTTACACAACATTTTTTCACTGTCCCTGCAATCCCTCGCCCCGCATATTGGAGGGTCTTTCCCGTGACCTGTGAGCAATTTCATACTCTGAAAATACCTTCTTTGCATCCTTCTGCACAAGGACATGATTTCTCCTGTTGAACATTTCCTCAGAAAGCACTCAAAAACCTATGTTTTTGCATTGGCGCAGGTAGCCAGTTCACCCCTCATGTCAATGGGGAAGATTTTCACTAGAGCTCGCACCAGCTGGCACTCTGTCTCTTTGTTATGCCCGTGCCAGCCTTTTTGGGAATTTTTTTTAACAAATTAGAGGCGGAAGTTTCCTTTAACCACCTTAGGAATTACTCATTACAAGTGGTTAAACTCGATAAGCCACATATCTCTTCCTTTAGGAAATGGTTTATGGAAAATTCTTTGAAGATAGGACTCCCCCCATGATTATAGGGATCTTAACCTCTCCTTCTCCCTCTATATAAACAAGCCTTATCCCTTTACAAAATCTAGCTGAACATATAGCCAAGAAGCTAAACTTGGAGAAGAGATATTATAGATGAGTAATCGCTATAGAGAAGGTTGAACCAAGGAGGATCCCGTAGAGAGAGCCCCATCTGAATTCCCGACGAGCTTTGTGAGACGTGCTCCGCTGGAACCCTGTTGGAGGAGATCGCAACGTCGAAGCCTAGTTGTACTCTTCCTTCTTTAAATTAATATACTCGACTATGGTATTGATTCCATCTTTGTGTTATGTTTATTTGACGAATTTGATTTAGTCTTCTTCAACTGACTGATAGTTAGGAATGTGATAGCAGGGTCACCCTGCTAATACCCACATTCTCACTCTCCGATGCATATAATAATGCATCCCAAATTTTTGCCCCAATTAAAACTCAAAGTCTGGGCAAATTCACAATATTTTAATGTGGAAGCTATCTGTATCTCAAATATCTGATTTGAGATCTATTTATAAAATTCTTATGGTTATAAAACCACACATCACAACCCAGATTTCATATGCGGAAGCTATTTCTTCTTCATGCTCTATGGTTATAAAACATAGACATTACCCATGCATGCAATCAAATAAATATTCCAATTCTGTTTTAAAGCCAAAATAATAATGTTCCACGGCCAACACACTTACCAGCTCTTATCTAACAAATGTTTATCGGTCCAACACCATTCGTTGGGTCCACCACCATTCGTCGTGAATAAACATTAACATTATTCGAGCCATACCTTTCCCTTCATATATAGTCGGCTCACATTATATAATTTCATGCTTTAATTAATCAAATATCAATGTGAATATTTTATATCAACCCAATTCTCTTTCCAATCGCATGCCACAATAGTTCAAGGTTTTAACTTCGTCTAAAACTTTAAAATATAGTTTCGGACCCACATATATTTCAACATGCCATATCACCCAACGCGATGATATATCTGGCCCACATCTTTAATGCATGTTCGGTCATAGCAAATGCAGCTTACCTCTATTAATGCCTACGCAACTTCATAATGCGAAAGTCCTTGGATCTTAGCCGATCCAAATCGAATGGATATCGCATTCGATCTACCTCCACACACTAACTCACCAAAGTAATGCGAAATAGCTGGTATTTAAATACCTCTCATTGATGTGTGTCAAACGATGGACACTATCGCATTTGAAACGCTAAAACAACTTACCACTCCCTTTGCAATGCGAAACCACTAGTTTCAAAAACTTGGTTTTTGCTATTTCAACTCCCATTGACTTCACAGTTCTGACTATATTTTAAACTCGTAGTTCCGCCTTTGAATTTGGTTCAATACGCATCTTCAGATGTTAAATCTATGTTTCATTAACCTTTCAATATGCCACTTCTGCATACCTTTTCAACTAGTTGTCGAATTGTTTCACTGCATTGTGACCTTGATTGATCTCACATCTCCATTATTCTGAAATCAAGAACCCATTCATCTTTCAAAGGAAATTGACCCTTTTCGACCTCAACAAGGTCTGTTATAGAATTTCAAATTCATGATTTTAACCAGGCCGGTTAAATCTGGTCCTTCAACGTTGTTCCTTAACCCAAGCTACTACGCTGCTTGCACGGTTAACTGCGCCATTACTTGACCGATTATATAAATGCCATTCTTCATGCAATTCCCCAATGTTGTTCCATTGATTCCGCCGTATTTTGTAACTTTATATTTCAAACAAACTAATCCTCAACTATGATTTCCATCGAGGATTCATTTCACTGTGTATTCTCAAGCAGTATGCCCATTTTCTACTTGAATGCTCCTTTTCGATATTAATTCAATTGATAACTATATTCGACAATTTTATACTTTGATTTTGAAATCAAAGGCAATTTCAATTTGAATGCTATTCAAACACCCTTTTGCGTCATCGATCCTTGCAGTGATCGGTCGTCTGAAATATATGAGCAACCCTTATATTGCATTTAGTTATGAATCAACATATAGATATTAACCCTTAACACAGAGTACGATTCATTCAATTACACACAAATTCATAACTCAACAACCCCATAACCAAATAGCTCAAAAATAAAGCATGAATTCAGAATTGAATTCTATGTATTAACACATACAACAATTACATCGAATTTCTTTCTTCCTTGGCCTGATTTTCAAGTCATTGGCCCTTTTTATAATTACTCGTAGGCTTACAAACTCTGTTTGTCCAAACCTCTCTAATTCCTTTCTACTCTATATTTTTTTTTCCTTTTAGGCTTATTACATTTATACAAATTAGGATGAACCAATTTAGGTTCAATTCCTTCAATCTCTCAACAAAATCCTCAAAATCTGCAAACTCCTAAAATCTAGATTCTATCCCTAAAATCTTGAAACTGAATCTAACTTAGGATTTATAATCAATTCCTAAATATCTCAAATCTAAAATATCTAATTTCCCTCATGTTCTCCAATCATTCGAGAACATTTACAAAATCCTCACAATACTTAATATCTCTCATTAAAAAATCACTCAAAAGCCCATTAATATTTACATAAAAATCAATATTCTTTCAAAAACATAAGACCCCCTATGTTTAATAAAATACAAGGTATTTTCCGAATCTAATGCCCCTGCATCAGAATGCGAAATAGTATGTTGTGTATCGTCTTCATTTCTTGTGTATTTGCAGGTATCCGGGCGTGAGAACGAGTGGATCGTGATCTATCGAATTAGGAGAGAGAGGCATCCATTCTCCCGAATGACACAGCAGCGTAGGACCTACGGTAAGTGATCTACCAAGCCTTTGTCCATTCTTAACTACGAATTGATGTCATGGCGTGTCTCATTTGTGGCTAGACCCACTCTAGGGCTAGTGGGATCGCCTCTATCCGCAGAGGGGATTTACCTCACCAACAAATTGGCGACTCCGCTGGGGAGTCAGTGTGAGTTTGTATTTCGTCCATTAGGTCTTCTTCTTGGTCTTTGCTTGCTTAGCTTGCATTTTCTGGTTGTTTTGCTGAGTCTAAGACCCCTGTTCAGCCCCAGAGGATCAGATCTGACCTCTGTTTTTCCAAAATTTTCATTTTTCTAAGGTTGGCTTGATTGGCGCGGTTTCCAGTCTAACAGTCGCACCCACTGGCGCTTGTTTCCAGTTCATCACCCGTGCCATCCCTTGTCTAACACGGATTATAGCCATATAGTCGTGCCATTTCCTGTAGGTGCTAGGGTTTTCCCTATTTTGAAGTTTTTGGTCAGTATTTGTTTTTCTGGGTGTTTTCTTGACTTGATTTGAGTGCTTTGAGATTGTTGGTGACTTTGAACAGCCTCCTCCCTTCGGTTGTTTGCCTGTTTCCTGTCAGCATCGTAGCCCTAGGGTTTTCTAGTGCCTTGGTATGTTGAGCCTCCTGTAGGATCTTTGGTCTTTTATTTCGTAGCCACCTTCATTATTTACTTGATTGTATTCAGCTCCCTAGATCCGCTTTGAGTGATTTCATTTGATGGAATGAGTCTTGCCTCTTTCATTCGGTTTTCGTCACTCCAAGCATAGCTCACATTTCTTGTATGGGTCTGTTTCAACATCTTTCTTCGATTTGAGAGATTGCAACATTGGTTTGAGTTTGTGTTTTGTTTGCTTTTGAGTTGATCTAATTGTTTCATTTCGACTCTCACTTTGAAATTCTCGAAATAGTGTGAAGGTTTATTTTTCATGTCATTTAGTGCACTCTTTGCTCTATTACATTGAAAAATAAAAAAATAAAAAAAAATTGCTTGCATTCTTGTTTGCATTGTGGAATTGGAAAATATTTCGCATAACTAGCATTGGGAAATCTAGGAGAGATTTCTCATTTTCATTAGCTTGCATTAGGTACTATAGTGGATGTTTCTGTGTGTTCTTATTATTTTCTATCGCTTGAAAACTCTTAACTTTCTCATAGATATATCTTCATCGAACGAAATGGTATTTTATGGCATGTAGCTTGCATTAAGGGATTCGTGAGATTCAACATTCGGTAGGACCTTGGAATTGAAACATAAATACAAGATCAACTTAAAATTTATTCAATTAACCTAAGGCAACATTGAAACCTAACAGAATATTTAGTAGTCTAAGTTAGAGACGTGTTTTGGTGTCTTTAAACCTAGCAGTTATCGCTCGCCATCTGGCTTCAGACAGTGATAGTACGGACTTTTGCTCCCCATACCGTCGAGTATATAAAGGGAGACCCCTCTAGGTTGCAATCCTTTTATCCGTAGGAAGCTGAGTCTGCCGCCTTGTAACCGTGATACACCGAACACAACATTCGGGGATACTACCTACACATACATCAATTCCTTGGTTGATTTTTCTTTCATTTTATAACCATGGTGTATATGGTAGTTCACAGGGACCTAGTACACCCTTTTACCTAGACTACCTGAGTAGTCATTTTTGATCTTTACTGACTCCAAAAATTTGAAAATATCATCGAGCACTTGTCTTTTCGCACTCATTTCAAACTGAAAGAGACTAGAGTCATCTTTGAGTGTTTCTTGACTCTTAAAACATGAAACAACAAATGTTTGGTTTCAATTTGGTAAAATAAACTACCTACGATTACACGCCCTTTAAAGTTTGATTACTTGACCTGTCTTTGCTTGCCTTGGTTTTGAACCAAGAGTCTTCCTTTTTTATCTTTTTCCCTTTTTTGTGTACTACAGTCATAGTGGCAAAACCATCGGTTTCATCTACTGGTAGTCCTTACACGAACGATTCATCTAAAACTTCGCATACTTCTAGGTCTGCCGAGCTTGAGCAACCTGTCATCCCGTCAGAGTACCCCTTCAGAGAACCAGTTGAGTTCCATTGGCCTCTTTCCAATGCTTGGTTTGGGTTTGGGGTCGGGGAACATTTTACCCCTCTCACATCGGGATCACCGTTTTGGCTGCTATCATACCTCCTAGACCCCGTACTCTTTTGCAAGATCTTATGATGGATTTAGACATGGACTCGTCTGGTCCTAACGGAAATGAGGGAATTCCAGTTTCTGATGAATAATACCACCTTTTTCCAGAAGACATCCATCCAGACCCTGCTCAATCTTCACCATCAGTGTCGCTTCCAGCTGGATATAGGTCTTTGGGTCAGATTATAGCTGGTATTGCCTCAATGGCAACATCAACTTCGTCAAGGGGGGCGATTCTCCCATCATTAGGGATGTCGCCGAGGACACCTATCTCATCAACGCCTTTTTTTACATCTGTCCCCACTAGGCCTACTGTTTGTGTGGTTGCATCAGCACCGGTCATCACCGCTCAGTCGTCAGTAGTTTCGGCTTCGGTAGAGACTTCTATTTCCATGGCAATCCCTGACAACCTTTCTTTTGAGGAGTATCGGCTGGTTGTTCAGCAGCAGAGCTCCCAAACTAATCATTCCTCTCAGGATCTCAATCGTCCTTATTTTTCCCATTATGGAGCGGATGGTACCCTGATTTATTTGCTTCCATTTCACTATGATGAGCACGGAAACCCTATCTATTTGCCTACTCCTGAGGATTATCAGTACATTAATGGTTTTATACCTACCTTGCCTGTGCAACCTTCTAACCAACAAGGAAAACCATTACAGGGACAACCTTCGGTTCAGCAAGGATATGATTTCGACCCACAAGGACAACCCTTCCAGGGACAGCCTTCGGCCCAACAAGGGTATGCATACTACCCACAAGGGCAACCCTTACAAGGACAACCTTCGATCTAGCAGGGATTTTTTTACAGCTCGCAGGGGCATCCTTACAATCCTCAAGGTTAACCTTTACAAGCTTAGCCTTTGGTCCAACCAAGGCAACCTCAAGGACCAGCCGGGCAACCAGTATATTAACCTGGACCTTCGTACGGTCCTGGGGGGAAAATCCATCTATCTCAACCTTTGGTGCAACCACAACAGCCATATTTTCTGATTGGTCAAAACGTTACATAGCCACGGCCATCTTATGGTCCTGCCACAGGTCAACCTGGTTATCAGGCACAACCTGGCCCACCTCAACCATCAGGCCAACCTGCTCAGTAGGGACAACCTGGTGGCCCTCATCATTCAGGTCAACCTGTTCAACCAGGACAACTTGCACAGCCTGTTAACCCTGCTCAGCCGCCACTCTATTCTATGCCATAGCCAAATCAACCTGTGCTCCCGACCTTTTCAGCTCAGCAGGGCCCTACTTATCAACAGCCCATTCAACCCCAAGGCAGTTATCACCCTCAAGGTCAATATCGACCGGTTTACAACCCGAATCAAGGTTATGTTTATTACCCTCAACCACCATGCTATACTTATACTCCGCAGCAGAATCCCTACGCTGCTCAATCGGGACCCTCGTATACTCAGAGTCAGTATCCTAGTTATCAACCCCCGTATCCTGGTTCTCAGCCACCATATCAACCGAATTATCTGGCTTATACCCCTTATGGTCAAAATCCTCCAAGACAAAACCAATGGGGGCAGATTTGTACTCAACCAGGATGGAATATGGGTACGGGTCCTTATCGGGAACTTGCTATGCCTTTTAACCCCCAATTACCTTTTCTCGCCACGTTGGAGTTAGCGGATGTGTCCAAATTGACAAATGATCCTATTCTTCATAATCCATATTGGTCCCTGGTTCCAACGAAGGTTCCTAGTGATTGTCCCAAGTTTGAGGGCAAGTCTGGAGAAGACCCCCAAGCACACGTCATGACATACCATTTATGGTGTTCTTCCAATTCTTGGGGGGATGACTTTGTCCAACTTCGTCTTTTCCAGCTCACTCTTACCGGTGCCGCTGCTAAGTGGTATATTGAACTGCCTCATGGTATCTTTCAAGATTTCAACACTCTCGCTATGGCATTCTTGACTCATTTCCAGTTTTCGATTCGTTATGAAGCCGAGACACATCTCCTAACATCCTTGAAACAGAACCGGGCTACCCATATCTCGGACCACATTCATGAATGGAGACAGCGTCGTCGCCTGATCAAGTTCGAAATTCCTGATCAGCTTCTTACTCATTAGTTCACTACCTCTTTTGTCAACAAGATTGTGAAAGCCATCGCCATGGGGGCATGTGTAAACGAGGAAAAAGCCATTGCTCGTGCCCAGTACCTTGATTTAGTGTACTCCCAATCGGGCATTTTGTATGACATCTTGACTAAAGCTCCACGACCTGAGAGCTCTAAAGCACCGGCTACCCCATCAGTCGATGGCGTTATTGGTTCTGTATCTCAGGCTTCAGGCAAGTCGTCCAATGGGAAGTAGAAATTGAATTCTTCCAATAATTTTGCTCCTCAGTCTATCCTGGATTCTGGTAAAACCTCGGAGGTCAACGCCATTCAGGCCAATCCTACAGACAAGTCTTACAATGCGAAAAATAAGGGCAAAGACAAGGCCAAAGCCGATGCCCTGAAATCGGAATCGTCTAAACCTCGTGATGACAATGGTTCACAACAAAAGCCGAAGTATCCCTGTGTGATTTGTGAAGAGGATCACTACACTAAGGATTGTCCTCGACGATCTGAGGTTAGTCAACTACTCAAAGGCGCTAAGGGAACTCCGGTGGTCCTTAAAGAACATTTCCCATCTCAACAGACCCAGATGGTCGATCAATCATCACCATCACGTCATTTGGCTCTCAAGTATTCATGATGAATGGTTCTGCAACTGTTTCCGTCGCTACTCGGTCAAAAGATTATGCTGGATCGCGGCAGGCAGCCAGGAAAGAGATCACCGATGGTCCTCCTCCCCCACCTGTCTCTGGTCCTCTTCAGATTGAAAGGCCTAGTGCCGAACCCATTGTACGGCCACCTTCTAAAGGTGTTCTCCAAAAATATTCCTATAATCCTAATGCCCATGCTGCTCAACATTATAGTATTGTTGAGGATTTAGCACAGGCGCCATCCGCGATGTCCACGTTGGAAGTCCTCCAGAGTTGTCCATCTCAATGGAAGGCATTATTATCTGCGATTGGCGGTATCGATCCTGCTAATTCTAGTCTTCTCACTTTTGACTTAGAGAATTTCATCCCCCAACTTCCACACCAGATCGTGCTTGTCATACAAGTCGGTATTAACGGTCTCAATATCCATAGGGCCATTGTGGACGAAGGTGCATCCACCTATGTCATGTCATATGCTTGCTGGAAGGCTATTGGATCTCTAGCTCTCACTTTTTCACCCAATTCCCTTGAGGAATTTGATGTAATGGAATCGAAACCCTTGGGTGTTCTCGCTAGCTTACCGATCACATTGCAAGGAAAGATGGTCAACGTTGAATTAGAAGTCGTTGACGCTAAACTCAATTACAATCTTCTACTTGGTCGTAGTTGGACTCACGCCATGTTGTGCATTCCGTCCACCCTCTTTTGACTTCTAAAGTTTCCTCACGAGGGAAAAATCATCACTGTCGATCAGTTCTCATTATTTACCTCATCTTCCGAGAACAATGTACCTTACATGGATCAGATTCTGTCTCCCCCTGACAGTGTAGGGCCCGGTCTCTTCAAAGACCCCACTCTCATGGGTATTTTTCCCTTTCCACCACCAAATATCGTTCAAGTTAATATGATCTCTCAGTCAGATGACCCATGGATCGTCCCTTTGCCTGAACAGGTTGATTCATTTTGGGATTCAATGCCGCTTAGTCCAATCAAAATCAATTATTGTGAGCTTACAGCTGCATCCAGTTCTCCCCCTTCTGAAGGTGCTCCTTTGAGCATGGCTCTAGACGTTTATTCTCAATCCCCCTGGCTCGGCGATGCCGATTCGCAGGATCCTCTGAAAGAAGTGTTTCCATCTGATGAAGCTATTATGGAAACCATGTCTCTCGAAGATCTATCGTGGAGCGATGGGCATCATCGTTCCTCATTTATGCCCTACCTCGAGGTGATGTCTGACTGTCTTGAGCATTTTGCATCCCAAGTTCCTTCTCTGCCACTTCAAATGCCTATCCTGACTCATGAAGTCTTCACGAAAGGTAACTTGGGTACCATTACTCAAACGATGCCTATCAACATTTCCGTGAAACCGAGAATTGTCGAGAACATCCATGTGGGAGTCACTTGCTCTTCCGAGGAAGTCCAAGTGTACACTAGCCTCTTTCATGAATTCTGTGACATTCTCACCTGGTATTGATCCCATTATTGTGGTGCACAAGATTCCCACCTACCCAGGTGTGAAGCCTGTGCGCCAATGTCTGCATCCAGTGAATCCTCGGAAAGTCGCCACCATAAAAGCTAAAGTTGAAAAACTTCTCAAAGCAGGTTTCATTTATCTGATTCCTCTGACAGAGTGGGTATCCAATATTGTTCCTGTGGATAAGAAGCAGGGATCAATTCGTGTCTGTGTTGATTACCACGATATTAATCGGGCCTGTCCTAAAGATAACTATCCCACCCCTTTCATCGATTAGATCATTGACGATTGTGCAGGGAGAGAGATTTTTTCCCTTATGGACGGTTTTTCTAGCTATAATCAGATCAACATTCTTTCGTCTGATCAACACAAGACCGCTTTTATCTATCCGTGGGGAACATTCGCGTATAAGAAACTCCCTTTCGGTATGAAAAAAACTGGAGCTACATTCCAGTGTGCGATGTCTTATGCCTTTCACGATATTCATCATATTGTTCAACCATACCTGGATGACCTTCTGGCTCATTCAGCTGCGCGAAAAGACCACCCGGATCATCTCCGCCAGATCTTTCTTCGTTGTAAACGTTACAAAACTTGGCTCAATCTGCATAAATGCGTCTTCTGCGTCGATTCTGGTAGACTTTTAGGCTTTATCGTATCTAAAGATGGAATTCGCCTTGACCACCTGAAGGTTGAGGCTATTGTTAATCTCCCCTCCCCATCCTTGTTGCACCAGCTCCAGAGTCTCCAAGGGAAAGCGAACTTCTTACATCGTTTTCTCCCAAACTACACTGAAGTAGCCAAAGGATTCACATGACTTTTAAAGCAGGTTGTCCCTTTCTGTTGGGATGAGATTGCTCAGCAATATTTTGATAGGCTTAAGACGTTGCTCGTCAACACTCCCCTATTACGTCCTCCGAATTACCATCATGATTTCACCCTTTATCTTGCTTCCGCCTTCAGCACGATCGCCATGGTTTTGGTTCAAGATGATGATAACGGTAACGAGCATGTCATTTATTACTTGTCTTAGAACCTTCTCGACCCTGAAACGCGTTACGCACATGTCGAGAAGTTTGTGTTGGCTACAGTCCAGGCCGTCCAGCATTTTCATCACTACATCCTTTTACGCACGGTGGCCCTGATTTATGACTGTAACCCCATGACTTATATTTTGTCTCGGTAGTTGCTAGGGGGAAGATACTCGAAGTGGATCGTTATCATCCAAGATTTTGATTTGGAATTTACTACAGCCAAATCAAAGAAATCACTTGTTTTTGCTGATTTGATTTGTTCTCTCCCTGCCAACTCTGCTCCTTCTCAATCCGACTATCATATTCCAGACGAAACTCTTTTTCTGATTAGCACCCTCGATCCGCGGTACAGTGATATCATCGTGTACCTCCAGAACTCTACTTTTAGGTCCGATTTGACGAAGGATGTCCGACGCCGCATTCGGCATTAGTCGCAACCCTATCGTATCGTTGGAGATACCCTTTATCGTGTTGGAGTCGATTCCGTGCTCTGCTGATGTCTGACCCTTGAGGAGGCTGAGAAAGTTTTAAATGACTGCCAAAGTGGCACCTATGGTGTTCACATGTCTGGTTATGCCACCACACAGAAGATCCTTCGTGCTGGCTATTTCTGGTTGTCTATCTTTAAAGACTGCATTGTCGCAGTATGCAAATGTCATGCGTGCCAGATATATCAATGCAAGATGCGTGCGCCACCAGTTCCTTTACATCCTGTCATTACTGTGGGTATTTTTTCCAAATGGGGCATGGACTTTATGACGTGTAACCCTTGTTCGACTAGGGGGCATGCCTATATTATCGTTGCCGTTGATTATTTCACGAAATGGGTCGAAGCAATGCCTACACTAGCTACGGACGGTAAAACAGCAACACAATTCATTTTCAATCATGTTATTACTCGGTTTGGTGTTCCTCAAGCCATTGTCACTGATCATGGTTCTCAAATTAAAGATTATATGATGGTGGAGCTGACATCTAAGTTGGGCCTGCGTCACGACAGCTCAAAGCCTTATTACCCTCAAGCTAATGGCCAGGTTGAAGCTGTCAAAAAAGTCCTTGTTACAATGCTTCAATGAACAATTGGGATCCATAAATCAAATTGGCATCTCATGTTCTTCTCAGCTCTTTGGGCTTACCGAATTTCAATTAAGAGTGTGACCGGATTTACCTCATTTCAGTTGGTATACGGTTTGGAAGCCACTCTTCCGATTGAATGTGAAATCCCTTCACTCAAAATAGCTGTGGAATTACTGCCTGATACTTTGTCTGAAGAAGAGCGTCTTCTCTACTTAGAGAGATTGGATGAAACTCGTCACTTGGCTACCTTGGTCATCGAAGCACAGAAGAAGCGAGTCAAAGCCCATTTTGACCAAATAGTTTCCCCTTGTTCTTTCATTGAAGGCGATCTCATTCTCATATACGACCAAGCTCATGACAAGCTGGGGGCAGGAAAATTCCAACCCATGTGGCATGGGCCCTACATCTTTAAATGTTTGTTACAAAATGGGGCTTATGAGCTCATTGATTATGAAGGTTATCCTTTATCATAGCCCAGAAATTGGTTTTACCTCAAAAAGTAGTATGCTTGAGTTATTCATGCATGATATGTGTACATAGGTGATTTTTTCATTTTTTTGCATGTTTTGGTTTGATGTGCTTTGTGAGATTTTTCTGCTTATTGGGTCTTGTTTGTTGTGCAGATGTATTTTTGCCCTTATGTCGGTTTCGTGGATGGTGCTTCCCGCAGTACCAGGAACTTGTCTTCGGCAGCCTGGGTAATTTACGATCCTGTTGGTGAGTTGATTAATTTACAAGGTATTTGTCTAGGACCCACTACAAACAATGTCGTTGAATATAGTGTTGTTTTGGAACTATTAACCGAGGCAGTTAACCTTGGCATACGCGCATTGCTTGTGAATTTGGATTCGCAGCTTGTTGTTCTTCAACTTAATGGTCATTATTCAGTTCGAAACCCATGCATTTTGATATTGTATTTGCATATTCATTTACTTGAAAGACATTTTGATTTCATTACATATCAACATATACCAAGACGAATGAATACATTAACAGATGCAATAGCTAACATGGTGCTAGATAGACATTTGTGCAATTTATAAAAACATCATCATATGTAAATAGACCCATGTGAGAAGATAGATGTATATATATATATCATTTGTTTGCAACGTGTGCATCATATAAAACCCAAAAAATAATATATGTCTGTTTCAGTTACATCGTGAGACAACATGTCTCTCAAAAATGTGCGGAAATAAAGCCTAAGTGCCTAATCGGCATGGTGCTCATGATAGCATGTCACTGCCCGTACAAACCGCCTCAGAAAGCGGTGGATACAACTCGGCACCCCTACAGTGTGCCTCTGATAGGCCCGAGGAACATCATCAAAACGAGCATAGTCTAGGATCCCACAGGTGATCCCCTCCAGGTTCTGTACTATCTCCTCGTCAATCCCCTTACCCTGAGGATCGAAGTCACGAGGAGTTCACCTCGCTATTGGCGACATACCTGCAGGACGTTCTGGGCCAACATCTGCATACATATAGAATAACTGTCATAACATGCATATATACCCAAAAAAATTATTAACTCATGAAAATAAAAATGAGTCTCACCTAGTTCTTCGCCCCAATCCTCTCCCTCTGGGAGTGGGAGGTCTGGGTCTCCGATGAAATCTGTGCTAGCATAGGGCCAATCCTCCACGACAATCAACTGTCATTGGAGCCAATCAAAAATCTCTGGCCTCCAAGACATTTGTTGGCCACCCACTACTCTAGGCATCAGTGCGGCCCATCGGGCCATCCGTGGCTCTATGGGTGGCGGCATCGGGACAATAACCTCCTGATGCTGGAATATAAGTAATCGTTCCAAGAAGAACGATACCAGAATCAATCCATACCCAAACTTCTTTAGTTTGGTATTCTTGTACTTAGTAAGCTGTCGTTTGATGTTGATAGTCACGGACTCGGCCCAGTTAAAGATGGTCGGGTTCATGCACTCTGAGGCAAGAAGTAGTTGTGTCTTCGTGGCCTCATGCGGTGCCTGCAATCCAGCGGCCCGTGTGATAGTGTGCAGCACTACTCTTAGTGCCATATCAGGGACGGTTTGGATGTCCACTTTGCCACTCCCTGTTCCTTTTCGTTCCCCTTAACACACCCTCTCAATTACCATTCCCATGCTTTCCTCAGAAGGACGGGTACCGGTCAAGATAGGGACTGCACCTCTGCGTGACAATCCAGTGATGAAATAAGCATCTGAAACTTCGATTTCAAGCTCCTGATCTCGAAGTAAAAAAAATTCCTAATCTTCATCCCAAATGCTTATTAGATATTGAAGAAATTCGGGCTAAGCCCGGAGACATGGTGTCAGGAAGAAATTCTTGAGCCCATAATTCCTGAGGGAATTCATGCATTGTTTTTTTTCCATTGCTTGTTCATCCTCCTCACTATGTTCTCTCTCTTTCCACTCGATAACCATCTTTTTTTCTTTTGTACCTGCATAAATTGATCATAGGAACATTGTAAGCCCCCTTGGGTAGTAAAATTTGCAATCAATTGGTTGCATTTTCTTAAATTTAAAGCGGATTTTGAGTTGCATGGTTGGCGTGACTATTTTGCTAACAGTCGCGCCACCTGGCGCAACCCCTATGTAAAAAAGGGTTGATTGGCGCGGGTTCGTGGCCGAAACCCGCGCCAACTGCGACACCCTAGGTTTTAAAAATCATCCCCTAAGGGACCCAAAATGACAACTAAATGCAATAAAATATAGCTCAAAAGATGGCAAATGATGTCGGCTCCTACCTGAAACTGACGAAATCTGGATTGGTCGACTGGTTTTCTCGCATTCGTCACCGCAAGATCACAAGGTAAATGGACCACTATTGCTCCTTAAAGAGGTAAAAGTGAAAAGTAAATAGTTTTTACCATTTATGGTCTTTTATAACTTTTTAAAGTCTAAAAATAGGTTTCAAAACATATTTGTCGATTATTTTCATATTATTTTCGATAAATCCATTTTACACACGTCTTTTTGTGCAGTGACAGGTTTCCACATGGTTTTGACGAAGAACGAGTTGTATTTTATACTTTTTTGGAATCGGTAAAAACACGAAAAAGTCACTACTGGAGTCATCTTTCAGCTCTTTTCTGACTCTCTAAAACTGAAAAGATCGTCGAGTCGCTTGTCGTTTTGAACTTGTTAAATTGGCTGCGAAACGATATCTACCCAGTATACGTTTACCCCTTTTTCAGGCTGGGATGGATTATTTACGAAAAATAAATAGCTTAGCCGATCGCGACTAAGAGGATCTCTCGGACACAGTTTTCTACCTTTTCAGATCTAAGAGACTATTTATGAAAAGGGCCTTGCTAGAGTTTTCTTTTTTCTTTCTTTCAAACTCTCTAAACATGAAAAGATTCTGAGTTTTTCCTTTGTCAGACTCGTTAAAATTGATGACATCGAACTCCGTCGTGATGACGTTACTCGAGTTCCTCCTTCCTAGGGCTCGTAAAATGTACTAGGTTGGATTTGTCCGAAGGAGAAACTTACATCACAAGCACATGCTATCCTCTTCAAGCTTTTTTTCAAAAATAATTGGGCTACTCGCTAGAAATGGTGGGGGAAATGCAACCAAGATTGTAGTCGTGTTGGCAGTATGTCGCTCTTGAACATGGCACTTATCTGCATTCATGTCGGGTTGGGGATATCTCACTTCATCATTTGTTTGCCTCCATGGGTTTGGGTAATCATTTTTTACCTCTCATCTACTCTTTGCCATGTCACCATGACCTCAGATCCCTTGATGTCAAATACTTCCGAATCCAGTTTCGTGCCGCCAATGTGTTCAAGAGAAGTTTTCCTTTGAAGTTTTCAACCTCTCTTTGATTCTCTGTTGGTCTTGATTCACAAAAATCATGTTCCTCTGTCTCGTTTCAATGATGTGGGAAACATTATGGCGCACCTTTGATCAAGGTCACTTCCTGTTGACTCCAGCTCATTATCCAGGAAGCTGATCTAGAGACTACCTTCAGGTACCTTAGAGCCTGCATGCCTCAATGGCAAGTTCTTCGCATTCGATGTAAGGTTTACATCATTGGCCTTTGATCGACTGATTCTAAAAGTGTTCGATGTCAGATCATTGTTCACACTCCATAGATTGTACCTTTCATACCTTGAGAGCCATTGTCATTATTGGTTGTTTCTCTCGCGTCTGTTAATAGCTTTCATCATTGGCTAGTAATCAGACGATTTTCTTGCATGTTTGACTTCAGCTCACATATTCGCATGCTCGAATTTGTACTTTTTCTGGTTGAGATGGAGCGCAAGACCCTGGGTTTTGTCTGATGAAATCTAGGCTACGGTTTATTTTTGGATTACTATGACTTATTATGTGACTCTTCTGATTGGATGGTTGCGACCAAACCTGAGTCTATTCATTGATCCCTACTACTGGATGGTTGTGTCCATACCTCATATCTCATTGCTTATATACTTTATTTTGGATGGCGGTGCCCATGCCACATGTCATGTGTCAGATGTATCAGTTGTACTTGTACTTGCAGGTCTTCCGATAGCATTTTTTGGGTCAGACGCATTATCATAAAGCATTTCACCCCTCCCTCTCTCTTGGACCTCATGATTTAGGGGGCATCTGTTACACAGCATTTTGTCACCGTCCCTACAATCCGTTGCCCCGCATATTGGAGGGTATTTCCCATGACCTGTGAGCAGTGTCATACTCTGCAAATACCTTCTTTTCATCCTTCTACATAAGGACATGATTTCTGTTGTTGACCATTTCCTCAGAAAGCACTAAAAAACCTATGTTTTGGCATTGGCGCGGGTAGCCAGTTCACCCCTCGCACCTATGGGGAATATTTTCACTAGAGCTCGCGCCAGCTGGTGCTCTGTCTCTTTTTTGTGCCTGCTCCAGCATTTTTGGGAATGTTTTTTAACAAATTAGAGGTGGAAGTTTCCTTTAACCACCTCAGGAATGACTCATTGCAAGTGGTTAAACTCGATAAGCCACGGATCTCTTCCTTTAGGAAATGGTTGATGGAATATTCTTTGAATATAGGACTCCCCCCATGATTATAGGGATCCTAACCTCTCCTTCTCCCTCTATATAAACAAGCCTTCTCCCTTTACAAAAACTAGTTGAACATATAGCTAAGAAGATGAACTTGGAGAAGAGATATTATAGCTGAGTAATCGCTATAGAGAAGGTTGAACCAAGGAGGATCTCGTAGAGAGAGCCCCGTATGAATTCTCGATGAGGTTTTTGATATGTGCTCCACTAGAACCCTGCTGGAGGAGATCGCAACGTCGAAGCCTGGTTGTACTCTTCCTTCTTTAAATTAATATACTCGACTATGGTATTGATTCCATCTCTGTGTTATGTTTATTTGACGCATTTGATTTAGTCTTCTTCGACTGACTGAGAGTTAGGAATGAGAAATAGTATGTTGTGTATCGTCTTCGTTTCTTGTGTATGTGCAGGTATCCAAGCGTGAGAATGATCGGATCGTGATCTGTCGAATCAGGAGCGAGAGGCAGCCATTCTTCCGAACAACACAGCAACCCAGGACCTATGGTAAGTGATCTACTAAGTCTTTTTCCATTCTTAACTAGGAATTGATGTCATAGCGTGTCTCATTTGTGGCTAGACCCACTCTAAGGCTAGTGGGATTGCCTCTGTCCGCAGAGGGGACTTACCTCACCAACACAAATAAGACAATGAGAATTCTTTTTAAACCTTTGAAATCTTTCACACCTCTAAAATTTCACATGGGATATGACCTTTTCAAAATAGATGAGGTATATTTAAAAATTTAGAATGACTCCTTTTGCATTTGACTGGAGTAATAGGTCAAATTGACCTCCTTTTAAGCTCTCACAGTCAATGATGACTTTTTTTACTTTAAATGAGACAGTGAGACATATTTTTTTTATTTTTATGAGATAATGAAATAGAATGGAGTTATTGGAACTTGAGCCATATGAAACAGGAGTGGTGGCCTTTGTTTCATCTTCATAAATATGCTTTCTCCTTCCTTAGGATTTTATGGGCAGAATGGAGGGTTGTTGCCTTATTTTAAATGAGAATTTGAATATTTTTCAAAGGTAGAAATGAACCTAGATAGTGACCTATATGAAATGGAGTGACCTAACCCTATACCTCTTCAATGATGATGATGGAGATGGTTACCTTGAAACTGCTGATGGTGATGTCCTTGGCATGATGGTGGAAATGAATGAAATGAAGAAGCAACATACATGATTTAGACCTCTTCAGTGACAAAAATTATTTTATGAGAATTGGTTCGAAAAAGTAAAAAATGTTGACCTATGGCCTTATGGAAAATAACTGAAAGAGTTATTTGATCACTGACATACCTGAGCTAACATTGCCTCCAGCTGGGGATGGAAGCTCCTTCAGGAGGTGTCAAGAACACCATAGATCAGGTAGCCTTACCATTGGACGATGAAGTCAAACTGGACTTTGAAAAAAATTGACAAACTAGAAATGATGAACTAAATTTGGAAATGACTTTGACTAGAAAAAAATGACTTGAATCTAACTTGACAAAGTGACTAAATTTTTTTTAAACTTTTTGAAAGAAAACATGAGCTGAATGTAGAAGTTTCATGGCCTTTTCCTCGGGCTTCAAGCTTCTGCAAAAACTTCATTATTGTTGGGACATCAAATTTAAAATGATATGTACAATGATAGTGAATTTCTTCTTCAATGATCAAGTTAGATAGTGTTTGAGGAACCTACCATTGATTGGTCCTCCCAACACTTGTTTCCCTTCAAGATCCTCTAGTAGAAATGCTTTGTTACCTCTTAATGCAGTGATCTTGTATGGTCCTTTCCATAGATTTTCGAACTTTTCATGCTTACTCTTGTCTTAATTCTGGTCATCCCAGCGAAGAACAACATCCCCAAGCTTGAAATCATCAGCTTTGGTCTTCCTATCATAAATATTTTTTATTTTCTCATGAAGATTTGAAGTATGAATGAAGAATTCGTCTCTTGATTTTTGTAGATGGATCATTTGGCTGATTCTTCGTTAAATTCCATTAGGCTCACTGTTGATCTCTTGCAGAATTTTCATCACCGGTACAGGTAGAGAAGTAGGGAACACCATGTCAACACCATACATGAGCTGGAAAGGTGACATGTTGATTGATCTCTTCGTGCTAAATATATCCGCCCATAGAGCATTGGTGAGCTTTTTGTGCCAATTCCTCTTGTTTTCTTGCAACGTCTTCTTGATTATTTTCACCAAAGATTTATTTGATGATTCAAGAAGCTCGTTACCCCAAGGATAGTATGTTGTTGAATGACCAAGCCTAATGTGATACTTGTCACAAAATTCAATCATTTTATTGTACTTGAAGGCAATTGCATTATCAATTATGATCTTGTGTGTATAGCCAAAACGAGACATAATATTGTTGTCAAGAAACTGAATGATAACAATGTCAGTAGATTTCCTCGTGGGGATGGATTCAATCCATTTGGTGAAATAATATGTGGAAGTGAGTATCCATTTGTGTTGAGCTGATGATAGAGGATGGATATCGCCAATGAATTCAAGTACCCACTACTGGAATGGTGCTTGCAATTCAATTGGTTTTAAAGGCAAAGGCAAGATCTTCCTCTCTCCCTGAAATATTTGAAATTCATGACAACTCATGATTGTTTTATAAACATCAAGAAATAAACTTGGCCAATAGAAACCTACCCTCAAGATATTGTTAGTTGTATTCTTCCAATAAATATTACCACCACAGTCACCTTTATGAAAATTTGTCATTACTTTTTCAACTTCTCCTTAAACCAAACAATTCAGCAACACTCCACCTAGAACTTTCCAATACAAGACACCGTTAAGAATGCAATACTTAAGAACTCTTAACTTCAAATATATAGCTTTACTGCTTGGAAAGCAAGGAGGATGATTCAAGTGTTGCAAAACATGTGCTATATCAACATACGAAGGCGATAAATAGAAATTTTTCAGATACCTCAGGTAATGTTTCAACATCTTGTTCTTCAGATAATGCAGCAACAAAATTGATGTTCAAGGCATGGAGATTTGAGTTCGTCATAAGATTTTCTAAGCCCTGTACTTTGATCAGATTTTTCGGCTTGATCTCCAAGTAATATTCTAACATAGCTCCAATCCATTTATGTCTCCACCCTTCAAGATCATTCTATGTAAGCACATCTTTTACATCAGCATTTGGAACACATGCAATAACATGAGAATGGAGAATGTAGACCTAGAGGTCCTTCAATTCTTTGACTAACACCAAGGCCTATTTGCCAATGATGTTGTACTTCAAGGTTGCATATCTTATGGTTCTACTAAAGAAGACAATGGGCAGCTCCATATTCCTTTTTTTCTTTTTCATGAGGACAACAACAAAATTATGCTTCGAGGAAAATGAAAAAATGATAAAACCAAATGTATAATATAGAATAATAAGGATAGAAGCATGGGATAAGGAAAAATTAACTTGATTGAATGATTTATTCACCTCTTCAGACCATTTTACTTCACTATCTTTCTTCATCATGTCGATAATTTTCCTTACGTGTTCAACAAGAATGGGATCAAACATTCTCAACAAATTGATTTTTCCATTGAATGATTGAATTTCATTTTTGCTCCAAGGATAGTCCAAGGTTTGAATTGCTTCAATCCTTGAAGGATCTATCCTAATTCCATATTTTGATATGATATGGCCCAACAATTTACCTTACTCCATAGTGAAAAGACTCTTCTTTGGGTTCAGCAATATGCCAAACTTTCTACATCTCTGAAAAAAAATTTCAAGTGCTGAAAATGTTGCTCATCTGTCTTGGAAAAAATAGTGATATCATCAAGATAAATGACCAAAAATACATCCTTTTCATTGGCGAAATAAATGTCCATTTATCGCTAAAAAGTGGCCCCTGCATTATTCAATCCGAAAGGCATTTTGGCGTACATGAAGGTACCCCAAGGTGTTGTGAAGGTCATATTTTCTTGATCATCTAGATGAACAAGAATCTGATTATAGCCGGAGTATCCGTCCAACAATGAAAGTCTAGAAGATCCAACTACCCTTTCCAGAATATGGTACATCTTCGGTAGTGGGTAATTTTCCTTCAATGACACTTTGTTCAGATTTCTGAAATCAATGCACAAGAGAATCTCTCCTTTATTTTTCTTTACTAGCACTATATTAGACATCCAATTTGAAAAGCGAAAAGGCACTATAATACCATCTGTAAAAAATATGTACCTGCTTCTAAATAGAGGGCAACGACTTGGGATTCATTATTCTTAACTTCTGGCGGAAAGGTTTCTGATCCAACTTCAAGGGAATGGTACTAAATTATGCCCTTATCATAGATTTTAAAATCATAATATTCCCAAGAAAATACATCAGCAAACTGAGACATCAGCGCTGCATATTTACCTTTCATTTTTGCACTCAAATATTTTGAAATTTTTACCATCTTTGGCTTTTCCGGAGTGCCAAGATTAATATCTTCCACTCCCACTTATGTCGGTAACATGACTGGTTTGCGTGAAACATCATATTGATAAAAAAGCTCTTCCAAAGGTACCAAACCTCTTGGAATGGAGTTATCTTTCAGCTAAAGCACTTGCATCTCTGCTGCATGGATTTCTTGGTCATCTTCATAGCACTGGTTGTCCATTTGAGAATTCAGAAACTCCTCTTTTGTATGCAAGAAGTTGTTCATTTTCTTATCATCTATATAGACCTACCAATAATGAACATTGTCTGGGATAAGAGGGAAATGTTTTACATTTATCTCATACTTCTATTAGGAGACAATGGAATTTTGAACATGTTGGCTGAAGTAGCAAGAGAATCAATAATAACATTGTTGTCTCTTGGAATCAATGATAAAGTGTACTCAGAAAATGTCTTGAGGATGTCTAGCACTACATTTCACTAAGCTTGCATCCATCGATTCTTAGCATGGTATTCCCTTTTGAATTTCTTTATTACTAACTCGGAGTCGCCATATACAGAAATATTCTTTGCACCCAGCTTCTTGAGAATTTCCAGACCAGCTATCAAAGCCTCATACTCAACTTCATTTTTTGAACATTCGAAAGCCAGCTTGTAGGAGGACATTCAAACATTGGGAGGAATGTTTAATGATTTATTTACAGGGTTGTGAATCCACACTCCAATACCAACCCCTTATTTTCTCAAAGCTCCATCGAATTACATAGTCCACAAACTACTTTCCTCATCCGGAAACTGAAAATAAGATGGCTGAACTTTTCTTGTTGTTTGAGAGACTCCTAATGTACCAAAAAAAATATTTCTTTCATTATTTCATCACTTTTTTGAAGTAATGCACTTGGTTCCAAATCATTTCTCATTTTTTTACAAATTTCTGCATTTGCCAATTCTAAAACAGAATTTGAAAATTCAGAATTTTCTACATTTTCTTCAATCAAAACTTTAGAAGACGCTAAACATTCATCTTTGAACAACATAAAGGACTTGAAATATGTATTAACAACATGTATAGGATGGTTATTTGGATTTTTTCAGCTGCTGATTATGTACTTCATCTTAATTTCCTGGTATAGCTTCCTAAGTTGTCCAAATATGCGAATGGTAGCATATGAAAATTGAAGCTGTAAGGTACCTCTAAGATTCACTCCCCATGACCGAGAAAGTAACATTCCATATCTGGGTGGGATATCAGCCACAAAAACATCCATGAGGACATTATTGGCTAGGATTTTCTCTAATGACACCACTAGGTCCTTGATGAGGCCAAGACATTTCACCCTCCCTGAATCAAATGATTAAATATCATGATAAGGTCTTGTGATCTCCAGTCCTAATATGTTCGTAATGGCCTTGGTCATGAGGTTTTGAGAGGCTCCGGAATCAATCATGGCATTATGGAGGATAAAGTCATGGATTTTGAGGCTTAGATAAAACATAGGTACTTCCCTATCTTCTAAATCACCATCAACAGCAGGACCAAAAAAAAGCTCAGGGTGATCATCACTCACATTAACCATGTCGGACATTTGGTCAACTCTAAGAAACTTAGCAACTTGAACTTTTTACTAATCATTCTTAACTATTTAAGTTATAGGAATGGAGACTTTCAACTTGGAAAATTCATTTTCAAGAGAAAAAAAGAGCAGACCTCTTTCAATGGTGCATATTTCTTATCGGGCTTATATTTGTGTGAAGAGTCTTTCTTCTATCCTCCTTCTTAGAATTCTTTATTCCTTTGACCTCTGGAAGAATCTTCATTTCCTTTATCATGATTAGGAACAATAGGTCCCTTGTCTTTAATTTGAATTGGGGAAGCGGCTTATTTGTGATGAGCATCTACTTGAGTGTTTTGTTTTTTATGATTGGAGGTTATAGGAACATTCCTATTCATAAATCCATACTATCTCTGCACTTGAGAAAGAGAATTATGATATCCCCTCTGATAATCTTTCATGCACACTGATAATATGTCATCAATTGACAAGACAAATTTTTTATCATCCGGTGCACAAATTTCTGCAGAAAATTGATCTTCTTTAGTGAGGAAAATAGCCTGTTGATTTTCCTCAAATAAATGGTTCTCGCCAGAAATTTCTTCTTCATCCTCTTCATCAGGGCCTTCAGTATAATTCTGCTGAAATGGAATGTGAATTTTCTACTAACTTTATGGATCTTGACCCCTCCATTCCCTTTGCTTGATCTTGTATTGAGGTTTCTGATTTTGACCCCTGAAATTTGGATTTCTAATGGAGGGTTCATCTTGTCGATCAACAATGAACATTTTATCCATCATCTTCTCCATAATCTAGATCAAGGTATCTAATTTTCCTTCTGATGAAGTGGATGTTTCTTCTTTGATATTGAATCTTCTTTCCGTTTTGATTTTATACTTCTTGATGATCAAATTATCTTCCACGCTCACTACATTTATCTTCATTTATTCAAGAGTTGATGGGTTTCTTTCCCTCAACTGATAGGCCATGTAAGGATCGAAACCATCAGGATAATGAAGTAAAGAAAGGTCTGGAGGAGGCTTAATATCATTAGGAATTGAATCATACATTTTGTTGAATCTAGCTGTAAAGTCTTGGAAATACTCATTGGGATTCCTTTTCAAGGTGTTACACTCAGCTAAAATATGCAATGGATTTTTCTTCTCTTCACATTTCTCCATAAACAAATCAATTAGTTGTTGTGAAGTACTTGTTGAACAAGCTGTGAGTGAGCGAAACCATTTCTTTACCTCTCGAGAGAAAATTTATTCAATAATGTGCATATTGGCATCGTCATTGTCGATATCTTCAAGATATATGAAGTCAATTAGTTTGGAAACATGCTGATAAGTTGTAAACCTCTAATTTTCCATCGAAAAGAGGAAGTCTATGACCATAGTTCTGAGGTAGTGAAGTGATATTAAGCGGTAGGATCAACAGAGAAAATCTAGCCATGACTGATGGAGGAGGTGGTGGAGGCGCTGATGGAGTGAAAACTTGCAGAGGTAATGATGGAATGAAATGAGGGATTGATGATGTATCTCTATGAGAAGGTGAAATGACAGGTGAAGAAAACTTCTACTGTTGATATTGAAAATAAGCCTTCTTCGAAGTTTCTTGAAATTTGTCTACCAAACTCGAGTTTATGAAACTTAGACCAAACTTCACTATCGACTTTGAATTCAAAAGGCTCATAAAGTGGTGCAAAGGACTCAAAATAGAAAGGATCAAAGGTTGATTACAAAAGAAAATTTTCATGCTTAGTTCTAAACAAATATTTTTTAGATCCTGAACTATAGAACAAATATTCTGGAACAAATCTTGTAGGCATAGAATTTGATTTGACAAGTGGAGGAACAACTCTTCCAACATTTTGAGACTTGGTTTTATGTTTTCTAAAAATACTCTCAAGGTCATACACAATTGGTGAGGGATTTGGGTTTGGATTTGACTTGGTATGTCTTTTAGGAGCCAACTTAATATAGGAAATTTGGAATTTGGCTCATATTTTAGAATTCATCATGTTTTGAATGCTAGAGCTTGTCACCTACAAGTCTAACTTTAAGAGGATTAAATAAATATTCCCAGGGAATTTTTACTAATCGCTCCCCGGCAATGACACCAATAATTTTATCACTCTCCCTGACTTCCCAAGGCTGACAATAGGATTGGATAAAGGTAACCACAGACCAAATTTTAGGTCAGGTAGTTAGAACTACTAAGACTAGAGATGGCTCTCTCGTTGTCACTTTTACATTCAAAGGAATGATTGAGTATCTAATGATATTAGGCTAGGTATGTAAGCTCAATAAATATAATTTGTTTGATTTTTTGAGTGTTGGATATAAAAGTCAGTGAGTAGACTTTGTATAAGGCTTTTAGGTTTGAACTCCAAGGTGAAAGTGCAGAGAATATGTGAGGAAAGATATTTAGTTTGAAATAATTTTAATAATTCATTTAGTATAGGATGAAGTAGAAGAGACTTTGAATGAGCACTGAGGTGAATTCATTCAACTTAGAAACAAATAAACATATCACTATAAACCTTGTCTAAAACATAGCATGCATAAACACAATTTATGCTCATAAAATTACAAGATAAACATATATGAAGAATAAGACATGGTATTAAGCATGAAATGAAAAAAATACATAAGAAAAAAATATTCTCCAATGCATACCACAAGTATCTCAACAGAATTCCTGCAAATATGTCTTTGATTTCATTCCAAATAGCTGATTACAAGAGCTCCACTGCAATATGAGACTATCCAACCCAAAAAAAGACTAAAGAGAGACTACTTATAGAAAATATGGACTATGAAACCTCATTAGGTCAAAATCCCATCCAAAATGGATCATAAATACACAAGATGAGTCATTTCCTAGATTATAGGGAGGTTAGAAACCATTGCCTGAATTTTAGCTATGAACTAGGAGTGTTTGTCCCTTACATTAATTACATATTCCCTCATTATAAGAGTAAAAAACCAACTCAATTACTCTAATTCCAACCCATAGGACAACAATACCTCGAATTTGTGACAATTTATAAGCTTCACAAGTATCCTGAGGTATCCAATGCTGATTTTCGACATTTCTAACAGAAGGGTAACAAAAATTTGCAAAAGCGTAATAGAACTTTCGAGGCACTATTGACACACTTTTAGGGTCCAAATCCACTTCTGAAAGAATGGTCAAATATCCCCATGTATCTAGTTTCCAGAAAATATTTAATTTTGAAAAATGACCCATGGGAAAGCCTTCAAAAATCCATTCTCCCAAGGTTACTCCAAAAGCATAAAAAAGGCTCCAAAAAGGTGGCAGAAACATGAAAATTGAGTGGTTTTGGGCTTTTTCTCCAAAATTACAGCTTGTCATGCCATCGGGGATCATGATCTATGATGTAGTCATCAAAATACATCCATTCATGTAAAGAAATCATCATTTGGATGCCCCCAAAATAAGGGTAACAAAAGTTTGTTACCCTTCTATAGTGAGGAATTTCCAGAATTTTGCAAAATCACAAAAAATTCCAAAATTGATAAAAAAACTCCTCAAAATTGGTTTTGTATCACCTGTGAGTGATGAGCTAAACAACCAAGGACTTAACATGTGGTTCCTTTCTAGCATGAGGTTTGAGAAATTGTTTGTACTCTTCAATGTCTAAGTCCATTCCCTTGAACCACTTCTCTCCATGAAAAGGAATACCTGTTGCTGAAGAAATTAGGTTTGTTGTTAGGTTAATCTCTACACCTTCAATAGTGACCTTTCCCATGCTGAAGCTTGTGGCAAAGAAGCTAGACAATTGAAGATGATACCTCTCTTCCATGAGCCTTTCACAACTTTTCATGCCATGGGGGTTACTAATATGTGATGTACTCATCAAAATACATCCATCCAGGTAAATGAAACATCATTTGGATGCCCCCAAAATAAGAGTAACAAAATTCTGTTACCCTTCTACAATGAGGAATTTCCAGAATTTTGCAAAAATCACTAAAAATTCCAAAATTGATCAAAACTTTTCAAAAAAAAATTTGTAGTGCCTATGAGTGATAGGATAAATAGCCAAGGACTTCACATGTGGTTCCTTTCTAGCATGAGGTTTGAGAAATTTTGTGTACTCTTCAATGTCTAAGTCCATGCCCTTTAACCACTTCTCTCCATGACAAGGAATGCATGTTGCTAAAGAAATTAGGTCTGCTAATAGGTTAATCACTACACCTGTAATAGTGACCTTTCCTATGCTGAAGCTTGTGGAAAATAATCTAGTCAATTGAAGACAATGATACCCCTCTTCCATGAGCCTTTCACAAAATCTCAAACACTTAGCTCTCTCAAAACATCTTCTGGCCAATGGCAAGGCATTAATCTCATGCATGGTGAATGGTTCAAGCCCGAGGTGGTGCCCTCCCTTGAAGATCTTCTTGTCACTTTCCATGGTGTTTGTCATTGGAATGATGAAAACCCTAGGCTGTTAATGAAATGAGTGAATGAAAGGAAATATGGAAAAACAGAGTGTAGGAAAGTGTGAGTTTGGTTGATGAAATGAAGGGTCTTGAAGTTGAGGAAAATTCTTGAAAACTTTGAGTAGATTATGTTGTGTGAAATTAGCTTTAATTTGTAGGTGGAATGAGAGAAAATGAATGTAAGGAAGGTGTCAAAATGCATAAAACACAGGAAATTCCCAATTTTTACTATGAGAATAGATTGTGCAATAATAGAGTAAGTTGGTAAGATGAAATGAGGCTGATGGGGTTAAGTAAAAAATTTAAGAAAAATTGAGTGGATATGGTAGTGTCTTAACTCCACAATGAAAGTGGAATGAAGGGAAATGGACAATTTTAGGGTGGTAAAAATCTCAAAATACAGGAAATTCCTAATTTAGACCGTGGGAAAAAACTTGTGAAAAAGTGTTTTTGATGCTTGAGAGCCATGGAGCTAAGTAAATATTTTTATAAAATTTAGTGAGGAGTATGTCATCTTAGCTCCACTATGCAATTGGAATGAGGGAAAATGGATGGGTTTAGGGCAATCAAAATCCTAAAACACATCCAATGCCCAATTTTGACTGTTTTCACTATGTAAAATATGTAGAATGAGGGTTTGACTACATAAACATGTTATGGTTAGTGTTGTAGGTGATAGGAGTGTATATATGGAGCATGGGGGATGTAGGATTCATGGTTTATGTGCTGGTGTTAGGGTTTGTCATAAAAAAAATTAAATATATGGACAATGAACATATGGAGAAAAAACATTAAATGAGCATGAAATGTATCAAAGTCTTCATCATTCTATCCAAAACACCAGCAAAGGATGGAGATTTACCTTGTATAGAAGCTACACTATGGAATGGGACCACGATCTTGAATTCTTGGAGGGTTCCCGAGCTCAAAACACTAGAAACTACCACTTTATAGGAGTGTATCACAATTCTACAGTCGCATAACAACACTCATGGGAGTGTAAAAATGGAGTGTGTATCGCTTGCACAGTGCCTGTGTAGTTCTCCATAACGGTAACAACACCTGCGTAGTGTCCCCACAAAAACGTAACAAAGGAGTCGAGCAGTGTTTTAATATGCCTAGAAGCGTAACACAGTGGTTTTGGAGGGTTGTAAGAGGGTTTCGATGGATTTGTAAGGTTGTCCTTTGTAGTTTAGAGAGTATGGAGTATAAGTGGAGTGGAGAGCTGCTCTATCATTCATGAAAAGGGTATAATGAATTAAAATGAGGGTTGTTTTCCTTTTATAAACTTTGATGAACATTACTTTTTCCTTTTGACACTTGACAATGACCCTTTTTTAACCCTTTGTGCACTTGACAATGACTTTTTTTCACCTTTTAATGAGATATAAAGACATATTGAACCTATTTCATTCTTTTTTAATCTTGAGGTGACTTTTTTGGCATTTTAAATGAGACATTGAGACAAACTTTCTCCTTTCAAATAAGACAATGAGACTGCTTTTTAAACCTTTGAAATCTTTCACACCTCTGAACTTTCACATGGGACATGACCTTTTCAAAATAGATGAGGTATCTTTAAAAACTGAGAATGACTCCTTTTGCATTTGAATGGAATAATAGGTCAGATTGACCTCCTTTGAAGCTCTAACAGTCAACGATGACTTTTTTGAATTTAAATGAGACAATGAGACAGAATTTTTTTTTATGGGACAATGAAACAAAATGGAGTTATTTGGAACTTTTTGGAACTTGAGTCATATGAAACAAAAGTGGTGGCCTTTGTTTCATCTTCATAAACATTCTTTCTCCTTCCTTAGGCTTTTATGAGTGCAATGGAGGGTTGTTGCCTTATTTTAAATGAGAATTTGAAGATTTGTCAAAGGAAAAAATGAACCTAGACAGTGACCTATATGAAATGGAGTGACCTAACCCTATACCTCTTTAGTGATGATGATAGAGATGGTGATGTTGAAATTGATGACGGTGATGACCTTGAAATGATGCTGGAGCTGAATGAAATGAAGGAGAAACATACATGATTTATACCTCTTCAGTGATCAAAATTATTTTCTGAGAACTGGTTCGAAAAAAGTAAAAAAAATTGACCTATGACTTTATGGAAAGAAATTGAAAGAGTTATTTGATCACTGACATACTTGAGCTAACATCTACAAATATTTATGTTGAATATTGCAACAATAAACAATGAAAGTGGCATCTAGAAACATCATCCTTGATCCTAGTGAAAAATAAGCACCTAAACTAGGTGGGGCTCACACAGGCTATTTTTAGGTGTATGTTTGTTTTTAGACATGTTGAGAAAAATCTAAAATTAGCAGGAGGCTGATTCTAGATGGTTGATAAAAATATGTTTCTAGATGAGTTTCTATTTTTAGAAGGTGGGCGAAGTCTATTTATATATCGCTAATCTAAAAATAGAATGCATGTCGATTATTATTATCCCTTAATAATAATCAGACAATAAATAGTAACTTACTCTCTTGGAGCACTTGATTTCAGTGAACAGATGTGGCACATCAGTGGGCTGAAGGAATTATGCAATTCCTAGGGTGGTTGGTGACTCATGCATGGAGGACTTCGTTATAACTGATTGTGGCAAGTTGTAATAGAGTTGGAAGAGTAGCTATGTGAGTTGTTATTTAGTTTAACTCAGTTCAGTGAGTTAAACTCAGTTGTGCTAGTTGTAACTGAACATACACTAGTGAAATATGAGTGAATTAATTAGTTAATTAATTCACAAATAGTGTCTTACTTGCAACTGAACAAATACAACAATTAACTACTTGCATGTCAGATCTAGTGGAGACCCACTGGAGAGATAGGTGAAAGGGTGAAATGGACTATCTGTTGTGACTATAGTGGAGCATTCAATGCATCCACACACACATTGGAGATGCCTATGTGTATTGCATAGTCAAGGCAAGGTAAAGTTGAATTCATTTAGGGTTCTTCTTTAGCATGGATTGCGCAGTGGAGGCAGGCTGTCAGGAGGCAAGAAATTGGTGCATGGAGGTGAAAATTTCAGCAAGACAGTGTGAGATGATTGTATATTGTACTGAGAGATCTATGAGCTGATATTTGTATGAGATATATGAGATTTTTTCATGATCCATTGATATAAATAATATATGATAGTTGGGGTTTTTAGATTTAAGCTTTCTCGGTAAAACATCTTGTTATGTGTGATTGATTTTTCTTCATGTGTTTGCAATTGGCGATTTAAATTCCGCAAAGAATTGAGTAGAAGGATTCTGTATTTAACAATGGATTTAATTGTTATATCAGGTGAGTCCAGTAATATACATGCATATTTTATTAATTTATACATGGTATCAGAGCTGAAGAGATTGCAATAGTGAAGCATTGTTGAGTTTTTTTTGGTGGAAACAATTCGAAATTGATGCAAGAATTTCTTGGTACGACAGTTGAGTATACATTGAAATGGATTTCAATGGTTTGTGGTTGGAGTTTGCACTCGAGGGAAGCTCGAAATACATAGCCTGGAAGGACAGGATGGAGGTGGTGCTTGAAGGTAATGGCTTGAAGGAATTGATGGAGAGATATGTTCCTAAGCCCACTTCTGTGGATGTTGCAGTACTTGATGCATGGAAAAAGAAAGTAGCAAGGGCAAGGAGGATTCTGTTGGTAGGTGTGAAAGACCATACTGTGTCAAGCCCTTCATGGTAAAGCCACTCCATATGCTAAGTGGAAGGCTTTGACAGATTTTTTTCCAACGCAGCAGTGACCATAGGAAATTGGTGCTGAAGGATAAACTCAGAAAAATCAAGATGGAGAAGAACAACACTATTCTGGTATACTTGACAAAGTTTGTCCAATGTAGGGATGAGCTTGGGAGTGTAGGAGTCAGTGCTGCTGATGATGATTTGGTGAGCTTGGCTCTCCTTGGGCTTCCGAAGAGTTGGCATAGTTATGAAGACTCTGTCAATGGACGGGAAAAATTGTCGGATTGGGAGAGACTTTGGCCGGATCTAGTGCAACGGGAGATAAGGTAGAACACCAAGGATGGCTCTTCATCAAAGCATGATGATGAAGAGGATTGTGCTTTGGCTTCCAAGGTGAAGAAGAAGAAGGGGAAGAAATTCCATTCTATATCTGAGGCCGGAGAATATGACAAGGAGCACAACATGTCCAAAGTGAAGTGTTTTCACTACCACGAGTTTGGACATATTGCCACAAATTGTCCACATAAGAAGAAGAACAATATGGTTGCTGGAATTGTAGCTGGGGAGGCTCTTGCCTCGCAATTTGAGCTTGACTTCTCATTTATCGCATGCATGGTGTCTATTGCATTAGGATCAGGGTGGTACTTTGACAGTGGTGCTTCCTTTCACATGACGGGAGATGAGAAATTGTTCAGTGACTTGGTGGAGAAATATCTCCAGATGCATGTTGAGTTGGGCGATGATGGACGATACAGTGTGACTGGAATTAGTACCATTACCTTTCAGATGGTTTCAGGTAAACTCTTTCATTTAAAATATGTTGTGCATGTTCCAGGTTTAAAGAATAATTTAATCTCAGTCGCAATGTTAGAGGATAGAGGCTATGATGTTGCCTTTAGTGAAGGAAAATTTTTCCCGTGACACAAAGCTACAGGGCAAGCCAAGAAGGTTGGGATTCGAGTTAATAATCTCTACAGACTTGAAGTAGATGGCATTTCTACAAAGCTTCCTAATATTGGGAAGTGTGAGAAAGCCATGCAATTGAAGCTTGAAAGGGAGCTGGATTTGCATGCAAGTAAGAGTGAAGCTCAGGATGTGGAGCAACCACAAGATGAGGATCATGGAGTGGGAGAAACCACTCGTGTAGATAAATTCCGTGCCAGATGGGCAGAGGGAGTGCATGTGGCTATACCACCAGGTGAGAGGTGGGGCGACATGCATGGATAATCCCAAGAAGATATTTCTGGGCATGATTCATTGAGATGGTGTGGATCTTATGAATTGAACCTGGCTATGAGGTGCCCACAGAGCAGCAGTAGCATGATCAATTGGATTGATGCAGTCAGATCAAAGTGACAGTGTCGGATACTGGAGCGCAGATCAGAGTTGACAGCAAGTGCAGACCGCATGGGTGCAGAGTTTAACAGTGCAGTGGTTCCTGAAGACATGTGCAGTAGCTAAGAAAAATTCAAAGACTTTGATGACAGATGCATTATACTGATTCATTTTTTTGGAGGCTATTCAGTTTTGGAAGTGTTTCTTACAAGAGTTGCAGAGAGGATGCATGGAGCTGCAGGGCGAATGCTTGGAGTTGCATGTCGCATGCAAAGATAATCCTTTCTTGTTGAGAGGGAGTGTTGAAGATTGCAACAATAAACAGTGAAAGTGGCATCCAGAAACATCATCCTTGATCCTAGTGAAAAATAAGCACCTAAACTAGGTGGGGCCCACATAGGCTATTTTTAGGTGTATGTCTATTTTTAGACATGTTGAGAAAAATCTAAAATTAGCAGGAGGCTGATTCTAGATGGTTGAGAAAAATCTATTTTTAGATGAGTTTCTATTTTTAGAAGATGGGCAAAGTCTATTTATATATCGCTAATCTAAAAATAGAATGCATGTTGATTATTATTATCCCTTAATAATAATCAGACATTAAATAGTAACTTATTCTCTTGGAGCACTTGATTTCTGTGAACAGATGTGGCACATCAGTGGGCTGAAGGAATTATGCAATTCCTAGGGTGGTTGGTGACTCATGCATGGAGGACTTCGTTATAACTGATTGTGGCAAGTTGTAACAGAGTTGGAAGAGTAGTTATGCGAGTTGTTATTTAGTTTAACTCAGTTCAGTGAGTGAAACTCAATTGTGCTATTTGTAACTGAACATACACTAGTGAAATATGAGTGAATTAATTAGTTAATTAATTCACAAGTAGTGTCTTACTTGAAACTAAACAAATACAGTAATTAACTACTTGCATGTCAGATCCAGTGGAGACCCAGTGGAGAGATAGGTGAAAGGGTGAGATGGACTATCTGTTGTGACTATAGTGGAGCATTCAATGCATCCACACACACATTGGAGATGCCTATGTGTATTGCACAATCAAGGCAAGGTAAAGTTGAATTCATTCAGGGTTCTTCTTCAGCAAGGATTTCGCAGTGGAGGCAGGTTGTCAGGAGGCAAGAAATTGGTGCATGGAGGTGAAAATTTCTACAAGACAGTGTGAGACGATTGTATATTGTACTGAGAGCTCTATGTGCTGAGCTTTGTATGATATATATGAGATTGTTTCATGATCCATTGATATACATAATATATGATAGTTGGGGTTTTTAGCTTTAATATTTCCCGGTAAAACATCTTGTTATGTGTGATTGATTTTTCTTCATGTGTTTGCAATTGGAGATTTAATTTCCGCAAAGAATTGAGTAGAAGGATTATGTATTTAACAGTGGATTTAATTGTCAGATCAGGGTAGTCTAGTAATATACATGCATATTGTATTAATTTCTACACTTTCTTCAATCTAAAAATGTTTCATTCCTTCCCATGTACCAAAAATCACTAAGGTTTCTCTATTTAAGATTCCTCCTCAATTAGTGATCTGAAATTGATTGTTATTTAATGTTGTGCTAATATCAGTTTCAGATTTAATATGAAAGTGCTTTGGTTTGCTTCTTATACAAGGGTTTATACATGTTCTTATGATTGATAAATCAACAAACTTGATGATATTAAGTGTATTTCATGAACATAAAAGCATGGAAACTAAGTCAAATACACATGGTTTTGATGAAGGATTTCACCCCTCCTGGACTACATCTCCTTGGTCCAACTTCCATGGCAGGGGCCTTTTTATTAGCTTCAATTGTGAAAAAAATGTGTTTACAGTCTCCTGTTGCCTCTGCAACTTGCTCCAATGGCTCCAAAACATCAAAATCTACCAAGAATGACTCTTCCTGAGCCAAAATTGGTTGAAAATTGCCTCAATTATGGCAAAACCAAATTTTCCTACAATTTCTCCACTAAAACCTGAAGTTCGCCAGACAGCTCCACTAAACCTAGAGTTTTGTCACATTTGGCAGGCTTCGCCAAGTCTTCTACAAGTTTAACTGCACATTAAATTAGTATAAGTGCGTGTTTAATGTGTGATTAGTGGAGGATTAGGCACAAAGAGTGTTTAGCGCTAACTTCGGATTAGCATGGAGATTAATCTGGGTTATGGCATATTAAACAAGGTTTAGCTCCATTTATTTTTCCACCGATGAATAGTATTAAGATGACAATCTTCACACTTGAACATATGGGAGGGGTTGGCCCCCTCCGGAATCCCAACTTCGAAATTAACAAACCTTAAGTACATGCGACACCCCATAGTTATCAAGGATCATGGTGATGGTATGGCGGTAGGTCTCGACGCTTGTATGGGGGAGGTCACGGGGTCAACCCCGACCTCCATCCCTCCTCAGTCAATACATTTTTGTTGAATGAACCTTTGGGTTTGGACCTTTGGATGTAGAAATATGTGTGCTCCTTCGACCTTTGATTTAGACCTTAGTTAAAAAGATATGTGCCCATCACTATGGTTTTTGAAACATATATTCGACCTTGGCTTAAATAATAATGCATGATCCAACCTTTCCATGGGGGAGGGCACATAGTAGCCTCTGGTTTCTCCATGTGTCCCTTCTCCATTGGCTCAATTCCACAATACAAAAATTAATAATCCACCATATATAGAAATTTCAACCTTAGGATTAGGAGGAAAAATTTCAACTTCCCAAGCAACATTGGCGAATATGAATGTGACACTTGTCACAGTGTCATTGGCTGAAAATTGGAGAATATTCCCTGGATATTCCTTAGGTGCTGATTGGACTGCCAAGTCATTAGTCTGTCACTGTTATGTACATTTTTTACCTGTTTGAAAAAATGGACAGCAGACTATAACTTACTCATACGAACTCGTATTTTGATGAAACATGTTGCGTTGGAATCCTGGCGACGAGCTCTATCTAGTCGTTCTGGTTTGGAGCATTTCTGAGCACTTTCATTTTTTATCTAAATACTGAGCCTCAAATCATTCCTCCCCACTATAATCCTTTTGGAACCCAAAAAATACTATCAATTGTTCAACATGTGAGGGTACAACTCCCTCACCCTTTCACTCTCCATCCATTTGGTCTTGGAAGGATTTTGTCCCTTGAGTCCCACTCTAAGGTATTTGGCATTCCCTCTCCTTGAAGTTCTGATTCTTCTGTCAAGTATGAGACCTTAGTGAAGTTCATCAAGGTATTATGGCAAGAAATCATCTATTGATGACAGCTGAACATGCTCTCCTTGATCATCAACCAAAGGAGGCTCAAACAATCTCAAATTCTCAACATTAACGACAGAATATATTTTCATATGAGGAAAATCTAGCTTAAATGCATTAGTACCAATCTTTTCCAGAATTTTAAATGGACCATAATGGATTGGCTTGATATTTTTACCTTCCCCTTGCAATATTTCCTTGCTGATATATAACCAAAATTCATCTCCAACCTGAAATTTGTGATCAACACGGTGTTTATCATGCCTTGCCTTGTAGCTGCTTTGACTCTTTTCAAGTTGTTCTTGCACTGTGTGATATACCAACTGAATTTTCTCAATGAACTTCCTTGCCTTATCTATGTCACTATGACCACATATAATGACATCTTTCTCAAAGATGAATTCCAAAGGCGATCTTGGCAAGTACCCAAGACATGCCTCAAATGGCGATGTATTTGTGGAAGAATGATTTGCCCCATTGTATGCATGTTGAATGTAATGCAATTGATCATCCCACAACTTGGGATGTTGTAATAGCCTCTTAGGAGATGAATTACTATCCTATTTACCACCTTTTTCTGACCATTTATTTTCAGATGAAATGTTGTACTCTTCTTCAACTTTGTGTCCATCATGTCCCATAATTTTCACCAAAAATTCCCAACAAACTGGGAATCTCGATCACTTACAATAGAAGCAGGGAGACCAAAATGAACCCATACATTTTCAAAGAAAATATGAGAAGTTTGTTCAGATGTAATTTTTTTCTTACATGGTGTTGTACCTTAAGAGAAAATCCCTTGGTTGTGGTAAGGAATCTGTGCTTAAGACATTTATATAAATATGTCACAGAAATATTGGTCTTTGTTTAATCACCTTCAAATATTTATCATTAAACCCTCAAAGATAAAATACAATGAATGTCCTACAAAGATATTATCTGCTGATATAAAATGGAATGATCACAAGAACATGAAAGAAAGAAGCCCAAACTGATATGCTGATGTGCATAATATATCACCTCAAACTTCAAAAGAATTACAAGAAAAGGAACAGTTAAAATGAAGGAGCTCCTATGAAGGATTTTAACTCTTATTCACACAAGTAAAAAGAGACCTGCAACTTCATTACTTCATTTTATTCAAGGACGGAAAGCACACAATGTAAACTGGAAGACATATCAATATCAGAAAATGCCAGAAACTTGCTTTTCATTCATTAATCATTTGAAAACTGAGTACAAAATTTGTAGTCTGAAGGTCCAAAACTCAAAACCTTTTTCCTTCTTGTTTATCTCTTTAAATATAATAGAAAATAGTTTGTAACAACTGGAACTAATCCTAACTGCTTTAAGTACTTAGGACTTCCTCAACCACCTATTACATGTCATCAAAAATGTCTTATTACAATTACATTCTCTTTAAAAGAGGAAAATAACATAAAACATAAATCCTAAACTATTTGTTGAATGTGAACTGATGATGTCGTTGTTGCATTTCCTTGACTAGTTGGTTTATCTTTCTTTGAAGTCGAAGGATCTTTTGGTAGATCTATCATCCAGGATATTTTGGTAGATCTGTCTACATTTCTTCCATATCTCAATGTTTTTCTTAGGTGAATGAACCAGCTTGTGATATTCCAATCTAAAGGCAGTAATTCTGTTGAATGATGGTCTCTTTTTAAATAAAGTCTTCACTAACCACAATAGCTGAAAATGTCTTTAAAGGAAATTGATCATTCTTGCTCCTTTAAGAATCTGGGTCTTTTCATGAGTATTGTCTACCTTGCCTTTTGCCAACACCAGTAAGGGTTCATAAGAATCCCATGATAAAAGACTACCTCCAAGACCCCAACATGAGGGAAAACCTGCTCTAGCTCTTTTGTCAAATAAATTATCAAACTGGCTCACTGCTTCCTTAAGCTCAATCAACTTCTTCTCTGTAGACTTTCTGCAATCCGAGCAAAAAAAATTTTAATTAAAGGAACTTGTTCCTGAGTGCTCTCATGCCTTCTTGGTGAAGCAGGGACATTTTTCTCATCTCCCAATTGCAGTGAGAAACCAGGTTGAACATCTACAGAATCCTCACTGAGCTTTGTCCTCTTTTCAGTCCTTTGTTCTTCATCCTCTGAATCAATCATTGTTTCTTTACCTCTCTTGTTTGACTTTTCTGATATGACAGGAGTTTGTATATTTGAGCTCACAGCACCTGCAAAACCCCTATTTTCCATATTTTTATATCAGGTCTGCTTTCATGAATGAATGTTGGATACCCATTTTCAATTCTCCTGTTAAAAATCACACTATGAGGGTCATAAGACCACTTCTCTCCTAACAGTAGGTGAATTTCATCTAACATCTTAGTGACTTCATCGGTTTCATGTCTCATAATTACTATAAAAGGACCAATAGTCACTGTACATTTAAACATATGACCTTTCTTCATAGGCACAAAATGTATTTGATCAACATTTAAACTTTTCCTAATGAATTCCAAAGCAACAATCTCATGGGTACAAATACTGGAAGCCTATAAGGTTCCACACGAGCTCCATAGAGTCTAATTTCAAAATAATCTTCAAAGACATACCAATCACCAAACTTACAATTCGTCCCTAGCTGCAAGAACTCTTGAGCCTTTGGCAGGAAGCATGGGGGAGATATTCCATTCAAAATTTTATATGCAGTAGACATAAAATGACTTGCAAAGTCAAACAAACTTTCTTCATTTTGTTATTTCCATACTATGTCTACCCAAAATACTATTGACTGCCTCTTCTTATTCATATCCATTCTATTTAACCCCAGATGCATGAATTATTCTACATTTTGATATAAAAACAGATAAATAACAAGAGAGGGAAACCTGAATGAACCCGTCAGTGATAAACTCATAAGCTGAGAATTGAAAGCTTCTTGCCAATAAGAAGGGATATCCATCACTACTCCTAGCTTCATCATCAAGGTGAACATCCCCAAAACTGATTTTTCCACTGTAATGTCATCATATTTTCCAAAAATATTTGAAATGCACCTCAGCACTAGTCTGACTTTTACATCAAAAACCTCCATGGAGAATTCTTTATTGTCAGGTGCAAATTGCTTTGTATTTGGCTTCAGAAAAAAGATGAATTGATTGAACTCTTGACCTGCAAGACTATCATAATGTGCCATCAATTAATCATCAGTGAATTGGACATACGACTCTGACTCAGGGTAACATAGAGCTTAACAAATTAATTAGGCTGAGACTTGCATAACATTTTCTCCTTGAAAATTCATTACAAAACACTTTCTTGGGTACATGACTGACACTAGCCAATACACAAATTCAGGAAAAAGGTGTGCTCTTGGAATGCATGCAGACAATACACCATTTTTAACCATGACGGTGTAAATTGGAGAATTTTTATCGTTTAAGCAGACCTATTGATAAAATGAAAGGTGATCTAGAGAACAGACAGTATCCTAGATGTCCCTCTCAGTGTCCATGAGAGGAATGTGACTGGAAGAATCTGAAAGGGATGGACGCTTGGCCATAATTTAGCTTGGCGTGGCAAACAACAGAGAAAGACACCGTGCGGACAAAACTTCAAACACAAACTAACAACAATAACCTTAGAAAAATGAGAATCCATCTTAAATAGGTGGCGCGGGCTTAAGAATTAAATGCTGAAGAGACTTGCCAAAAGACCATTAAAAGTACCACAATGTGGACCACATCTATAACCAGCTGGTTGCCTACGTCACTGCGGGAGGTCTCGAGGTACGGAGAGCTCGTCAGGTTCATGCCCCTGCAGTGAATCTCGACCGTTGATCTGGATCAGCCCCGTAGTCAACAGGGTCAACTGCGGAGACACCCTCCTCGTTAACCCGCATGTTGAAAATGCCCGCGGGTTGACACTTTTATTCCCTGTCTATCAAATCATCGAATCCCACTCCATAATATGCTCGCTATTTAGTCTGTGTACTGGGACCCACTTCCACAAAGACTTAAAGTATTAAAATTTAAACTAAGTGTAACAAATATTACATTTTTATGCTAAAGTATATGAAACTTTATACTCTAACAGATATTTTGATAATTTTCTATTTTTTTGTATTTTTGAAAATTAAAAATAAAGGATATTGCAAATGAGCCACAACATCTGGCTCCACCTGGGGATAGTGTTTTTTGCCACAAAACACTAAGAACTGTAGATTAGTGCCCTCACTTCGGGCATGGAGTCAAATGTTGTTTGATGAAAAATGTACAATGAAGGAAACCAAATATGTGCAATGGTGAACCATAAAACTTCATGCTGGAAGTAATGTTTTAGATACTTCCCATTCATAGGCAGCTATGTTGTTTCTCCATCAAGATTCTCCAGCATGAAAGTGTTATTCGATCTAGCTTCAATAATCCTGTATGGGCCATACCAGAGAGGATCAAACTTACCATGCTTTCCATTTTCTTCTCTTCTGGTATCCCATCTTAATACCAAATATCCAGTTTGAAAAAGAATCTCCTTTGCTTTTCTATCAAAAATGGACTTCATTTTTTCTTGATAGGTGACCAAGTTTTCCCTTACTTTATTCCTGCTCTCACTCAATTCCATCACCTTATTCAGTCTTCTTATCAATGCATTAGGTTTTTCTTTTGCTTCTTGAAGAAAATAAATTACTGTTCTAGCTAGTTGAGTAGGAAACAAAGCTTGAGTACCATATACCAATTCATAAGGGGACTTACCAATAGATCTTCTAGTAGTCATTCTTACTGCCCAAAGAGAAAATATCAACTTTGAATCCCATTTTTTCTGATTTTCATTAATTTTTTTCTTCAAAATATTAACCAATGCCTTGTTGGAAGATTCAACTAGCCCATTCCCTTGAGTATGATATGTTGTAGAATGAGACAAAATGACATTATATGTTTGACAAAAATTAATGAATCTGACTGAATTGAATACCTGAGCATTGTCTGTTACAATCTTGACTGGACACCCAAACCTGCTGAAGATGTTTTCTTCTAGAAACTTCATTACTACCAGATCATTTGCTTTTCTGGTAGGTATTGCCTCCACCCACTTTGTAAAATAATCAGTGGCAGTCAGAATCTACTTGAACTTCCCACTTGATGGTGGATTGATTTCTCCAATGAAATCTAATCCCCATTCTCTAAAGGGTTCTTCAACAAATACAAGGAGAAGAGGTAGAGGAGCTAACCTTTTCTTCTCTGCAAAAAAATGACATTTCTAGCAGCTTCTAACCAATCTGTATACATCAGGAAACAAGGAAGGGCAGTGAAAACCTGATTTGAGGATTTTATGAGTAGTAACCTTCCAGCTATAATGGCCTCCTCATAGACTTTCATGATATTCTTTGATAACTTCCATTGACTCTCCTTCTGTCAAACACAACAACAAAATTCCAGAAGAATCCTTCCAATATAATTTAGCATCAATTATAATATAAGGTTGAGCTTTGAGTTTAAGAGCTTTGTACTTTGCTCTGTTTATTGAGGGTGGATAAGAGAAAAAGCACAAGTAGTGAATAATATCTTTATACTAATAAGAGAAGAGAAATTTGTATTTAATTACTGATTTTGTGCTACTTTGACTTGTTTCATCAACAACTTCATCCAAAGGTGCAAGCAGACTAACTCCTAGATCTTGAAAAATAGATTTTGTTAGCAGCTTTTCCAAGCCCTGTCCTTTTACCAATTTAGTAGGTTTAATTTCTAAGTCATACTCCTGGATTTTAGCAATCCACTTTCCTCTTTTTCCTTCAACATCAATTTGAACTAACACATTTTTTACAGCTGAGTTAGGTACATATGCAACTATTTGATACTGCAGCACATAAGTCCTAAAGGCTTTTAATGATTTAACTAAGGCATATACTTGTTTCTCCAAGGTGTTGTATTTGAGTTCTGCATCTCCGAGAACTTTACTGAAAAATGCCACAAGTTGCTCTTTTCCCTCTTCATTCTTCTGCAGCAACACAGCAACAATGGTAGAAGGTGATGCAAATGAAAATATTTGGAAAGGCTTTTGATAATCTAGATTGATTAAAACAAGAGCTTCTTGAAGAGCTTCTCTGATCCTGGAAAATGACCCTCTTGCATCTTTGTCCCATTTTACTTAAGCGTTTTTCTTCAGCATATCTGTTATGTTTCTGACAATATCAACATAATTTGGGACAAATCTTCTCAGAAAATTAATTTTTCCTAGAAATCTCTGGATATCTTTCTTACTTCTAGGCAACATAATTGTCTATATAGCTTCAACTCTTTTTGGATCAATTTTCACCCCCTAATTAGAAACTATATGTCCCAATATCTTACCTTCTTCCAAAGCAAACAGAGAGTTCTTAGGATTCAATGATAACCCAAACTTCCTGCATTTCAGGATAGCCTTTTACAGATGCTCCAAGTGCTCATCATCAGAACCTGGAAAAATAGTCACATCATCCAAATATATGACTACAAATTTGTCACCCACAAATGCTATGTCCATTTCCCTTTGAAAAGTATCCCCTATGTTCATGATACCGAATGGCATCCTGGCATACATGAACGTTCCCCAAGGTGTGGTAAAAGTTGTTTTCTTTTGATCTTCCCTTTCAACAGCTACTTGGTTGTACCCGGTGAAACCATCAACCATAGATAATCTATAAGCTCCTGTCACTTTTTGTAAAACATAATCCATATTTGGCAAAGGATAATTATATTTTAGAGAAGCTCTATTCAAATTCCTAAAATCAACACATAGCCTTACCTTTCCATTCTTCTTCCTCACAAGAACTAGATTAGAAACCCAATCTAAATATCTAAGTGGGACTATGATTTTTGCTTGCAGCAATTTCTTCACCTCCTTTTCAATTAGGGCAAGGAGCAGTGGATTAATCTACCTGAGCTTCTACTTGTGAGGCTTGATCCCATCTTTTAATGTTATTTTATGCTGAATAATATCTAAATCATGTGTTTTCAAATCATCATAGGACCATGCAAATACATCCATATATTTTTTGAAAATATCAACATACCTTTCTTTATAATCCTTTGGGACTCCTTTGAATGTCTTAACAACCTTGGGCTCCTGCCGAGTTCCTAGATTACAGTCTTCCATCTCACCTTCTTGAGATACCTTCTTTATATCCAGTGCTATATCATTTTCATCAAACAACCTTTCAATTTATGATCACCTATTGATTCCTTAAGGTTTGTCAAGCCCTCATTCTGATTAGTCTACTCACTTTCCTGATCTATTTCACTATCTTCAAAGTTTCCAATCATTGTTAGAAAATGATTGATCTGCTCATCATCTTGGAAAACCTGCCAGTGTTTAACATTATCAGGGATTGAGGGTCTATGCCTCAACTCGATCTCATATCTCAGTTTAGAATTGATGGGTGGCTTAAATATACTGGCTGCAACTACCAGTGAATCTGCCATTATGTTTTCTTCTATTGGAATGAATTGAAGATTCAAATCTTCAAAATAATTCTCAATAAGGTCCTAGACCTCATTCCTATATGATCTCAACCTCGGATGCTTGGTTTGACACAAATTTTTAATCTATCTTATAATCAACTCAGAGTCACCAAACATTGAAACAAATTTAATTCCCATTTGTTTAACAGTTTGGAGACAGAAAATTAATGTCTCATACTCAGCTACATTATTTTTCGATTCAAATTAAATCTTAAAAGAAAAAGGCAAAAGATCACCTTCTGGAGAAATCAGTAAAAATCTAGCTCCTGTGCCCTCCTTTGAATAGGCACCATCAAAATAACACTTCCAAATTTTATTTGAATCTAGCTCCTTATGTACAATTGTTGAAGAGAGCTTCTTTTGTGAGTCTTCAGTGAATTTTGCATCTTCATGCAACATAAAACAAGAAATATCCTCCTTCTCTTGGCCATATATAGGGGAATTTCTTGCATCTTTCTTTGTGGTAGTCTTAACAAATATGGTTTCTCTGTATAACCTTCTTTCTTCCCCATTAAACACAGGAATGATAGCATATGTGAAGTCCAGCTTTAAAACACCTCCAAGCTTTGCTCCCCAAGATTTGGACAAAATTATACCAAATCTGGCTAGAATATCTGCAACTACTACATCCTTCGTAATACTCTTGGTTGGAATTTGGGGTAGGGATACCACCATGTCTTTGATAAGCCCAACACAATTCACCCTTTTTGAATCAAATGAATAAAGGTCTCTATAGGGCTTAGTGATTTGTAAATTTAATTATTTCATCACAGATAATGGCATGAGATTATGTGATGCACCAAAATCCAACATACAATTATGCAGAATGAAATCATGAAGAAGCACTGATATGTAAAATGGGATAATAGAAGAATCTACCTCTTCCACATGTGGACCAAAAGTGACCACTGGTTTTTCTTCTTGCAAATTCACAATATCACCAACATCATCAGATTGAGAAAGATTAATAAATTCTGCAATTTCCTTCTTGTAACCATGTGTGTTAGCTAACTCAAGCAAGGGTACTTGAATTTTGATCTTTTCTAATTCTTTGGACAGACTGAAGGTTTGATTTTGTTTAATAATCTTCTCATATTCTTCTTGATTTTTGTTATAATTAGCATTCTGCTCAGGTACAATAACAATATTCTCCAAAATATTAGAATCAATAGACTTATTTTGGGAAGCCTCAGCCTGTTGCTTTTCATTTCCACACACTGAATTCATAGGTTATTTCCCCTTGTCTGATTGTTTTACTGAGTTCTTTAGTTGTGGAGTCGCCATTGGAGAAGGGACTGACTCTAGCTCTTTTTCCTCATCATCCTGAGTTCTTAATCTCATTTTTTATCTTAATTCATACTTCTAATGCAGCTCTACTTGCATAAAATCTGTGAATTACTTACAATACACATCCATTTATTCCTGATCAAATGACACATCAGCTTCTGTGCATCCTTCTTTACATTTCTCTTCTTCCTCATCATCTTCCATATATACAGCAGATATTTGATCTTCAATCTCTTTCTGATCATCCTCAACAGACTGTGAAGGTGCTACTTCTATATATAAGGGTGCTTGAACTTGATCCTGATCTCTCCTTTCCCTCTGCAAAATCTGCAAGGGTTGCTTTCTAAATTGTGGATTGAAAACTCCTCTATTTTGTTGTGCAGGTTTCTTAATGTCCAATTCCATATTCACTAATTTATTTGATAAGATCTTGATAACCTTAGTCATGTCATCAATCCTTTGATCCTGTGATGAATCTTCTTTGGCCTTACCTTTATCTTGAACTAACTTCTTTTCTTGTGTTTTTCTAGTAGTAGCCATATTTTCTTCAATCTCCAAAGCATCAGTTTGGATTTTTTCAAGAGTATCAGATCTTCTCTCTCTCAAAGTGAAACTAAAATCTGATACAAAAGCTCCAGCACAAACAACTCTTGCTCCAACAGGAGGAGGTTTCATTTCTGCATGCAAACTATTATACATTTTGTTGAATCTTTTAATGAAATCATTCATGTTTTCATCAGAATTTTTCTTGATAGCATTAAACTCTGTCAATGAATAATCATGATCTCTCTTTTCACCCCATATTCGGATGAATTGTGTTTCTAATTCGTCCCAATTATTAATTGAGCCATTTGGTAATCCTTTAAACCATTTTCTTTCCTCTCTAGTCAGAGAATGTACAAAGAGCCTCATTACTACATCAAGATGTTCAACATTTAAATTTTCATCAAAAGTGCAAAAAAAAGGCAAGTGTTGTTCTGCAGTTATTTCATCTTCACCAGTAAATCTAGGAAGCAACTTAAGGTACTCCTGAGGCATTGCATTCATAGGTTGTGGAAGATTTAATGGTGCATATCTATTCATCAACAAAGCAGGGACATGGGCTACCATGTTTATACCTTGATTAACTACTCCTTGAGTAGGTGGGTTTTGTATACTAGTTGTAGATGTGGATGGATGAGGTGAAACAACTTATATGGGAAGGGGTTGATGAACAATGGCAGAAGAACTGGAAATTGTGTTAAGCTGAGCTTCTATAAATGTGAATGAAATAGACTCAAAATATTGTTCTTCTAACTTTGGTTCTTGGAAATGAATAGGTGGGAAAATGATTCTTGTTCTGGGAAAATGAGTTTTCGGGAAATATCCTTGGATGAAAGGTTATGGAAACTGCTGCCTGGTGCAGGAAATGTAGCATCAAGTGTAGAAAGTGTTCTTGATTTCTGGCCTTTTTTAGAAACCAAATTTTCAGGATCTGACATAATAGGATCTTTCTGCTAAGAGGTATCTGACCTCGTATGTGGCCTTTTATATTCCAAAATTATGAAATAAAGACACATTCGGATATTTCCTCCTCTCTGAACAACCAGAGGAAATATAATCAAAACCCAGGGAAAGAACTTCACTTCTTCGTCCCCGGCAAAGACGCCAAAAAATGTTGTACCTTAAGAGACAATCCCTTGGCTATGGTAAGGAATCCGTGCTTAATACATTTATATAAATATGTCACGAAAATATTGTTCTTTGTTTAATCACCTTAAAATATTTATCATTAAACCCTCAAAGATCAAATACAATGAATGTCCCACAATGATATTATCTCTTGATATAGAATGGAATGATCAGAAGAACATGAAAGAAAGAAGCCCAAATTGATATGTTGATGTACATAATATATCACCTCAAACTTCAGAAGAATTATAAGAAAAGGAACAGTTACAATGAAGGAGCACATATTAAGGATTTTAACTCTTATTCACACAAGTAAAAAGAGACCTGCAGCTTCATTACTTCATTTTATTCAAGGACAGAAAGCACACAATGTAAACTAGAAGACATATCAATATAGAAAAATTCCAGAAACTTTATTTTCATTCATTAATCATTTGAAAACTGAGTACAAAATTTACAGTCTGAAGGTCCAAATCTCATAACCTTTTTCCTTCTTGTTTATCTCTTTAAATGCAATAGAAAGCAGTTTGTAACTACTGAAACTAATCCTAACTGCTTCAACTACTTAGGACTTCGTCAACCACCTATTACATGTCATCAAAAATATCTTATTAGTATTACATTCTCTTTAAAAGAGGAAAATAACATAAAACATAAATCCTAATCTATTTTCTGAAAGTGAACTAATGATTTTCTTGTTGCATTTCCTTGACTGGCTGGTTTATCTTTCTTTGAAGTCGAAGGATCTTTTGGCAGATATGTCATCCAGGCTCTTCATTTCTTCCATATCCCAATGTTTGTCTTAGGTGAATGAACCAACTTGTGATATTCCAATATAAAGGCAGTGATTATGTTGAATGATGGCCTCTCTGTAAATAAAGTCTTCCCTAACCACAACAGATGAAAATGTCTTTGAAGGAAATTGATCATTGTTGCTCCTTTAAGAATCTGGATCTTTTCATGAGTATTGTCTACCTTGATTTTTGCCAACACCAGTAAGGGTTCATAAGAATCCCATGATAAAAGACCACCTCCAAGACCCCAGCATGAGGGCAAACTTGCTCTAGCTCTTTTGTCAAATAAATTATCAAACTGGTTCACTACTTCCTTAAGCTCAATCAACTTCTTCTCTATAGACTTTCTAAAATTTGAGAAAAAAATTGTTTAATTAAAGGCACTTGTTCCTGAGTGCTCTCGTGCCTTCTTGGTGAAGCAGGGACATTTTTCTCATCTCCCAATTGCAGTGAGAAACCAGGCTGAGCATCTACAAAATCCTCACTGAGCTTTGTCCTCTTTTCAGTCCTCTGTTCTTCATCCTCTGAATCAATCACTGTTTGTTTACCTCTCTTGTTTGACTTTTCTGATAGGATAGAAGTTTGTACATTTTAGCTCACAACACTTGCAAAACCCTTATTTGCCATCTTTTCTATATCAGGTCTGCTTTCATGAATGAATGTTGAATACCCATTTTCAATTCTCCTATTATAAATCACACTATGAGGGTCATAAGACCACTTCTCTCCTAACAGTGGGTGCATTTCATCTAACATCTTAGTGACTTCATCAATTTCCTGTCTCATATTAACTATAAAAGGACCAACAGTCATTGGAAATTTAAACATATGACCTTTCTTCATAGGCACAAAATGTATTTGATCAACATTTAAACTTTTCCTAATGAATTCCAAAGAAAATAATCTCATGGGTACAAATACTGGAAGCCTATAAGGTTCCACACAAGCTCCATAGAGTCTAATTTCTGAATAATCTTCAAATACATACCAATCACCAAAATTACAATTCGTCCCCAGCTTCAAGAACGCTTGAGCCTTTGGCAAGAAGCATGGGGGAGATATTCCATTCAAATTTTTATATGCAGTAGACATAAAATGACTTGCAAAGTCAAACAAACCTTCTTCATTCTGTTCTTTCCTTACTATGTCTGTCAAAAATACTATTGATTGCCTCTTCTTATTCGTATCCATTATATTTAACCCCATATGCATGAATTCTTCTACATTTTGATATAAAAACAGATAAATAACAAGAGATGGAAACCTAAATGAACCTGACAGTGATAAACTCATAAGCTGAGAATTGATAGCTTCTTGCCAATAAGAAGGGATATCCAGCACTACTCCTGCCTTCATCATGAAGGCAAACATTCCCAAAACTAATTTTTCCACTGTAATGTCATCATATTTTCCCAAAAACTTTGAAATGCACCTCAACACTGGTCTGACTTCTACATCAAAAACCTCCATGGAGAATTCTTTATTGTCAGGTGAAAACTGCTTTGTATCTGGCTTCAGAAAAAAGATGAATTGATTGAACTCTTGACCTACAAGACTATCATAATGTGCCATCAATGAATCATCAGTGAATTTGACATACGACTCTGACTCAGGGTAACACAGAGCTTAACGAATTAATTGGGCTGAGACTTGCAGAACATGTTCTCCTTGACAATTCATTACAAAACACTTTCCTGGGTACATGACCGACACTAGCCAATACACAAATTAGAGAAAAAGATGTGCTCTTAGAATGCATGCAGAAAATACACCATTTTTAACCATGGTGGTGTAAATTGGAGAAGTTTTATCGTTTAAGTAGACCTATTGATAAAATGAAAGGTGATCTAGAGAATAGACAGTATCTTGGATGTCCCTCTCAGTGTCCATGAGAGGAATATGACTGGAAGAACTTGAAAGGGATGGACGCTTGGCCATAATTTAGCTTGGGGTGATAGACAATTAACAAGGTGGCAGACAGCAGAGAAAGACACAGCACAGACAAAACTTCAAACACAAAATAACAACAATAACCTTAGAAAAATGAGAATCCATCTTAAATAGGTGGCGCGGGCTTAAGAATTAAATGCTGAAGTGATGTGCCAAAAGACCATTGAAAGTACCCCAACGTGGACCACATCTGTCACCAGCTGGCTGCCTGCATCACTGCGGGAGGTCTCGAGGTACGGAGAGCTCGTCGGGTTCATGCCTCCGCAGTGAATCTCGACCGTTGATCTGGATCGGCTTTGCAGTCAACAAGGTCAACTGTGGAGGCACCCTCCTCGTTAACTCGTGCGCTGAAAGTGCCCGCAGGATGACAATTTTATTCCTTGTCTGTCAAATCATTGGATCCTGCTCCATAACATGCTCATTATTTAGTCTGTGTACTGGGACCCACTTCCCCAAATACTTAAAGAATTAAACTTTAAACTAAATGTAACGAATATTACATTTTTATGCTAAAGTATATGAAACTTTATACTCTAACAGATATTTTGATAATTTTCTATTTTTTTGTATTTTTGAAAATTAAAAATGAAGGATATTGCATATGAGCCACAACACATGGCATCAAAAGACACATTTTTTTGAACCTATCTACCACAACATACAAGTAAGTATGACCCTTCCATGACATTGGAAGACCACCTATAAAATACATTGAGATACTCACCCAAGGATGTGAAGGAACCGGAAGTGAAGTGTACAATCCAAGTTTCCTATTACTAGGCTTACTTATTTCACATAAATAATATCCTATAATAAAACGAGATACACCATCAATCATGCGTGGCCATGTTGACAGGAAAATCTGTCTGGCCAACAACAGGGGACCTTCCCAGTAAAAAGTCCCAACTAGACTCTAAACCGTTGGGATCTCGTCCGAGGTGTGGGTCCGGCTACCGCTTAATTCTCTTTTCCTTGGGTCTCGATAGGATTTCAATGAACCTAAAGACAAACACTTATTCGGATGATACAAGACACATGATTGATGAATTAAATGAACATATAACACTATGCGTAGCAAGCTGAATAATAAAGCATGGGGCCAAAGGAAATGCTGTCAACAACATATCATTAAGGTCATGCTTGTACGTTGTTCTAACCATAGAATAAACAATTCTTTATGGTAGAACACCCGTCACTTTCTTAAATGGTTTTGGTGATAATGTAAATGTTAGTAAACAAAGTTATTAACATTCATTGATAAAGAGAAATAAACTTAGCACCATTAACACATGTTTAGAAAACTATAATGCATAAATGATGTCATTGGAAACACAACTTCATTAATCAAAAGATGTTAGAAACTGAAAACAGAATATTCATAGTGTTCACACATTTACCAACATCAGATCCAAAAATGGAGTTAACAAATGCTTGTATTCATACTCAAAAATGTGTAGTCCTTGCTGGAAATGTTGTCATTGATGGCAAAGGAGGAGCTGGAAAATGAAATGACAAAGGAGGAGCACCTGAAACAACAACAAGGCAGCAGAGAGGTAGTAGATGCAGCAAAAAGAGAAGCAAGGAGCAGTATCAGTCAAGGAGCAGAGGAAGCAGTGAATTGGAGTAGAGACAAGCAATGAATTGAATCAGAGTTGTACTGAGACAGAGTAATGAGGATAGAAAGGCCACTGTTTAATACAAAGGTTAGTCTCTAAGTTATGGAATATTATTGGAAGTGTTAAAATCAGTTGAAGCTTGTCAATTGTACTCTGGAGCCATAGGGAAGAGCTGCAGAGGGTGGTGTACTAAAAAGACTTAGAAAAAATTGTTAGAAAGGCCATCTACTGAAGACCAGGCCAGAGATGAATGTAAGTGATTCCATATATATATATATATATATATAAGAATTAATTCTTGAACCAAATGTGCATTGTCGGAACTAGTCCTGTATGAATATACCTGAATTCAATAGATATATGGTAATCTCTGAAATAGGCTCTGTGATGAAACCCTGCAATTAAAGGAAGAATCGATGTCAGTTAAGGTTGATTTTATGTTTCGAATTAAATGCGATTAAGGCTTGTATATGTTGTGGAGAAGTTAATTGAAGTATTTTCTGTATCAAAATTCCACGGGAGACCGAAGAGAATAACTCTACAATAGGAACCTTTGTTTATATGTGAACCTCTATTTATATTAATGCTGCATAAAATTTCATTAATGGTGTCGACCAGAAGTAATTCAAGAGAAGAGTCATGAATTGGAGTGGTTCAGTGCACAGTCGTAGGCGGAGTTAATTACAATATAATGTTGAAGCGTTGACGGAACCTTGAGTGAAGAGGAGCGGAACCTTCCGGATGAATAGTGAACGCGGGTTAAGGCTGGAAGCGGTTTGTATCGCACCACCTTTGCAGCGAAAGTGGTATTCAAGAGATTGGGAGTGATTCCATAGAACGAGCGACACGCATCCCTGAACGAATCTGCAAAACCACCATCACTGCACACCATCGCACGTTAATGTCCGACCAAGGAAGCCACGCGATATTGTTGAGCGTCGTCGATTTGGAGGGGAGTCATTGGACGGTGGCCGTATGAGGAAGGTGCGCGAAGGATAAACATGGTACGGTGCAAGTATGTGATTGGGTCGTTGATTATATATGTGGGCCCCAGGCTAAATTATATTGATTGGGACTGTTCGACTAAGGTTAGATGGATATATATTATTGCTGGGTTTTAATATAAGTCATTGGCACGTGAATGTTTGTAACAATTGAAGTGGGGAATATATTTCACGAGGAAATCATGAGCATGTAAGAGTATATCTAAGTTCGTATATATATAAAGTTGATGCGTAGGGGTTTAAGCCAAAGTCAAGGATACTATGCAGCATTTCGAAACACTGGTAGAAAAATGTATAATATATGGGTATATTACGTTTATAATATGGTTGCATAACCATAGATGAATGAGAAACTATCAAAGCTTCCGCATAGTTCTAGAGTATCCAAATATGTTTATTGAAATTTCCAGTTCAATAGTAGAATGATAAATTACACAGCAGTTATATTAAAAGGCAGTTGTACATACAGCAGTTATATAACTGCAATGAACAGGGAACTAAATAAAAGAGAAAATGAAAAAAAGAGAGTGAGGTTGGATGAATGAGGAAGGAAAAGAGGAAGAGAGGAGTGCTATTTGAAATATACACTGTAATTGAATGAATGTTTTTAACTGTTTATATTGTTTGTGATGTAATTGGAAAGTCTCCGGAGAAAGATAAAATCCCACTGTAAAGTTGAAATGGTACATTTTTTCTGAGTAAATTGATAAAAGAGAAGAGAATGCAGAATTGAAGAAAAAGAAATAATCAAGTAGATATGAATATTGAAGTACAGTAAAAGAAATCAAAGGTACAGAACAGAGCTGATATCCAAGGTAAATCAGCAAATGTTTCTTTATGAAAAATAGGGAGTTGAAGCTTCCTTGCAAGTTGTAGCTTGCAAAATTTGAGGTTGGAGCCTAATGTAGGTTGGTGCTTACAGAAAACCAGTGGTGAGAGGGAGTTGGAGCTTGCCTTTACATCACAACAATAATAAGATGTGGTTTTCTCCCTTTATGGGTTTCCACTTATATCTAGTGTCTCTATGCATGATATTTATGTGTTGATATGGTTTATATCATCTGTTTAATACTTGTTGCTCTCATATTAAGTCTGTTGTTATATTATATTAATGCTTGCTACTCACATTCTAAGACTACTCACATATTAAGTTGAATATGAAATGAAGGTGTAAGTAAGTTTTATGAAAAAGTTTTAAAAGTCCATGACTGTGTTAAACTGATTCACCCCCCCCCCCTCTCATTTTAACTAAGGGTTCAACAGTCCCTCTATACAATGCTCTATATCTCTTTGAGTCCCAAACAAAAGATCTCTACAATCTTCCTGAAGGAAGTTTTTATAGGACAAAACTTGCCCTTTGGGCTTCCCGACTTTTTGCCTTACTAATTGTTGGGTTGCCTTGCGACCTGAATGGAGGATGCGACCTGCGACCCGGATGAACAGTGCGACCTGCGACCCCGTTGGATAGTGCGACCTACGACCTAGTTAAACAATGTGACCTGCGATATCCTGCAATCTGATCATGGGAGTGTGCACGTGATTGCGAGGTCAGGGGCATCAACTTGTTTCTCCTTGAGAAAATTCTGCCACGCGTGATAATCTGCAGCGATTGGGGATATTAGAGGAACTTCTTCCCTTAACCGGTGCAGGCACTCTAAGGCATTCGAAATCAGATTCTTTCTCTTGAGTGTGACCTGGTTGGCTAAAGAGGCCAGTTTAGTGTAGATCCAAACCGGTGTAATGACGAATTTAACCAAGTTCTCTTGCGATGCGGCAAGATGAGGAGCAGCAGCGGCTTAATGCTTGAATCTCCGGATCTACCTATCCCCACATCTTTTCCTTGCTCAATGCACCCAGAGATGGAATGTGGTGTAGTTCATGCATTGAGTCGATGCCACTGATCAAATGCTCGTATGCGGTCATTACCTTTTCTAGGTCTTTGGATAACTTTTCCTTGGATTTCATCTTGATACGGATTTGGACCTTGGCATCCTGGGTGTGAATCCAGTCTTTCTTGGGAAATTTCTCCAGAGCCTGTGGGTACCAGCCTGTCCATTCCATCATTCTGTCCAAAGCAGCGGAGGCCTCTTTCAGTTGATCACTCCTTTGTTTTGTCTCTACTTGGGCTCTTAGTAGGGGGCGACTGTTTGTTTTATAGTGAGCATCTCCCCATAAACCTGCCTCATGGTGACCTCTAGTGTCACCAACTCTCTTTGGACGGTGAGCAGTACTTCGTTAATAGGAGTATTTATATCTTGAAGCTGTTGGATTTCCTCCCTTAATGCTCTCTTTTTGTCCTCCACCCTTGCTTCCCTTTGCTCAGAGTCTTGTAACCTATTTTGTAGGGAAAGGATCTCTCTACTCATTTGGCTCACATTTTCTTCTGTGGCTGTGACAAACGTAGTGCCGGTCGATGCTATCATCACTGGGTTTTTCCTAGTGTCTAGGACTATATCATTCTCTACTGTGGCTGTGAGTGGGGCGGAAGGGTTCCGTGCTAGACATCTCCTTTTTTCCTGTCAGATTTTGAAAGTGAACTGATCATAAGTGAGCCTTGTAAGGTTAAACACCTCCTCTTCCTGTCCTTCAAAGGAGCCTGGCTCGGAGAGTGCAAAACGCGTATTAATTACAGGTACTTCGATGGGCTAGAGCTTAGTTTTTAATTCTGTGACTAGAGGAGATGTCTCGATGTCCTTTGATCTTTGATCCTCCTCTTCTTTTCTTTTCCGTTCTTCCTCCTCTTTCTGAAGCCACTCCGCCTCTACCTTGTCCTGTTCTGCTTTCTGCTTTCGCTCTGCTTTGGCTTCTGCTTACTGTTCTTCCTTTCTCTTGCATTCGGCCTACACCTTATCTAATTCCCTTTTGAGCTGTCGTTCTGCCTCTGCCTTTGCTTCTTGTTCTTCCTTTCTTTTCTAGGCATCCTCTGCCTGTTTCTTTCTTTGTTCTGCTTTTAGGTTCTTTCTATGCTTATCTTCATCTTCTTTTTATTTCTTTTTAGCTTCCAGCTGAGCTTTTGCTTCTTTTTCTTTTTGTTAGGTGGTAGTACTGTGACCCGTGCTGGTTTGAGGCTTCTTGGCCTGGGAAGAAGAGGCGCCTCCTAGCTCGCGGGATCTTTCTTCCAAAGTATGATGATTGGGGTCTTCCTGATCGGACCATGCTCCCGGGGCAAGTTCCCTATTTGCATTATACCAGTTCCTTTTCTCATCTTCATATGGGCGTTCAGTATGATGGTAGCTCCATTTGAACTTGGCCCGTTTTCAGTGGTCAGTGACTATCCTCTCAAGATCGTACGTCCGACTATCCAAAGGCCCTAGGTAGAAACCTTTCATTTGTTCCGCTTCCACCTCAACCTCCCTGAAATCCTTAACTGTGTAGGCACCAATGGTGAGTGGCAATGCAGGCCATGGCTTTTTTTTACCTTTAGTCAAGACCTTGGAGAAACCGGAAGTCATCTGATAACATACTTCTTGAAGAAGCATCTTGTCTGTAACAAATTGGGGCATAGCATGGGGAGTCTTGAATGAACCAAAGACTCGAATAAAAGTATAATCTGCGAGTGGGAACTAATGGGCCACCTTGACTAATGTCTCCATGGCTCGCCTGGACATGCATGGGGTATCTTGACCTAACAATTTCCTGTAGAGCGCAAGGATGAAACGTTGCGAGATTGACTCTATATCCTGCTTGTACTTGGAGTCCCATAATACCTGCATTTCTATGTGAACTGGGCGCGCCTGCTCTGGGTCCTAGTTATGCGCCCATCCCTCAAAATGGCACCGGGAACAAACAACATCCAATAGGTAGGAATCCATGTAAAATTTAGACGAATATCCCTCCTCTGGTGCTAGTGTCGAGGATATGTTTGTCATGAGAGACGCCATTAGCATGTTGGCCCAATTGAAATGAGTGCCATACACAGTGACGTAGTTCATCAGGGATACCCAAGTGCCACTGAAAATGGTGGCATCGGGACGACCATATATCCTACAAAGCATAGCTTGCACCATCTTATATACCTTTCTGAGGCCCGCCACTGGATACTCCTGATCCTTCTTGACCTTGAACTTTTCGGGTTCCTCCCACCACCCCCTCAGGGTATCTACTATAGCGACCGCATGGGTGGTGGCCCATTCTTATGTGAAAGTTTGTTCTCATTCCGGTAGTGCATAATAAAATTCAGCATCCGAGCCCTTTAGAGTTGCAAAAGCTTTACCCTCATAGTCTCGAATTACCCACTTTTTGGGGTCGGTATTCTGTATGATCCATTCAATGACTTTTGCGCATGGGAATATAGTAGGGTGGGCACCTGCATAGTGAAGCTTCGACCTTTTAACTTGTACATATATTTTCCGGTCGGGGAGGTCCTCTGGGAATTCTGGTCTTGTGAATTCCTGGTATACTTGATACCAACTCATGTTGTCTCCTTTGGCAAATGTACATGCGGTATCCCTATAGATTGGGGGAGGAGACATTGGTATTTCCATTTCTGTGTCTTCTATCTCTGGGCTTTTGTTTTTATTGTGAACTACCGGAGGTCCCATATCGCTTGAGTCTGAAGAGATGGAGACGCACTTTAATTATGCTTCGAACTCACCTGGCATGTTCATAAAAGAATCCCAGGATAAGACAGATGCCATAATAATAACAACCTAGGTACAGCTTACTAACTTTTCCCAACTGAAACTCGGGAAAGGGCGAAATAGCGACTTGTGACTGGGTCACTGGGTCGCTAGGATCGCGAGGTTTAAAATTTCAGAAGGTAGTGACCCTGCGACTAGGCGACCCTGCGACAACGTCACGAGGTCGCTGGGTCACAAAGGTTTGACAGTTCCTAAGGGTGCGATCCTGCGACTTAGCGACCGGGTCGCTGGGTCCCAAGGGTCGCAAACATCAATTTTGAGTGCATCTGCGACCTGGCAACTCAGCGACTGGGGTCGTTGGGTCGCGAAGTCGCAAAGGTTGGAGGTCGCATTAGGGCTAGCCAGGGGTTTTAAAAGGCGACGCGGTCATTTTCCATATACATAATAAATTTCCTTTTGATTTGAAACATTTCAAGGATTGAGTGAGCAACTCAAAACATGGGGGTGAAGGGGTAAAAGGAGAGAAACAAACATAGGGGAGGCTGGGTGACCTTTGATTACAAAAATGTGTAAGAAGGAGCAGTGTTTGGTTGGGCATCTCAGGCTCTAGAGGATCGGAAAAGAGGAATGGTGGGTGATTTTAAAGGGGCTAGGGAAAAGGGGAACAGGGCAACCAAAAAAAAAACGGAAATAGCAGGAGGAAACGACAACTTACCCAAGAAAATTGCGCTCCAGTTCGCCTGTCAGAAGCTTTTTTTTCGCTCTCCGTCCCGTGAACAAAATGCGACCTAGAGACCCTCCTATTTATAAAGGGGTCGCGCGTGTGAGTAATTAATGAGGTCGCTAGGTTGCAAATGTCCCACGTTTAAGAGAGGCACGACCTTGCGACTTGGAGGGTCGCGGGGTCACGATTTTGAAAATTGAAGGAGATCTGCGACTTAGCGACCTAGCGACCTAAGAGGTCGCGGGGTCACTAGGTCGCAGATTTGGGAAAAAACCTATTCTGTGACTCAGTGACTCTTAACTTTTCCTGAAAAAGAATTAAACTATAGATTTTGACTTAGCCTTTTCGATGCTCAAGGGCTCCAAAAAAATTTTAGAGGGTGAATTTTTTGGAGGGTGTTGTACAGGCTACAACAAATGGTGATTCACTAGTAGGGTTCAGAATCTCTACTGATGATTTACCTTTGTGGGGGGAGGGAGGGGGCCTTAGCAAGTTTTTCCTTTCACCCTTAGGTTTCCATGTTTTGCCTTTCGTACCTTGCGAGCTTGCTTTGCCTGCTTGCCTGTTTTAGATGCTGGTTGACCGAGTGTTTACTTCTGGTTTCCAGACCGAAAGTGGTTGGAGCACTTCAGGGATTTACAAGATCCGGTATAATTATTTCGTCCTCATTGTGTTGCTCCGTTTCCTACGAACCTCGCGGTCCCGATGGAGTCACTGCTTAGGATTCATGGACGTTGCTCCGCTGCTAGCGAGCCTGGTCAGTACCCCAGCGGAGTCGTCGCATTGCCTCTCTGCGCAGGAATCCTTTCTCAATCCTTTACCCTTTATTGGTGTGCTACTGCACTTATTTTAAATGTGCTCATGGCACTTATTTGAGAGAGGCAATTTTGCCTCGGCGGATGAGGGATCCCGACTTATTTTACTTGCAAGATAAGTTGCTCCTAGTCTGTATGAGGACTTTAGGTTTTCCTAGATATCCTTGCGTCACCCGAAGTTAACCCTGTTTCCTTTCAGTCTAGTTGTCGCTTTAACCAACTTTCTTCTCACAGACACCTTTTCAAGCTTGCTAGGCTAGCTATCTACGCTTAGTAGCCTAGACTAGGTCATGTGTTACCTTCGGGTGTCAATCACAGACAAGCTCCTACCACCTTTTGTGATTTTCAGGAAAGACTTCTCATCAGCACAAATCCTGGTGCAGTATGCCAATTGCGTGACTTCTACAATGCCTTCCGCCTTATTCAAGTTCTTAGAAGGACGCCTACATAAATGAAAACTAACAGAAAACAACAAAATATGGTACAGGGGTGGGGATGGCCCTCCTAGGACTGTTAAGTGAAGTAGTGCTTGAGGTCATGCCCGTTTACCGAGAGGACCTTGATTCTTCCCTCTAGAGTTTGCAGTTTGAAAGTGTGGGAACCTAGATTCTCTTTAATCTAGAATGGACCTGTCTAAAGAGCTTGGAATTTGGAATGTTTCCCTTTCTCTTCGTGAGATTTATCCCATTTATGAACAAGGTCTCCTACTTCGAAAATTTTACTCCCGCCGGACTTTTTATCAAACCATCTCTTAATCCGACTTTGGTGGATGGCGAATTTTTCCTGGTATTTTTGCCTTTCCTCCTCTAGTTTCAATAATGTGTCGACTCGGGCCTGCAAGGTGGGGCATGAGGTGCCATGGCTTTCTGGGGACAACTGGAGGGCAGGGAGAGATAGGTGGGGAGGAAGGATGGCCTCTTTTCCATATACAAGAAAAAATGGGGAGGTGTCAAGCGAATATTTTGGTGTGACCGGATCAGCCCAAAGGGCGTTATGGAGGGCATTATGCCAGTTTCGCTGGTGGGACAACAGGGTCTTTTTGATGATGTAGATAAGGTTCTTATTAGTCGACTCGGCTAACCCATTTCCTTGGGGGTAATAGTTTGCAGAGTGTTTAAGTACAATACCATTTTCCAAAGAAAAATCATACAACTTGAAAGACGAAAAATAAGTTGCATTGTCAAAAACAAGGGAGGTTGGAACGCCAAACCTGGTCATGATAGAATGAGTGACAAACTCTATTACCTGTTGATCGTTGATTTGGCATAATGGTATTACTTCAACCCACCTGGTGAAATAGTCGGTAGCGGTGAGGATATACCGGTGTTGCTTGGAGGAGGGCAGTAAGATTTATCCAATCACGTCCAACACCCATTGTTGAAAAGGTTCCTCTACTGCCACCGACTGCAATGGAGTGGCTAGCCGTGTTTCCCGGTTGGCAAATTTTTGACATCGGACACACTTCCGGACATATGCGTGAGCATCCTTGAAGAGGGTTGGCCAATAGTAGCCAGCACGCATGATTTTGTGGGCAGTGGTATCGCCTACAAAATTTCCAATGGCTAGTTCATCGTGTAGTTCGGTCAGGACGCTCTGTGCTTCATCGTGTTCCAGGCAACGTAGTAGAACTCCATTGTAATGTTTCTTGAAAATTTTTCCTTGTACTAATTGGTAGGATGTAGCCTTCAACCTCATTGCGCATTTCTGCCGAGCAGTTAAAACAGGATCCATAACACCGTGGGCCAAATATTTCAAAATTTCAGAGTACCAAGAAATTTTTCCTTGCTGAGGCGTGTGGTCAATCTGATACATGTCGAATTCTTGTTCCCAGCATTCTTCTTCACCCCCACGTGAGTTTGTAGCCTCCGCGGCCATTTGGCAGAGGCCTTGCCCTTTGACAGTATGTGTCGGTTTGAACTCCAGGTCATACTCTTGGAGTCATGTAATCCAGTTTACTCTTCTCTCTCCCAGCTCTTGCTGCATGAAAAGTGAGCAAACAACTGGGTGGGGAACGAACACTGTGACATGGTTCTTCAAGATGTATAGCCGGAAATGCTTGACCGCTTTGTATACTGCATAAGCATGCTTGTCAATCTTGGGGTAATTCAGTTCAGCGCCTTGAAACCCAGTACTCATGAATGATATGGGTCATTCATCATTGTTAACGTCTTTTTGTGTGAGGACAGCCGTGAGTGATGAATCCGAGGCAAAGTTATACAAGATGAAACCTTTTCTGAAGTCTGGGCTTTGGAGAGATGGTGCTTCTGCAATGGCCTGCTTGATTTTATTGAAAACTTCCTTCTCAAGTGGATTCCATTTGAAACTCGCATTCTTTTTAATCATCCCCTGCAAAGGCCTAACTATTTGGGCAAAATCTAATATGAATTTCCATACAAAGTTGATTTTCCCAAGGAAGGATTGCATGGCCCTTTTGCTACTAGGAGGTGGAATCTGGGCGATGACTTTTGCTCGCTCGGGATCTACAACTATACCATTCCTGGTTATGATATGGCCCAACAAATTTCCCTCTGACACAGCGAAGATACTTTTCTTTGGGTTGAGTGAGATCCCATACTTCCTGCATCTTTCGAAAATCTGCCTGAGATGACGTAAGTGATCGCCTCTGTGTTTCGAAAACACGGTGACATCATCAAAGTATAATACCACGCTTTTTACTATTCTACCTCCAAAATCTATGTCCATAGCCCGTTGGAAAGTTGCCCCAGCTTTTATCAATCCGAAGGGCATGCGCCTGAAAGCGAAAGTTCCCCACTTAGTCCGGAACGTAGTTTTAATCTGTCGGGTTCAGCTACCAGCACTTGGTTATACCCGGAAAAACCATCCAACAAGGAGAACATCTCCAATCCAGATACGGCTTGATATATATGTTCCATAGGGGGAACCGGGTAGTTATCTTTGTCTGAGGATCTGTTTAGATTTTGGAAATCCACACACAAACGGATCTCACCGGATTTTTTCTGTACCGGAACCAGATGTGAAACCCAAGTGGAGTGTCGAACTTTGAAGATTATGCGCGCATCCAAAAGCTTCTTAAGTTCTTTCTGAATCATTGGTTCCAGTGTAGGGTGCAATTTTCTTAGCTTTTGCTGGAAAGGCTTCACTCCTTCCTTCATAGGGATCACATGCTAAATAATTTGAGTGTCATAAGTATGCAGTTCATCATAAGTCCAAGCGAAAATGTCTCGGTATTTCCGGAATAGTTCGGTGAAACCTTGCCTCTCCTGATCAGAACAATCCTTCCCGAGGTTGACGAACTTCGGGTCCTTATCTGTCCCTAATTTTACCTGTCGATGTGCCAGAGTGGAACTTTGCATTTTAGTGTTGGGGGGGCCGCGGAAACGGTTCTGCAGATCAAACAATTTTTCAAGAAACAGTATTCCCTTGGGCATGGGATTTTCCTTGCGTTTCTCTTGTTCTTCCTGCAGGGCTTGATCATGGTCCGCTTCTTCTATCACTACGTCTTTGAACACCTCGGTGCTAAGCATGAATTCAACTATCTGTTGGTCATCATCAAAGATGCGTAAATTAGTGATGTTATCTGGCACATATGGTTTATACACTGTTTCAATAGAAAAACCATCCCTTAGAGGGGTGAACCTAGCAGTAGCATTAACCAAAGTATCAGCTGCTGCATTATGCATTCTAAGCACATATTTAATACCAAACCCGTCAAAAGCAAAAATTAGACGCCATACCTCTTGTTGGTAAGCTTTCAAGTGCAGATACAAGCAATGGATGGTATTGCGTACCCGACGAGTGATGATTTCGGAATCTCCGATAACCTTTAAGCATCTCACCTTTAGGTCCAACGCCTTTTTGAGTCCAAGGACTAAAGCCTCATATTCGGCGGTATTGTTGGTGCATTGAAATTCTAGCCGGCATGAGATCAAAAACTTGTTCTTTTGGGGGTCCACCAGGATGCAGCCCGTGCCTGCTCCGTCATGCGTCTTGGAGCCATCATAATACAAGGTCCATACATCATCTTCTAGTTTCTCCGGAACCATGGGTTGGGGAGAGATTTCATTTTGGTTTATGATGGGTACAATTTGGTCTTCAGTGACGAGCATTAGCTCTGATTGGACATCTGTGTTTATCTAGGACTGAGGGGGCTGGTAACATCCGAAGATGGCCTCTAAGAAACACATGACGAGCTCTTCTTGGGCAAAGCTGACAGGTTCATTGGTAGCATCCAAATTGGTCACAGTATGCTTCATATAAGGTTCACTCTCAACTCTGATTTGGTTGTTTCGACCTTTGTAGTGAAGCCAGAGGTGAAACTAATCGGTAGTGAAGTACCCTTGTAGCTTACTAGACTAGTCCCTACTCAAAAAAAGACCGTAGGCTTCCGAGATGTCTACGACTACTATGTATATGCACCGGTGGACCCTAGAGTCGGAAGACAGGTGGATGATGACATTATTTAGTTCACCTACAGTGGGCACTTGCGATCTGTCAAGCTGAATAATCCTAGCATTAGTTTTCTCTGGGTGAATGTTTAATTTTTTACAGATAGACAAAGGCATGACATTTGTGGATGCGCTGGAGTCGACTAGGCAGTTATGAACGTTAAAGTTAAAGATTTCAAAAGACAGGAGAAAGGGGGGAGTAGATCCCCTAGAGTTCGCATTTACGACATTCACAATAGATTGGAGGCTTGAACTAGCTTGGGAAGATGTGTTGCTCGTGGGTTTGGTCGTCGAGGCGTTGGCGAAAGCCTTGAGAATAAGCTCCTGTTGGTTGGTGATGCGGGCGAGATCATAAAGAGAGATGTTGGCTCTGGTTTTCTTCATGTCCTCAACAATGTTGTAAAAAGAATCAGAGTGTGGAATAGTCTCAACGGGGGTCTTGGGTGACCCTACCGACGGTTTGTTCTTTTGGCTTGTTCAGGTGTTGCTAGGAGCGGACTTCTCGGGAATAGCAGCTTGGTGCTCATTTCCTGGGGGTAATATTTTCCTTAAGAAGGCCCTTCTCTTCTCTTCGAAGGACTGTTTAGGAACCGGTCATTTTCTTCTTATTCCGTAATTTCGCACAGGCTTGGCTTTAGGATCATCGGCCACGTTAATGTCAGTGATGGTATGGGTGCCTTCCCCGTGGATCACATCAAACGCAAGGACGTAGATCCTGATTCTACATCTGGGGGTAGATCTTCTTCATTGTCAGAGACATCATCTTTGCCTACGTCCCCTGGGGTTTGATCATCTAGGAGTTGATTTACTACCGCGGTCATGCTACCGATCCATTGGGGGCATGTCTTCTCGGAGTGGGCGGCCTAGTGGAAAGAAAAAAAATTATCTTTTTCGATTTCTTCCACGTTGAGAATAACGTTTGTGTTTGATGGAGGCCGACCGATTGTTGGGGTATTCTTTCTGAAAAAAGGCTTTCGCATCTTGGTGCTAGTAGCGGGTTCAATGCCTTTTCTCTTTAGATCAGAGACTTCATTGGTTAACAACTTAAGGGACTTTTCTATACCTTCGAAGTCAAAAGTATCTTTGTCCTTATCCCCGGTTTTGAATGTGGAAGACTGGTTCTTCTTCGAGGTGGGTTTGTGATCGTCTCGACCTTCATGGTCGATGACCCCTATGGAAAGCATGTCCTTTTCTACGGCAAGGGTAGTGGCGTAATTTGTTGCAAGGGTAGCCCTAGCCTCATGCTTTACGAATACGGAGATGTCTCTGGGAAGAGCTTTTGTGTAGTAGTCTATGGTGATGGAGTCATCCAATGCCAAGTTGGGGGGGGGGAATTTGTTCAATATGGTGGCAAACCGCTGATTAAAATATCTGAACTACTCTTTCTTTTGGCACTTGAGTGTACTCAATTCCGTGAGGAGAATGGAGGGGGTCTTGTCCTCCGAAAACTTCTGTAAGAAAGTGCGACAGAATTGATCCCATGAAGTTATGGAAGCACTTGGGAGAGATCGATACCAGGTGGCCGCTTTGTTCTCAAGGGTATGGGGAAAAATACGACAGGCAACATCATCTATTTGGACTCTCATTATTTGCAGTGAAAGGTAGAAGTTGCTTATGTGGTCTTCGGCTAGCGTGCCTTTATCAGGGTCAAACTTGGGAAGGTGTTTTTCAGGGTGTCTAGGCATGTCATGGAGGGGGCCCAGGAGATCTAATGGAGATTGAGCCATCCAAGAAAGCAGTTGCACCCACCTGGCATGTTCGTGGTGCTTGATTTCTGATTCAGATTCACTTCCCGCACCTGACACGGATGCTTCCCCTTCATGGTGAGAGTGCTCGTCTTGACGTCTCTCACGGTTTGCCATGTTTCTAAGGTATCTCCAATTGTATATAGGGGCTCTATTTTGATTTTGATGGTGGTGGGCAGCATGGTGACCTTGGCCACGGCCTCTATCTCCCCGACCTCTATTTCCTTGACCTCTATTTCCCTCGCCCCCTCCTGGTGGATGGTGGACCTGGTTGTTGTTATTTTGGGTCTGGTCAGGCTGAGGGCCAAGATGGGGCCCATTGATGTCGAGATCTTCCTCTTCTGCTCCTTGGGGCTCCATAACAGGTTCATTATTCTCAACTGCTATTGCGAGGTATTCAACCATTAAATTTATCAACTAGGGCAGGGAATTTACAAGGGCACCATTGCGAGTGAGGTTAGCTGCAAGGGTCCTAGTATGGGTCAGAAAACTCATGACTGGAGTGAATTGAAAATCTCTGATGAGGTTGCGGGCAACCAGGCGCAGAACTCTTAACTGATCCCTTATAACCTCATAATAAGGAGCTTCCTCCCCTTGGTCATATTCCAAAGGGGGAGGATCGGTGTCATCGTGTATGGCCTCCCCTTGGGGAGTTTGTAACGGAATATTACTCGTGTGCTGGGAGGCTGCCATTCAGCCCTCCTTCTAGTGCTAATTCTGTTGACAGGAAAATCTGTCCATCCAACAGCAAGGGACCTCCCCAGTGAAAAGTCCCAACTAGACTCTAAACCGTTTGGAATAGGGATCCCGTCCGAGGTGTGGGTCTGGCTACCGCTTAATTCTCTTTTCCTTGGGTTTCGATAGGACTTAAATGAACCTACGTACAAACGCTTATTCGGATGATACAAGACACATGATTGATGAATTAAATGAACATATAACACTATGCGTAGCAAGCTGAATAATAAAGCATGGGGCCAAAGGAAATGTTGTCAACAGCATATCATTAGGGTCATGCTTGTACGCTATTCTAACCATAGAAGAAACAATTCTTTATGGCAGAACACCCTTCACTTACTTAAATGGTTTTGGTGATAATGTAAATGTTAGTAAACAAAGTTATTAACATTCATTGAAAAAGCGAAATAAACTTAGCACCATTAACACATGTTTAGCAAACTATAATTCATAAATGATGTCATTGGAAACACAACTTCATTAATCAAAATATGTCAAAAACTGAAAACAGAATACTCATAGTGTTCACACATTTACCAACATCAGATCCAAAAATGGAGTTAACAAATGCTTGTATTCATACTAAAAAATGTGTAGTCCTTATATACAATGCTCTATATCTGTTTAAGTCCCAAAAAAAAGATCTCTACAATCTTCCCGAAGGAAGTTTTTATAGGCCAAAACTTGCCCTTTGGGCTTCCCAACTTTTCGACTTCCTAACCGTTGGGCTGCCTTGTGCCCTGAATGGAGGATGCGACCTGCGACCCGGTTGAACAGTGTGACCTGCGACCCCGTTGGATAGTGTGAACTGCAACCCAGTTGAACAATGCAACCTGCGACCTCATGTAATCTGATCATGGGAGTGTGTGCGTGATTGCGAGGTCAGGGGCATCAACTTGTTGCTCCTTGAGAAACTTCTACCATGCGCGATAATCTGCAGCGACTGGGGAGATTAGAGGAACTTCTTCCCTTAACCGGTGCAGGCACTCTAAGGCATTCGGAATCAGAGTCTCTCTCTTGAGTGTGACCTGGTTGGCTAAAGAGGCCAATTTAGTGTAGATCCAAACTGGTGTAATGACGAATTTAACCAAGTTCTCTTGCGATGCGGCAAGATCAGGAGTAGCAGCGACTCGTCGGATAGGTTGTAGAAATGCTTGAATCTCCTGATCTACCTGTCCCCACGTCTTTTCCTCGCTCACTGCACCCCGAGATGGAATGTCGTGTAGTTAATGCATTGAGTCAATGCCACTGATCAAATGACGTATGCAGTCATTACCTTTTCTAGATCTTTGGATAACTTTTCCTTGGATTGCATATTGATACGGATTCGGACCTTGGCATCCTGGGTGTGAATCTAGTCTTTCTTGGGAAATTTTTCCAGAGCCGAATCTAGTCTTTCTTGGGCAATTTTTCCAGAGCCTATGGGTACCAGCCTATCCATTCCATCATTCTGTCCAAAGCGGCGGAGGCCTCTTTCAGTTGCTTACTCCTCTGTTTTGTCTCTACTTGGGCTCTTAGTAGGGGGGCGACTATTTGTTTTATAGTGAACATCTCCCCATAAACCTGCCTCATGGTGACCTCCAGTGTCACCAACTCTCTTTGGACTGTGAGCGGTACTTTGTTAATAGGAGTATTTATGTCTTGAAGCTGTTGGATTTCCTCCCTTAATGCTCTATTTTCTTGATCCGCCCTTGCTTCCCTTTGCTCAGAGTCCTATAACCTATTTTGTAGGGAAAGGATATCTCTTCTCATTCGGCTCACATTTTCTTCTGTGGCTACAGAAAACACAGTTCCGGTCGATGCTATCATCACTGGGTTAGTCCTAGTGTCTAGGAATATATCTTTCTCTGTTGTTGCTGTGAGTGGGGCGGAAGGGTTCTGTGTTATACATCTCCTTTTTTCCTATCGGATTTTGAAAGTGAATTGATCATAAGTGAGCCTTGTAAGGTTAAACACCTCCTCTTCCTATCCTTCAGAGGAGCCTAGATCAGAGAGTGAAAAATGCGTATTAATTACAGGTACTTCGATGGGCTACAGCTCAGTTTGTAATTCTGTGACTGGAGGAGATGTCTCGATGTCCTTTGATCTTTGATCCTCCTCTTCCTTTCTTTTCCATTCTTCGTCCTCTTTCTGAAGCCGCTCCGCCTTTGCCTTGTCCTGTTCTGCTTTTTTCCTGCGCTCTGCTTCAGCTTCTGCTTCCTATTCTTCCTTTCTCTTGCATTCAGCCTCCACCTGATCTAGTTCCCTTTTGAGTTGTCATTCTGCCTCTGCCTTTTCTTCCTGTTCTTCCTTGCTTTTCCGGGCATCCTCTACCTGCTTCTTTCTTTGTTCTGCTTTCAGGTTCTTTCTATGCATATCTTCATCTTCTTTTGCTTTCTTTTCAGCTTCCAGCTGAGATTTTGCTTCTTGTTCTTTCTGTTGGGTGGTAGTGTTGTGACCCGTGCTGGTTCGAGGCTTCTTGGCCTAGGAGGAAGAGGCGCCTCCTGGCTCGCGGGCTCTTTCTTCCAAAGTATGATGATCGAGGTCTTCCTGATCGGGCCATGCTCCTGGGGCAAGTTCCCTATTTGCGTTATACCAGTTCCTTTTCTCATCTTCATATGGGCGTTTAGTATGCTGGTAGATCCATTTGAACTTGGCCCGTTTGCAGTGGTCAGGGACTATCCTCTCAGGATCTTACGTCCGATGATCCAAAGGCCCTAGGTACAAACCTTTCATTTGTTCTGCTTCCACCTCTACCTTCCTGAAATCCTTAACCGTGTAGGCACCAATGGTGAGCGGCAGTGTAGGCCATGGCTTTTTTTAACCTTTATTCAAGACCTTGGAGAAACTGGAAGTCATCTGATAATATACTTCTTGAAGAAGCATCTTCTCTGTAACGAATCGGGGCATAGCATGGGGAGTCTTGAATGAACCAAAGACTCGAATAAAAGTATAATCTGTGAATGGGAACCAATGGGCCACCTTGACTAATGTCTCCATGGCTCTCCAGGACATGCATGGGGTATCTTTACCAAACAATTTCCTGTAGAGCGCAGGGATGAAACGTTGCGAGATCGACTCTATATCCTGCTTGTACGTGGACTCCCAGAATACCTGCATTTCTATGTGAACTGGGCGCACCTGCTCCAGGTCCCAGTTGTGCACGCATCCCTCAAAGTAGCACCGGGAAAAAACAACATCCAATAGATAGGAAGCCATGTAAAATTCAGACGGATATCCCTCCTCTGGTGCTAGTGCCGAGGATATGTTTATCGTGAGAGACGCCATTAGCATGCTAGCCCAATTGAAACGAGTTCCATACATAGTGACGTAGTTCATCATGGATACCAAAGTGCCACTGAAAGTGGTGGCATCGGGACGACCGTATATCCTATCAAGCATAGCTGCCACCAACTTATATACCTTTCTGAGGCTTGCCACTGGATACTCCTGATCCTTCTTGACCTTGAAATTTTCGAGTTCCTCCCACCACCCCCTCAGGGTATCTGCTATGGCAACCGCATGGGTGGTGGCCCATTATTCTGTGAAATTCATTTCTCGTTCCGGAAGCATGTAATAAAACTCAACATCCGAGCCCTTTAGAGTTGCAAAAGCTTTACCCTCTAGTCTCGAATTACCCACTTTTGGGGTCGATATTCTGTATGATCCATTCAATGACTTTTGCGCATGGGAATATAGCAGGGTGGGCACCTGCATAGTGAAGCTTCGACCTTTTAACTTGTACATATATTTTCCGGTCGGGGAGGTCCTCTGGGAATTATGGTCGTGTGAATTCCTGGTACACTTGATACCAACTCATGCTATCTCCTTTGGCAAATGTACATGCGGTATTCCTATAGATCGGGGGAGGAGACATTGGTATTTCCATTTCTATGTCTTCTGTCTCTGGGCTTTTGTTTTTCTTGCGAACTGCCGGAGGTCCCATATTGCTTGAGTCTGAAGAGATGGAGACGCACTCTAATTCTGCTTCGAACTCACCTGGAATGTTCATAAAAGAATCCCAAGATAAGATAGATGCCATAATAATAACAGCCTAGGTACAGCTTATTAACTTTTCCCAATTGAAACCCGGGAAAGGGAAAAATAGCAACTTGCGACTGGGTCGCTGGGTCGCTAGGGTCGCGAGGTTTAAACTTTCAGAAGGTAGCGACCCTGCGACTAGGCAACCCTGCAACAAGGTCGTGAGGTTGCTGGATCGCAAAGGTTTGACAGTTCGTAAGGGTGCGATCCTGCAACTTGGTGACCAGGTCGCTGGGTCGCAAGGGTCGCAAACATCAATTTTGAGTGCAGTTGCGACTTGGCGACTCAGCGACCGAGGTCGCTAGGTCGCAAGGGTTGCGAAGTGACAAAGGTCGGAGGTCGCATTAGGGCTAGCCATGGGTTTTAAAAGGCGACGCGGTCCTTTGCCATATATATAATAAATTTCCTTTCGATTTGAAACATTTCAAGCATTGAGTGAGCAACTCAAAAAATGGGGGTGAAGGGGTAAAAGGAGAAAAACAAACATAGGGGAGGCTGGGTGACTTTTGATTACAAAACTATGTAAGAAGGAGCAGATTTTGGATAGGCATCTCAAACTCTACAGGATCAGAAAAGAGGAATGGTTGGTGGTTTTAAAGGGGCTAGGGCAAAGGGGAACAGGGCAACAAAAAATAAATGGAAACAGCAGGAGAAAATGACAAATTACCCAAGAAAATCGCGCTCCAGTTGGCCTGTCAGAAGCTTTTTTTCGCTCTCCCTCGCGTGAACAAAATGCGACCTAGCGACCCTCCTATTTATAAAGGGGTCATGCATGGGAGAAATTAATGAGGTTGCTAGGTCACAAATGTCCTGTGTTTAAGAGAGGCACGACCTCGCGACCTGGAGGGTCGCAGGGTTGCGATTTTAAAAATTGAAGGAGATCTGCGACTTAGCGACCTAGCGACCTGAGAGGTTGCGAGGTCGCTAGGTCGCAGATTTGGGAAAAAACATATACTGCAACTTAGCGACTCTTAACTTTTCCTGAAAAATAATTAAACTACAAATTTTGACTTAGCCTTTTCGATGCTCAGGGGCTCCAAAAAAAAATTAGAGGGTGAATTTTTTGTAGGGTGTTGTAGAGGCTACAACAAATGGCGATTCACTAGTAGGGTCTAGAATCTCTACTGATGATTTACCTTTGTGGGGGGAGGGAGGGGGCCTTAGCAGGCTGTTCCTTTCACCCTTAGGTTTCCATGATTTTTCCTTTCGTACCTTGCGAGGTTGCTTTGCTTGCTTGCCTGTTTTAGGTGCTAGTTGACCGAGTGTTTACTTCTGGTTTCCAAACCGAAAGGGTTGGAGAACTTCAGGGATTTGCAGGATCTGGTATAATTATTTCGTCCTCATTGTGTTGCTCCGCTGCCTGCGAACCTCGCGGTCCCGACGGAGTCACTGCCTAGGAGTCACGGACGTTGCTCTGCTGCCAGCGAGCCTGGTCAGTACCCCGGTGGAGTCGTCGCATCGCCTCTCTGCGCAGGAAGCCTTTCTCAATCCTTTACCCTTTATTGGTGTGCTACTGCACTTATTTTAAATGTGCTCAAGGCACTTATTTAGATGTGTTCATGGCACTTATTTGAGAGAGGCAATTTTTCCTGGGCGGATGAGGGATCCCGACTTATTTTACTTGCAAGAGAGGTTGCTCCTGGTCTATACGAGGACTTTAGGTTTTACCAGATATCCTTGTGTCACTCGAAGTTAGCCCTGCTCCCTTTCAGTCCAGTTGCCACTTTAACCAAATTTCTTCTCACAGACACATTTTCAAGCTTGCTAGGTGAGCTATCTGCACTTGGTAGCCCAGACTAGGTCATGTGTTACCTTTGGGTGTCAATCACAGACAAGCTCCTGCCACCTTTTGTGATTTTCAGGAAAGACTTCTCATCAGCACAGATCCTGGTGCAATATGCCAATTGCGTGACTTCTATAATGCATTTCGCCTTATTTAAGTTCTTAGAAGGATGCCTACAAAAATGAAAACTAACAGAAAACAACAAAATATGGTACAGGGGTGGGGACGACCCTCCTAGGGCTGTTAAGTGAAGTAGTGCTTGCGGTCATGCCCGTTTACCGGGAGGACCTCGATTCTTCCCTCTAGAGTTTGTAGTCTGAAAGTGTGGGAACCTAGCTTCTCTTTAATCTGGAATGGACCTATCCAAAGAGCTTGGAATTTGGAATGTTTCCCTTTCTCTTCGTGAGCTTTATCCCATTTAAGAACAAGGTCTCCTACTTCGAAAATTTCACTCCCTACGGACTTTTTATCAAACCATATCTTAATTCGACTTTGGTGGATGGCAAATTTTTCCTAGGTTTTTTTCCTTTCCATATACAAGAAAAAATGGGGAGGTGCGAAGCGAATATTTTGGAGTGTCCGGATCAGCCCAAAGGGCGTTATGGAGGGTGTTATGCCAATTTCGTTGGTGGGACAACAGGGTCTTTTTGATGATGCGGATAAGGTTCTTATTAGTCGACTCAGCTAAACCATTTCCTTGGGGGTAATAGTTTGCAGAGTGTTTAAGTACAATACCATTTTACAAAGAAAAATTATACAACTTGAAAGACGAAAAATAAGCTGCATTGTCAAAAATAAGGGAGCTTGGAACACCAAACCTGGTCATGATAGAATGAGTGACAAACTCTATTACCTCTTGATCGTTGATTTGGCATAATGGTATCGCTTCAACCCACCTGGTGAAATAGTCGGTAGCGGTGAGGATATACTGGTATTGCTTGGAGGAGTGTGGTAAGATTTATCCAATCACGTCCAACACCATTGTTGAAAAGGTTCCTCTACTTCCACCGACTGCAATGGAGCGGCTGGCCGTGTTTCCCGGTTGGAGAATTTTTGAAATTGGACACACTTCCGTACATATGCGTGAGCATCCTTGAAAAGGGTTGGCCAATAGTAGCCAGCGCACATGATTTTGTGGGCAGTGGTATCGCCTGCAAAATGTCCTCTAGCTGGTCCATCGTGTAGTTCATTCAAGACTCTTTGTGCTTCATCATGTTCCAGGCAACATAGTAGAACTCCATTGTAATGTTTCTTGAAAATTTTTCCTTGTACTAATTGGTAGGATGCAGCCTTCAGCCTTATTGCGCGTTTCTGCCAAGCAGTTAAAACAGGATCCATAACATCGTGGGCCAAATATTTCAAAATGTTGGAGTACCAAGAAAGGTTTCCTTGCTGAGGCATGTGGTCAATCTGATACATTTAAATTTCTTATTCCCAGCATTCTTCTTCACCCCCACGTGAGTTTGTAGCCTCCGCGGCCATTTGGCAGAGTCCTTGCCCTTTGACAGTATGTGCCAGTTTGAACTCCAGATCATACTTTTGGAGACATTTCATCCAGTTTCCTCATCTCTCTCCCAACTCTTGCTGCACGAAAAGTGAGCGAACAACTGGGTGGGGAACGAACACTGTGACATGTTTCTTCAAGATGTATGGCCGGAAATTCTTGACCGCTTTGTATACTGCGTAAGCCTGCTTGTCAATCTCGGGGTAATTCAGTTCAGCGCCTTGCAACCCAGTACTCATGAATGATATGGGTCATTCATCATTGTTATCGTCTTTCTGTGTGAGGACAGCCGCGAGTGATGAATCCGAGGCAAAGGTATACAAGATGAAACCTTTGCTGAAGTCTGGGCTTTGGAGAGATGGTGCTTCTGTAATGGCCTGCTTGATTTTATTGAAATCTTCCTTCTCAGGTGGATTCCATTTGAAACTCGCATTCTTTTTAATCATCCCCTGCAAAGGCCTAAATATTTGGGCAAAATCTGATATGAATTTCCGTACAAAGTTGATTTTCCCAAGGAAGGATTGCATGGCCCTTTTGCTACTAGGAGGTGGAATCTGGGCGATGACCTTCGCTCGCTCGAGATCTAAAACTATACCATTCCTGGTTATGATATGGCCCAACAAATTTCCCTCTGAAACTACGAAGACACTTTTCTTTGGGTTGAGTGAGATCCCATACTTCCTGCATCTTTCGAAAATCTGCCTGAGGTGACGTAAGTGATCACCTCTGTGTTTCGAAAACATGGTGACATTGTCCAAGTATACTACCACGCTTTGTCCTATTAGACCTCGGAAAGCCATGTCCATAGCCCATTGGAAAGTTGCCCCAGTGTTTATCAATCCGAAGGACATGCGCCTGAAAGCGAAAGTTCCCCACTTAGTCCAGAACGTAGTTTTTAATCTATCGGGTTCAGCTACCAGCACTTGGTTATACCTGAAAAAACCATCCAACAAGGAGAACATCTCAGATCCATATATGGCTTGCAATATCTGTTCCATAGGGGGAACCAAGTAGTTATCTTTGTTTGAGGCTCTGTTTAGATTTTGGAAATCCACACACAAACGGATCTCACCGGATTTTTTCCGTACCGGAACCAGATTTGATACCCAAGTGGAGTGTCGAACTTTGAAGATTATGCACACATCCAAAAGCTTCTTAAGTTCTTTTTGAATCATTGGTTCCAGTGTAGGGTGCACTTTTCTTAGCTTTTGCTGGAAAGGCTTCACTCCTTCCTTCATAAGGATCACATGCTGAATAATTCGAGTGTCATAAGTACGCAGTTCATCATACATCCAAGCGAAAACGTCTCGATATTTCCAGAATAGTTTGGTGAAAGCTTGCCTCTCCTGATCGGAACAATCCTTCCTGAGGTTGACGAACTTCGGGTCCTTATCTGTCCCTAAGTTTACCTATCGATGTGCCAGAATGGAACTTTGTATTTTAGTGTTGGGGGGCCCGCGAAAACGGTTTTGCAGATCAAACAATTTTTCAAGCGACAGTATTCCCTTGGGCATGGGATTTTCCTTACGTTTCTCTTGTTCTTCCTACAAGGCTTGATCATGGTCCGCTTCTTCTATCACTGCGTCTTTCAACACCTCGGTGCTAAGCATGAATTCAAGTATCTGTTGGTCATCATCAAAGACATGTAAATTAGTGATTTTATCTGGCACAGATGGTTTATACACTATTTCAATAGAAAAACCATCCCTTAGAGGGGTGAACCAAGTAGCAGCTTTAGCTAGAGTATTAGCTGCCGCATTATGCATTCTAAGCATAGATTTAATACCAAATGTGTCAAAAGCAGAAATGAGACACCCTACCTCTTATTGGTAAGCTTTCAATTACGGAGACAAGCATTGGATGGTATTGCATACCTGACGAGTAATGATTTCGAAATATTCGATAACCTTTAAGCATCTCACCTTTAGGTCCAACGCCTTTTTGAGTTCGAGGACTAAGGCCTCATATTCGGTGGTATTGTTGGTGCATTAAAATTCTAACCGGCATGAGATCAAAAACTTGTTCTTTTGGGGGTCCAATAGGATGCAACCCGCGCCTGCTCCGTCATAATACAAGGTCCATACATCATCTTATGGTTTCTCCGAAACCGTCGGTTGGGGAGAGATTTCAGTTTGGTTTATGATGGGTACATCTTGGTCTTCAGTGATGAGCATTAGCTCTGATTGGATGTCTGGGTTTATCGGGCACTGAGGGGGGTGGTAACATCCGAAGATGGCCTCTAAGAAACACATGCCGAGCTCTTCTTGGGCAAAGCTGACAAGTTCATTGGTAGCGTCCAAATCGGTCACAATATGCTTCATATAAGGTTCACTCTCAACTCTGATTTGGTTGTTTCGACCTTTGTAGGGAAGCCAGAGGTGAGACAAATCGGTAGTGAAGTACCCTTGTAGCTTACTGGACCAGTCCCTGCTCAAAAAACGACCGTAGGCTTCCGGGATGTCTACGACTACTATTTCTATGCACTGGTGGACCCTGGAGTCAGAAGATAGGTGGATGATGACATTATTTAGTTCACCTACAGCGGGCACTTGTGATCTGTCAAGTTGAATAATCCTAGCATCAGTTTTCTCTGGGCGAATGTTTAACTTTTTACAGATAGATAGGGGCATGACATTTGTGGATGCGCTGAAGTCAACCAGGCAATTATGAACGTTAAAGTTAAAGATTTCAGAAGATAGGAGAAAGGGGGGAGTAGATCCCCTAGCATTTGCATTTACGACATTCACAATAGATTGGAGGCTTGATCTAGCATGGGCAGATGTGTTTCTCACGGGTTTGGTCGTCGAGGCATTGGAGAAAGCCTTGAGAATAAGCTCCCGTTGGTTGGTGATGCAGGCGAGCTCATAAAGAGAGTTCTTGGCTCTGGTTTTCTTCATGTCCTCAACAATGTTGTAACCAGAATTAGAGTGTGGAATAGTCTCGGCGGGGGTTTTGGGTGACCCTACCGGTGGTTTGTTCTTTTGGTTTGTTCGAGTGTTTCTAGTAGCGGACTTCTCGGGAATAGCGTCTTGGTGCTCATTTCATGGGGGTAAGATTTTCCTTAAGAAGGCCCTTCTCTTCTCTTCGAAGGACTATTCAAGAACCGGTCCTTTGCTTCTTAGGCTGTAATTTCGCACAGGCTTGGCTTTAGGATTGTCAGCCACGTTAATGTCAGTGATGGTATGGGTGCCTTCCCCACGGATCACATCAAATGCAAGGATGGTAGATCCCGGTTCTTCATCTGGGGGAAGATCTTCTTCATTGTCAGAGACATCATCTTCGCCTGCATCCCATGGGGTTTGATCATCTAGGAGTTGATTTACTACCGTGGTCATGCTACCGATCCATTGGGGGCATGTCTTCTCGGAGTGGGTAGCCTGGTGGAAAGAACAAAAATTATCTTTCCGATTTCTTCCATGTTGAGAACATCGTTTGTGTTGATGGAGGCCGGCCGATTGTGGGGGTATTCTTTCTGAAAAAAGGCTTTTGCATCTTGGTGCCAGTAGCGGGTTCAATGCCCTTTCTCTTTAGAACAGAGACTTCATTGGTTAACAACTTAAGGGACTTTGCTATACCTTCGAAATCAAAAGTATCTTTGTCCTTATCCCTGGTTTTGAATGTGGAAGATTGGTTCTTCTTCGAGGTGGGTTTGTGATCGTCTTGACCTTCATGGTCGATGACCCCTATGGAAAGCATGTCCTTTTCTATGGCAAGGGAAGTGGCGTAATTTGCTGCAAGGGTAGCCCTAGCCTCACGCTTTACGAATACGACAATGTCTCTGGGAAGAACCTTTGTGTAGTAGTCTATGGTGATGGAGTCATCCAATGCCAAGTTGGGGGGAATTTGCTCAATATTGTGGAAAAACGCTGATTAAAATCTTTGACCCTCTCTTTCTTTTGGCACTTGAGTGTACTCAATTTCGTGAGGAGCATGGAGGGGGTCTTGTCCTCCGAAAACTTCTGTAAGAAAGTGCGACGGAATTGATCCCATGAAGTTATGGAAGCACTTGGGAGAGAGTGATACCAGGTGGTCGCTTTGTTCTCAAGGGTATGGGGAAAAATACGGCAGGCAACATCATCTATTTGGACTCTCATTATTTGCAGTGAAAGGTAGAAGTTGCTTATGTGGTCTTCGACCAACATGCCTTTCTCAGGGTCAAACTTGGGAAGGTGTTTTTCAGGGTGTCTAGGCATGTCATGGAGGGGGCCCAGTAGATCTAATGGAGATTGAGCCATCCATGCAAGAGGTTTCACCCGCCTGGCATGTTCGTGGTGCCTGATTTCTAATTCAGATTCACTTCCCGCACCCGACACGGATGCTTCCCCTTCATGGTGAGAGTGCTCGTCTTGACATCTCTCACAGTTTGCCATATTTCTAAGGTATCTCCAATTGTAGATAGGGGCTCTATTTTGGTTTTGATGGCGGTGGGCGGCATGGTGACCTTGGCCACGACCTCTATCTCCCCGACCTCTATTTCCTTGACCTTTATTTCCCTCACCCCCTCCTGGTGGACAGTGGACTTGGTTGTTGTTATTTTGGGTTTCGTCAGGCTGAGGGCCAGGATGGGGTCCATTCATGTCGGGATCTTCCTCTTCTGCTCCTTGGGGCTCCATAATAGGTTCATTATTCTCAACTGCCGTTGCGAGGTCTTCAAACATTAAATTTATCAACTGGGGCAGGGAATTTACAAGGGCACCATTGCAAGTGAGGTTAGCAACAGGGGTCCTAGTATGGGTTAGAAAACTCATCACTGGAGTGAATTGAAAATCTCTGATGAGGTTGCGGGCAACCAGGCGCAGAACTCTTAACTGATCCCTGGTAACCTCATAATAAGGAGCTTCCTCCCCTTGGGCATATTCCAAAGGGGGAGGACCGGTGTCATCGTGTATGGCCTCCCCTTAGGGAGTTTGTAACGGAATATTACTCGTGTGTTGGGAGGCTGCCATTCAGCCCTCCTTCTAGCGCCAATTCTGTTGACAGGAAAATCTGTCCATCCAACAGCAGGGGACCTCCCCAGTAAAAAGTCCCAACTAGACTCTAAACCATTTGGAATAGGGATCCCGTCCGGGGTGTGGGTCCGGCTACCGCTTAATTCTCTTTTCCTTGGGTCTCGATAGGACTTCAATGAACCTGCAGACAAACGCTTATTCGGATGATACAAGACACATGATTGATGAATTAAATGAACATATAACATTATGCGTAGCAAGCTGAATACTAAAGCATGGGGCCAAAGGAAATTTTGTCAACATCATATCATTAGGGTCATGCTTGTACGCTATTCTAACCACAGAAGAAACAATTCTTTATGGCAGAACACCCTTCACTTCCTTAAATGGTTTTGGTGATAATGTAAATTTCAGTAAACAAAGTTATTAACATTCATTGGGAAAGCGAAATAAACTTAGCACCATTAACACATGTTTAGCAAACTATAATGCATAAATGATGTCATTGGAAATACAGCTTCATTAATCAAAATATGTCAGAAACTGAAAACAGAATACTCAGTGTGTTCACACATTTACCAACATCAGATCCAAAAATGGAGTTAACAAATGCTTGTATTCATACTCAAAAATGTGTAGTCCTTATATAGAATGCTCTATATCTCTTTGAGTCCCAAAAAAAAGATCTCTACAATCTTCCCGAAGGAAGTTTTTATAGGCCAAAACTTACACTTTGGGCTTCTCGACTTTTCGCCTTCCTAACCGTTGGGCTGCCTTCCGACTTGCAACCCGGTTGAACAGTGTGACCTGCGACCCCGTTGGATAGTGCGATCTGTGACCTAGTTGAACAATGCGACCTACGACCTCCTGCAATCTGATCATGGGAGTGTGCGCGTGATTGCGAGGTTAGGGGCATCAACTTGTTGCTCCTTGAGAAACTTCTGCCATGCGCGATAATCTATAGTGACTGGGGAGATTAGAGGAACTTCTTCCCTTAACCAATGCAAGCACTCTAAGGCATTCAGAATCAGAGTCTCTCTCTTGAGTGTGACCTGGTTGGCTAAAGAGGCCAGTTTAGTGTAGATCCAAACTGGTGTAATGACGAATTTAACCAAGTTCTCTTGCGATGCGGCAAGATCAGGAGTAGCAGCGGCTTGTCGGATAGGTTGTAGAAATGCTTGAATCTTTTGATCTACCTGTCCCCATGTCTTTTCCTCGCTCAGTGCACCCAGAGATGGAATGTGGTGTAGTTCATGCATTGATTCGATGCCACTGATCAAATGCTCGTATGCGGTCATTACCTTTTCTAGGTCTTTGGATAACTTTTCCTTGGATTGCATCTTGATACGAATTTGGACATTGGCATCCTGGGTGTGAATCCAGTCTTTCTTGAGAAATTTTTCCGGAGCCTGTGTGTACCAGCATGTCCATTCCATCATTCTGTCCAAAGCGGCGGAGGCCTCTTTCAATTTCTTTCTCCTCTGTTTTGTCTCTACTTGGGCTCTTAGTAGGGGGCGACTGTTTGTTTTATAGTGAACATCTCCCCGTAAACCTGCCTCATGGTGACCTCTAGTGTCGCCAACTCTCTCTAGACGGTGAGCGGTACTTCATTAATAGGAGTATTTCTGTCTTGAAGCTGTTGTATTTCCTCCCTTAATGCTCTATTTTCTTGCTCCGCCCTTGCTTCCCTTTGCTCAAAGTCCTGTAACCTATTTTGTATGGAAAGGATCTCTCTACTGATTCGGCTCACATTTTCTTCTGCTTCGGCTTCTACTTCATGTTCTTCCTTTCTCTTGCATTCAGCCTCCACCTGATCTAATTGCCTTTTGAGCTGTCGTTCCGCATCTACCTTTGCTTCCTGTTCTTCCTTTCTTTTCCCAGCATCCTCTGCCTGTTTCTTTCTTTTTTCTGCTTTCAGGTTTTTTCTATGTTTATCTTCATCTTCTTTTTCTTTCTTTTCAGCTTCCAGCTGAACTTTTGCTTCTTGTTCTTTCTGTTGGGTGGTAGTGTTGTGACCCATGCTGGTTCGAGGCTTCTTAGCCTGGGAAGAAGAGGCGCCTCCCAGCTCGCGGGCTCTTTCTTCCAAAGTATGATGATCGGGGTCTTCCTGATCAGACCATGCTCCCGGGGAAAGTTCCCTATTTGCGTTATACCAGTTCCTTTTCTCATCTTCATATGGGCATTCAGTATGCTGGTAGCTCCATTTGAACTTGGCCCGTTTGCAATGGTCAGGGACTATCCCCTTAGGATCGTACGTCTGACGATCCAAAGGCCCTAGGTAGAAACCTTTCATTTGTTCCGCTTCCACCTCTACCTCCCTGAAATCCTTAACCATGTAGGCACCAATGGTGAGCGGCAGTGTAGGCCATGGCTTTTTTTGACCTTTAGTCAAGACCTTGGAGAAACCGAAAGTCATCTGATAACATACTTCTTGAAGAAGCATCTTCTCTGTAACGAATCGGGGCATAGCATGGGGAGTCTTGAATGAACCAAAGACTCGAATAAAAGTATAATCTGCGAGTGTGAACCAATGGGCCACCTTGACTAATGTCTCCATGGCTCGCCAGGACATGCATGGGGTATCTTGACCGAACAATTTCCTGTAGAGCGCAGGGATGAAACATTCCGAGATTGACTCTATATCCTGCTTATACTTGGACTGCCAAAATACCTGCATTTCTATGTGAACTGGGCGTGCCTACTCCGGGTCCCAATTTTGCACCCATCCCTCAAAGTGGCACTGGGAACAAACAACATCCAATAGGTAGGAAGCCATGTAAAATTTAGATGGATATCCCTCCTCTGGTGCTAGTGCCGAGAATATGTTTGTCGTGAGAGATGCCATTAGCATGCTGGCCTAATTGAAATGAGTGCCATACACAGTGACGTAGTTCATCATGGATACCCAAGTGCCACTGAAAGTGGTGGCATTGAGACGACCGTATATCCTAAAAAGCATAGTTGCCACCAGCTTATATACCTTTCTGAGGCCCGCCACTGGATACTCATGATCCTTATTGACCTTGAACTTTTCGGGTTCCTCCCACCACCCCCTCAGGGTATCTGCTATGGCGACTGCATGGGTGGTGGCCCATTCTTCTGTGAAAGTTTGTTTTTGTTCCTACAACGCGTAATAAAACTCAGCATCCGAGCCCTTTAGAGTTGCAAAATCTTTACCCTCATAGTCTCGAATTACCCACTTTTTGGGGTCGATATTTTGTATGATCCATTCAATGACTTCTGCGCATGGGAATATAGCAGGGTGGGCACCTATATAGTGAATCTTTGACCTTTTAACTTGTACATATATTTTCTGGTATGGGAGGTCCTTTGGGAATTCTGGTCGTGCGAATTCCTGGTATACTTGATACCAACTCATGCTGTCTCCTTTGGAAAATGTACATGCGGTATCCCTATAGATCGGGGGAGGAGACATTGGTATTTCCATTTCTGTGTCTTCTATCTCTGGGCTTTTTTTTTTCTTGCGAACTGTCGGAGGTCCCATATCGCTTGAGTCTGAAGAGATGGAGACGCACTCTAATTCTGCTTCGAACTCACCTGGCATGTTCATAAAAGAATCCCAGGATAAGACAGATGCCATAATAATAACATCCTAGGTACAGCTTATTAACTTTTCCCAACTGAAACCCGGGAAAGGGTGAAATAGCAACTTGCGACTGGGTCGCGAGGTTTAAACTTTCAGAAGGTAGCGACCCTGCGACTAGACGACCCTACGACAAGGTCGCGAGGTTGCTGGGTCGCAAAGGTTTGACAGTTCGTAAGGGTGCGGTCCTATGACTTGGTGACCATGTCGTTGGGTCACAAGGGTCACAAACATCAATTTTGAGTGCATCTGCGACGTGGCAACTCAGCGACCAGGGTCGCTGGGTCGCAAGGGTCGCGAAGTCTCAAAGGTCGGAGGTCGCATTAGGGCTGGCTGGGGGTTTTAAAAGGCGATGGTCCTTTGCCATATATATAATAAATTTCCTTTTGATTTGAAACATTTCAAGGATTGAGTGAGCAACTCAAAACATGGAGGTGAAGGGGTAAAAGGAGAAAAACAAACATAGGGGAGGCTGGGTGACTTTTGATTACAAAACTGTGCAAGAAGGAGCAGTGTTTGGTTGGGCATCTCAAGCTCTGCAGGATCGGAAAAGAGGAATGGTGGGTGGTTTTAAAAGGGCTAGGGCAAAGGGGAACAGGGTAACAAAAAAAAAAAACGGAAACAACAGGAGGAAACGGAAACTTACCCGAGAAAATCGCGCTCCAGTTGGCTTGTCAGAAGCTTTTTTTTGGCTCTCTGTCGCGTGAACAAAATGCAACCTAGCGACCCTCCTATTTATAAAGGGGTCGCGCGTGCGAGCAATTAATGAGGTCGCTAGGTCACAAATGTCCCGTGTTTAAGAGAGGCGTGACCTCGTAACCTTGCGACCTCGTGCCCTGGAGGGTCGCGGGGTCGCAATGTCGTGGGGTCACGATTTTGAAAATTGAAGGAGATCTGCTACTTAGCGACCAAGCGATTTGAGAGGTCACGGGGTCGCCAGGTCGCAGATTTGGGAAAAATCCTATTTTGCGACTCAGTGACTCTTAACTTTTCCTGAAAAAGAATTAAACTATAGATTTTGACTTAGCCTTTTCGATGCTCAGGGGCTCCAAAAAAAATTTATAGGGTGAATTTTTTGGAGGGTGTTGTAGAGGCTACAATAGACCAATAACAATATCTTTGGAGATTCACTATTGTCTTGCCTACACCGAAATGTCTAGCAATCAATGAAGTGTGTGCCTCCCTTATGATATTGTTTCTTTCTCCCTGTGGTATACATAACTTTCCCAAGTGATACAACAAATTTTTATGCACATGATAACTTAAATCTTCATTTTGGTTTCCTTGAGTCAAGCTTTCATACACATCTTGAAAATCACTATCATATGCATATTGTTCAATGCAAATTTCATGCATAACTGAATTGTGCTTAAGTATAATAGATGAATTTACAATAGGCCTAGAGAGAATATCAGCTACCTTATTGTAGATTCCCTTTTTATACCTGATAACCAAATGAAATTGTTGTAGAAATCCCATCCATCTGAAATGTCTTGATTGCTACAACTTTGACTGTGATTGTAAGTACTGCAATGGCTAATGGTCAATATGGATAATGGTCTCTTTCCCCATCAAATAGTTCTTTCACTTATTTACACTTTGTACAAATGCATATAACTCTTTGTCATAGGTGGGATAGTTAGTCACAGCTCCATTCAAAATTTCAAAATGAAACAAAATAGGCTTACCATGTTGCATGAGAATTGCTCACATGGAGTAATCACTTGCATCTATTTGGATCTCAAATGGTTGTCTAAGAGCCAATACCGGTGTTGAACTTATCTTTTGATTTAAAGCATCAAATTGTTTTTGTTGCATATATCCCAAATGAAAGACTTTCTTGACACTTGTCAATGCATGTAACAAAGCTGCAATGGAAGAAAAATTAGCAACGAATTTCCTCCAATACTGTGTTGCCCCAAGAAAGATTCTTACCTTTGTAACTATATTGGGTTTGGGCCAATTTAGAATTACCTCTACTTTGGAAGGGTCTATCTTCAACTCACCTCCTCCAACAATGTGTCCCAAATACACTAAAGAAGTCTTTCCAAACTCACACTCCGACATATTTAAAAATAACTGCTCTTTTTTCAAGACATCAAGTACCTTGTTCACATGCATGACATGTTCATCTCTTGATTTTCTAAATATCAAAATATCATCTAAGTAAACAATTACGAATTCATCTAGAAATTTTCTTAGTACATCATTCATGAATCTCATGAAATTAGCTGAAACATTTGTTAGACCGAATGGCATAACTAGCCACTCAAACAATCATTGTCTAGTTTTAAATGCAGTTTTCCAAATGTCCTCCTCAGTTATTCTAAATTGATGATAATCGCTTCGTATGTCTAGCTTAGTGAAATACTTTTCATACTTTAACTGATCTATCAAATCATCAATGTGTGGGAGTGGATAGCGATTATTTACTGTGATTTTATTCAGTGCATGGAAATCTATGCACATGTGCCAAGTCACGTCCTTCTTTGGTACCAAACAAATTGGTGAACCACACGGCGAAGTAGATGGACGTATGATACCTTTGTTCAGCAATTCTTGGATTTTCTTCTTGATTTCCAAACTCTCCATAATTGACATGCGATACATACCAGTGTTTGGAAGTGGAATATCATGCTGCAGCTGAATCTCATGCTGAAGTCCCCTCTTAGGAGGTAACCCACTCGGTTCTTGAAACATCTCGCCATGATGACTTACCACATCAAAAAAATCAGATTTTAATTTTTCATCACATCATTCAAAAGATTCATATTCAACATCATCCTTTTTCTTGATCATGAGAAGCGCAAAGGTTTTACTTGCATTAACTAGCCTCTTTATTTGCCCTGCGTTAACTAAAGAAATATTCGATTTTTTGCAATGAGCTCTCACAATATGCTCCACCCAAACCTTAAGCAAACGATATTTGTTCTCATGGCGATAAAACATCGCTTTACTGCTATACAAATATGTACTTCCCAAGATAATCCCAGAAATGTCAAGTGGAACCACATCTAACTCGACTTCATCAACAAAGTTTGCAGTAATAGAAAATTGAAATATGCATTTCCTTGTAATCTATAAATTGGAATTCTTAACTATCCAACCCAAAGGGTATGTTTTATGATGTGTTACGGTTTCAAGGTTAATATTTTTGACCAAGTCTTCTGAAATCAGATTTTCTTGTGACCCACTATCGAACAATGCATCAATATTTGTATGATTGGGAATCACTCTAACATGGAACAATTCTATCCTTGTGTCTTAATTTGGAGTGTTGTTGTGACTATTTGAGGAACTAGTACTTATTATGGCTTCCTTTTCGTTGTTAACCATGGCTACGATCTTGGTCTCATCTCCTGAATCGGATCCAAGATCTTGTTGTGTGGTGGCAGTCATATTTTGTTTCCCCTTGTTATTTGGTTTCTTAGGCCTTAGTTCAGGATGTAGCTTCCAACGGTGGGCTTCATCATGCCCCTCTTTGGAGCAATGTTTGCATGTATTTTTCTCCCCTTATTTCTTGATGCTTGCATTCTTTTTTCCCTTCCATTTTCCTCCCTTCTCTTTTCCCTTACCCTTGAATGGCTTCTTCTTACTACCCTCTTCCTGAATATTCTTTCCCCTTTCTTTAAGACGTGTGGCTTGCACACATACTTTATGTAAATTGCTTGGTTTAGACATAAGGATAGTATGTTTCAAGTAGGAATGTAAAACCCTAATGTATTTCAAGAGTTTGTCTTGGGAATTCAAGTTTACTCCTAACAACAAAGCCCTCCTTATAAACTCATGGGTGTACTCTTGAACAGTTTGGCCTTTGAGTTGTCTAAATTTTTTCCAACTCATAATTTGTTTTTGCATATAGGCTAATGATAAAATTTTATTTTAATGGAATAAATGAATACCCAAGAAATGGATATCTTACCATGGATTCACATTTCCTCTTGAGTGTTTGCCTCCCACCAAACTAGTGTTGCTCCTGCTAGCCTTAATGAAGCCAACTTGATCTATATGCCGTCCTCTTGTAGATTCTGAATTCTGTAGTATACTTCCAATTGAAGGATCCAATTGTCCAACTTCTCTGCATTTACCTCACCATTGTACATGGGAAGTTCAAACTTGATGTCCAACTTGAGTAATGTATTTTTTCCTTTCGGGGTTTTTGAAAGAGTATGGTTGGTTTTTGTAGTGGAAGTGGAAGATGAAGATGTTGAGGATTAGGATGGTGGATATGGAGGTGTATTTCCTCCACTGCCTTTCAAACTCTTCTCTTCATCCTTCTTGTCATCTGAAGTTCCCTCTTCATGTGGAGGCTTAGAACCTTCTCCTGCTCTTTCTATAGTGAATGCATCAAACCTGATTTTAACCATTCTCTGAATTTCCTTGAAGTCTCTCTTGACATCTTCTTCTTCTTAATTTCCTTGAGTCTCTCCAACACCTGACATAATGGCTAAGGATTCAATCTCAACTTCTAATGCTTGTACCTTTTCAATCACCTCAACTTCTTGTGCAATTTGTACCTCTTCAATCTCAACTACTAGAGATAGAACTTGAGGTGCTTCAAGTGCATATTTGAGTGGAATATTGGGTGAAGATGATGCTCTCTCAGCTCTCTTTCTTCTAGTCCTAATCTCAGGACTAACAACCAATAAATTCCGTTCTCCTCTCTGCAACTTCGACCTTGTAAGCATCTCAAGCAAAGCAAGAAAATAACCTTTGCTCGGATACCAACTTGATCTAAAATTGATTGTTAGTTAATGATGTGCTAATATCAGTTTCAGATTTAATATGAAATTGTTTTGGTTTGCTTATTGTACAAGGGTTTATACATGCGCTTATGATTGATAAATCAAAAAACTTGATGAGATTAAGTGTATTTCATGAACATAAAAGCATGGAAATTAAATGTTGAATAGAAGCATATAAAAAAACAACAAACACAAACAACCGAGTCAAATACACATGGTTTTGATGAAGGATTTCACCTCTCCTGGGCTACATATCCTTGGCCCAGCTTCCATGGCATGGGCCTTTGTATTAGTTTCAATTGTGTAAATGTATTGTTTACAGTCTCTTGTTGCCTCTGTAACCTACTCCAATGGCTCCAAAACATCAAAATATACCAAGAATGACTCTTCCTGAGCCAAAATTGGTCGAAAATTGCCTCAGTATGGAAAAACCAATTTTTCCTACAATTTCTCCACTAAAACTGGAAGTTTGCCAGACAACTCCACTAAAACTAGAGCTTTGCCGCATTTGGCGGGCTCCGCCAAGTCTTCCGCCAGTTTAACTGCGCATTAAATTAGTATAAGAGTGTGTTTAATGTGTGATTAGTGGAGGATTAGGTGCAAAGCACATTTAGCACTAACTACGGATTAGCATGGAGCTTAATCCAGGTTATGGCATATTAAGAAAGGTTTAGTTCTATTGATTTTTCCACCGGTGAACAATGTTAAGTCGACGATCTTCGCGCTTTAACATATGGGAGGGGGCTGGTCCCCTATGGACCCCCAACTTCAACGTTAACAAAGCTTAAGTACATATAACACCCCATAGTTATCAAGGATCATGGTGATGGTATGGTGGTAGGTCTCGGCGCTTGTATGGGGGAGGTTGTGGGGTCGACCCCGACCTCCACCCCTCCTCGGTCAATACATTTTTGTTGAATGAAACTTTGAGTTCAGAAATTTAGACTTAGAAATATTTTCACTCCTCCTACCTTTGATTTAGACCTTAGTTAAAAATATATGCACCCATGACTATGGTTTGTGAAACATATATTCGACCTTGACTTGAAAATATAATGTACCATCCAACCTTGCCATGGAGGAGCACATGTGGAAGCCTCTGGCTACTCCACGTGGCCCTTCTCCATTGGCTCAATTCCACAATATAAAAATTAATAATCCACCATATATAGAAATTTCAACCTTAGGATTAGGAGGACAAATTTCAATTTCCCAAGCAACATTGGCGAATTTAACAGTGACTGTCATTAGCGGAAAATTGGAGACTATTCTCCGAATATTCCTGAGGTACTCACTGGACTGCCAAGTGATCAGTCTGTCACTGTACTATACATTTTTTACCTGTTTGAGAAAACGAACAACAAACCATAACTTACTCATACGAACTCGGATTTTGATGAAACAAGTTGCGTTGGAATCCTGGTGACGAACTCTATCCGCCCACTCTGATTTGGAGCATTTCTGAGCACTTTCATTTTGACCTAAATAATTAGCCTCTGATCAATCAGACCATTGAGGAACATGGCATTTACATCCATCTAATATAACTTCCAACCCATAACTAAAGTAAGAGAAATAATAGTCCTCGTAAAATTTTACCTAGCAACTAGAGCAAACATCTCCTCATATTCGTCTCCCTCTTTCTGAGATAACCCTCTTGCCACAACCTCACTTTATACTTCTCGATGCTGCCATCTATTGTATGCTTCATATTATAGGTCCGCTTATAAGTCACTACTGAATTACCCTATAGCCTCAAAAATATCTCCCACATATCATTTTTCATGATGGATTGATACACGACCATCATGGCATTCTTCCAAACTTGCTACCCTACCGACTCCTCATAACAAGAAGACTCAGAATCAATGATGTGGCTCATCAATTCCATATAACCCAAAAACCTGTGTTTTCTTCTTCTCTCCCTGGAAGCACCCCTGGGAGCGGCATGCCTCTCTACATCTTGAAAACTGTCATGAAGTCATGTTGGCCTCTTCTTGGTTACAGCAACATTTGTAGGTGTGTCCACTAGCTCTACTTGCTCAACTAACCCATTCTGATAGTTTGAAGGATGAACAACTGGACTAGAGGGATTGGTACCCACATCCTTCATAGCCTCCTACTCTTCACTATCAATCTCCATATGAGAATCTCTAGACCTATTGAAGGTTACCTCCTCATCAAAAGTAAAATCCGGACTAGCATCAATCTAATGTTGTCCTAGAATGTAGATCCTATAGGCATTCGAAGTTTTGTTGTATCCCACAAAAGTACCCTTCTTCCCCAAAGATTCTAACTTCTTCCTCTTGTCATTGGGAAGGTGGATGTATACTTGATAACCAAATATCCTCAAATAAGTAACCTATGGCTCAACTCTTTTGAAATTCCTCCTCAAAAATCTTGTCCTCATTAGAGGAAATTTCTGCCTAAAACTGGCCTCCTAAGGAAAAATAATAAAGTAATAGTTATGAATTTTGGAGGGAAAAGAAGAAAACTACTTTTTTCATTGTGTTTTTTGCTTATATCCTTATAGGTTTACTCAAATTTCAAGTGTAGACACCTGTTAGATGTGGAATTAAATTCTATATCCAACGAGTACCCATTATGCATACTTTTGAGAAGACACGCGTTGATAAAAATTGAAGATACATTCTCCTTATATGTTTACTCAATTTTCAAGTGTAGACACCCTTTGGATGTGGAATTAAATTCTGCATCCAACGAGTACCCTTTATGCATACTTTTGAGAATACCCACGTTGATAAAAATTGAAGATACATTAAAAAAATGTGTGAACACATTTTTTTAATGTATCTTCAATTTTTATCAACGCGCGTCTTCTCAAAAGTATGCATAATGGGTACTCGTTGGATATAGAATTTAATTCCACATCCAACGGGTGTCTACACTTGAAATTTGAGTAAACCTATAAGGAGATAAACCAAAAAATACAATTAAAAATGGTAGTTTTTTAATTTTCCCTCCAAAATATTTACATGTACCACTTTTTAATTTTAAAGGATTTTGATTGGTTTACATATTATGTACGTGAAAATTTCATGGGCACTTCTAGGCTAAAATTTCCTCTAATGCCAATATCCGGTGAGGACTCCTCTTCTGAACATAAACTATCATGTTGGATGCCTCTTCCCATAAGAAAATGGGTAAATTCTAATCATGAATAATCACATTGACAACCTCCACAATGGACATCTTCTTCCTTCACCTCTTCGGGAGTTTTGAAGTCCAAAGTAGAATGTGGGCATCGATTTTGTGTGTACACAGCAATGTTCGCAGCTTCTCCCCAAAGAAAATTCGGTAGACCTTGGTCACATAGCATGGCACGAGCATCTTCCACAATGGTCCTGTTCTTCTTTCAGCAACGCCATTCTGCTTAGGAGTATAGATAGTTGTGGTCTCCCTCTTGATGCCAACTTCTCTGCAAAAGTTCTTGAACTCGTTTGTCTCATATTCAATGCCATTATCGGTCCTCAATATCTTGATCTTCTTCCCTGTTGAATTTTCAACCAAGGCTTTGAAGGTACATAACCACATGAAATCCTAATCCTTATTTTTCAAGAAGTACATCTCGGTTTTGCGAGAGAAATCATCTATGAATGTCATATAATAGGAACATCCTCCCAAGGATGTCATGGGCAGCATACCAGATAGATCATAATGTACTAATTGCAAGACATCATATGTCTTTGTGATGCTTTAGGGGAAAGGTCCCCTTGTATGCTTTCCTTCGGCACAACCCTGACATACACCTTCATGATCATTTGTGAACTCGGGCATTCCTGTCACCACCTTCCTTGCTTCGGGAAGGGCTTTGTAGTGAATGTGTCCAAACCTCTGGTGCCATAGTTCAATCTGTCAGATAGTATCACATGTCATTACTCCCAGTGGACTTCCTCCAACCTGGTAGAGTGTATCAACTCTAAACCCAATCGCAATATCTTCCTTGAAACTCTTCTTCAAGATACGCACCTTCCCATAAATGAATTCCACATTGAAACCTTTGTCTTCCATGGACAAGATAGACACAAGGTTCTTCTTCAAATCGGGTACATAGAGTACATCCTGAAAGCAGAGGACTTAACCTTGAGACAAGTGGAGGGTCACAGTCCCTGCCCCTTTCACGAGATATGTGGCATTATCTCCAAGGATAATATTCAGATTAACATCCTTCTAAACCATGTCAGAAAGTGCTTCCTTGAACCCAATTATGTGCCTTGAGGCACCACTATATATCAACCGGACATCCATAGTGTCGGGTGGAGATGCAACAGAGAGGGAAGATACAAGAATGAATTCATTTCTTTTATCATCAACAACATTTGATTCCTCATACCTGGAATTTCTAGACCTTTTGTAAGGTTTCCCATTTCCACCAGAGGAAGCCTTCCTCTTTCCTTTGAACTTGTTGTTCCTTTGATTGCCATTCCTCCGGTTGTTGTTGTTGTCATCATCATTAGGAGAATCCTTCTTGTAAGGAAATTCTCTAGCATAGTGACCAGGCTTGTGATAAGTGTAACATTTTCCTTTCTTCCCTTGGGCCCCTGCTCTTCCTTTGTTCCTCGGACCACCAAAGTTCTTCTTCTTAGCACGAGTAGTGAAGGCAGCATTTCCTTCATTTTCATATTCCTTCATCCTTGTCTATTCTTGTACACATCTTGATAGTACTTCGTCAAAGTCAGGTATGACATTGTTATTGAGAATGGTAGTGTTGAATACATGCCATTCGGATGAGAGACCTCCAAGTGCGATGATAACCATCTCTCGATCAGCTATTGTCTCCCCAATAGCTATCAGATTATTCCTGATCTCGGTCAACTTCAAAAAATATGATTGGACGAATTCATCCCTACCTTTCTTCAGATTCTTCAATTGGTTCTTGAAGAATAGGACTTGATTTTCAATGTTGGCCTTGAATGTGTTGACCAACTTATCTTACATCTCCTTGGATGTGCCCAGATCAGAGATGTAGGCAACCAGACTCTTATGAATTGAGTCCCTAATCATCATCTTTGCTTTGATTTCTCCCTTCTTATACTTTGACTTGGTGGTAGCATGTGCAGTGGATGGAGGCTCTTGGATTTTACCCTACACATAGTCCATGACATCTTGGTCTTCCAACATAATATCCAATGTCATCTTCTAGGCATGGAAGTATTCCTTCCCAGTCAATTTTTCATCAGCTTTAAAGCCATTATAGTTAGAGGTACCCATGCTCTTCGTAGGTGATTTCTACAAACTTGGGCTTTTTCTTCACCTCAGCTCTGATACCATGTAAAATTTTGCAAATGTTCTATGCTTGATGCAACTTTACTTTTTATCCCCAATATCAGTCTGCAATCACATAAACAAGAAAGTAAAATGCAGGTAGAACATACCAGTAGATCTACAGAAGACAAGCCAAAAATATATATGTGTGTTGGTGCGTTACGGCGGTTAGCAGGATGCTTCAACCATCAAAGTCTCAATATGGTCATCCAACCAGAAGTGTCACACAACCTTCACGGACAGCTAGATTAGTCAACCTGAAATCAACGAAAGTCAATGTTGTCCCAGTCAACGGTCAACGCAAACAGCAATAGTAAGAAAGTCAACATATCCAAGTCAAAGTCAATGTCCAGCCTCGTTTTTTGTGCCAAAAAATGCGGATTGAGGAAATCAAAAATTTGGGAGAGTTTCGAGTCAATTTTACCAAGCGTTGACCAAAGTCAACGCTGGTCAATTTCTGCGTTGGAAACCCTAGATAGTCTCAAACCCTAGTTGCTGCTTTTTCCCACGTGTGAGTGAAGAAGAGACTCCAATAGATAATCGAACCAATCAGATGAGGAGAGAGAATGTGATGTGATGGATGAGTGAAAATGACCTCCAACGTTGACCTATTTATATCCATTAGTGAGGGTGTGTGACACAACTGCTATGGCTTCAAGCCTACATTTCATTTCAGGCTGACCTGTACATATTTTGAATAAATTCAAAATAAATGTTTTGCTCATCGAATCAAGATGATCTTTAGATCGATCTTGCACCTCTCCGAAAGAGGAATCCAATAAAAATATTGGCATCTTCATCTGAGCATCACAACATGGAGTTTGGACCTAGTTGTCCAAAATTAACACCCAAGAATAACATATTGCAATAATCAAGAATGAGTTACGGAATTTCATTAAACCTTCAGCCCTCTGTGGTAAGTCTGAGTTCAAGAATGTCAAATTTGTGGCTTTCTTCTAAGATCATGGGCACCAAAGCGATTCAAACATCTCAGGAAAAAGGTTGAAAGTCATCAAGCCACAAATGAAGACAATCTTCAATAAAGATGGAAGGGCTAGGACAACATCATCAAAATTCTCCTCGATGGGATGTATTCCATCAGCTAGTATCCAAGGTTGTTTGGGCTATTTCGTATATTGATCTGGGGTCTTTATCTTACATTATAGATCTGAATTTAGGGCAGAGGATATCACATTGTTTAAAGGTTGATTTATGTTATTCTCATGAATGATCCCTCCTAGAAACAAGCTCCACCTCATAGGGCCACTTCCATTCATACCTCATCCCTGATCCTCGGTTCTGAAGACCGTGTAAGAGGGCCGCTACCTGTCACATTTAAATAGTGAGTAGAACGATATGTTCTTAAAGAATTGAAGATGATTAAGGGCATGTGTGTTGATGGAGGGAGTATATAAAGGGAAGCCACAATGAAACCTTAGATATGCTTTGTGTGAACAAGATGTCGTGAGCTGACTGTGTTTCACCCCTAACGAGTATTCATTATTTCAGAATGTCTATTCCAACCCATGTTACACCAGAATATGGATGGGACCTAAAGGTAATGGTGAATTGTTGATTTTAGATCGTTGTTTGAAGTAATTCTAATCTCATTTTAGAGGTCTGTATCACTCCTAAAAGAAGTATTTCTTTATGAGATTCTTGTATTTTTCTAGAACATTTCATATGTAAGAGAATTTGAAGCCAAGTCCTTAAAGGGTATATTGAAGTCAACCCAGTTTGAGCATGAGCACTGGATCTTTAATGAGAATAGTCATATTCTATTCTAGAGTTCGTTCACAATTCACAATTATGAATATTAGTATCAGCCTTGATTATCCTCCTCAACATATATTATGGGAAATGTTTTAAATCTAGGAGCAATGTAGATACGATCTAAACAAGGACCTAATTGCACTAACTTTTACAGCAGTCTCTTGGGGATACATGATTATACATCGACACATCCATCAGTCGTAATCTAACATTTGAGCAAAGTCTGCAAAGGCACTATGGGAGATGTATATATCACTTGATATTTCAAGGCAATACATATTTTTTTAATACCAGCTCTAAGGTCTTGAGTAACCTCATTCTGAGTGTGATTTGAGAATCCTAATCTCTATAATTATGATTGGCATTCTTTAAGAAGATATTTCGGCTCATTGAACCTTGAAAAATATCTTCCTCATAACATCCATGTTCCTGACATAAAATGAATTTTGGGCTATGCTTAAAGACTGATCTATCAAAGTATTTTTATTGTTATTAAGGAAACCCATACTATGTACTAAGGATTCAATGCATTGTTTTGAAGTTTTAGGTCGATATCAAGAAACTTTAGTTTTCGTAAGATCTTGTATTCGATGCCCTCACAACCTTATCCTAACCTCTTCTCTGACATTGATATCAAATTATAGCATCATTTTCTTCAAAGACGAAGTTGTATCATATTGTGAAATGTGGCTCCTAGTTGTCAAAACTTCTTGATCTCCTCTCTTCCTTGAAATATTGAAATCATTCAAAGCTAAGTTTATGATGTAACATATTCTTAAACAAAGATGAAGGTAAGAAGTATCAGCTTGATAGAAAGACAGTTAAGGCAGTTTTTTGAACATATAGATTTGGGTTGAATATTGGTTGCTTGCAGAATTTGTCATGGAAACATAATCTCTTATATTAATAAGCATAAAAGGTTCCCCTCTTGTTGTTGTATAAAAGTTACATCATTGATACACATTATAGGCAGAATGTTGCAATGACCTTGTTAGAGGTTGTATCATTCAGACCTTGCTTCTCAGGTTGAACATGATCAAGGAAATCATTATTTCTGGACATGTTAAGAAACTTTGTTAACAAAACAATGCTTATTATGATTACCTACCGTGTTGATATATTGGGTAATGCGGGTCGTCCTAAGAAATATGAATATCTGTAGCTATCAATCTTATGCAGTAAAGTTTCCTATTTATATGTGATATCAGTGGCACTGTCCTAAATGACATTTCAAAATCATTTATGTTCTCTTATATCACTACAAGAATAGTAGCGGTTGTGGAAATTTCTGAATCTTTACACTTTATGCAGAAATTATTTACTGTTAATCTGGTTATGCTCCTCCTACTTAGACAAGTTATTAACTAAATAAAATTTAATTTAAAATTGAAGCAAAACACATAACAGATCTCCACCAATCCAGATCTAGAACAATTTCATGCACACATAGACAAAGTGAAACAGTTATTTCTGGACAAATAGTCCCCGGAAAAACCCAATGCGGGAAAACCAGTCTTCTGGCTGCTGGAGGGTTTTATTAGTAAGAATTTTCTGAATACAACAAACCTGGGTTCCAGATCTGCAAAACTCGATAGAGAAATATTAGATCTATAACTCACTGACTGATATAGGGCCAAAATAATGACTGATCCACACCCTCAAACGGGATTTACAGAACTCAGCCAAAATTAGGGCCTAGAAACGCCAGCGTTGCCCTTGAATCCTCTACGTCATCCTCTGAATCCCCTCTGACCCTCAGTGCTACTCCGGAAAGGGCTGTGCTACCCTAGGCTGGGTGACGTAGTCCCTGCGCTGCCCCTTAGGGTCTCTGCGTAATCCCTAAGGGTTTCCTGCAACAATTACATTGTCCTTGAGTGACTCTGCAACACCTGCGTAACACAAGTTGCTGCCCTCCTGTTGCTACCCTCCTGCTTCTCTGCGCTGCCTCTCTGTCTCTTGCTAATTCTAGACCCCGGGATCAAATCATCCCCTTGGCCTAAATTCCCCTCTCTACAGCTGAAACACTTCTGCGATTTCTCAGTAAACCCGCCCTAGAATCTCAGCTTAGCTTCAGTTCTCTACCTCTGTGTGTCTTTACAAATGACCCCAAGCCTTTCCTTTATACTTTTCTCATTTGGAAACCAATGACCATGATCAGATCTTGAATCAATGGCTAAGATCAAAAGGAAGCTTGATCCATGTGACTTAAGACAATTTCATCACATGTTTAATTAAATTCACTTTAATTATTTAAGTTCCCTAAGTTCTAACTTAGGAAATACATTAAAATAATTAATTAATTTAATATCTCCTAAACTAGATGAAATTTCCCAAATCCTTTTCTTGGCCTTGTAGATCAAGTGTACTCTAGTCCCTCCACAAAATTTGGGAGCTAGAGCACAAATGATGCTACCCCAAATACACAAAATCTCAACACTCCCTCTTAGCATCAAGGGTGTGCTTTAGCAATACATCACACTATTCATTACAAGATTTTGGGCACTTGTTTTGTGCTGATGATGCTTGTTCTGCTGCCACTCAACTCTACATTACTGCTGCCATTTTTCATTGTTTCCCGTGACTATGCCACTGCCACTGCAACCTCTATACTGCAGCTCCCTCTCAATATGTTGCATCTGTGCTGCTCATATCACTGCCACTGCTAATCTGTTGCACTACAACTTCAGTTGTTGAGAGAAACAAATGAATCTCCTCCCCAATCTTTGACAGACAAGTTAGATGGGATGCATCCTTGTCACTGAAGCTCCATAGGCTACAGATCTGTGCTGGCATCTGAAGAATGATGCACAGCTACAACTCTACATTGCGTAAGAAGACTCCCTTTGCACTACTGAAGTCACATCAGCCTTTTTGTTGAAATCTTTCACGTTGCTACTGCACTGTGCTGTCCCTCTGAAGCCTTCCACGTTGCTGCAGTTCTACACTACGTAAGAATCTCTGCTCTGTGCTGCTAAAGTCACATTATCCTTTGCGTTGCTGCTGCTTCTATGTTGTTGCTACTTTGCGTTGCTCCTCCCAATATTCTGATCTGCCTCTGCCTTTGCTTCATCTGTGATCTATGCACCCACTGCTCCATTTTTCCTGTTGTTGTCTTTAGGCTTCCATAGCTCGCTTGTGATCCAAGAGATGAGCTGCTCAAGGATCCCGCCTTACTTCTATGTAGCTTCTCTACATATCCATGTCACCCCACCTCTGTGGTTCATGAGCACTCATGGTTGCATCATCTTCTGACCCATCATCTGCCACAACTGCTTTGGAAGAAGAGGCTTCCTTGTCCTTTTTCTACTGAGGACAATTGCTAGAAAATGTCCCATTTCACCACACTAGAAGCACTTGATCTTTGAGAGATCCTTCTTCTTTTTTGGTTTTTTCTTTAATGCCAAGGTTGCATCTTCCTCATCTTCTTCACTTTGCTCAAATCAGAGCTATACTGCTTCTTGGTGAATCTACAGAGTTCTTCTTGACACATAAATGACCACAAGTTGTCACAATCTAAGAGGTCCTCTCTACCCAAGATACTTTGGACAAAGGTTTCCCACTCATCCGTGACTACATTGAGGGCAGTCCTAACCATCACATCGTCTTCCACCTTAGCACCAGTTCAGTCAAATGATCTCTAATTGACTACAGTCTGAAGAGGAAATGCTCCATGTCTTCTCCTTTAGCCATCATGAATGACCTCATCTGTGTCTCCAACAAAATCTTCCTTTGGACAGATTTTCCCTCAAATAGGGAGATCAAGGCCTTCCACATCTCATTAGTTGTCTTCTTCTTAGCTAAGTGTGGTACAATATGGTCCTTGATTCCATTCATAATCAGCCACTTGGCATGCCCAACAACCTCCTTATGCTTTCGAAGGAGATCCGGATATGTCGGTTTGGCCAGAGATTGCTCTGCATGGTCTCTAAGATTGTATGCCTCAAGGACTATCAAGATCCTTGCCTTCCAAACTAAAAAGTTTGAGAGGCCATCCATCCTGTCCTGATCACGCAGTCCATGAGGAGCCATCTGAATAGAATGTGTCAGAACTTCCTTTTATCTTTGCTAGAGAAATGGATCTAAGTCCCTTGGTGAAATAGGCACCTTCTGCTCCCTCTGACAACTTATTTCCCTCCTTGGAAATCTTCCAAATCAACTATGATTCAACTCTCTTTAATCCTCTGATCAAACTGCAAGTTTCTTTGGCTAGAAACTCTCTGAGAAGCTGATCTCCTCCCGCTCTTTGTCACTTGTACAGAGGCTAAAAATCTAAAACCTTTAGAAATTTAACCCCATCAGCACCTTCTAAATTTCTGCAGCTTTTCTTCAGTGTTTTATGGATCTGACAGATTCAGATCTGCATCAGACTGGCAGGCTTCAGACTTAATCCAACGTTGTTTTTGAGCTGCCTCTGCGTAGTAATTGCGTGGGCTTGCTAGGAGACAACATTAGAGTGTGTCACCCTTCCCTCTACCTGAATCTGCCTCTGAAAATTGCGTTGTCCCTTCAGATCTGTGTTTCTGCTGCTTTTCCAGGTGCTTTCTGTAGCTACAGCCTTCAGTCTCTTGCTGGTGACCCTCCTAGATCTGCAATTGCTCTGATACCATGTGGAAATTTATGAATCTTTACACTTTATGCAGAAATTATTTATTGTTAATATGGTTATGCTCCTCCTACTTAGACAAGTTATTAACTGAATAAAATTCAAGTTAAAATCGAAGCAAAACACATAACAGATCTCCACCAATCCATATCTAGAAGAATTTCATGCACACATAGACAAAGTGACACAGTTATTTCTGGAAAAATAGTCCCCGTGAAAACCAAATGCGGGAAAACTGGTCTTCTGGCTGCTGGAGGGTTTTATTATTAAAAAAATTTCTAAATACGACAAGCCCGAGTTTCAGATCTGGAAAACCCGATAGAGAAATATTAGATCTCCAGCCCACTGGCTGATCTAGGGCTAAAATAATGATTGATCCACACCCTCAAACGAGATTTACAGAACTCAGCCAAAATTAGGGCCTAGAAACCCCAACGCTACCCCTGAAGCCTCTACATCAGCCTCTGAAGCCCCTTTGACCCTCAGTGCTGCTCTAGAAAGGGTTGCGTTACCCCAGACTGGGTGACGCAGTCCCTATGCTGCCTCTCAAGGTCTGTGCATAACCCTTGAGGGTTTCCTGTAGAAATTACGATGTCCTTGAGGGACTGTGCAACACCTGCATAGCACAAGTTGCTTCCCTCCTGTTGCTACCCTCCTACTTCTCTGTGCCACCTCTCTGAGCTGATCTCTGCCTCTTGCTCATTGTAGACCCCGAGATCAGATAATCCCCTTGGCCTAAATTCCCCTCTCTATAGCTGAAACACTTCTGAGATTTCTTAGCAAACCCGCCCAAGAATCTCAGCTTAGCTTCAGTGCTCTGCCTCTTTGTGTCTTTACAAATGACCCCAAGCCTTTCCTTTAAAATTTTCTCGTTGGGAAGCCAACGACCATGATCAGATCTTGATTCAATGGCTAAAATTAAAAGAAAGCTTGATCCATGTGACTTAAGACAATTTCATCACATGTTTAATTAAATCCACTTTAATTATCTAAGTTCCCTAAGTTTTAACTTAGGAAATACATTAAAATAATTAAGTAATTTAATATCTCCTAAACTAGATGAAATTTCCCAAATTCTTTTATGGGTCTTGTAGATAAAGTGTACTCTAGTCCCTCCTCAAAATTTGGGAGCTAGAGCACAACTGATGCTACCCCGAATACACAAAATTTCAACAGCGATGGTGACATGTTGTATGACCAATATATCGATGCATGTGTTTACCATTGATATTTTGTGTATTTTGGGTAGCATTAGTTGTGCTCTAGCTCCCAAATTTTGTGGAGGGACTAGAGTACATTTGATCTACAAGACCCAGAAATGGATTTGGGAAATTTCATCTGGTTTAGGAGATATTAAATTAATTAATTATTTTAATGTATTTCCTAAGTTAAAACTTAGGGAACTTAAATAATTAAAGGGAATTTAATTAAACATGTGATGAAATTGTCTTAAGTCACGCGGATCAAGTTTTTTTTTAATCTTAGCCATTGATTCAAGATCTGATCATGGCCGTTGGTTTCCCAACGAGAAAATTATAAAGGAGAGGCTTGGGGTCATTTGTAAAGACACACAAAGGTAGAGCACTAAAGCTAAGATGAGATTCTAGGGTGGGTTTACTAAGAATTCTCAGAAGTGTTTCAGCTGCAGAGAGGGGAATTTAGACTAAGGGGATGATTTGATCCCAGGGTCTAGAATCAACAAGAGGCAGCACAGAGAAGCAGGAGAGCAGCAGGAGAGAGGGAAACTACTGTGCTATGTAGGTGTTGCGCATTCCCTCAAGGACAGTGTGATTTTCAGCTGGAAGCCCTCAGGGGTTGTTAGGGTCCTATAATAATAGGGATCATAATTTTGAATTGACTATGTTAAGTCTTGTAATATTGTACATACCTTTCATTTCTATAAATGTTTTCCCATATTAAAAAATAAAAAGAGGGTATGTCCTAAGAGAAAAATCAAAGAACCAAAAGAAAGAAAGATAAAAAAACAAAAGTTATAAAGTATGAACTCCACAAAAAGAAACAAAAATAAATCCTGAAAGTGTTGCACATTCAAATGCCACTACTCTTAGTTTACTTTTATTTTACAAATAAAATTGTGTGCATCTTGTCCAAAATGCCACAAATCATGATGATCATGCAATTTAATCTTGATTCATTCATGCCTTTAAATTTCTTGTCATGATAGTTAGTGAATAAAGATCTAACCAAACCATTTAATCTTGGTAGATCAGTGGTTAGGTAGAGAATAAAATGAGTTCATAAGTTTAATCTGAGCCATTGGAAGTTATAAGGTTAGAATTAAGTTAGTTTGCTTATCAAAATAAAATAAAAGGGTCAGCAAGTTAAAATGCACTCAATAAAGGAAATAAAAAATGTTAAGGTAAATAAAGGGTAGGTAGAATACTTTCACAAGTTATGGAAATCATCATATGGTTTATCTTTTATCACTAATATATTTCTAAGCACATCCCCCTTGCTAAAAACCCTCTTTCCACTCTTGGAAGTCATTTCCCCTTGTAATATTCCTTTTCCTTTGATAAAATCCCTTTCCCCCTATTCCTAACCCTTTTCCCCTTCCAAAAACCCTATTCCCCTTTGAAAACCCCCTTCCCATTTACTAAATCCACATTATTCAAATAAAACATGCAAAACCCACTTATCCAAAGTTTCAAAGCACCAAAATATTTGAGTGGGTCCCACTTTCCTTTTAACTAACCCCCCCCCTCTCCCGCTTAATATATTTCCCGACTTTACATATTTCATAAACTCCTGCATGTATTAATCCCCGACCCGCTTTAACCCTCCGCATGTATAAATCCCCTCCCACTATCATTTTAACCCCTTCACATATTCCCCAACCCACTTATATTAAAACCCTCCACATATCCTTTTACCCAACCCCACCACTTGAAAACCCCCAACTCATCCAGCTGCCCAATCATCACTCATTAAATCTAACGACCAATAAGCACTTTCGCACCCCCCGACGTTCGATCTTTGAAACTAATGGGGGGGTGTGAAATGGGTGGTTTCATACTCTCGCCTCCTTGCCACGTGGCACTCCCACAGCTTATTGCACCCCCCCCATCCTAAAAACCGCCAAAATTCTTTTTAACGTGCGATAAACCACCTGAGCCGAGAATGAAACCACCGTTATTTGAAATAATCCATCCCCGCACCATTGCAATAAGACCAATGTTCAAAAGTAATAAAACCTCACCCTTCACAGTTATTTCACTATTGTTGTTTATTTGCGAAAAAAGACCAAAAGAGCCATTGCAGACCAAAAAAGCCCCTGCTGCCGCCTAAACCTTCTACAATTCAAAACTTCAAATTCCAGGTAATTCTAAGTACCTAAAACCATTAATTAATCCATTTTATCAATTAATTGAAACGAATTAATGGCTTCCCAGGGTGTTGTAACTGTAAACCCTCTTCAGCCACCAGTTTTAGATATCGACCACACCCCTTTGGCCGATAAGGACTTCAAGATTAATGATATTGTGACTGAGTCCAACCTCTTGGAGCTCCACTTCTAGAGCCATGACAAATTTATTGACCAGGCAGATGATATCCATTTGTGGGATTCAAATTTTCCCAAATACATATTCCCACAGACCTTTCAATTTCCAGAATTCATTAGACTCTGCCAGATCAACTATTTTCCGAATGAAAGAGCTTTAGTTACCCCAAACCAAGAAATCCTATTCACAATCACTGCTCAATCCATCAATCATATGTTACAGATTCAACCACAACCTGATGAACTGCCATTATCCATTGAAACCTGTACTGAACTCTACTTAAAGCTGGACTTTCCAAAAATATTCCAAATATTTCAAACTTTCCTCCTTATATCAGTAGAAACTCCTAAAATAAATCCTCCATACTCAGCTTCTATGTTTTCAGAAAGAACCAGACAAATTGTTACCATGTTGTCATGTATTTTAGGATATTTCACTGATGAGCATATAGATGCATCTATTCTTGGTTTCCTATCCATCTTTTTCCCAGGTCAACCTCTAGCTACAACCTTCATTTTTTCCGAATACCTATCAGATGCAATCCATGATCAGCTGGTCAAATTACCAGAAGGAGGAGTATTCAAATGCTCCTTAGTTTTGTTTCATATGTTTATATTTTTCCAATAAGAAAGGTTTGCAGTTAGCCTCCAAAAACTGGACACAGAGGGTAATCCCCAATCTATTGTCTTTTGGACATCCTTGATCAGAAAGGATTCCACTGAATTCAGCTTCAAAGACTTCATTGATTCTTTTGTTTATCCAGTTGTTAATATACTAAGAAGTAGCATTCAACCTAGAGTCAGTGAAGAGATAAAGAAGGTGTTACAGTTGTCTGATCAGAGTAAAATAGGAGACTGGTATTTATACCAGAATCATACAAAAATTATAGTCTATGGAAGCCAACTAACTCCATACAAGCTTCTCAAATACCTCCCAATAAGAATATTTGATTTAGAATACATCAGACAAATCTTGAATTCAGATGAAATCAATTTCCTTTCAGCTAAGAAGAAGACCCAATTCAAGATTAAAAACCAGCTAGGGCCTTTTATATGTAACAGTAGGAATGTTGGACAACAAGCAGACAAATGTTTACAATATTTCAAGTTCAGTAGTAGTTTCAAATGGTCTTATGACCCCTTGGGTGTCATAAGTAAGTTAAGAGTCAAATTCAAATTGACCCCTTTCATTCATGAGTCAAATCCTGAAATTGAAAAGTATTCCAACCAGTCAGAGTGGGTGGAAAATACTTTAGAGGAGGTGGAGAAGTAGGTTGATACTAGTTCCATCATGGTTAATCCAGCCCCACAAGACATAAATTCAAAGAGGCCAAGAGAGAAAGGCTCATATACTACAGAAACTACTTCTGACACTAAATTCAAGCTTATGTGCAGGAAGAAGACCAAGTTAAATCCAACGATAGAGCAGGAAGAGATAGTTGATACATTTGAAACCATTGAGACATATATTATTGTCAGAGGTGATGCACCTCCAATAGTTTCCGAAGAAACACAACTACCATCAACCTCTAGTGCACAAATCATTCAGAAACAGAACAGTGCAAAGGTTTCATCATCTAGAAAACTAGTGGAGAAAGAGAAAGATATCATGGAGAACTACAAAGAGATCAAAATCAGAAATGAAGCATTGAAAACTGTAACTTATGCCCAATACTCGAAACAAACTCCCAGTGACCAGAACAAATTGCTTTCAGCTTTTGACTACAAAACAAGAAAGATGCAAATGACATTTCTACAACCAACAGTGCAGGCCCCAAAAACATCAGAAGATTATAAGAAGACAACCTTTGAATTTCTTGCCAAAGATGTGCATCGAATAGACCAGATTGAGTTTCACAAACACGTTGGAGAAATGATCTATCCACTATGAAAAAAAAGCTTTAAGTGTACAGAAGTTACAGAATTCTCTAGAAAATATAAGGACATAGTTAAAGTTAGAGAAAGCTTCTTCACAAGAAAAGGATAACATGATAAAGTCACTTGAAGATTTGGTAATGGAATTTGGTTATAATCCAAAATATATCAAAGAAGTAGAAGAACTAATAAAAAATAAGAATGCATACATAGTTGCATTGAAGAAACAGCTAAAGTTACCAATTACAGAGCATCCAAAAACCAAAGAGGTTTTGGAAAATGAAAATACAAAATATGAAATGATGAATCTCATCATTCAGTTGATAGCTCAACTGAAATAAATGGAAACTGAAATGGACAAACTTGTGCATGAAAATCAAGCCAACATGGAGGTAGTTCCCATTATTGTTATTACTATAGCTTCTACATCAGCTCCATTAACTACAACAACGCTAGTATCAACAGAAGTTCCAGCTACTACATCAACAACAACATCAGCAATACCAACAACCCATCCCACTGATGAGACCAGCAAATTGATCAAGGCAATGCAGGATATGACAATTCAAACTATTGAAATCAATAAGCCCAAAGAACAATTAAAAATTTTAGAAGATGGCAAGAAATTGGCAGAAGTAATGCATCAGGAAGAAGTACAAAAATCCAACAGATTAACTGAAAGAATTCACAAGTTAGAAAAGGAGTTATCAATGAAGGAACCTTTAGCCCAAGAAAAACAGTAGTTGTGGGCCAATATCATTAACTCAGTTAAAGATATTTGGCCTTCTATACAGATAATATTTTTAAAAAATGACTTGGTAAAGGAAGCAGGTAATGCAATTCGAAAGGTCAAAGAAGAGTTTGGAAAGAAACCAGAGGAAAAAGTATGAATTGGAAGAATTATAGATAGCAGACGGAACAGAGAATATCTTAGAGGTGAGGAAAGTTATTTCCAAGAGAAATCTGATGATACAGCTTGAAGACAAATGTCAAATAATAGAACTTGCAGTAAACAGGTTCATGAACAAGTTTGATGTTTTGAGGCAGAAAGGTCTACCTAATCCTTTGGTAATCAATGATAAACTAATGAAGCATGAAGACTATGATAAGAAAATGAGGGAAGTGGCCAAAGATACTTCCAACTGTTCAGCAATGAAAGGAGTTCCCACAGGCAAAGTACTCCTTCAGAGTTTCAAAAACTTATTTTTCTTTCAGCATGAGGTAAATATCATTTTTTTGAATAAGCCCACATTTGTCAAGTATTCAGAAGCTGATGAAATTTACCGGAAGATGATAAAGATAAAAATTCTAGATGAAGAAAAGTGGAAAAAATGGTGTGATTTACTATGACAAATGAAAGAAAACACAGGTGAAAGAAAGCACATAGGTTAAAGAGTAAACACATGAAAGACAAATGAAAGAAAGACAGATAAAACAAAGATAGCATGAAATAAATAGACAACAAACAAAAAATCAAATAAAACAAGGACATCTTGCATCCAGTTAATAGGTGTCTCTATATTCTTGCATGAAGATATTTTATTTTCCTTAAATAAATCCTAGTCATTTGACAAGATATTTTGTGTAAAGTTTTGTATAAATACTTCATCATTTCGAAGTATTGAGTGTGGATTTCTGAATATTTCTATAGCTGATTAATCTATTACCTAAGGGTTATTGTATCATTTCTAGTTGACAGACAGGACAAGTAATAAAGGCATTTCTTTACAAGATTCATGTGTTGAGCTATTTCAGTGAAATATATTTCAATTGTTCATGTTCTTTTCTTAACTATTCCATAACCTTGCATGTTTTCTAAATTTGAATGTTATAATTGGAATTTTACTGCAGAATTTGTTTAATTACACTCTGCTTTGAACTATTATCCATTTTAATGTTTTCTTATGATATCTGGTTTAAGGAATCCTTAACTGCGCCTTGATCCCGATTGACCTCCTTCACTTTCTTTCATTATCTGGTTTAAGGAATCCTTAACTGCTCCTTGATCCTGATTGAAAATCACTTCACCATTCAGAGTTGAGATCTGATTTTTCTCTGCTATCCTACCCTGTAACACCTCCTTTATAATTTGATCCTATTATGTTTTCAAGGTATACTGACTTCATAGCCCAATGGAAAATAGAAAGACACCTATCCATCTAAATCAGTAATTCCACCAACAAACCAAAACTGAACGAAACAAACCTACATAACTAGCCTAAAATTTATTAAAACAACAAAGTTAAATCATTAAGAGAGAGCCATCTCCAAAAGTGGTTGATAGTTACCTCTATTATTTATTTTAAACACACATAAAAACTCTTGAGAAATTTTGGAGTGATAACAGGGTTACGCAGAGACCCTAAGGGGCAACGTAAGGCCTACGTCACCCAGTTTGGGGTAACGCTGCCCTTTCCAGAGCAGTGCTAAGGGACGCAAAGGCTTCAGAGGCTGACGTAGAGGCTTTAGGCGTAGCGCTGGGGTTTCTAGGGCCTAATTTTGGTTGAACCTTGTAAATCCCGTTTGAGGGTGTGGATCAGTTATTATTTTGGCTTCAGAATAGCCAGTGAGTTGTAGATCTATTATTTCTCTGTCGGGTTTTCCAGATCTGGAACCCAGATCTGTTGTATTCAGAAAATTCTTAATAATAAAACCCTCTAGCAACCAGAAGACCGGTTTTCCCACATTGGGTTTTTCTGGGGACTATTTGTCCAGAAAATATCTGTGTCACTTTTTCTATGTGTGCATTTACTTGTTCTAGATCTGAATTGGTGAAGAATTTTTATGTGTTTTGCTTTGATTTTAACTTAAATTTATTTAGTTAATAACTTATCTAAGTAGGAGGAGCATAACCAGATTAACAGTAAAGATTTATGCATAAGTGAGATTCAGAAATTTTCACATGGTATCGGAGCAATTGCAAAACTAGGAGGGTCACCAGCAAGAGATTGAAGGTTCTAGCTGTAGAAAGCAGCTGGAAAAGCAGCAGAAACGCAGATATGAAGGGATAGTGCAGTTTTCATAAGCAGATTCACGCAGAGGGAAGGGTGACATATTCTAACATTGTCTCCTAGCAAGCCCACACAATTACTGCATAGAGGTAGCTCAGACACAACGTTGGATTGGTCTGAAGCCTACCAGTGTGATGCAGATCTGAATCATTCAGATCGAAAAAAGACTAAATATTAGCTGCAAAAATTTAGAAGGTGCTGGCGGGGTTAAAATTCTGAAGTTTTCAGATTTTTAGCTTAAGCACAAGTGACAAAGAGCGGGAGGAGATCAACTTCTCAGAGAGTTTCTAGCCAAAGAAACTTGCAGATTGATCAGAGGATCAAAGAGATTTGAATCATTATAGACTTGGCAGATTTCCAAGGAGGGAAATTAGTTGTCAGAGGGAGCAGAAGGTGCCTGTTTCGCCAAGGGCCTTAGATCCAACTCTCTAGCAAAGAGAAAGGGAAGTTCCGACACACTTCTGAGCAGATGGCTCCTCATGGACTGCGTGATCAGGACAAGTTGGATGACATTTCCTACTTCTCATTTTGCAAGGAAAGGATCCTGATAGTCCTTGAGGCATAATATTAGAGACCATGCAGAGCAAACTTTGGCCATGTCGACTGATCTGGATCTCCTTCGGAAGCATAAGGAAGATGTTGTGCATGCCAATCGACTGATCATGGACGGAATTAAGGACCATATTGTACCACACTTAGTTTAGAAGAAGACAACTAACAAAATGTGGAAGGCCTTAATCTCCCTATATGAGGGAAATTTTTTCCGAAGGAAGATGTTGTTGGAGACACAGATGAGGTCATTCATGATGACCAAGGGAGAAGACATGGAGCATTTTCTCTTCAGATTGCAGTCAATCAGAGATCAGTTAATTGAAATAGGTGCTAAGGTGGAAGACGATGTGATAGTCAGGACTGACCTCAATGCAGTCACATATGAGTAGGAAACCTTTGTCCAAAGTATCTTGGGTAGAGCGGACCTCCCAGATTGGGACAGCTTGTGGTCAATTTTGCGTCAAGAAGAACTCCGCAGATTCACCAAGAAGAAGCACAACTCTAGATTGAGCAAAGGGAAGAAGGAAGATGAAGAAGATGCAGCCTTGGCATCAAAGAGACAACAGGGAAAGAAGAAGAAGGATTTGTCAGAGATCAAGTGCTTCCAGTGTGGTGAAATGGGACATTTTGCTAGCAATTCTCCTTGAAATAAAAAGGATAAGGAAGCTTCTTCTTCCAAGGTTGTTGTGGCAAATGATGGGTCGGAAGATGATGCAGCCATGAGCGCTCATGAACCATGAAGGTGGGGTGACATGGATATGTAGAGAAGCTACATAGTCTAGGGCGGGATCCTTGAGCAGCTCATCTCTTGGATCAGATGCGAGCTACGACAGCCTTAAGACAGTAGAGGGACAAGTGGAGCAGTGAATGCATAGATCACAGATGAAGCAGAGGCAGATCTGAAGACTGGGAGGAGCAACACAGAGCAAAGCAGTAGTGGTGTAGAAGCAGCAACATCGTAGAAGTAGCAGCAACGTAGAAGCAGCAGCAGCGCAGAGGCTGATGTGACTTCAGCAACGCAGAAGGCTTCAGAGGGACAACGCAATGCAACAGCAGCGTGAGAGATTTCAGCACAAGGGGCTGATGTGACTTCAGTAGTGCAGAGGGAGTCTAATTACGCAGTGCAGAGTTGTAGTTGTACAACATCCTTTAGATGCCAGCATAGATTTGTAGCCTATGGAGCTTAAGTGATGAGGATGCAGCCCATCTGACTTGTCTGTGAAATATTGGGCAGGAGATTCAATTGTTTCTCTCAACAACTGAAGTTGCAGTACAGCAGATCAGTAGCGGCAGTGCTATGAGCAGCATAGATGCAGCATATTGAGAGGGCGTTGCAGTACAGAGGTTGCAATGGCATTTAATTAAACATGTGATGAAATTGTCTTAAGTCACATGGATCAAACTTTATTTTAATCTTAGCTATTGATTCAAGATCTGAGCATGGTTGTTGGTTTCCCAACGAGAAAAGTATAAAGGAAAGACTTGGGGTCATTTGTAAAGACACAGAGACAGAGAACTGAAGCTAAGTTGAGATTCTAGGGCGGGTTTGCTAAGAATTCTCAGAAGTGTTTCAGCTACAGAGAGAGGAATTTAGACCAAGTGGATGATTTGATCCCAGGGTCTAGAATCAGTAAGAGGCAGAGATTGGCTCAGAGAGGCAGCGCAGAGACGCAGGAGAGCAACAACAGAGAGGGAAACAACTATGCTACGCAGGTGTTGCGCAATCCCTAAAGGACAGCATGGTTTTCATCTAGAAGCCCTCGGGGGTTACGCAGAGACCCTAAGGGGCAGCGTAAGGCCTGCATCACCCAGTCTGGGGTACTGCAGCCCTTTCCGGAGCATCGCTGAGGGACATAGAGGCTTTAGAGGCTGACACAGATGCTTCAGGGGCAGCGCTGGGGTTTCTAGGGCCTAATTTTGGTTGAGTCTTGTAAATCCGGCTTGAGGGTGTGGATCAGTCATTATTTTGGCTTCAGAACAACCAATGAGTTGTAGATATATTATTTCTTTGTCGAGATTTCCAAATCTGTAACTCAGATTTGTTGTATTCAAAAAATTCTTAATAATAAAACCCTCCAGCAGCTAGAAAACTGGTTTTCCCGCATTGGGTTTTTCAGAGGACTATTTGTCCAGAAAATATATGTGTCACTTTGTCTATGTGTGCATGTACTTGTTCTAGATCTGAATTGGTGAAGATTTGTTATGTGTTTTGCTTCGATTTTATCTTGAATTTATTCAATTAATAACTTATCTAAGTAGGAGGAGCATAACCAGATTAACAATAAATATTTCTGCATAAGTGTAAGATTCAGAAATTTTCACATTCACAATCAAGATGTGAACAAAACAGATGCAAACATTGGAGAGACTATTCTTGAAACGTCTACTCTGAAGAAGCTACAGAGACATCCAAGTAAAATAAGTGCAACATTTGAAGGTTTCACTCTTAGGAAAAGAATGTCCTTTGTTGAAATCAACTCAAAGGAAATATGTCCTCTTCTAATCAAATAATATATGTGTCGATACTTCAGAGAATTCCTCATTGACCTGGAACTTCCTTGAAGCCCATATGAAAATCTCTTGAAATTAAACAAAGCAATGATCCATTGAGAAATATAAAATATCTGGATTAATAGCATGTTGAGAACAGAGCCATGAATATGATTTGGGGGAACTATGATACAACCATTGATGACTTCTATCCAACATATGATAACCCTCTCAGTTATTAGAGTAAGAGGGAGCTTTTATTAAGGGATCAAGATGAAGGTCACTGTGATTAAAAGGTTCGATAAGATGGAGATACTTCTAATCCCCATCAAGGATTTCTCCTTACTCAGATATCTCTGTGACCTGAGATACATTACTGAAATTTTAGTCAGGCAGTATGATAAATAGTGAACATCTAAATGTTATGAAATCGGGATTAGTATGAAGGCTAATCAGCAAGTAAGGCTTACTATGAGGCCTCTCTATTAAAGAAGCTCTTCAGTGATCCATTTATGCACAACTTCGTTGTATGTTATAGAAAAATATTCTAAGAATCCATTATTTCTCACATCACTCCAGATGGTACAACAAAGGTCATTTCTTCTCTATGATGAATAGATCTTATGATGAGTAGGTTATCTCATGGACTCAGTGCATGGTCTCCCTGAGTAAGAGGGAGTAAAAGTAGTTAAGTATTTTCTTTATTTGGAATCCTAAAATGTGGAAGTCCAAGGATTGCTAAGATCCTTGTTGTTCAAATATCTAAAGTCAGTGTGGTTGTTGAAGCTCGTTAGTAAGTTATGTGCCTTCATATATACATCTATGTGTTGTTGGGTGGAGCAATGTAATGTTATTTTTTCTGGTATTCCTTGTGACATGGTTAGGATGGACTTTCAGAGTTGGGGGAAGATAGGTTACAGGTGCAGATTGGTGTCATCGGCGGGTCCTAGGGGCTTTTGGAGGGGATTTTAGGAGTTCTTGTGAGGTTCAATGACATTTACTTGGTATATTCCAGCATCTTCATAATTTTCCTTTCGTTTTGTTACATTTTGACAACTTTCAGCAAATTGAGTTATTAATGGGCCTAATTCAATTAATTATGCCTAAGGTGGCATTTCAAGAGGAATTCTTGGCAGAACACCTTAGTGTAATAGCTCGTTGGAACCAGAACAAGAATATATACAGGATGGGATGGCTAGGAGTGATTTCAGAGACTTCAAGAGACATGGTGGCCAATTGACGATTTTCCCACATAAAAAAGAATATTTTAATTATCGGAAAGAGCTCAATGATTAAAATAATAAAAAAAATATGAGCTTCTAGAGGATTCCATCAGATCTATAAAAAGAGGAGGAAGGGCCATTAGAGATCATCTTGGATTTGGTATTGCTGCTTGTATGTGAGGTTGAAAACCCGATTCTCTACTCCATTTGGGAGCCCCACGACGGAAACCCCCGGGTGATTTAAAGAGATTGGGCGAGCACCCATACCCACTTGGTGAATTCATCCAGAATTCACATGAGAGATTAGCAGTGATAGTTTGGTTCAGTTTTGGTAGAGGGTCGTGCAACATTGCAGTAGATCCTTGAGGCCAGTTCTATCTCAACTATTTCATCTATTTGTTATTTCAACATGTAAACCCTAGTTTATATATATTATAATAAATCTGAGATTATTTCTGCATATTGTATGTATTCTCTTGTTCTATTTTACATGGCAATCTTCTGTGAAATTGAATGGTAATTTTATGGTTTAATTAATTTCTGGAAAAAATTGTAAAATATTCTGAAAGGAATATCACAGTGGTATCAGAGCATGATTTTGGCCAGTTGTGGGTTAAAATCAAAGTTGTCATATTCTTGAAGCATAAGGGAGCCAGGTTTGTGGATCAAAGATTTCAATCTATTTTGTTGGAGGATAATTGTTGCAGTGAATTTGCAGGATTGTAGAGTTGGAACATTGTGGTATGAATTTATATTATGTGGAGCAATGTGCATAGTTGGGCAAACTAGGAAACTCACACTAAATTGATTATTTTATAGAACATATAGAATTTGCCCAATATTTTTCTCGGTTTTTTTGGTTTTGTGAGAGGAGTCTATGGTTAAAGTTTCAGAATTTTCCGAGCAATATTCAAGATGGAAATAAAAATTACTTCAGCAATGTGTTTTATTAGTGAGCTGGGTAATTCACGCCACTTGGTTAGTTTGATATTGGCTTGGAGTTAAGCCAAACCATTTATGGGTTTTTATGGGTCTGGTGTGAAGAGCTCTGGATTAAATTTTCAAAAAAATTTGAACAATTTTTAGGGTAGAAACTCCAGTTCTTCTTCAGCAACAACTATAGTATTTTATGGGTAGTACATGCTACTGTTTCAGTCATTTTCAACACTCGGGTCTACTTTATTTCACCTAGGTTTTGCATGCATGCTGTGTGGCATCAAATTCATTTGAGAATTATAATTCCCTCAAGTATTTTCCTCTCGTGCTTATTCATGTTGCAAGTGTTTCAAGTTATCTGCAAAGTGTTTGATGAAAGTTGTTAAAATCTCTCAAAGAAAGTTTTCAATATTTGTTTAATTAGTGAGAGGGTATGGCGAGTCTACGTGAGGTGTTCATATTATATTTGGACCTCTATGTAATTTTTGAGTGTGTCTTGTGAGGGATGTGTATGTCTTTATGTGAGAGGTCTATGTATTGAATCAGCTTGTCACTATTGTGTACTTCTTGATGTACTTTCATTATTCAGCTAAAACATGGATCAGGTATTCATACACCCCCTCTATAAACTAGCAGCAACAATCAATGGAACCTTCTCCAAAGAAATACTCACTTTGCTACAACAAGAGAAGCCCAAGAGAACATGAAATGGGATACAAAATCTTGACACTTGGGACAAATTTGAGATGCATGGGGGTGATCGCAAAGGCCATTCTCAAACTAGAAGAAATTTCTTCACTCATTTCCAAGGAGGATCAGTTAGATGGGAAGAGCTTGATTTGGGATCTAAAACCAACCATGTTTGCCTTAGTATAACCCCAAGTATTTGGAGCATCCATGTATAGGATTCAAAATCCCAGTTGCCTCTCATCTTAGTAGTATCATGATGCTGATCACACCTATACCTCCTTACAATGTTGATATTATGAGGAGAGTCTTCAAATTGATAGTGGAGACCTTTCAAGATTTGGATAACAGTGAGGGCCCTACCTTTGGGAAGAGGCTATAGATTCTAGAAGTCATGGCCTTGGTTAGATCTTATGACCTCATGTTTGAGTTGGAGTGTGACAATTTGATTCTACAGATGTTCCAATGCTTCTTCAGCATTAGGAAACATCATCCCGACACAGTCATAACACACATGCAGTCCATTTTGTCCTCATGAATGGGAGGCCATGATGCCATTTGCAAGAGGTTGTAGTCTATATTATTGGCCATTTGGAGGAGACATCAGTTGGTTTCACCTATTGCGTATGGACTAGCCGAAAGGTTAGTAGTGCAGGACATTGAGTTGTTCAAGAGACGATTGACCTAGGAGGAGTTATGGAGGATTAGTGCACCATGCAACAAGAATGAATTGAGGAGGAAGGGTCTTTGTTTCATCTGCAAAGAACATTGGGACCCTGACCATGCATGCTTGGGAGATGCAGAGATATAGTAGGAGGACATTCCTTCTGTATGTCAGGAGGAGGACTCTTCTTTGGATGAGTCCATGAGGTCATACGAGGATGCCTCTGGGGAGCAGGAGCAGTCATGCGAAGTTGTGGACAATAGGCTAGATTTATATTTCAGTATGTTTGGTGAGCATCCAATGGACCCTATGGGATACATTCAGGATGATGAGTCACCCGTGATGATTCAGCATAAGAAACATATAATGGAGCATGGGTCAATTGAGGAGGATGATATGCACATTATGTATGTTGAGCCTTTTGTGGAGGGCTAGTCGGAGGATCACATTGAGCCTGTGATGGAGGAAGATGAGCAACCACCCTTGGGGTTAGCTATTGATGAGGAGAAGACACATGTACATACAACTAGTAGGGTTGCAGTGTTTACAAACACTTGTCCTCGGGAGATGTTGGAGTCTGGTAGAACAGTTCTATAGAGGATTGGTGGGCTAGAGGAGCATGGAGTTTCCTATCAAGGGAGGGAGAGAACATTGCAGCCATATTTGGGTCTACCCATTGATGAGATGCAAGCAGACGTAGTGGCAGCCAACAAAGCTGCCGCATTTTCAAACAACAGCCCTGTCTAAGAGTACATAAACAGGGCTTGCAGCCTAGCTTAGGCACTTGGGTCCATCATAAGGAGAGAGGCAGGATTTCTTGCGTCGGTTTTGTTGGTTGAAAATGCATAGCGTCGGGAGTTGAGCACGGACCATTATTAGCCTGGTAGAAATATTCCTCGCACAAGTGTTTATACACTAGATTGGCGGGAGATCATGAGATGGTATTTTATTGGTGGTACGATATTCTTAGTCAAGGGCATAGTGGAGCGGGGACCCTTAGACATGACAGATACTATAGGGTTCAATTTGCAGTGGGATACAGGTCGACAACTCTTCAACATTTCGTCCCGACATCAGGAGAGCAGGATTAACATTGGATTGAGTCAAGGGTTGGATTGGAGAGATGTGATGAGTTGGTACGTAGTCAGTGGGTTAGCATTCTCAGCCATAGTTATAACGCAACAGGAGTCGTGGAGCACTAATACTTGGTGGCATTGAGATCCAGGAGGATTTGTTGATGACTTTCTCAGTTATAGATGTTGATTTTTATAGCATTGGGAAGTGTTCTAAGTCTCATTTTTTGTGGAAAGGCTTTGACAACAGCTATCCAGAGAACCCATAAATCGTTTGTGGAAATTCCACTCGGATATGACTTTATTAAAACAATTAATTATTTTAATGCAAACCCTAAGTTTAAACTTAGGGAAATTTAATAATTAAAAGGTATTAATAAAGCAGAGTGTGAATCTTCTAGAAAATGAAGATCAAGTCATCTTTTAATCTAAGCCATTGATTAACGATATAATCTTGGTCATTGACTCATCAACTATAATACTATAAGAAGAGACTTTAGGGTCATTTGGAGATCAAGCCGGGGACATTCTCAACACCCGAAGGAAATCGATTCTGAAGTAAGAGAATTCGATTTCAGTGTGTGAGTTTGTAGAGGTAGGGTTGTAGAAGCAGAAGGAGGAGAGAGGATTCAGTTATCGGAGAAGCAGAAATCTAGAGGATGAAGGGAAGGGTGAGATGATTGGTAGCAAGATCCCCTCCACGTAGAGTTACACAATCCAGGGAGAGACTGCGCAGAGCTCTCACGCTGGATGACGCAGAGAGTGAAGGAGGTCACCCCGAGGCTTTGAAATTCTTTTGAAAGTTCCGGAAAATTCAACCATGTGTATGCTAATTTTACTCTGCTCATCAGACTCTTGTAAATGTACTTTCTATTTCTGAAGATAAATACAAAACCCTCATCTGTTGCACCAATTTTCCCACATTGGGTTTTTCCGAGGACAATTGTCCAAAAATAATTGTGTTCATATGGTTGTTTCTACTGTGCTATTTGTGTAATTTTCTATTTTTATGCTTTTGATTAAAGTGAAGATCTGCAAATGTGTTTATTTCAGAATTTATTGAAGCATTTGTAAATAACTTATCTCATATGTAGGAGAAATAAACCAAATATTGCAGTAATAATTTTCAGTCTTGAAAAATTCACAATAGATTGGTCTGGGATCCAGGCATTGAGGGTCTATTCCTGGTGGGTTGACCCAGAGGCAAAGCATCACCTAGCGGTCTGTATGAGATTCGGGCATTGGGTCTCAGTTGCATTGGGCCAACAAACTCGTCCACATATTTGGATTGCTTGAGTGAAAGCAATCTTGGGGTAGAGGATTTGTAATGTTCTTTTTTCTGGTATTCCTTGTGACATGGTTAGGATGGACTTTCATAGTTGGGGGCAGATAAGTCATAGGTATAGGTTGGTGTCATTGGCAGGCCCTAAGGGCTTTTAGAGGAGTTTTGTGGAGTTCTTATGAGGTCCAATGGAATTCGCTTGGTATATTCCATCATCTACATAGTTTTCCTATCGTTTCGTTGCATTCCGACAACTTTCAACAAATTGAGTTATTAATGGGCCCGACTCAATTAATTACGCCTAAGGTGGCATTTTGGGAGGAATTCTTGGCAGAACACCTTAGTGTAATAGCTCGTTGCAATCGGAACAAGAAGATATACAGGATTGGATGGCTAGGTGTTATTTTCAATGACTTGAGGAGGCATGGAGGCCAATTGACCATTTTCCCACATTAAAAAGAATATTTTAATTAGGGGAAGTGTACTCAATGATTAAAATAATAATAAAATAGGAGCTTCTAGAGGAGTCCATCAAATCTATAAAAAGAGGAGGAAGGGCCATTAGAGATCATCTTGGATTTGGTATTACTTCTTGTATGTGAGGTTGAGAACTCGATTCTCTACTCCATTGGTATCCCCAGAACAGAAACCCTCGGGTGATTTAGAGAGATTGGGCAAGCACCCATATCCCCTTGGTGAATTCATCTAGAATTCACATGAGCGGCTTAGCAGCGGCAGTTTGGTTTAGTTTGATGGAGGGTCGTGCAACATTGCAACAGATCCTTAAGGCCAGTTCTATCTCAACTATTTCAGTTATTTTTCATTCCAAAATGTAGACCCCATTTTATATATATTATAATAAAGCTGAGATTATTTCTGCATATTGTATGTTTGAATTGCATGTATTCTCTTGTTCTATTTTACATGGAAATATTCTATGAAATTGAATGGTAATTTTATGGTTGAATTAATTTCCGGAAAAATCTGTAAAATATTCCAAAAGGAATATTACAAGCAACGAGGCTCCTATTAACGTACTGGTCATCAAGATATTCACCAAGAACTAGTCTTGGTTTTCAGAAAGCAACATGGCACTGATCCCTATATGAAGGGATCTCTTGCTAAGTTTGATCAGTGAGTTATGTGAGCTTCAGGTACTTATTGAGCTATGAGCGACCACAAGTGGTGCGTTGTGTACAAGGTGTGTGGTTCACCTTCCACTGTAATGGTTGGCATATGAACAGGATGAGTGATTCACCTTCTCTTGCGGGTACCCGAGTGAGAGATGCATATAGGAATTTGATGACATGTCAGTGGGACATGGTTCATCATTTCCCCACATGTAGGTTGCTATTCCCTGTGATTGATGGTTAACATGTCGGTGGGATGTAGTTTATCCTTTCCCCACATGCAAGACTCTTCTTGTGGAGATTTTGTGTAGTTGGCGTAGCATCGGGTGTACTCTAGCCCTAAAATTTTGTGGAGGGGCTAAGACGCACCTGAAATCCAAAACCTAGAAAGTGTTTGCAGAAATTTCAGCTGGTGTTCAAGTTATTCAAATAATTAATTATTTTAATGGATTTCCCGAGTCTAAACTTAGGAAAATTAATTAATTAAAGAGAATTAATTAACACATGTGCTGAAATGTTCTAAATGACACCGATCAAGCAGCCTTTTAATCTCATGTTTAATCTCGGTTGTTGATGAGATCAATGAAAACGTATAAGTGAAAGGCTTGAGGGTTTGTTGGAGACACACACACAGATGCAGAGATGAGAGACTGATCTAGAATTCTAGGGCAAGGCTCGCTAAGAATTTCCAGAAGAATTTTCTGCAGCGAGGGGTAATATTGGCTGAGGGGATGATCTGATCCTGAAAACAAGAGACAATTAGAGGCAGAGAAGTAGATTTCAGGGATAGTGCAGAGGAGAAAGGGCAGCAGTTGCGTAACGCAGAGGCTTCAGCGGCTACGCAGGTGCTACATAAGCCTAGGAAGGGGCAGTGCTGCATCTTCAGAGGGCTTCAGAGTTACGCAGAGGCCTTCAGAGGCAGCGTAAGGACTGTGTCACCCACTCTGGAGTTACGCAAAGCCTCTCTGAGTAGCGCAGTGGCACGCAAAGCCTAGCAGGGATGACACTGAGGCTTCAGGGGCAACGTTGGTGTTTCTAGGGCCAGATCCGAGCTGAGTCTTGTAAACCTCATTTGAGGGTGTGGATCAGTCAGAATTTTGGCCACAGAACAGCAGGTTAGCTGCAGATCTATGTTTTTCTCTGTCGGGTGAACTAGATCTGGTGCCCAGATTTACTATACTCAGAATCTACTTAATAATAATAAACCCTCTCATATATGTTGCACCGGTTTTCCCGCTTTGGGTTTTTCCAGGGAATGATGTCCAAAAGTCAGTGTGTCACTTTGTTTGAATGAGCATAATATTCAGTAAATGCTCTGCATGTGTAGGTTGTTAATTGCGTTTGCTTCAGTGTTTTCAGAATCTCATTTCTGAAGAGAACTTGTATAATTTAATCAAGTAGGAGAAGTAAACCATGATACTGCAATATAATTTTCACATGGTATCAGAGTGATAGAAGATCAAACTGAGTCTCCAACAAATCTGCTGAAGAATATTTTTTTGCAGGACAGCAGCAGAGATCCGGAAGGGGCAACTTGGCAGTAGGAGGACGCAGACCCTGGAAGGGGCAACACTGTAGATTCAGAAGACCATCAGGCTTACGCAGAGCCTTCTTAGGCCAACGTAAGGACTGTGTCACCCAGTCTGGGGTTACACAGTCCACTTCTGAGCAACACTGAGGCTAAGTTGGGCCACTCAGTGAGATGCAGTCCAATAATTCTTCAAGTTGCAAAGAAGTCATGCGAAGATCTGGAAAAAGTGCTTCAGATCTTCAGCAGTGTTGGTGTGGTGGAGATTCTGTCGGTGCAGAATTGTGCCTAGCTAAGTCAAAAAAGGTGGGAGGAAGACAGCTACTCAGCAGATCTGAGCCAAACAAATCTGAGATTCGATCAGAAGGGTGATCAGAGAGTACTGTCTGATTGTGTTTGGGTGAAATATTTCCAGGAGGGAAATCAGTGGTCAGAGGGAGCATCTACTATTGAGGGTTTCTAATCACCAAGAAACCCAGATCCAACATTTTCTATTGAGTGTTGCAACAGAAAGAGGGAGAGGAGTATCCGTTTTGACAGATCTGAGCAAGATGGCACGATATGAACTGAGAGATCAGGATAGGTTGGACGGCATGTCCAACTTTGTTATCTGGAGGGCTAGAATCTTGTCAGTTCTGGATGAGTATGGTCTCAAAGATCATACAGAGAAAGTTCTAGTTGTACTAATTGATGCAGATCCCCTAAATAAGTACGAAGAAAATCAAAAGAAGACTAAGCATTTAATCATGGACAGAATCAAAGACCACATCATACCTCATATTGTCGAAAACAATATGACAAATGAGATGTGGGTAGCCTTGGACATGATGTATCAAGGAGGCTTTGTCCAATGAAGGATGCTTTTGGAGAACCAGATGTGCTTGTTCCAAATGATGAAGGGTGAAGAGATAGACCCATTCCTCTTTAGACTTTAGACTATCCGGAATCAACTAATTGCCATGGGTGCAAATCCGTATGAGGGGCTCTTAGTAAGGACATCCCTAAATGCAGTCTCGGAAGAATGGGAAACGTTTGTCCAGAGCATTTTGGGCAGGGCAGCACTACCATCATGGGCAGACATGTGGGCAATCTTCCGTCAAGAGGAAATCGAGAGAATCACGAAGAGGCAAAGCAGCGGAAGTGGATCAGCCAGAGTGAATAAAGAATAGGAGGATGATGCAGCCCTTACATCAAAGGAAAGGAAGCAACAAGGGAAGAAGAAGAGGGACCTATTTAAGGTCTGGTGATTTAACTGCAGCGAACTTGGACACTTCACCAACACTTTTCCTCGAAAGAAGGACAAAGGATCTTCTGATTCCAAGGCAGCAACAACAAAGGATGATGGCTTTGATGATGATGCAGCCATGAGTTCTCATGTGCCTCGAGAGAAGAGGTGGGGTGACATGGATCCGTAGAGTAGCTACATATTAGGAGTGGCAGGATCCTTGAGTTAGCCCTACTCTAGGATCACATACGAGCTACGGGAGCCTTAAGACAGTAGTGGGATGAGTCAGGAGATGGTTGCAGAAGGTCACATTGAAGCAGAGGGGAGAGTTGAAGAGCTGAAGAGGGAGCAACGTAGTGTAGAGGCAACAACAGCGTGGAGACAGCAGCATAGATTCTCATGGGACTTCAACATCGCAGAGAGGTTGAGCTCATGCAATGCAGTGTTGCATCAGCGCAGTAGCTTCAGGGGAACAACGTAAATCAGCAACCAAGGGAGCTTCAGTGATGGGAGGCAACCTGACTTATCTCTCAACGACTAGGCAGGATTCCTTCAGTTGCTTACTTCTTAGCAATTGAGTTGGAGTGCAATAGTTAGCAGTGGTAGTGTTATGGGCAACATGATGTAGCAAGTTGAGAGAAAGTTGCAGTATAGATGTGGCATTGTCAGTGGTAGTGACATGGGCAATAGTACAGAGAGCACCATTGCAGTGGATGGAGGGCATCAGGACAAGAATTAGCAGCACATAAACCATCATCAAGATCTTGCGATACATGGTGTGGATGTGGTGAGATTTTGTGTAGTTGGGGTAGCATTGGGTGTGCTCTAGCCCTGAAATTTTGTGGAGGGGCTAAGACACACTTGAACTCCAAAACCCAGAAAGTGTTTGGAGAAATTCCAGTTGGTGTTCAAGATATTCAAATAATTAATTATTTTAATGGATTTCCTAAGTCTAAACTTAGGAAAATTAAATAATTAAAGTAAATTAATTAGCACATGTGCTGAAATGTTCTAAATGGCACGAATCGAGCAGTGTTTTAATCTCAGCCGTTGATGAGATCAGTGAAAAGTATAAGAGAAAGGCTTGACGGTCAGTTGGAGACACACACACAGATGCAGAGCTGAGAGACTGATCTGGAATTCTAGGGCCGGGTTTGTGAAATTTTTTAAATCTTACACTTTATGCAGAAAACTTTATTGTTAATCTGGTTATGCTCCTCCTACTTAGATACGTTATTAACTGAATAAATTCAGAATTAAATCGAAGCAAAACACATAACAGATCTTCACCAATTCAAATCTAGAACAAGTACATGCACACATAGACAAAGTGACAGAGATATTTTCTAGACAAATAGTCCCTGGAAAAACCCAATGCGGGAAAATCGATCTTCTGACTACTGGAGGGTTTTATTATTAATAATTTTCTGAATACAACAAATCTGGGTTCCAGATCTGGAAAACCCGACAGAGAAATAATAGATCTACATCTCACTAGCTGTTCTATAGCCAAAATAATGACTAATCCACACCCTCAAACGGGATTTACAAGACTCAGCCAAAATTAGAGCCTAGAAACCCCAACGCTATCCCTAAAGCCTCTACATCAACCTCTAAAGCCCCTGCATCCCTTAGCGCTGGCCTGGAAAGGGTTGCGTTACCCCATACTGGGTGATGTAGTCCTTACGCTGCCCCTTAGGGTCTCTGTGTAACCCCTGAGGGCTTCAGGCTGAATATCACGTTGTCCTTGAGGGACTGCGCAACACCTACATAGCTTGTTGCCCTCTCTGTTGTTGCTCTCTTGCTTCTCTGCGCTCTCTCTCTGAGTTGATCTCTACCTCTTGTTGATTCTAGACCTCGGGATCATATCTTCCCCTTGGCCTAAATTCCCCTCTCTGCAGCTCAAACACTTCTGAGAATTCTTAGCAAACCCGACCTAGAATCTCAGCTTAGCTTCAGTTCTCTCCCTCTGTGTGTCTTTCAAATGACCCAAAGCCTTTCCTTTATACTTTTCTTGTTGGGAAACCAACGACCATGATCAAATATTGAATCAATTGCTATGATTAAAATAAAGCTTGATCTGTGTGACTTAAGACAATTTCATCACATGTTTAATTAAATTCATTTTAATTATTTAAGTTTGCTAAGTTTTAACTTAGGAAATACATTAAAATAATTAATTAATTTAATATCTCCTAAACCAGATGAAATTTCCCAAATCCATTTCTGGATCTGGTAGATCAAGTGTACTCTAGTCCTTCCTAAAAATTTGGGAGCTAGAGCAACTGTTGTTACCCCAAATACTCAAAATCTCAATAGGGTTTGCTAAGAATTTCCGGAAGAGTTTTCTGCAACGAGGGGTAGTATTGGCTGAGGGGATGATCTAATCCCAAAGCTAAGAGATAGTAAGAGGCAGAGAAGGACCTTTTGAGGACAATGCAGAGGAGCAAGGGAAGCAACACCAGCTACATAGCGCAGAGGCTTCAGCTGCTACGCAGGCCCAGGAAGGTGCAGCGCGACAACTAGTGTTGCGAAAATCTCAATAACATCTCGATTTTATCTCGAACTCACGATTTTTTGGCCTAGCCCATGTTCACTGATTTTTAAAGATATTTTTATGGTACCTTAATTTTGTCGATGTTTGCCGATTTTTACCGATATTTTCTCGATGTTTAAGATATTTTGTTTTTCTGGACCCTTGCCGATTTTATCCCGATGTTGAGGTTCACAACATTGGTTGCACCTTCAGAGGGCTTCAGAGTTACGTAGAGGCCTCCAGAGGCAACGTAATAACTACGTCACCCACTCTGGGGTTACGCAGTCCCTCTCTGAGCAGCGCGGTGGCACGCAGAGCCTAGCAGGGTTGACGCTAGGGCTTCAAGGGCAGCGCTGGGGTTTCTAGGGCCAGATCCGGGCTCAGTGTTGTAAATCTCGTTTGAGGGTGTGGATCAGTCAGAAGTTTGGCCACATAACAACATGTTAGCTGCAAATCTATGTTTTTCTCTGTCGGGTGAACCAGATCTGGTGCCCAAATTTATTGTACTCGGAATCTACTTAATAATCATAAACCCTCATATCTGTTGCATCGATTTTCCCGCTTTGGGTTTTTTCGAGGACTTATGTCCAAAAATTAGTGTGTCACTTTGTTTGAATGACCGTAATATTCAGTAAACGATCTGCATGTGTAGGTTGTAAGTTGTGTTTACTTCGGTGTTTTCTGAATCTCATTTCTGAAGATAACTTGTATAATTTAATCAAGTAGGAGAAGTAAACCATGATACTACAATATAATTTTCACACTTCCTACTATTGTTAGTTTGCATCTGTGTAGGAGGTGGTTCATCCTTTCCCTACTGTTGGTGTTTTTTCATGTTTAGGAGGTGGTTCATCCCTTGCCTACATATGATTGTGATGTGTGTTCGTAGGATGTGGTTTATCCTTTCCCTACGAGTGATTATGAGCAGGAGGTGATATATTCTTTCCCTGTTGGTGTTTCTACATCATCCTACACATGTAGTCTGAGACTCATGGGACACACCTCTCATTTGGCTAATGAGTTGGGAAAGTGGTTAGGTACCATAGCACTACCAATGGACGCATCGTGTACTACAATACTCCATATGTCTAGGATGCATTGTGTACTTCAACATAATCACTTGGGATCAAGTCCGATGGAGTCCACTCTTTGGTTTTCTGGACTGACTTTGGGTTTGTAGAGAGTGGCAAGGTCTTCAGACTCACTTTCGATCAATTATTCTTTATTATTCATATCAAATGTTCAACAGAGCATAGATGAAAAACATGGTTCATGATGATGTATGGTAGCAGATGCTTTGGCAGGTGGAATTCTCCCTAGTTGAGAGGGAGTGCTAAAATTGGAAACTAGGGCTAAATCCACTTAGATCTATTTAGTTGACGAAGATAATAATCCCAGTGAATTCCTCTTTTCGAGAGGACTAAAATCGATCTAAAGATCATCAAATTTGGTCAAGGAAATATTTTTTTATTCAAAGAAAACGATATAAATTATATTATGGTTTAGGCGGGAAAAAACGAAAATTTGAATTTTGAATTTGCTTCCAAAATCATCATGTCAAATTGTATATAAGGGCATCCCCTCATCCTCATTTGGAGGATCACTTCTCATGATCTCTTCTCTCTGAAAGAGCCACAACATAAGGAGGACAGGGGCCAGAATATCTAAGGGTTGTTGGTTGGGTTGTCTATGGGTTTTGATAGTATCTAAAATGCAACAAGGGCTCCATGTTTGACGGGCAACATGCCTTGGAGTTACTGCAGGAGGAATGTTGGCTTATTTTGGGTTACCTAATAGAACCTCTAGGCCTTATTCCTTGAGCGTGTCATATTACAGGCAGATGCATGAAGTAAAACCGTACTACCTGGTAACCCTCTTCAGTCACATCATCTCCTCGTCTTATATTGGCATCTATTTTGGGTTCACTAGAATCTGTAATGAAGGTTGCTCTGATTCTACTAGGACCACACTCTATTTGAGTCCTCCTTGTAGCCGTCATGTCTGCTATTGATTTCTGGTTAGGGTTGGATTTGATTGCTATTATTCGAAGGTTGAATGGAAGATGTACCTGGGCTGCATCCTTGTCATTGATTATATCTTCTCCCTCTCTCTCTCTCTCTGCTGAACATTTGACAATAATAATAATAAGAATATTTGATCAAGGGTTTTCCCCAACTTGGGGTTTTTCTCTTGACTTGGCTTGTTGCTTGCAAATGATATTTATGTTCTTTCTTCAATTACTGTCCAATAAGATAATAGTTTATGTGATTGCTAATGAATGAAGATGGAATTAATCTTGGGCTCTAATTGATCTTGGGAAGTAATTGATCTCATAAAAGAACATGTTACTAAAATTAACACCAAGTCTATGAGTTCTGATACCACTGTAATATTCCTCAAGAATTTTTAGAGTAAATAACAGGCATGCATAGACATAAAAACCATAAAACATAAATACACAATCAGATCAAAACATAGCACCAAAAACTGCGTTGTTGAGCCATTTTATTGATGAAATAAGGTGTACAATAAGATGTTGGAAAGAGTGCACCTGGGCTTGCTCAAGGCAAGCTAGCAAAGCGCCACAAGGTAGAATATGTCACCCCACAGCTGGTGCTACTGCGCTTCCCTGGCTCTACGCTGAAACTTCCTAGTAATACGTTGATGGCTAAATGGATTTGCTACTAGGGCCCTCTCCATTGCTCAAAACATTCTGGGAAATTAAAGCCTTTCCACCAAATACCCAAAATACCCCACAAAGGATTTGGCCAAAGCTTGACCCCGAAAATTTGGCCCTCTTTTCTCTCAATGGCTTTGTTGTTGGGCAATTCGACCCACCTGTAGAAACTGCTACAAAAGGCCTCCAAAATGACAACAATCCCTCCTAAAATGATTTCTCGACCTTCCCACCAAGTTTCAGCCTCAACCACCCTTCACTCAACCTCCCAGAGTGTCTCCACCATGAACTACGAATACCTGTGTTGTTGTAGCTATCCCTCACTAGAAAAGAACTCTCTATTGTTGGTACGACTTATGACTAAGTAGAACTCCATCCTTGGGCTAGCACTCGAAGTCCACCGAAGCAAGGGCTAGGATCTATGCTCAGAAACACCCATGTGTTGAACAACACATGCAGACTTGGCTCTTACTCAAGCGTGCTATGTCAAAAGACAATTTGCAAAGTGATGAATGAATGCCATGTTGAGTGTCTCTTCCTCCTTTTGTACAAAGCCTCCAAAATGCCCTGGGCCCAACTCAAATTCCCCACACGAAATCTGCTCCAATGGGAGCGTAGTCCCCATGTGGGTCGTAATTCCCACAAAGTGGCCACCACACTCCACTAAGGCCACAATATTTGCCCATCTCTAATGTTTGGGGGTGCCTTAAGTCAAAAATCATATGTGGGAGCCCTCTACCCACATTTCCTAAGTGCAAATCGAACAAGATGGCAAAATTGACAAAACATGATATTTCACTTAGCAAAATGCTAAGTGGGAATATAACAGAAGATGATTCACCATTTTTGGATTAAAAAGGTAAAAAGGTAAAAAAATAAAAGACAAGACACACCAAAATTTCTTGGGACAAAAACCCCATAGGGGGGGAACCTGGCAACCCTTCCTAATGAGAGAGAGAGAGAGAGAGAGAGAGAGAGAGAGAGAGAAATTCATCCAAATTGTACATCAGAATTTTTCAGTCAAAGGTCAATCATTGACCACATTAATTTCCATGTCAAACTAAGTCAAGTTTATGTCTAGTTAAAGGTGTTGAATTTCAGCCCACAACAGTCGGCCAAAGGATCAAAATTCAACGTGCAACTCCACAAACAAACTTTGGTCAAACTGCAATAGTTGACTTGCGGTCAACGCTCGATCAACGTCTAGAAATAGGTTTGAATTTGGTACAAAAAAGTCAATTATCTAGTCAAAGATTCAGTATCCAATCCAAAAATCAAAGATTCGGTCAACAATAGAGATTCAAGACAAGTCAACGCTAGTCAACAAAAGTCAAAGTGAGTTGGTCAACACAAAAATTAAAAGTCGTCTTATGTGAACATATCTCCTTGTAGAAGGTCGAATTATTGAGTTGAAGATGATGCCATATAAAGGATTTGAATTGCAAATATTCACTTGATCAATTAGAGGGGTTTTGACCAATGGTCAAACTCTTTCATGAGGTGGGGCCAACTTAACAAAGTGTGGCCGACTTGGATAGATAGAAACCAATAAATTTCTCCTTTATTTTTTATAATGAAAATACCAACCATAGCTACATTTTTCCAACAAATTGCACTATGTTTGGTCACTTCGACTAAGCTACAAGTTCTTTTTTTGCATGGTTAGTTGTTCACTAGGGTCTATCTTCTAAATCTTGTCTTGCTAAAAGTAGCTTGTTTCCTTATTGCAGCAATGCAAAGACTTTAAAGCATATTCTACAAGAGTCGACGTTTTCCTAAACCTTGTTGGTAGATTATGTAGGATCCACATTAAATGCTGCATCAAGGACAACAAGGACAACATCATTGGCATGCACATCTTCGTAGTAAAGTCCTTGGTATTATCTCATTTTTCAAAATTTAGACTACTTTCAAACCATAACATCATCTACAATATGGAATATAATCACAAATATATATTCTCAAATGAGGTCAATTCAATGCAATCTTTTTGTTACTCTTGGTGAGAAAAGATGGGCATGCAATTGTTTGCCAAATGTTACCTCTTGATTAAGGATGACAAAGAGTCAAATGCTTTAGAATATTCTATAATAATTGTTTTCGTACTATAATCAAGAAGAAATTATGGAATTTCATTGTATATAAACATCGATTTATGTTTTCTTTCTTATTAATTTTCTTTTCAATTATATATATATATATATATATATATATATCCAAATTAATTTATGCCCAATAATAGATTTCTCATAGCTTATATTTCAAATAAAGATAAAAGATCAATAATATGAATAATTGTTTGCCAAATTGTTAGTGTTGATAATATCTTCGATATTTCGCGAAATATCGCGATATTTTCAAGCAAACAATATTTCGGCAAGTACATATCGTGATATTTTCATATTTGAAAATATCATGATATTTTGAAAATCTCAGCTAAATATCAGGATATTTTGAAAATAACAACTAAATATCGCCATATTTTGAGAATATGGGTAATGTTTAAAAATCTGAAATTTTTTATTTTTTATGTTTGCCGATATTTTCAGATATTTTGCTGATATTTTCGCTGATATTGCCGATTAGATGTTTTTAAGACCCTCGCCGATATTTTGCCGATACCAATATTTTCACACTGATCCCCACAGTTGTATTTATATTTCATGTGATAACTGTTAATCAGATATTATCCAACAAAATGGACATTTGGAGAGAAAAAAGTCACAAAGTTGTTAAGGAGGCCTAAGGTATGTTGAATGTTGGAGTGTAGGGAGGTATCAGGTAAGTCTTGGATAAAAGTAGTATTATTGGTGTATCTTTGTATTATAGGTTCTCTACAAACAGAACCTAGGAGGTGTCGCTAGAAGAGGCTTGATCAAGAAGAAAGCCTTCGGTTAGACCCCTCCAAGTTTTTGGATCTGGTATATATATTTCAGTTCCAGAAGAGAAGAGAACCCAAGTAGATGCTAAACGTAAGAAGTTAATATTTGTTAATTATAATGATCAACATAAAGCTTGTAAACTATTTGATGTGACCACTAACAATGTAACAATTTGAAGTACAATACTTGTATGAACCAAATAAAATTCAAAATTTATTGACATTGGTTATTTTGGGTCTACAAAAAGAACAGCCAAGCTGCATGGTAAACAATTGTCCATTGACGGGTAGTCATCAAGTGGTAGTATGCATGATGTTCATTGAGGGACAGTCATTGAGTGATAGCATGCAGGCATAGCATGGTGGGGCTGTATGCTTTTCACCATACCCTGCAATCTATTTGAAAAGACTGGTAATTTTATCATGAAATAGAGCGTTCACAATATCTCTGCGAATTTTTAAGGTTGGTGTTAACAGACCACTCTCTATCTGCAACCAAATCCAATGGTCAAAATAAGATTGCACTCCATTTAATATGCATTTACTTAAGAAGAATTCAAATAGAAAAACAGGGAAAAATAATCCTAATGCAACCAACGTACTGTGAAAGGCTCCTCCAGAAGCAAGAAAGGTCCTATTTGAAATGAGCACCTTGAGGTACTGCACATTGACAAGAAAGATCCAATTTAGATCACCAGCAATTGAAATGAAAAATCATCTAGCGCATGTAAACACCAAGATTTTAATATCAAGATCGTTCAGAATACAAACACTTGTCACAATCAACTCAGATGATTGCCTATCTTATATTTTAACTCTCACAGGCAGAACTACCGATTCACATTGTACAACAGATGTCCCTGGTTAAATTGTAGAGTAGTTTGGCCTTGGCGAAACAGACCTACAGCTCTAGTGCTGTTTTTTCCATATACAGAATCATCTCAGGGATTCTTCCTACTATAATTTCTTTTATAGCCATGCATTCATTGAAAAAAAAACAAAAAGTGAACATACATTCCAATTTTAACTTAATCTGCAAGAAATATACAACAGATAAAAATATAGTATATCAAAAACGAAAATGATCATACCCAACCAGTTTTAAATATGATTTTCATTTTACTCCAATAAATTTGCATTGAAAATAAAAAACAGTACGCTGCTTATAATTCCTTTTAATTCTCATAAATGAAAGCCCCTGCTTAGGCTGGACAGTAGTTAGGTTTAAAGGGGTATAAGCTCTACTGGATTTAGTTAGATACATTATTTGATTTCACAGAAGAAAAAAGTCCACTCTTAATATTTAAGACTCCACAACACATCTCCCATGCAACTTGGAAAAGAAAAATAAACCATGCAGTTAACACCACATTCAACCAACTAGTTCTGGAGATTAACAACAATTTATACCAGAATTCTCAATATTTGTTCCATCCGATTCAGTATCAATATGAAAGGCCAATATTGGTTCGCTTTACACGATGGGCATCAATAACCATCATCATCATCATCATCATGCAGGTGTATTGCTTAATTAACCAGTAATAAACCTAGAGCTGGATTTGCATAATACAAAGAAAGAAAAGTATTAGTTTCACTATTTTCAGACTATTTTGAGATTGGTCTCCTTGCTTTGTGGGTTATGAGCTCAAGGGAGCTCAACATGCAACTGATGGCATTAACCCTTCCTAAAACATTGTTCCTCACAGAAGATTGTTTGATGTCCCCTCCAATTAAAATCAGCAAGCAGCACCACCATTTTGCAATTTGCAATTTTGATTAGGTGAACACCAATTTTGGCCCACAACTTAGGAAAGTGGATAAATCAAAAGAAGATTTAATTTTTGTGTAAAGAGAGGGACCCACTTAGAGAAAGGGGAAAAATAGTGGAGCTAGTGGAAGGTGGGGACCACTCTATGAGGGAATACGCACCCCTTGGAGAGCTCGACTTGGAGAGAGGAGGGAAAGAAAATTCGTTGGGTGAAGCCCACAAGGAAAGTGAAGGGGCAGAAATAAATTGGAAGTGGATCACTCATTTTGGGACTTTTTCTCATTTGATGTCTAAACCAATGATTGCTCAAGTTGTTTAGTTGGGTCAACAGAGTGTTGTTCAGCACATGAGATTTTCGAGGGGAGATCTCAATTCCTGCTTTGGTGGACTTTGAGTGCCACCCTAGGGGAGCCTTTGCTACATTCTTGGAGCTGTTCCGAAGGGATTCCACAGGGAGATTCGAGTTGTTGAGGAGCAGGTTGGGCACAGTAAGGGACCACGCACTCTTGTTGGGATTGAGTTTCATGACAGAGTTGGTTCCGAGAATTTAGGGGCACGTTCTCTTGGCATCTAGCAGCATTTTTGCAGTGGTTATGTGGGTAGGCTGAGTGGCCTTCCTACAGGCCAAATTTCTTCTTCCTAGGCTAGCGCAGTGGAGGTTGACTGGGCCTGCACAACCATTAGAGCAGCACCTTGGTTGTGGAGGCTTGAACCGGGGTTGGAGCTAAGGATTTACAAGGGGACACAAGGAAAATTCTTGGAGAGGTTCTTAGCTAATTTTGGAGGACTTTGGCAGTTGTTTCTTAGGCAACACGAGCCCAGCTAGAGAGGCAGCTCGCACAAATTAGGGGTAATTTCTGTTAAAATTTGGGTACCAGAGGACTAGTGGTTCCCTAAGGCTTTGATCTTTGGGCTAGGGAAAAGTGTCCAAATGTATTTAACTTTTTCTCCTAAAGTGACTTTATAAGTGGTAAAGTCAAATCTAATTTAAAAGTGACTTTATAAGTGATAAAGTTACTAAGTCTAATTTTAAAGTGACTTTATTAAAGTCAATGTGAAATTAGAAAGTGAAAAAGTGACTATAGGAATAAAAGGCTAAGTGGGTCTTTATTTAAGTGGTGTGAATTGAAAAATAGAAAGTGAGAATTAAATGCACATTTAATCTCAGCCCTAGATCTAAAGCTATCTCAGCCATTGGATTTAGGGATTCCCCAAAAGTCACTTAGGGTTAGGTTAAAGGAGGAAAAGAAGAGAAAAGGTCATTCATACTTTCATGAGTAGATTGAGAGAGAAGAAGGAGAAGAGAGCAAGCGGAATTTCTGAGTAGAGAAGTTGAAGGAGAAACAGTACCTTGGCACACTTACCAAGGCACCTTCATTTCAGCAAAATCCATACAACAAGCAACAACACAAATTTCGAGACAAGTGGCACAAAATTCGAGGAAAGGAAAACAACATTTATTGCAGCACGAATTTCGAGGTCCGTACATAAATTAATGAGGCACGGTTTTCGAGGTCCGTACAGTAGTGAGGCAGCTATTTTTTCGAGGTCCATACAGTAGCTCAGCATCACAAAAACTGAGGTCCATACAACAGCAAGTTGGCACATTTTTCGAGGCAGTCTTGGCATAGTTTTTGAGGAAGGTAATATAGTTGTTCCGGCACTGTTTTTGATGTTGTCCATACAGCATTTAAGGCTGTACTATTCGCTGTAATTTCCTTTTTGCATTTAGCACGAAAATCGAGGTGGAGTTTATGCACGATTTTCGAAATAAGTAAAATCACTGGTTGCTGGAATTTTTACTGTACATTTCATTTCTCTGTAAAAGTAATATTTAGAAATAAAGAAGAGCTTTCGTACTGGTTTTCCCCAAGAGTTGTAGGGGGTTTTTCCAGGGTCATATTGACCAAAAATCAGCGTGTCATTTTCTGTGTGTGGTTGAAATATTTTGAGTTTTATTTCTGCATTTTCCAGCACTGTGAAATTTCCAAAATTTGCGTTTTCAGAAATATTTATTATTTCCAGCTTGTTGAATATATGTTTATGGTAATGGACATTTAACTACATGAGAGTAATAAGGAGAAACTAATAATCGGGGTTGGACTCAAAATTTCTACATGGGATCAGAGCTTGGGTGGCTGAAAAGTGCAATTTGGGAGAACAAGTGAAAAATTACAGCAAGCTTATATTTCACACAGAAAATTGAACCTTTACCACAGCATTGAAATTTTCAATTTGTTAGGACAGCAAGCATGTCTTTGGGCTTGAAGGTGGAGGATAGGTTGGATGGGCAGAGCAACTACAGTGCATGGAGGGAGAGAATCTAGAGCATCTTTGAGGAGGCAGAAGTCTGGGGCATAATGGTACATACCACATAGCACCCAGTAGCAGTGTCTGCTGACCCTATTCAGTTGGTAGATTTTAATAAGAAGAATGCCAAGGGAAAAAGACTGATTCTAGATGGTGTTAAAGACCATGTCATTCCTCAAGTGAGAAGAAAGACATATGCACATGAGATGTGGACAGCCTTGACCAATCTCTACCAGAGTACCAATGAAAACAAAAAAATGGTCTTAAGGGACAAGTTGAAGGCCATTAAAATGGATAACACTGATGGTGTTACAACATACCTCACAAAGATCACTACTGTGAGAGATGAGTTCGCTGTTGTTGGAGAGACCATTCCACCCACTAATTTGGTGTGGATTACATTAATGGTCTTCCCAAGACATGGGAGCGTTTTGTGGATGGGATTGCTGCACAAGAGAACCTTCCCACTTGGGAGAGGTTGTGGGATGATTGCATTCAGAACAAAATCAGAAAGAACCATCTTGGGGCAGCCAACCCAGTTGAGGAGGATGACAATGTAGCATTGTTAGCAAGGGGCAAGAAGGGCAAGGGAAAGAAGCAAGCTTCCACAAGTGCAGGTGGGGTCAAAGGCAAAGGTAAAGGTAACAGACAGGTGAAAAAGGAGAAGGACTTTTCCAAAGTCAAGTGTTGGAATTGTCAGAAGTTGGGACACTACGCAGTTGTGTGTCCAGAGAAGAAGAAGAAGGGAAAGGACAAGACCATGGCAGCATCAACAGAGATAGAAGACTTCTCGGAGAGCTTTGACCGGGATTTTGGGTTCATTGCTTTTGAGTCCACTAGTGCAGGATCATCTGCCACACAGGTTGAGAGGGAGTGTGCACTTCCCTCCACTCGCGGAACATCTTCAGGTATTTGGTATGTTGACAATGGGGCTTCCCGTCATATGACAGGAGTTCGTGAGTACTTCTCGGAGCTTTCAGAGAGGGGCACTGATATAGATATAGAACTCGGAGACGACAGCATTGTTAGAGAAGTCGGTGTGGGGACATTGACATTTGATAGGGAACCCAAACCTCCCTTGAAAGTGTCGAATGTTCTATATGTGCCAGGGATGAAGAAGAACCTTATATCCGTCTCAACATTGGAGGACAAGGGGTATGAGGTATTGTTTGTTGAGATTTTGTGTATTTGGGGTAGCATCAGTTGTGCTCTAGCTCCAAAACTTTGTGGAGGGACTAGAGTTCACCTGATCTACAAGACCCAGAAATGGATTTGGGAAATTTCATCTGGTTTAGGAGATATTAAATTAATTAATTATTTTAAGTGTATTTCCCAAGTTAAAACTTAGGGAACTTAAATAATTAAAGTGAATTTAATTAAACATGTGATGAAATTGTCTTAAGTCACACGGATCAAGCTTTATTTTAATCTTAGCCATTGATTCAAGATCTAATCATGGTCGTTGATTTGTCAACGAGAAAAGTATAAAGGAAAGGCTTCGGGTCATTTGTAAAGACACACAGAGGCAGAGCACTGAAGCTAAGCTAAGCTGAGATTCTAGGGCAAGGTCTGCTAAGAATACTCTAAGTGTTTCAGTTGCAGAGAGGGGAATTTAGACCAAGGGGATGATCTGATCCCAGGGTCTAGAATACACAAGAGGCAGAGATCAACTCAAGGACAGCGCAGAAGAAGGCAACAGCAACAAGGACAACGTAATTTTCAGGAGACCCTTCAAGGGTTACGCAGAAACCCTTAAGGGAAGCCTAGTGATTGCGTCACCCATTCTAAGGTAACGCAATCCCTTCCGGAGCGGCGCTGGGGGTTTGGAGGCCATCCAAGGCTGACGCAGAGGCTTTCATGGGCTTTAGAGGCTAACGTAGAGCCTTTCAAGGGCAATGCCGGGGTTTCCAAGCCCTAATCTTGGCTGAGTTCTATAAATCCCGTTTGAGGGTGTGGATCAGTCATTATTTTGGCCCTAGACCAGCCAATGAGTTGTAGATCTAGCATTATCTTTGTCAGGTTATCCAGATCTGGAACCCAGATTTGTGTATTCAAAAATATTCTTAATAATAGAACCCTCCAGCAGCCAAAGACCGGTTTTCCTACCTTGGGTTTTTCCGGGGACTATTTGTCCAGAAATAACTGTGTCACTGTGTCAATGTGTGCATGTGCTTATTCTAGATCTGAATTGGTAGAGATCTGTTATGTGTTTTTCTTCGATGTTAACTTGAATTTATTCAGTTGATAACTTATCTAAGTAGGAGGAGCTTAACCGGATTAACAGTAATAATTTCTGCATAAGATATAAGATTTAGAATTTCTACATGGTATCAGAGCAATTGCAGATCTAGGAGGGTCACCAGCTGAAGAATCTGAAGGATCTAGCTACAGAAAGCAGCTGGAAAAGCAGTAGAAAAGCAGATCTAAAGGGACAACGCAGTTTTCAGGAGCAGATTCACGCAGAGGGAAGGGTGACGCTGTCCAGCGCTATGTCCTAGCAAACCCACGCAATTACTGCGCAGAGGCAGCTCAGAAACAGTGCTGGTATAGTCTGAAGCCAACCAGTGTTATTGAGATCTGAATCTGTCAGATCCAGAAAAAGTCTGCAGAAAAGTTGCAGAAATTCAGAAGAGCTGGTGGGGTTAAAATTCTGAAGATTTTAGAGTTTTAGCCTTAGCACAAGTGACAAATATTGGGAGGAGATCAGCTTCTCAAAAAGTTTCTTGCCAAAGGAAACTTACAGTTTGATCAGAGGATCAAAGAAGAAGTTGAATCCTAGTTGATTTGCTAGATTTCCAAGCAAGGAAATCAGTTGTCAGAGGGAGCAGAAGGCACTTGTTTCACCAAGGGCCTTAGATCCATTTCTCTAGCAAAGAGAAAAGGATGTTTCGACACATTCTGAGAAGATGGCTCCTCATGGACTGGGTGATCAGGATAGGCTATAGGGCCTCTCAAACTTTTCGGTTTGGAAGGCAAGGATCTTAATTGTCCTTGAGGCGTACAATCTAAGAGACCATGCAGAGCAGACTCTAGCCACACCGACAGATGCAGATCTCCTACGGAATCATAGGGAAGCTGTTGGGCATGCCAAGCGGTTATAATGGACAGTATCAAGGACCATATTGTACCACAAATAGCTGAGAAAAAGACAGCTAACGAAATGTGGAAGGCCTTGACTTCCCTGTATGAAGGAAAATCTGTCCAATGGAAAATGTTGTTGGAGACCCAAATGAGGCCATTCATGATGACCAAGGGAGAAGACATGGAACACTTCCTCTTCTGACTGCAGGCAATCAGGGTTCAACTGACTGCAACAGGTGCAACTGTAGATGATACAGTGATAGTCAGGACTTCCCTCAATGCAATGATAGTCAGGACTACCCTCAATGCAGTCACGGATGAGTGGGAAACCTTTGTCCAAAGTATCTTGGGCAGAGCGGACCTCCCAGATTGGGACAGCTTGTGGTCAATCATGCGGCAAGAAGAACTACGCAGATTCACCAAGAGGCAGCACAGGCCTGCGTTGAGCAAAGTAAAGAAGGAAGATGAGGAAGATGCAACCTTGGCATCGAAGAAGCAGCCAATGAAGAAGGATATTTCAAAGATCAAGTGCTTCCAGTGTGATGAAATGGGACATTTTGTCAGCCATTCTCTAGAAAAGAAGAAGGACAAGGAAGCATCTTCTTCCAATGCAGCTGTGGTAGATGATGGGTCAGGAGATGATGCAGCCATGAGTGCTCATGAACCACGGAGCTGGGGTGACATGGACATGTAGAGGAGCTACATGGAAGATGAGGCAGGATCCTTGAGCAGCTCATCTCTTGGATCACATGTGAGCTACCGTAGCCTTAAGACAATAGCGAGACAAGTCGGTAGCGAGACAAGTGGAGCGTGGGTGCATAGATCACATATGAGGCAGAGACAAAGGCAGATTTGAAGACTGGGAGGAGCAGCGCATAACAAAGCAGCAACAACGTAGAAGCAATAGCAGCGCAGAGGCTGATGTGACTTTAGCAACGCAGAGCAGTGCTTCTTACGTAGTGCAGAGCTGCAACAGCGCAGAGAGCTTCAGAGGGACAGCGCAGTGCAACAACAGCGTGATAGATTTCATCACAAGGAGCTTATGTGACTTCAATAGTGTAGAGGGAGTCTGATTACGCAGGAGAGCTGTAGTTGTGCATCGTTCTTTAGATGCCAGCACAAATCTGTAGCCTATGGAGCTTCAGTGATGAGGATGTAGCCCATCAAACTTGTTTGTCAAAGATTGGGCAGGAGATTCAGTTGTTTCTCTCAACAACTGAAGTTGCAGTGCAGCAGATCAACAGTGGTAGTGCTATGAGCAACACAGATGCAACATATTGAGAGGGAGCTGCAGTACAGTGGTTGCAGTGGCAGTGGCAGAGTCATGGGTAGCAGTATAGAATGGCAGCAGCAGTGCAGAGTTGAGTGGCAGGAGGCCAAGCTTCAACAACACAGAACTAGTGCCCAAAATCATGTAATGCATAGTGTGATGTATTGCTAGAGTACACCCTTGATGCTAAGAGTGAGTGTTGAGATTTTGTGTATTTGGGGTAGCATCAGTTGCGCTCTAGCTCCCAAACTTTGTGGAGGGACTAGAGTTCACCTGATCTACAAGACCCAGAAATGGATTTGGGAAATTTCATCTGGTTTAGGAGATATTAAATTAATTGATTATTTTAAGTGTATTTCCAAAGTTAAAACTTAGGGACCTTAAATAATTAAAGTGAAATTAATTAAACATGTGATGAAATTGTCTTAAGTCACACACATCAAGCTTTCTTTTAATCTTAGCCATTGATTCAAGATCTAATCATGGTCATTGATTTGTCAATGAGAAAAGTATAAAGGAAAGGCTTGGGGTCATTTGTAAAGACACATAGAGGCAGAGCACTGAAGCTAAGCTGAGATTCTAGGGCATGGTTTGCTAAGAATACTTAGAAGTGTTTCAGTTGCAGAGAGGGGAATTTAGACCAAGGGGATGATTTGATCCTAGGGTCTAGAATACACAAGAGGCGTAGACTGCCTCAAGGGACAGAGGAAGGCGGCAGCAGGCGATGGGCCAGGACTTTTCGGAGACCCTTCTGCACACAGACACTTAGGGCAAAGATAGACCTGTCACCCATTTCGGGTAACGAGCCCCTAGAGCAGTTGTTGAGGCCTGGAGGCCATCCAAGGTTGACGCCAGAGCCTGTGGCTTCAAAGGGCTCTCCATTTGTTTTCAGTAAGCAACAAGTTAGTTTCTTTGGTGGCCCTAATCTTGACTGAGTTCTATAAACCCCGTTTGAGGGTGTGGATCTGTCATTATTTTGGCCCTAGATCAGCCAGTGAGTTGTAGATCTAGCATTATCTCTGTCGGGTTTTCCAGATCTGGAACCCAGATTTGTGTATTCAGAAATATTCTTAATAATAGAACCCTCCAGCTACCAGAGACCGGTTTACCCACCTTGGGTTTTTCCAGGGACTATTTGTCCATAAATAACTGTGTCACTTTGTCAATGTGTGCATGTGTTTATTCTAGATTTGAATTGGTAGAGATCTGTTATGTGTTTTTCTTTGATGTTAACTTGAATTTATTTAGTTGATAACTTATCTAAGTAGGAGGAGCTTAACCGAATTAACAATAATAATTTCTGCATAAGATATAAGATTCAGAAATTTGTACATTGTTTAGGAGAGGACAGGCGCTTATATATCCCAGGGGCGCTCCAGCTGAATCAACTAGAATGATTGGTGTATGCCATGCCAAGGTGTACAAGTTTTCATTTCAGCCCCTTATGGCATTGAGTAGTAGTACCACCAGCATTGCTAGCATTTCAGAGTTGTGCGAGATTTGGCACTGCAGGATGTGGCATATGTATCATGGAGCCTTGACATTGCGGGAGATCACTACAGGTGTGCCGGATTTCAGTTCTGATCACCTAGATACATGCAGAGGATGTGCTATGGGGAAGTTTTCCAAATCCCCTTTTCCCAGCAGTGAGAGCAGATCAACAGGGATTCTTGATTTGATTCATACTGATGTGAGCGGCTGGATGTCTCATGCATCCTTGAGTGGATATGAGTATTATGTTTTAGTCATTAATGATCACTCCAAGAAGACTTGGATTTATTTCTTGAAGACCAAGAGTGAGGTCTTCAAGTGGTTTCAGGAGTTCAAAGCTCTTGTGGAGACTCAGACAGGTCGGAAGATCAAGTCCCTCAAGTCGGACAATGGAGGGGAGTACACCCTTGGTGAGTTTGTTGATTATTGTGCGGAGGTAGGCATCAAGAGGGAGTTCACAGTTCCTTACAACCCCCAGCAGAACGGGGTTGCGAAGAGGAAGAACAAATCCATCATTGGGGCTGCCAAAGCCATGCTACATGATCAGGGGTTACCGTTGTTTTTGTGGGTAGAGGCCTGCAACATTGCTGTGTATTTGCAATTAAGGAGTCCACATCGTGCCTTAGGGCATGTGACTCTAGAGGAGGCTTTTTCTGGGAAGAAGCCTGATGTTGGTCATTTTCGTATCTTTGGGTGTATTGCATACTCCTACGTACCCAAGGAGAAGAGGACCAAGCTAGAGCCCACTGCAGAGAAGGGCATCTTTTTGGGCTACAGTGAGACGTTGAAAGCCTTTCGGATTTATATTCCTGCACGGAGGAGAGTTGTTGCTAGGTGGGATGTGAAGTTCGAGGAGGACAGGGCTTTCAAGAGGTCACGGGAGTTAGAGTATCTGGAATCACCAGACCCTTAGGAGCAGCTGAGTCAGTCACAGGGATCCAGTGGGCAGGGATCAGGAGGTACATCAATTATGGTGTCAGGTCCATCAATGAGCAGTGGCTTGCAGATTCAGAGGGGTGGTGCTTTGGGCAGCATGTAGAGCAGTCTGCAGAGCAGTTCACTTGGTAGTCCACTGATGGACGGTTCACACGGTACTTCAGCATCCGCAGGCACAGGTTCGGGCAGGAGGACAGCAGATAGACATTCAGGAGTTCAGGCTTATGATGAGGATGAGGATTCTCCTTCTCCGGTGGGAGAAGTATGCTCGGGGAAGAGGAAGCCCAAGTGGCTTCAGGACACCTTGAGAGAGGCCACATCTATTGCTGGGCCGAAGAGACAGGTTAGAGAGAGCAAACCACCTGAGCGGTTTTGAAGCTATATGGCATTGGTTGCTAGCATCGTTGAATCCAAGCCTTCAAGCTATGAGGAGGCATTTAGCCAGCAGGTCTGGAGAGAGGCCATGCAGGAGGAGTATTCTTCTATCATGAAGAATCATGTTTGGGAGGTGGTGCTGAAGCCTGAGGGGAAATCTGTGGTTACTTCCAGATGGCTTTACAAGATAAAGCATGCTGCGGATGGCAGCATCGAGAAGTTCAAGGCTAGATTTGTGGCTAGAGGGTTCTCCCAAGTAGAGGGAGTAGACTATGAGGAGACTTTTGCTCTCGTGGCTTGATATACTTCCATTCGCTCCATTATATCGATAGTAGCAGAGATGGATTGGAAGATCCACCAGATGGATGTGAAGACTGCATTTCTCAATGGCTTCATACAAGAGGAGGTGTACATTGAGCAACCGCAGGGATTTGAGGTGCATGGGAAGGAGTCCCATGTATGCATACTGAAGAAGGCACTTTATGGCCTGAAGCAAGCTCCTAGAGCTTGGTCCTCTAGGATTGATACGTACTTGCAGGAGATGGGTTTCACAAAGAGTGATGCAGATCCGAACCTATACTTTATTGTGGTAGGTGATGAGCCTCTCATTATAGTGCTATATGTGGATGACTTGGTCATTACGGGTGCAGAGAGACTCATAGAGGGCTGCAAGAGAGATCTTGCTTCAGAGTTCTAGATGAAGGACATTGGCTTGATGCATTACTTTTTGGCATTGGAGTTGTGGTAGGAGGAGGGGCATTTCTTCCTGGGACAGAGGAAATATATTGTGGACATTCTTAGCAGATTTCACATGGAGGATCGCAAACCCATGTCGACACCTATGATCACTAACTGAAAGAAGCTTCATGCTTCTGATTCCGAGTTGGTGGATCCCACATTGTATAGATAGCAGATTGGTTCCTTGATGTATTTGGTCAACACTAGACTAGATATATGTTTTCCAGTCAACGCGATGAGCCAGTTCATGTGTGAGCCCAGGAGAGTGCACTAGGTTGCTGCAAAACACATTTTGCGTTACTTGCAGGGGACAGTGGATTATGGTCTAGATTAGAGAGAGGGAGATGGAGTGAGATTGGCAAGGTACACTGACTCTGATTGGGCAGGTTGTGCTTCTGATAGGAAGAGCACTTGGTGTTGTTTCGGGTTGGGTTCGGCAGTTGTGTCGTGGTTCATCTAGAAGCAACAGTCAGTAGCATTGAGTTCAGCGGAAGCAGAGTACATGGCAGCCAGTCTGGCTAGTTGTCAGGCCATATGGCTTCACAAGATGTTCGGCTATTTTGGTCAAGCGTTGAGAGCTTCAGTGATTTACTGCGATAATCAGAGTTGCATTAAACTCACGGAGAATCCAGTATTTCATGACAGGTCAAAGCATATAGGGATCAAATATCATTTCATCAGAGACTATGTTCACAAGGGAGCTGTGAAGCTTGAGTATATTCCCACAGATGAGGAGGTAGACGACATATTCACTAAAGCCTTACCACGGGGCAAGCATGTCTACTTCAGAGACAAGATGGGTGTGGTGAGGATCACTTTCCTCGATAAGAGGGAGTGTTAAAATTTGGGTACCAGAGGACAAGTGGCTCCCTAAGGCTTTGATCTTTGGCCTAGGGAAAAGTGTCCAAATGTATTTAACTTTTTCTCCTAAAGTGACTTTATAAGTGGTAAAGTCAAATCTAATTTAAAAGTGATTTTATAAGTGATAAAGTTACTAAGTCTGATTTTAAAGTGACTTTATTAAATTCAATGTGAAATTAGAAAGTGAAAAAGTGACTATAGGAATAAAAGGGTAAGTGGGACATTATTTAAGTGGGGTGAATTGAAAAATAGAAAGTGGGAATTAAATGCACATTTAATCTCAGCCCTAGATCTAAAGCTATCTCAGCCATTGGATTTAGGGATTCCCCTAATGTCACTTAGGGTTAGGTTAAAGGAGGAAAAAAAGAGAAAAGGTCATTCATACTTTCATGAGCAGATAGGGAGAGAAAAAGGAGAAGAGAGCAAGAGGAATTTCTGAGCAGAGAAGTTGAAGGAGAAACAGTACCTTGGCACACTTACCAAGGCAACTTCAATTCAGCAAATCCATACAAGCAGCAGCACGAATTTCGAGGCAAGTGGCACGAAATTCGAGGAAGGGAAAACAACATTTATTGTAGCACGAATTTCGAGGTCCATATAGCAGTTAAGAAGGCATGGTTTTCGAGGTCCGTACAATAGTGAGGCAGCTCTGTTTTTGAGGTCCGTACAACAGCTTAGCAGCACAAAAACCGAGGTCCGTACAACAGCAAGTTGGCACGTTTTTCGAGGCAGCCTTGGCACAGTTTTTTAGGAAGGTTGTACAACTGTTCCGACATTTTTTACGATGTTGTTCATACAGCATTTAAGGCTGTATTGTTCGCTATAATTTTCTGTTTTCATTTGGCACGAAAATTGAGGTGGAGTTTATGCACGATTTTCGAGATAAGTAAAAAAAAATTGGTTGCTGGAATTTTTACTGTACATTTTATTTCTCTGTAAAAGCAATATTCAGAAATAAAGAAGAGCTTTCGAACTGATTTTCCCCAAGAGTTGTAGGGGGTTTTTCCAGGGTCATATTGACAAAAAATCAGCGTGTCATTTTCTGTGTGTGGGGCTGAAATATTTTCCGAGTTTTATTTCTACATTTTCCAGCACTTTGAAATTTCCAGAATTTATTATTTCCAACTTGTTGAATGCATGTTTATGGAAATGAACATTTAACTACATGGGATTAATAAGGAGAAACTGATAACCAGGGTTGGGCTCAAAATTTCTACAATTTCGGAAGGTTGGAATAAGGCCCAACCCTTTCTGGGTCTTTCTGGGTTTGTTGAGGAGAGGCCAAGATTAATTTGGAAGAATTTTCTGAGCACTTTGGAGGGCTCAAATAGGGATCTCTTCCCAACCAGCGGTGCAAATTTCCAGGGCCAGCGCAGAGCTTGAAGAGGAAGCACTTTCTAGTGTTCGGGAAACACATTTCTCACTTGGGATTTGTCCATCTTACTTTGGCAAGCCTAGGTGCACACGTTCAATACATTTATTGTACACTCCTCTTTGATAATAAAATGGCTCATCTTGCCACAGTTTTTGGCATATTTGTGGGTGTCTAATTGTTGTCTGAAATTTTTGTGTCGCATGTGAATTTTGCTTGAGTATCATTGTTAATTTTCCTAATAGGAATATTACAGTGGTATTAGAGCATCAGTGTTGGCTCAGTGGTGGGAACATCTCCTATGACCACAAAAGAAAAGCAAAATATTACTTACTGTAATATTCCAAATGGGATATTTCGACCAAATTTGCATAAAATAGCTTAACCCAAAATTTCACCATAAAATCAACATTCTATTAAAAGAAGATTGCCATGTAAAATAAAAAACAGGTAGAGCATTGCAATCCATTAACACATTGAATAGGAAATTCTCAGTTTTTTATTATAATGGACAAACTAAGGTTACATGCATATCTGATCAAAATAGCTGAGATGGAAAATTGACCTCTGATATACGCTGTTGCACTACACCGGCCTTTGAACTGAACTGAAATGGCACTGCTAAGCTCACCTATGAATTCAGGATGAATTCACCAAGAGGAGTTGGGCACTCGCCCAATCTCTCTCAATCACCCTAGGATTTCCGTCTTGGGGCTACCAATGGAGTAGAGAACCGGGTTCTCAACCTCACATACAAGAAAATATATCTAATCTAAGATATTCTCCAATGGCCTCCTCCTCTTGATTTATAGATCTCATGGACCCCTCTAGAGCCATCTATTTTGTTATTATTTTAATCATGCATCACTTTTCCCACTTCTTTTCCAATTAAAATATTCTTTTTTAATGATGGAAAAGAGTAAATCGGCCACCATGTCTCCTCAGGTCACTGAAACTCATGTCCAACCATCCCATCATGTAGGTATTCTCGTTCTGGTTCCAACAAGCTATTACACTAAGATGTTTTATCACGTATTCCTCCCGGAATGCCACCTTGAGCGTAAATAATTGAGTTAAGCACAAAAATAACTCAGTTTTTCGAAAGTTGTCGAAATGCACCGGAACGAAAGGAAAATTGTGCGGATGATGGAATATACCAAGCGAATGTCACCAGTCCTCATAGAAACTCTTCAAAACTCCTCCAAAAAGCCCCTAGGTCCGCTGATGACACCAACTTGCACCTGTGACCTGTATGCCCCGACTCTGAGAGTCCATCCTAACCATGTCATAAGGAACACCAGAAAAAGGAATATTACAAAACCTCCACCCCAAGATTGCTTGCCCTCAAGCAATCCAAATATTTGGACCACCCTGTTGGCCCGATGCAACTGAGACCCAATGCCCGGATCCCATACAAACCACTGGGTGCTGCTATGCCTTTATGTCAAGCCACCAAAAACAGACCCCTCAATGCTTGGATCCCAAACTAATCTCACTGTACTTATCATCGACAAATCCTCCTAAATCCCAATGCCACCATGGCCAATCATCACCCAAGTCCCATGGCTCAGATTGTGCTTTGTCTCTGGCTATAGTTGCTGCTCCATGAAGCAAATACCATCCCAGCATCTCTCTCCAATCCAACCTTTGGCATAGGCCGAGGTCAACCCTACTCTATTGATGTTGGGCTAGTGCTAATGAAATACTGATGAAATGTCGGTCCACAATCCACTGCCCACTGAACCATGTAATAACTCTCTCATCTACGGACTCTTGTTGAAATGTGCCTCGAACTAAAAATAATACTCCATTAATAGGATACCAACTCATGATCTCCCGCCAATCTAATATACGAACATTTATGCAAGGAGTATGTCTACTAGGCTGACACTGGTCCATGCTCAACTCCTAATGCTCTGCCTGATCAACCAACAAAATCTATCCTAGAAATCCTGTCACTCTCCCTATAATGGACCCAGGTAGGCAAGCTTTGCTACAAGCCCTATCTATGTACCCCTGGAGAGGGTTGCTACCTGAAAATGTTGCAACTCTGTTGCTCGCCACTACATCTGCTTGCACCTCATCAATAAGTAGACCCAAAGATGGATGCAATGTTGTCTCCCTCGTCTGATAGGAAACTCCATGCTCTTGTCGTCTACTAGCCTGCTGCGAAATTGCCCTGTCAGCCTCCAACACCGCCTGAGGACAAATGTCTACAAATACTGGCACCCCACTAGCTGCCTGTACACTTGCCCGCTCCTCATCAATGGCTGACCCCAAGGGTGGTTGTCCATCCTCCTCTACCATGGGCTCAATGTGAACCTTCAACTGGCTCTCCCCAGAAGAGTCATCATGTATATTGTGTGCATCCTCTTCCTCATCTGACTCGTGCTCCACCGTACGCTGCTCACACTGAATCATGATGGGTGACTCATCATCCTGAATGTCTCCCACAGGGTCTATTGACTGCTCACTATATAAATCTAGTTTGTTGTCAACAACTCTGTATGACTCATGCTCCTCAAAGGTAACCTCGTATGAGCCCATGGACTCGTCCAAGGAAGAATCCTCACTTTAAGAATCAGAAGGAATTTCCTTCTGCTCTACCTCTATCTTCTCCTTAGTGTCTCTTAAGCATGAATGATTAGGTCCCCAAAGTCCCCTGCAGATGAAGCAAAGTCTCTTCCTCCTTAGCTCATTCTTGCTGCTTGACCCACCAAACTAGAGCAGCTCCTCCTTGGTCAACTGTCCCATGAACAGCCTAATGTTTTGCTCAACCAACCTTTCGGCTAGCTCATAAGCAGCAGGTGAGACCAACTGCTCTCTGCTCCAAATGATCAACAATCTAGTCTGCAACTCCCGGCAAATGGCATCACAGCCTCTCATACATGATGACAAGATGGTCTGCATGTGTGCTATGACTGTGTCAGGATGGTGTCTCCTAATGATGAAGCATTGGAAAATCTGCGAAATCAAGCCATCACACTCGAGATCAAACATGATCTCATAAGTCTTGGTCATGGCCATGGCCTCTAAAACCCCAAGCTTCTTCCCAAAGGTAGAGCCTACGTTGTTGTCCAAGTCCTGAAAAGTCTCTACTATCAGTCTGAAAACACTCCTCATAATATCATCGTTGTAAGGAGCTATAGGTGCGGTCAACCTCATAATGTTACTGAGGCATGGTGCAACTGGAAGTCTGAACCCTTCACAAGGTTCTTCCAAGAACTTGGGTTGTATAAGAGCAAGCATAGCTGGTTTTAAAACCCAAATGAGTTTCTTCCCTTCTAACTGGCTCACTTTGGCTAGGAGTTCGCCCAGTTCATCAAGTTTGAAAAGTGCCTTCCATGTGACTCTCACATGCTTCAAATCTGTCCCAAGAGTAAAAGTTTGGTGTCCTAGTCCATGCCCCTTCCGCAAATATTTTGGCGGTTCTTGCTGGAGAAGGGTGTGGATCCCTTTTGAGAATGGTTTGCTGTTCAGTTTTGTTTTCTGATCTAATGATACATGGTGGTTCAAGGAACTAATTTTTGTGTTCAATCTTTTTAATTTATTTAGGAGTTCCTCCATGGTTTTAGCTCAACGAGGATATGTACATCAAATTGTTTCTTACACAATAGAAATGCACAATAATGACCAATAACCTATCAAGACACCTCTTACTCATTCCACATTCGTTCTGGACCTCTCATTATAGTAACGATTACAAACCATACCCATCAATTTCTTCCCTTACATGACTATTTTCAATGACAAAAATGGGCATTTGACTACTATAGCAGGCAGTTTTTTACTCAAAAAAATGTCCAGCAAGGTATCTTACTGACTTATACATGAATAAGACTCAACTCTCTGATTACATACCAAATTCCAATTCTACTGATTTTTGTTGACAACACAGGCATCATACATTATTCCCACTCAGCACCTATTACATGACTTAGATTGTACATGATATAAGGTTCACAACCGCTGTACTGTTGTAAACAAATTTCTTCAAATCATTTGAGAACAGGATTGATAAGAATTTCAAAGACAAAATTAGAAGGAAGAATATGCAAGAACCTGGAACTGTTTCTCTGTTGACTCCCTCTGCTATAGTATTCAACTTCGAAAATGAAGGTAGCCTGCCAAAAGCTGCCACTGGACCTTGGTCTGATCTAAACGTGAAATAATTTGTGCTGCCAATAGGGACTGAATGTTGAATATTCTCCCAAGAGATGGATGTTGAATCTATGTTGTAACTTTCCCAGCCAATTTGGAATTTTCAATACCAAGGACAACTTGAATTTACTGTTTTGGAGCCGCTACAGGCATAATGGATGTGATTCTGGGTGAAGCTTAGATCTGGAGCATAACAACCAATGACTCTTACCCTCTTCACCAACAAGAACCTACTACTCGACCATCTTCATGAATTAATGTTGTAAACTTCAATGGGTTCGGTTCTTTCCCTTATAGACAGAGATGGGAAAATTAGGAAATGCTGAGCAACAATGATGCGGCCTACTAAATCTGGAACAAAATTAACAGTCCCCAGGTATCCGATCTTTTCTGGAAATTTCATGGGAGTACGGCATCTACAACTCTTGATCCATCTGGAGACGAAATGCGGCCTCAGCTGAACAAACTGACATTTCTAGCAGATTCGGCTTCTAATTTTTTTTTTAATCAAAATGCTAATTCTATTTCTGAAATATGGCTCGACCCTCTCCAGGCAAATCAAGAATTCGACAAGCCCAACCCCAATTTGGCTTGACGGTCCCTGAAAATGAATAATCGACCTTTAATTAAGCGGCTACAGCGTTCTTGACGACCCAATTAAATCCTGTCTTCTATAAATTCGCCCACAATTAGACTCCACGCTCATAGTGTTGTTGGTTGAGCCCGAGCTCACTCCGCAGCTCTCATGTCTTGCTCGAGCAGACTCCACACCATCAATCCGGCTTCTTTACTGTGGCCCTCTGCAGTGGAAATAATTTAATAAATTCCTCATGGGACTCTGTCTGCTCCAGGTGAGTGAGTAATGCCTTGGTATGTAAGAGAAAATGATGCTCACAGCCTGTAGTAAATTCGGCATACCAAAAATTGGTTACACACGTTTCTTTGTCAGCAAGAAATATTTCGGTCCTTTGAAAGAGCGAGCCGCGTCGACCCTCTATAATATGAAAGAAAGAAAGAAAGAAAGTATTTTTACTGTCCACGAGGCTAAAAATAGCCTATGGGACAGATTGCTTCTCTATCTGGCTCTTGTATTCGGCCCCTTTTCTGTGAAGTTTTACAATCACTGCTCCCAACTTCTTGACAAACTCTTCGCTGAATAGATTATCCCAAGAACTAGCTGCCAGAATACCTGCATAATTTTCCCTGATGTCTTTGAAGGCCTCGCATTCTAAAATGAAATGTTTTTCTGTTTCCACTTTTCTGGAGGAGCAAAAAATACATATTCTTTCCTCCCACAATTCTATTGGCCTTTTCCAGCGCCCTGTTTCACAATGAAGTTGATGAGAATTAGTCCTTAATTGAGCAATAAGGATTTTAGATCTCCAAGAAATATTAGCCCCTATGTACTCCTTTTGCTGATGGTTATGCGTGGGGTTAAACTCTTCAATGCAGTACTTCTTCTTTCTCCCTAGCTCTTTCTCCCAAGTACATTTGTGGAACTTATCCATAACAAAAAATTTTATCTCCTTACTGTTTGTAGGACACATGCTCAAGCAAATACCCCATTTACTAAACCATTTGTTATTTTGCCGCATCCAGGTCTTCTCTCTTTCGCACAATCTGTCACTAAACACAACCTTAGGCCATCTACCCTCTTCCATTTGCTCAATTTTTTTCAAATACATTATGACTCGCACCATAGCAATTGCTTCAATAGGAGTAGCCCCTGTTTCACTTAACAGGATAGCATAAGGAACTGCACTTTTAATTTTGAATTTGTTTGTAATCAAATTCTTTTGAATTTTCTCAATTTGTTTCCACTATGTCTCGGTTGTGCTGCTGGCCCACAGCGCACAACCGTAGAGAATCACCGGAATCACTAGAAGCCCAAAAAGAGTTAGAGTGGTTTTCCAGTCCCACAGCTCTGCTTCTCTGCACCTGTTTTGAAGAGCATAGAATTGTTTCCAACCCCCTAAAGTTCTTTTCTTTCTACAACCATCCCAACTTAAATTTCTGTTGAAGTCAATTTCGAGGTATTTGTAGTCTGCAACTTCTTCCAGAATGTTGCCTTCAAAGTAGAACTTATGCTGGTTATGCTTTCTTTTGTTAGAGAAAACCACTACTTTCGTTTTGCTAATATTGACTTGCATCCCCACCCTTCTACAAAAATGCTCAAGGGAACGTAAGTGTTCTTTCAAATCGAGAGCTGAGTTAGCAATCAATATAAGGTCATCCGCGTACAAAAGAAACCTTATAATGAACTTGCCCAAATGAATACCGTCACCCCCTTGCGAATTTAACCACTCTTCAAGCTTGTCAATATATAACCCAAAAAGGGTAGGAGACAATGGGCAACCTTTCTTGACCCCAATATCGCTTCTAAAACTTTCAGAAATGCCTACTGAAGTTCTAATTTTGACTTTTACCTCTTCATACAGCTTATGCACAGCTATTCTCAAATGCCTGGGAACCCCGAGTTCCTCCATTCTACCCCAGAGTTTCTCCCTAGGAACCGTGTCAAAGGCTTTTCTGAAATCAACGAAGCAACATAAAACTTCTTCTTTTTTTTCCCAAACTTTTTCAATGATGTGTCTTAAAGTTATACAATGGTCCACTGTGGAATGCTTAGGTCTAAAACCTGCTTGCCCTTTAGCACGTTTATCTCTTTCTTCTGCCCACTCGCTGATTTTCCTTTCTAACATGCTTCCAAATAACTTTGCAAACAGGGGGTTTATCATTATGGTTCTATAATTGGAGGGATTATTGACGTCACCACTTTTGAAAAGAGATATTTCCATACTAGTTGTCCAATCTGTGGGGAACCCCTGCTATGTGATGTTGTTGAAAATTTTTGTGATGTGAGGTGCAAGAATTTTTAAGCCCCACTTTAGGTACTCTGCTTGGAGCTCATCTAAGTCTTTTGCTTTTCCAGCACCCAACTTCTTGATACCCATCTCTACCTCTTGTATCGTGAAGAGTTTTGTGTCTGTGTTGACCAAGGGAGGGGGCAGTCGGCTCGTGAATCAAACCTGTGTAATGAAACGTTGAGTTAATCTTATAGTGCATACCCAGCTCATGCCCAGAAGTCACCTCTCGATGACGCGTCCACAAAAAACTTTGAAATATGTGGTTTGGTCAAATTCTAAAGTCGGCCCTTCTAAAATAATAATTTTGGCTCTTGGGAATTTTTGAAATATGCGGTCTATGCCCACTCTAACTATCCGTTAATGAACTTGCGCCCTCCACAAACAATTCGTCTGTGGAACTTCAAGTGCGGCCCCACTTGAGATTAAACTCACACGTTGCTTTCGGTCGATGACATGTTAATTTGTCTAATGATTATTAACAAATAGACAAAATCAAAATAAAATTTGGTTACCCTTATGCAGCAGAGAGGAATTTGTAGGAGATTCTCGCAAAATTCATCCCACGCATCCAAACTACGGCTCCAACAAAATTACACTTGGGCTTCACAAGCAATGAACTTAGCAATAATTAGAATAACTTGATCATTCTTTGCAATTGATTTGCAGTGAAACCCTCAAAACTGAAACCTGCAGCTTGAGTCAAGATCAAGGCTTTGATACCACTGCAATATTCCAAATAGGATATTTCGACCAAATTTGTAGAAAATAGCTTAACCCAAAATTTCACTGTAAAATCAACATTCTATTAATAGAAGATTGCCATGTAAAATAAAAACAAGTAGAGCAGTGCAATCCATTAACACATTGAACAAGAAAATTCTCAGTTTTTTATTATAATGGACAAACAGGGTCACATGCATATATGATCAAAATAGCTGAAATGGAAAGTTGGCCTTCGATATAAGCAATTGCAACGCACTGGCCTCCAAATTGAATTGAAATGGTAATGCTAAGCTCACCTTTGAGTTTAGGATGAATTCAATAAGGGTAGTTGGGAACTCACCCAATCTCTCTCAATCACTCGAGGGTTTTCGTCCTGGGGCTACCAATGGAGTAGAGAATTGGGTTCTCAACCTCACATACAAGAAAATATATCAAATCCAAAATATCCCCCAATTACCACCTCTTCTTTTATAGATCTCATGGAGCCTTCTATTTTATTATTATTTTAATCATGGAGCACTTTTCTCTCTTCTTTTCCAATTAAAATATTCTTTTTAATGCGGGAAAGAGTAAATCAGCCACCATGACTCCTCAGGTCACTGAAACTCATGTCCAGCGATCTCATCATCTAGGTATTCTCTTTTCGGTTCCAACGAGCTATTACACTAAGGGGTTCTATCATGTATTCCTCCCAGAATGCCACCTTGAGTGTAATTAATTGAGTTAAGTCCAAAAATAACTCAGTTTTCTGAAAGTTGTTGAAATGCACCGAAACAAAAGGCAAATTGTGTGGATGATGGAATATACCAAGCAAATGCTACCTGTCCTCATAGAAACTCCTCAAAATTCCTCCAAAAATACCCTGCGCCCGTTGATGGCACCAACCTGCACCTGTGACCTGTCTGCACCCGACTCTGAGAGTCCATCCTAACCATGTCATAAGGAACACCAGAAAAAGGAATATTACACTTACCGAAGACATAGATACAGGAGCCAGGAAAGGGAATTGGAGATTACACCAAATACTGAGACCCCAAAATAGGAGGTAGAGGAAGTAGACATCGTGGAACCCAAGAGCAAAGCGGAGGCAACATTCGATAGCCTCTTGAGGGCCTTGAATGACTTGGCAAAGGTACAAAAAGAAACGCTGGAAGAAATTAAGCAGCAAAACTGGGACAAGGGTATTCACTGAGATTTCTTGTTTGCAGAGACTTCAGGGGTTTCCCACCAATACGACTTGTTGACCATTGGAGTGGCACTGGATAATGATGAGAAGACTCCATGCCCAAGGATGAACCAGAAGACATTTGTACCATCAGATATTATCAAATATCATCAGTTCAACAGAGTTTTTAAACTCTACTTCTACTTCTTATCATTTTCTCTTGTACCCAGATTCCATGCCCTACGGGGAATTGTAATAAGTGATGCTAGTAATGATGAGTGTTGAATCAGTATTGAGTCTGTAACAGGCCTAGGTAGCCTGAGACCTTGCCAATAAGTGAGTATTACTCTGGGAGTTTTTTTTTACTTGGTTAATTATCATCTCCCTACTAGGAGTTAATAATTAATTGAGTTTTTTCCTTCAATTTTACCCCAAAGCTGGAGTACGGCTTGATGGTGAGGCCTTGGGTGACTCCTAGTGTCTAGATTCAATGTATATTACCATACTAGATCACACAAAAAATTTCGTGGAATTTGGTTAAGTCTAGGTAGTGATTTTTTAATTTTTTAGATTTTCCACAAGTCGAAAATTGCAATAAAAATTGTAATTGAATTGTAATAAGTGTTGTTTAGAGAAGTTGTATAGGGTATGAGTAATCAAAATTACACCTCTCGCGCTTAACTTTCTACTATGACACACTTTGAGGGGTTAAAAATATGTTTTGAACCCTCAAAACCCACTTTTCCTAAGTTTAGTGGGAAATCTGGCAATTAATTAAGCTAGAAATTGAATAAATGGAGAAAAATAAATATCCACATATGCTAAATGAGGTGGAAATGAGGTGGAAAATTATGGAGGAGTTAAAGTGAAGTCCCAAGGTGACGTGGACTCCTAAATTCAAGGAAAAGACGTGTTCAAATAAAATTGAATTTCCGGCATTAAATGAGAGTTGCTTACTTGGAAATTCGAATTTGTAAAGTTAGTGCATATTTGAGAGGATTTGGGAGAATATTTGGCGGAGATTTTTGTGGGAAATTGTCCCCACATGGGTTACCAACCATATACAAATGTCATTCCATCATAAAATTCGAATTTGGCACATAAAGGAAGAAAAAAATGAGGTCCACTTGCCAGAATTCGAATTTTACACTTGGCATTCGAGCTCCACTTACCAAATTTGAATTTGCCTTGAGATCTCCTCCCTCTCACCACTTGGCATATGGTTCTTTATTGAGATTTGCTCCCAACTTTCTATATAATGGAGCCATGGGCTCTCATATTAGAATCATTGTTTACTAGCTATTGTGCTTGCGGAAGCACTGCTGCCTTGTACACTTTCAGAAATATCAATAAAGACTTGGGGTTTCATTTATGAGGTGTTCCTCCTTTTGGAGTGTGATGAATTGTTGATCATTGGTATAATTCATTTTACTCATGCTTTGATCTAATTTGTTTCCATATGTTCTTGTAGATTTGTTAATGTAGAGCTATCTTACATTGACATTTGATTTAGGAGTATGCTCTAGGTATAAAATGCTCTAATTGGTTTCAAATAAATCTCTAGAGTTTCTTCTCATTGTTTATTGCTAGATCTATATGGAACTAATTCTTGATTGAAGTTTTGTAGAGGGAACATCTTGTTGGGATCAAAGAATCAAGTGTTGGGGGAAGTCTTTGGAGAGACCAACCCACTCTTGATACATTGTCAAAGGAGCTCTCATTTGTTCTTTGAACCTTCATAGTCTTATCTTACAAAGTGGTTTTGCAAGGGTTTTGAGACATAGCTTGTATCCAAGCCGAATACTTCTAAATTTGAATATCTTTTAAAACATTATACTTCATTGCTTTCATTTGCTATCTAAAAGCTTGAAGATGACTAAGCAAAGAGGAGAGTTTACTCGAACTCTTTGGCTTAACCCTTTGTAAATTGTTGTGCAATATTTTGTAATTTTATCTATCTAATATTTGATTGGTTTTGTAGTCATCTTTCGAATTTTTTCTTGTGACAACTTGAGTGGACAACTACAAGAAATTACTAACAAGTTGTTGCAGGACCTTTGGGCTGAATTTCAAATGAGGAAGATAACTCTCTCTTCTTTGGTTGTGGGCATAGAAGAGGCTTAGCTTCTCTTCTCCTATTGTAAAGTCTGAATTTATTTTGAGTTTTTAGAAATTCTCACTGAGGAAAAGTGTATGGTTTCAATTTTTATTTGTAAAGACTTTCCTTGGTTTAGAAAAGGCCTCATGGTCATTTCATTCTTAAAAATTTATGTTTTTGTTGTGGGAGCGTGGGTTTTACTCATTGGCATCCCTATCTCTCCATTTCAAAGGAGAAAATTTGTAGATGAATTGACTTAGTGGTTTTGACATTTCCATTTTCTTTCACATCACATATGCATGCTCTAATTGGGAAGTAATACAAATCGCATAGTCCTTTAATTTCTTATTTTGCAATATCATTTGCCATCACTCACTTATGTTTTGTGATCTGGATAAGTTTCACAATATACTACAAGTAAAGAAGCATAACACTTTCAATTTATGGCAACTTGAGTTATTGTTCTAACTATGAAGCATATTTAATTGAATCATCTCCATCTTTTACATAGCACTTGCAAACTCACTTTGATATCATTTAGGCATTTCACTTTTCATACTAGACTTGCATCTCTAAAATTTACCTCTAACTTAAGTTGGTTGAATAGACGTTTTAGGGACCTTCTACCTCTATGGACTCTTCACTGTGAGATCCAAATATTTGGGCGAGGGTGAAGTCTGAGGATTAGAGTTCAATTTTAGTCTTGCTTTAGAACTAATTAATAAAATAAACCAAGAGCACTATCTCATCACATTTACTTGTAAAGTTCCCAAATTTTTTGCTATCTTGATGGTTTAAAGATTCACATGCAAATATTATCTCAAGAAGCACTTTGGATGCAAACATTTTAATTCCTTAAATTTTGCAACAAGTTTAATTCTATGGTACTTGGAAATTTGCTTCTACATGCAACTTCATTGCATGTTGTCATTTTAATGATCATTATGCTTATAGATGATTGATATATCTCATTTCATTGGCAAATACCCTTATTTGGTGTTGCAAATTTAATTGCATGTTGTGATCTTGGTCTAACACTTCCTTTGTGGGATTATTGTCATTATATCTTGAATTTCATTTTTGAGCAAACATTTGTCATTTACTTTAAAGCACTAGTCTATATTTTGAACACATCATTGAATATTGCTCATATACTTATATGCTTGTTTACATATTGGAATCGAGTCATCTTTGATAAGTGATTCCTTCTAATCAATTCTCCTAAAAATCTCATATCTTTAACTTAGTTTTCCTTTAGGGACCACCCCCCCTTAGCTGACCTAGGAGATAGCTTAAACGGAGAGAGTTGGGAATAGGTGACAGCCCCTTCTCTGACTTCCTTGCCACCAACCACACCTGTGGGATTGAAGGCTTTTCCCATTGACTGTAGGTAGGTGTAGGTGGCAAGCGATAGCATTTTTGGCGCTGTTGCCGGGGACAAGTCTGCTTGTGCCTGGGAAAACGACTAACTTTTAGTTTTGGCATATTTGAATTTTAGATTTAGATTTTTGCTCAAGTGGCGACTCCACTCAATCCTAATTTTGCAAGAGTCTCTACTAGGAGAAATTCAAGTGGTCTAGTTAGCCCCTCTCCTGATCCTGGAAGGGTTTTCAGATAGAGGTTAAATAGACTTTCTCATAGTAGAGCTCTTGCTAGTCTTGGGCAAGAGGCTATTTCTGACATTCATTTGTTGTTTCAAAGACAAGTTGAGCCTAACATCATGAATGATTTTTCTGCTCCTTGTAACTTTACTAACATTAATGGCTATCCTCACAATATCCCTGACAAGGCTATTGAAAGGTTGCCTTCTTCTCAAGGTAACAATGCCATTAGCACTGCATCACATGTGAAGAACTTTAATGTTTGCATCTTTAAGTGGTGTAATGTTGCTAACTATGAGGATGTAAAGATGAGGCTTTTCGTTCTCTCTTTGGAAGAGGATGCTCTTGATTGGTTCACTGATCAACTTGCTAACTCGTATGATTCTTTACAAGTGATTATTAATGTTTTCATGGGAAAGTATGGAAAGAGAAGAGAGAATAGTCATTTGATCAGTGCCATTAGCACCATGAAGAAGAATGAGAATGAAACCATGGAGGAGTTTAACAAGAGATTCAATGAATTGGTTAAAAGCATGCCTACTACTATTAAACCTCCTGATGAATTTCTCTTATGTTCCTATCTGGATTCTTCTGGTGTTGACACTGCTTATGAATTGAGAAGAAAGGAGCCTGCAACTTTGGGTGTAGCTCAAACTGAAGCCTTGAAAATGGAGAAGGCCAGAAAGCAATCAGGAAAATCTGAGATTCCTGGTTTCACTAGAGGGCCATCGAAATTGAATGATTCCAAAGGCAAGGCCAAGGAAGAGGCTATACATGATCCTATTAAAGAATTAGCTCAACTCATCAAGAGCATGGAAGCAAACCACAATAAAGAAATGCAATCCATGCAAAGTAGGTTGGTGGCCATGGAAAGATCGCAAGTGCAAAGATTCCAACCTAGGCCAAATAATGGATGGCAAAAGAATAAAGGCCCTCAACAAGATTATAGGCCTCCAAATCCATTGGAATCCACCAACGTGGTAGATCAAATTCCCCCTTTTTGTAGGCCATGTAATGAGTTCCATGAAGAAGCCACATGCCCATATGTAAAGAGAATTATGGAAGGTATCATGTTGGGAGAGGAACATGTAGGAACTAGTGGTCAAATCAATATGTTTTCCATGGAAGATCAAATATACATCATTGAAAGAAATCAAGAGATTGACCATAGTCCTAATAATTTTGGGGTTGACAATATGATTGCAAATTTTGACAAAGTCACTAAGATTTTTGGGGAAAAGCCTACAGCTGGACAAATTCTTACTATGGCAAAGCACAAAGGGATGACTTATCAAAGAAGGGATATTCAAGACTGGAATAATCACAAAAAAATTTCTCCTCCTACTTCAGAAATAAATTTTGACTTGGGAAATTGGGTGAATAATGCAAAGGTTTCTACCCAGTAATAGAGCTTTTAAAAATACCATCTCAAAGGGCCAAGTTACTAAGTGTAATTGAAGTTACTCAAAGAGAAGAAAAGCCTAATAATGAACAAGAAGATGAAGAAATTATATTGAAAAGTATGAACTCTTATGTGGAGAACGAAGATCATCTACCATTTTATGTTTCTTTGATAGTGAATGATCGTCTTTTACACAATTGCATGCTTGATTTAGGGGCTTCATCAAATGTCATGACCAAGAAAGTCATGGAGCAACTGAATTTAAGGGTATCTAGGCCCTATCACAACATATGTTCAATGGATTCTAAAAGAATTGAAGTGTGTGGGAAAATTAAAGATTTACAAGTTTTCCTATCTGCATACCCAGAAAAAATAATGATTATGGATATTGTTGTGATAGATGTTCTTGATTCATGGGGAATGCTCCTATCAAGAAAATGGGCATAGTGAATGATCGTCTTTTACACAAGTGCATGCTTGATTCAGGGGCTTCATCAAATGTCATGACCAAGAAAGTCATGGAGCAACTGAATTTAAGGGTATCTAGGCCCTATAACAACATATGTTCAATGGATTCTAAAAGAATTGAAGTGTGTGGGATAATTAAAGATTTATAGGTTTTCCTATCTGCATACCCAGACAGAATAATGACTATGGATATTGTTGTGATAGATGTCCCTGATTCATGGAGAATGCTCCTATCAAGAAAATGGGCATCAGATTTGGGTGGTAGCCTTCAAATGGACTTGTCATATGCCACCATCCCCATGCCAAATAATAACTTTGTCAGACTTGATCGGGAGTTAGAGAAAAGATATCATGTTGAGGATCCAAGGAAACCCAACAATGAGATTATCTATAGATCATGCCAGACAGGAAGTGATGTTGTGTTGACAAATTTTCTTCCCCCCTTAACAGAACGGATTCAAAATGAAGAGATTAGGCATAGCTCAAAAGGCCTGGGTACTTCAAATCTTCCATCAAAGCATTTTCAAGACAGAGCAGTAGGATTGACAGTGATTGCATCATCATCGCCATCGCAACTAACCAAGAAGAAAAGAAAAAAGAAAAAGAAAAAAGAAAAATGATATAAAAAATGAATCACGAATTTTGAGAAGGATCAAACCTCAACGCATCAAAAGTCGAAAAAGGAAAAGGAAGTGGTTTGGTATATCTAATGGCCACAAACAGGTTAACATTGGGGCAAGTCATAGTCCCAAGATAGTCAGAATTGGACAAGGCACATCAGAGAAAGAGCCTATGGATTTGCCTGTGAGTAGGCAGGTTCTCAAGATGGATTTTACCGAAGACATTTGATGCCATGGGGCATCCTGTGTATCATATTCCTAACCCTATCCCTTGCAACTTTTGTTTAAGTAGTTTTATTTCATGAATAAATTGTATTATTTATGTTTCCTAGAATAAATTTCCATTTCTGTACTTGATTTTATTTGATGTTATTTTGAATAGATACTGCTAATATATATCTTTGGTCGGTGGATGCAGATTTCAGGTTCTTGCACACTATCACTTCATATCTAGCATGCATCCCCACATGGAGCCAAATGTTGACCACTGGAGTGGCACCGGATGATGATGAGAAGACTCCATGTCCAAGGATGAACCAAAAGACATTTGTACCATCAGATATCATCAGATATCATCAGTTCAACAGAGTTTTTAAACTCTACTTCTACTTCTTATCATTTTCTCTTGTACCCAAATTCCACGCCCTACGGGGAATTGTAATAAATGATGCTAGTAATGATGAGTGTTGAATCAGTATTGAGTCTGTAACAGGCCTAGGTAGCCTGCGACCTTGCCAACAAGTGAGTATTACTCTGGGAGTTTTTTTTTACTTGGTTAATTATCATCTCCCTACTAGGAGTTAATAATTAATTGAGTTTTTTCCTTCAATTTTACCCCAAAGCCGGAGTACGGCTTGATGGTGAGGCTTTGAGTGACTCCTAGTGTCTAGAGTCAATGTATATTACCATACTAGATCACACAAAAAATTTCGTGGAATTTGATTAGGTCTAGGTAGTGATTTTTTAATTTTTTAGATTTCCCGCAAGTCGAAAATTGCAATAAAAATTGTAATTGAATTGTAATAAGTGTTGTTTAGAGAAGTTGTATGGGGTATGAGTAATCAAAATTACACCTCTCACGCTCAAATTTCTACTATGACACATTTTGATGGGTTAAAAATATGTTTTGAACTCTCAAAACCCACTTTTCCTAAGTTTAGTGGGAAATCTGGCAATTAATTAAGCTAGAAATTGAATAAATGGAGAAAAATAAATATTCACATATGCTAAATGAGGTGGAAATGAGGTGGAAAATTATGGAGGAGTTAAAGTGAAGTCTCAAGGTGATGTGAACTCCTAAAATCAAAGAAAAGACATGTGCTCAAATAAAATTGAATTTTCGGCATTAAATGAGAGTTGCTTACTTGGAAATTCGAATTTGTGAAGTTAGTGCATATTTGAGAGGATTTGGGAGAATATTTGGTGGAGATTTTTGTGAGAAATTGTCCCAACATGGGTTATCAACCATATACACAAGTCATTCCATCATAAAATTCGAATTTGGCACATAAGGGAAGAAGAAAATGATGTCCACTTGCCAGAATTTGAATTTTACACTTGGCATTGGAGTTTCACTTACCAAATTCGAATTTGCCTTGAGATCTCCTCCCTCTCACCACTTGGCATATCGTTCTTCATTGGGATTTACTCCCAACTTTCTATATAATGGAGCCATGGGCTCTCATATTAGAATCATTGTTTACTAGCTATTGTGCTTGCGGAAGCGCTGCTGCCTTATACACTTTCAAAAATATCAATAAAGACTTTGGGGTTTCATTCATGAGGTGTTCCTCCTTTTGGAGTGTGATGAATTGTTGATCATTGATATAATTCCTTTTACTCATGCTTTGATCTAATTTGTTTCCATATGTTCTTGTAGATTTGTTAATGTAGAGCTATCTTACATTGACATTTGATTTAGGAGTATGCTCTAGGTATAGAATGCTCTAGTTGGTTTCAAATAAATCTCTAGAGTTTCTTATCATTGTTTATTGCTAGATCTATATGGAACTAATTCTTGATTGAAGTTTTGTAGAGGGAACTTCTTGTTGGGATCAAAGAATCAAGTGTTGGGAGAAGTCTTTGGAGAGACCAACCCACTCTTGATACATTCTCAAAGGAGCTCTCATTTGTTCTTTGAACCTTCATAGTCTTATCTTACAAAGTCGTTTTGCAGGGGTTTTGAGACATAGCTTGTATACAAGCTGAATACTTCTAAATTCGAATATCTTTTAAAACATTATACTTCATTGCTTTCATTTGCTATCTAAGAGCTTGAAGATGACTAAGCAAAGAGGAGAGTTTACTCGAACTCTTTGGCTTAGCCCTTTGTAAATTGTTGTGCAATATTTTGTAATTTTATCTATCTAATATTTGATTGGTTTTGTAGCCTTCTTTCGAATTTTTTCTTGTGACAGCTTGAGTGGACAACTACAAGAAATTACTAACAACTTGTTGCAGGACCTTTGGGCTGAATTTCAAATGAGGAAGATAACTCTCTCTTCTTTGGTTGTGGGCATAGAAGAGGCTTAGCTTCTCTTCTCCTACTGTAAAGTTTGAATTTATTTTGAGTTCTTAGAAATTCTCACCGAGGAAAAGTCTATGGTCTCAATTTTTATTTGTAAAGACTTTCCTTGGTTTGGAAAAGGCCTCATGATCATTTCATTCTTGTAAAATTAATAAAAATTTCTGTTTTTGTTGTGGGAGAGTGGGTTTTACCCATTGGCATCCCTATTTCTCCATCTCAAAGGAGAGAATTTGTAGATGGATTGACTTAGTGGTTTTGACATTTCTGTTTTCTTTCACATCACATATGCATGCTCTAATTGGGAAATAACACAAATCTCATAGTCCTTTAATTTCTTATTTTGCAATCTCATTAGCTATCATTTACTTATGTTTTGTGATCTATTTCTCACTTGGATAAGTTTCACAATATACTACAAGTAAAGAAGCATAACACTTTCAATTTATGGCAACTTGAGTTATTGTTCTAACTATGAAGCATATTTAATTGAATCATCTCCATCTTTTACATAGCACTTGCAAACTCACTTTCATATCATTTAGGGATTTCACTTTTCATACTAGACTTGCATCTCTAAAATTTACCTCCAACTTAAGTTGGTTGAATAGACGTTTTAGGGACCCTCTACCTCTATGGACTCCTCACTGTGAGATCCAAACATTTGGGCGAGGGTGAGGTCTGAGGATTAGAGTTCAATTGTAACCTTGCTTTAGAACTAATTAATAAAATAAACCAAGAGCACTATCTCATCACATTTACTTGCAAAGTTCCCAAAATTTTTGCTATCTTGACGGTTTAAAGATTCACATGCAAATATTATCTCAAGAAACACTTTGGATGCAAGCATTTTAATTCCTTAAATTTTGCAACAAGTTTAATTCTATGGTACTTGGAAATTTGCTTACTTTTGCAACTTCATTGCATGTTGTCATTTTAATGATCATTATGCTTATGGATGATTGATATATCTCGTTTCATTGGCAAATACCCTTATTTGGTGTTGCAAATTTAATCGCATGTTGTGATCTTGGTCTAACACTTCCTCTGTGGGATTATTGTCATTATATCTTGAATTTCATTTTTGAGCAAGCATTTGTCATTTACTTTAAAGCATTGGTCTATATTTTGAACACATTATTGAATATTGCTCATATACTTACATGTTTGTTTACATATTGGAATCGAGTCATCTTTGATAAGTAATTCCTTCTAATCAATTCTCCTAGAAATCTCACATCTTTAACTTAGTTTTCCTTTAGGGACCACTCCCCTTAGCTAACCTAGGAGATAGCTTAAACGGAGAGTGTTGGGAATAGGTGACAGCCCCTTCTCTGAGTTCCTTGCCACCAACCACACCTGTGGGATTGAAGGCTTTTTCCACTAACTGTAGGTAGGTGTAGGCGGCAAGCGATAGCATGATCATCATTCCGCTTTGACTCACCCACACGCTTTCAATGGGCCAACCAGGGCTACCTTGCCCACGTTTTTGCCCTCAAGAGCAAGTGAGTACGTTGGGTAACATGAGATGCCTATGGGAGAGTATTTCTGGGAGTGGCAATCTATGTGGGAGGACTTTTGAGTTACATTGTCCTTCCAGGATTTTTGCCAGCTCAAGCAAAATGACAAGGGCAAGGGTGCAAGGGGTTCAGTCATGCAGAATTCAAAGCTGCAGCGTACCATTGGGAGGATGTATCTCCCCACATTCGATGGGGTCATCCAAGTGCATGACTAGGGCATGGGTGGAGAAGTTGGACACGTATTTTCATCTTAGCAGGATGCCTGAGGCTTAACCATTGCTTGACTAAGTTGGTTAACTGCATAACACATGGTTGGTCGTGTGTTCACCAAGTACATAAGTTAACCCACAAGCTACCTATAAATAGTGGCCTCCACTTCCTCACCTGAAGTGGCATCTTCCTTCCTCCAACTACAAGCTAGAGGAGTGTCATGGGTTTGCTACTCTCCATGCGGAACTTCTTCAGTATCTTGTTGGCATACTTTCTCTGAGAGACAAACAGTTCCCCATCTCCTTGCCATACTTCCAAACCGAGGAAAAAATGCAGGAGTCCCATGTCCTCCATCTCGAATTCTCTTGCAAGGTCCTCTTTGCAAGATTTGATCAACTTCTCATCATTGGTTAAAATCAAATCATCAACATATAATACTATAATCATTAATTTACCTTCAACAAAAATATGGTAAAGGTTTGCATCTGCTTCACTTTTGGTGAAGCCCAACCTAGTGAAATAGTTGTCGATCTTGGTGTACCATGTTGAGAAATATAGGGCATTAGCATTAGGAGATTTCTCTTTGATTAGTGACCGTTTGTGAATTCTTTTTACTTCTTTAGATTAGGATATTCTTCTTCTTAGTTTATTAGTGTTCTTTTTCATCAAACAGTAACCAATGCATAAATACAGATAGACAAGAGACACGACATGTAGGCTATGAGCCACGGCCAAAAACTCTCACTCTTTGAGAGGAAAACCTGCATAGATTCTTCTTATAGAGATTCCAATTGACGTATACCAAGACCAAGACCCTTGACCTAGTAGCCACTCCAAGACCAAGCCACTAGTTCTGTCTTTTGCTCCTTTCTTTTGACTTCACTCGTCTTCTGCTTTCAACATATTGAGACATCATCGAGACCTTGCCATTGATATTGAGACCATATCTTCATCGTGACACTGAACTGTGGTCTTCATTATATCACCGAACCGTAGCTTTTATGTACCCTTGTTCGAACTTGATCACAGTGCACCAAGAATATCTTCATGTAGTAGTACTGAAACTATATGTGATATGTCATCAAACTGTGGACTGTAGTAGAGATACTACCGAGACATAGAGACTTCTTTTCAGAACCTCAATCATTGCAATTACATCGAAACTGTGAGACCCTTCCTTTTAAGATAGTTCTGAATTTCCATGACATCCTTTTATGATTGCACTAAAATTGTCTTCTGAAAGGATCCGAATTGTATCTTTGTTTTATCCATCCGAAAAACTCAGAGATGTCTGACCTTTTCTTCTATGATTTATGCGAAGTCCACATGGGTATATATAGTAGTTTTCCCATAAAATAAGCCGACCTGAACCTGTGAAGAGGTGTGTCTATTATTTGAGCCGACTTGAGTTTGTTTACTGTTTTGAGGCCGACTTCAAGAGTAGAACTAGTGATTGTCATTGGAGGGCTCCTAGACATTTTTATATACATTCTTTTCATGCCCAAGAAGGGTTATACATGACATTGACTCTTTTGACTACAATGACAAATTCAAAAATAAAATCTCTTGCTCATGAAACCCATGAAGCTAGTATTACAATAATTTTATTTTCTTCTTTTTCATTTACATAAGTCACAGTTACATGTCATTATGAAGACCGAACCTAGTTACACTTTTCAACACTCCCTCTTAGCTAGGGAGATATTCATAATGGTACTTGGTCATTCTCAATATGAAGAACTTCTCATAAGAAGAATCGTATTGGTAACCCATCTGTATAGCATCATATCAACCAGCGATGTCACATAGCAAGGCCTTGACTAACAACTCTATCTCTCCACAAGATCTGAGTTGAATGCTAGTGAGACCAATGATTTATAGACACCTTAATCATTGTCTCTCTTGGAACATACCCTTCTCGGGTTCTCAAGGTGTGTTCCACCAGGACTATTCTTATCTTGTATTCTTAGTCCTTAAAGAATATCGGTTCTCTACAACTACTCTTCTCTTAGATAACCTATCTCATCCTCAAAGAGTATCGGATGCTAGGTGATTACCCAACTCTCCATTCTGTCTTCCCAGGTGAAGACAAGAATGACGTGTCTATCTCTGCCACTCAATTAGGGAGGACATATTCCAATAAAGGGATGTACTCATTACTACACAAGGAATGTACCTGTTGACCAATGAAGTGGCACCTGATGATAATGAGAAGACTCCATGCCCAAGGATGAACCAGAAGACACATGTACCATCAGATATCATCAGTTCAACAGAGTTTTTAAGTTCTACTTCTACTTCTCATCATCTTTCTCTTGTACCCACATTCAACGCCCTACGGGGAATTGTAATAAGTGATGCTAGTAATGATGAGTTTTGAGTCAGTATTGAGTCTGTAATAGGCCTAGGTAGCCTGGGACCTTGCCAACAAGTGAGTATTACTCTGGGAGGATTTTTTTTACTTGGTTAATTATCGTCTCCCTACCAAGAGTTAATAATTAATTAAGTTTTTTCCTCCAATTTTACCCGAAAGCCGGAGTACAGCTTGATGGTGAAGCCTTGGGTGATTCCTAGTGTCTAGAGTCAATGTATATTACCATACTAGATCACAAAAAAAATTTCGTGGAATATGGTTAGGTCTAGAAGTGATTTTTTAATTCTTTAGATTTCCCGCAAGTCGAAAATTGCAATAAAAATTGTAATTGAATTGTAATAAGTGTTGCCTAGAGAAGTTGTATGGGGTATGAGTAATCAAAATTACACCTCTCACCATCAACTTTCTACTATGACACACTTTGAGGGGTTTAAAATGTGTTTTGAACCCTCAAAACCCACTTTTCCTAAGTTTAGTGGGAAATCTAGCAATTAATTAAGTCAGAAATTAAATAAATGGAGAAAAATAAATATCCACACATGCTAAATGAAGTGGAAATGTGGTGGAAAATTATGGAGGAGTTAAAGTGAAGTCCCAAGGTGATGTGGACTCCTAAAGTCAAGGAAAAGACATGTGCTCAAATAAAATTGAATTTCCGGCATTAAATGAGAGCTGCTTACTTGGAAATTCGAATTTGTGAAGTTAGTGCATATTTGGGAGGATTTGAAAGAATATTTGGTGGATACTTTTGTGGAAAATTGTCCTCACATGGGTTACCACCCATATACACTTGTTATTCCATCACAAAATTCGAATTTGGCAATAAGGGAAGAAGAAAATGATGTCCACTTGCCAGAATTCGATTTTTACACTTGACATTGGAGCTCCACTTACCAAATTCGAATTTTCCTTGTGATGTCCTCTCTCTCACCACTTGGCATATGGTTCTTCATTGGGATTTGCTCCCAACTTTCTATATAATGGAGCCATGGGCTCTCATATTGTATCATTGGATACAAGCTATTGTGCTTGCGGAAGCGCTACTACTTTGTACACTTTTCAAGAATATCAATAAAAAGACTTTGGGGGTCCATTCATGGGTGTTCTTCATTTGGAGCATGGTCCATTGGGAGCTATTGGTATAATCTTTTCTATGCTTCGAGTTATTTCATTTTCCATGTATTCTTGTGAATTTGCTAGTGCACAGCTATCTTGTATTAGCATTTGATTTAAAAGTAGGCTCTAGAGGTTGAAAGTTCTAGTTTATTTTCAAAAAAAATTCTAGAAAATTCAATTCATTGTTTTCTTATCTAAATCTACATGGACTAATTTGTGACTTGAGTATTGTAGAAGAATTATTTTTGGATCAAGCGTGAAGGGAAGTCTTTGGGAGACCAACCCACTCTTGAATCACCTTCAAAGGAACTCTCTTTTTTTATTTGGATTTTCATTGTTTATCTCACGAAAAAGTGTCTTGCAGGGATTCGTTTAGACAAGCTTGTATGCATGCAATCATTTAAAAATATTTTACTTTTCATTGTGTCAATGGATCATATTTTGCTATTTAAAGAGCTTAAGCATGACTAGACAAAGAGGAGAGTTTACTCATCCTCTTCGACTTAGCCCTTTGTAGATTATTGTACAATATTTTGTGATTTTCTTTGTTTAACACTTGGTTGGTTTTTTGTAGCCTTCATTTTCTAACTTGTTTTCTTGTAGCAACTTGTGGGATTCACCTTCAAGAAAATACTAACAAATTGTTGTAGGACCTTTGAGCTCTAATGTCAAATGAGGAGGACTCTCTCTTTTTCCTTTGGTCGTGGGCAGTTAAGGAGCTTCCTTGAGGAAGGTTGAGTTCCTTTTGTGGCTTCTTCCCTCTCTCTTGGCCGTGAGCATTGAGGAGGCTTAGCCTCTCTTCTTCACTTGTAAAAATCTGATTTCTATTGAACCTTTATATTGCAAAAATTTCTCATCAAGGATAAGTCTAACACCTCAAGTTTCATTTGTAAAGGTTTTCCTTGAACTTGTAGGAGGCTTCATAGTCTCTTACTTCTAACAACCAATAAAATTTTTGTTTTTGGGAGCATGGGTTTTACCCATTGGCATCTCAATCTCTCCATTTTTGGAGAGGACTTGTGGTGTGATTTGTTGATATCTTTAAATTGCATGCATCTCATTTAATTGGTCAATTAACACAATCATGCATTTCATTCATTTCACTAACTATTCATTTTGATTTGCTACAAGTTTTAAGAGCATTTACTTTCATAGCAAATTCAGAGTTTTTTTATATGCAAGCATCTTTACTTGAGTTTATTTAGCTTGAAATCATACTTCAAATTTGTTTATGCTTCACCATTGAGCACACTCTAAAATCTTAAATTTGATGCATCAAGTAAAACTACATTTTATTTCATGACAAGCAAATATATTTCAAGTTGAAGTTGAATTTTCATTTTCATGTTAATTTACTTTTAGATCTTACATGCCCCAAGCATCACTAAAATTTACCTCCAACTTAAGTTGATTGAATAGACGTTTTAGGGACCCCCTATCTCTATGGACTCCTCACTGTGAGATCCAAATATTTGGGCGAGGGTGAGGTCTGAGGATTAGAGTTCAATTGTAACCTTTCTTTAGAACTAATTAATAAAATAAACCAAGAGCATTTTTTCATCACATTTACCTTACTTGCAAGATCTAAATTTTTGCCTTCTTGATAGTTTAGAGTCTCACATGCAACATCATTTCCTATTTTCAAGAAGCATTTCCTTTCATGCAAGTATTGTAATCTCTTTTGCAATAAGTTTAGTTTAATTTTCTTGTACTTGGAACATTGTCTATTTTAGCAAGCTCCATTTCATGTTTAATGATCATCACGTTCATGAATGGTTTATAAGCCTCATTTCCTTTCAAGTACTTTTATTTTGGGTTGCAAACTTAATTGCATATTGTTATCTTGGTCTAACAATTGAGTGTTTTCTATCATTTCATTTGCATTCTCATAAGTAGATCACTAATTGTTTCCTTTTGAGCAAGATCATTTTTCATGCTTTGATTCATAAATCTATTTATCTTGAAAGCATTTACAATATCTTGTGCTAACATTTTCTTGTTTCACTTTTCAGGATTACTTTTGCTTTCCATTTGAAAGCATTTTACTTCATGTAAGCAAATACATTTTCATTTTAAAGAGCAATACTTTGAAGGCACTGGTTTTCATATGCTTTATGCTTATTTAAATTATGTATTGATGGTTATTGCTCATATCACTTTTTGTTGATAAATCTTAAGAAGTAATCTATTTAACTCTGACAACTCTCCTAGAAACTGACATATTTTAACTTAGTTTTCCATTTAGGGACCACCCCCCATAGCTAACCTAGGAGATAGCTTAAATGAAGAGAGTCGGGATTAGTGTGACAGCCCCTTCTCTGAGTTCCTTGCCACCAACCACACCCTGTGGGGTTAAAGGCTTTTCCCGCTAACTGTAGGTAGGTGTAGGCGGCAGGCGATAACAGTACCTAAGCTCCCTCTCGGCTTAGGATTTTCCCAAGTTTCTTCCAAGTAAGAAATTTGTTTCCAGGCTCCCTCTTATGCAGGGACCTACAACATCTCCTCAGGTGGAGTTAATGGGACAACCAATTGCTTTGAAGAACTCCTTCCTTCGATGTCATGAATTTCTTCTTTGTTATGGAGTCTTCATCTTTTGGGACTTCTTCATAGGGCACAGACCATCCATCACTTTCATACACGAGTCAGTCAAGTCATCATTCCTTTCATCAGAAGTGATCCACTAGTCTTCATCTGGCCTTGTTGCATGCCATTCCGCTTTCTTCATGCCATATCTTTTAGAAGGATCTTTCATCCTTCTATATGGTCTTTTTAGGAAGAAATCCACAGTTCTTCCCTTTGGCAGTCCCGCATAAGCCCATCCAAATACTTGTTCAAAATACGAAATGAACACTTAAATCAGACTTACCTTTGTGATGGCCTTTCATCATGACATATTCTTGTAGGTATCAACATCCTGCATACATGTTGACACATCTCCCAAAGATATCCATTGTCAAGGGTCTCCATCTTTTTCAGACTTCCATCAGAGTCTTCATATTTTTCTGGGAGATTTTCTAGTCAAATCTTCTTGGTCTTTTGGATGTTGATTGCCTTTACCATGGTTGCATATCTTACGATCTCTTCCTTCCGTTATTCCCACATTTCATTCCTAGGAGCTTCCAATCAGAGTTCCTTAATTGTAGTCAACCACCTCATACTTCATATGAGGACATATTATCTTGATTTCATTTCGTGTGAACCATGCCTTCCGGCAACCTTTCATAGGAGGAAATTCCTTTCCTTTGATCATGCTTCTCAAGATAGAAGTAGTGATCCATGTTACCTGCAACCATACGACATGACATTATAATATTAGATACGAGCATACATACCTCATTTACCTTTTGGTCATCTAGGCTTCTTTCAGCAACTTCCTTGCTTGAAAAGAGCTTCAACCCTTTGATATGCTTCATCTCTTATGTCATCATACCATCATCCCATGAACTCCACAAGTTGGAGTTCCTGATGAAATACTTGCTTCCTCTCTAGATTTGTGAACCTTCCAATGAAGATTCCATCAGAGAATCTTGAGGATCTTGCATATCCCTATCCAACAGATGTTTCATTTTTTATTTGATGTATGATGAGCCTTGTCCTGGATGACTTCTTCCTTCTAATGAGGTTCCCAAGAGCTATGTCCTTCATATTTGACTGTCGTAGATTTTGTTCTATTTTTCCTTCATGATTTCTTATGGTGATGTCACGAGCTCTTGTTTCTAATGCTTCCATGATGCCACAATGCATCTTATTATAGTCATATCCTATAAAATACTTAGGAGCTATGACAAGACCTTTTGTGAGGGAGACTATCTTAATCATAGTAAAGATCTCTTACTCCTTTCCTTGGACTTCTTTTCTTCAGCTTCCCCCATCTTTCCGGTGATATGAACTTCCTTTTTGTAATGTTCATTACTTTACATAGCATTAAATATTAGCTATGCTCTTCTTTCTTTTCTGAGGACCGGATTTTCTAAACTTCCTTTTCCTTTCCTGCAAATGTCTGAGTCCTTTAACCTTCAATGCTTTTGCCCTCAACTTGTCTTCTTCTATCTAGCATAGAAACTACAAGTTGTTGAATGAGGTAACTTTCTTATCCTCATGGACATTTGTTACCTTGTCCATTAGTTAGTGTATTTAGAACAATGACGATTATCTTCCTATCATCTTTCCCAAACCTCGCAGTTGAGATCTTATGAAAATATCCCTTCAATCTTTGATAACTTAAATTTTGTGTAGATCAGGTCTAAGTGATATGACCCGCTTTATCGCATCTTCAGAGAATAGCCTTACGAGCCTATCATATATATCCCTTTGATGTCTCCAATATTGAGAGGACCTTTCATAAGAATCCCTTTCCACGTATTTAGAGGAGACCTTTTTCATTGATGTTTTCAATGACTTTCACTTTCTTTGAGGATCATGTCTGTCCTTCTTTTTCCATGCAAGGAGTTTCGATGACCCAACCAGCTTAGGGATCTCCTTGCAAGCACGAAGTCATTTTAACCAAATTTGATTATAGAATGAAAGATACTTACTTGTCAAGTGAAGATGAAATCTTCAACTTGATCACTTTGATGGTGGTTGAAGAAGATGTATTAGTGCTTCTTTTGGATGATGTTCTTCCAAATGAAAACCCTTTCTTCAATAAAGGAGATTGCTCCTTTTATGATGACAACGCCTTTTTAATCCAACTCTCCGCTTCCTTGGATGATCTTTTTCAAGGATAAAGAAGTGGTCCTGGCTTCAATGAGAAGGAACTTGTCTTATAACCTTTGAAGATGATGACAATGCCTTCTAGCCTTATTTGTATTCAAGATACTTTGACTTCTCGGTGGTGAATGAGTGCAGATCAGAAGTGCTTCTAGGATCTCCAAGATGGTCTATTCTTAGTCCTAGAAATGCTTCTCTTGGATGTTCATAATTTGCGCTATGCAAATCTCTTCATCTTGATGAGAGTCTTTGTGGTCTTTTTCTGAAGAATGTAGGATCCCACAGTCTTGTTGGTGTAGACTTCTAGTACCTTAATTTGATTGATGATCTCAAGACTTCCTCTTGAGGTAGACTTTATTCTTCAATGTAGATCCTTCACTTTGCTTTGATGCCTTTCATGAAACTTGGTCCTTGAGTGTCTCATAGATTAGAAGACCTTCCTTTTATCACCTTAGCTTTGATACCATGTTGAGAAATCTAAGGCATTAGCATTAGGTGATTTCTCTTTGATTAGTGATTGTTTGTGAATGCTTTTTACTTCTTTAGATTAGGATCTTCTTCTTATTAGTTTATTAGTGTTTTTCTTCATCAAACAATAAACAATGCATAAATACAAATAGACAAGAGACACAGCATGTAGGCTATGAGCCAGGGCCAAAACCTCTCACTCTTTGAAAGGAAAACCAGCACAAATTCATCTTATAGAGATTCCAATTGACGAATACCAAGATCAAGATCCTTGACCTAGTAGCCACTCCAAGACCAAGCCACTAGTTATGTCTTTTGCTCCTTTCTTTTGACTTGACTCCTCTTATGCTTTCAACATACTGAGACATCATCGAGACCTTGTCACTGATATGAGATCATATCTTCATTGTGACATTGAACTGTGGTCGTCATTATATCACCGAACAATAGCTTGTATGTACCCTTGTTCAAACTTGATCATAGTGCACCGAGAATATCTTCCTATAGTAGTACTAAAACTATATGTGATATGTCATCAAACTGTGGACTATAGTAGAGATACTACAGAGACATAGAGACTTCCTTTCAGAACTTCAATCACTGCAATCACACCGAAACTGTGAGACCCTTCCTTTTAAGATAGTTATGAATTTCCATGACATCCTTTTATGAATGCACCGAGGCTGTCTTTTGAAAGGATCCGAAATGTTTCTCTATTTTATCCATCTGAAAAACTCAGAGATTTCCGAACTTTTCTTCTGTGATTTATGTGAAGTCCACATTGGGTATATATAGTAGTTTGTACATAAAATAAGCCAACCTGAACCTGTGAAGAGATGTGTTTATTATTTGAGTCGACTTGAGTTTGTTTACTGTTTTGAGGCTAACTTCAAGAGCAGAACTAGTGCTTGTCATTGGAGGGCTCCTAGACATTTTATATACATTATTTTCATGCCCAAGAAGGGTTATACATGATATTGACTCTTTTGACTACAATGAAAAATCCAAAAATAAAATCTCTTTCTCATGAAACACATGAAGCTAGTATTACACTAATTTTATTTTTCTTCTTTTTCATTTACATAAGTCATAGTTACATGTCATTATGAAGACCGAACCTAGTTACACTTTTCAACATACCAAGCACGGGGTGCTTGTTTCAATCCATACAATTCTTGTTTGAGTCTGCACACATGCGACTCTCTGTTGAAGGTCTCAAATCCTTCTGGTTGTTCAATGTACACCTCCTCCTCAATCACTCCATTGAGGAATGTTGTCCTCACATCCATCTGATGGATCTTACATCCCATCTGCGTTGCAAGTGATAGAATTGATCTGAAAGAGAGTACCTTGCTACTGGAGCAAAGGTCTCCTCATAATCAATTCCCTCCACTTGAGAGAACCCATTTGCGACAAATATGGCCTTGTGTTTCTTGATGATTCCGTCTGTTGCTTGCTTCACCTTGTAGATCCACGTCGAACCTGCCACTTCCTTGTTCTCTGGTCTTGGGACCACTTTCCAAACACTGTTTCTGACTATGGAATCATATTCCTCTACCATGGCATCAACCCATACTTGTTGTTGCACTGCTTCCTCGAATGAGGATGCTTATGTCTCAACTAGCTTACTCATCAAAGCCATGTACCCAGTGTACCGATCCGGTGACCTCCTTTGTCTACACGGTGATGTGGGTGCTCCCACATTCTCTCTAGCATCATGCAATAATCTGTCAGCTTCCCTGGTGCGCTTCCTTCCTTCTCTAGATGTCTCTGCATGAGTGGGTTGTTGAATTTCCACGATCTTGGGTCTAAGTTAGAATCTTAGAATCTCTGATGCTACCAAACCAAGAATCTCAACCAGAACTACTTTGCACAGTGGAATATAAAATAGCAGTAAATCACACATGCACAAGTATAGACAACTTTTACAAAATATTGTACAATAGTGTATAACAACTCAACCTTCGTTATATTCAACCAATTTAATAATACAATAGCCCTAGGGCTCCCTTACAAGGGATACAAGATACAATGACAATCACGCTGCTCTAGTGCAAAATCACAGTCTCTATGTCGTATCTCGTCCTCTCGGTCCTTCACTCTCGTTCTTCTTTCTAGCTGCCCCTTAGTCCTTCAAAGGACAACACGTAGAGTCTCCAGGAGGACTGCCTCCTATCACTGCTGCAAGTCGCTTCTTCTACAATGAACACGGGCTGATCCAATTTGCTCTTCTAGGTTGGCCAACACCTTGTTGAGAACTTGGTAGGGCTAGGTTTAATCCAAGTCTCTTACTTGATAACTACTTTTGTTATACTTATTATGTTTCTTTATCCTAGAACTTATCTTCGTTAGCTTATTATGTTCTTCATCAAGTCAGTTATCAAATGCACAAGAGACACAATGTTTAGGCTTTTCAAGCCAGGGCTAAAACCTATCCCTCTTGGAGAGGAAAACCCACAAGAAATTCTTCTTATAGACTTTCAGTTGACAAGTACCATGACCATGACACAAACCCTTGACCCTTGTATGCCTCCAAGACCTTGTCACTGCTTCTTCCTTCACTCCTTAAGTTGATCCTTCTTTTCTGCACTGTCCTGCACCTTTCTGCACCAGCCTTAGAGAGCTCGGTCTCTAGTCCTTGATTTCTCTTTTTATTTCTTGACTTTACCTCAGCTCCACCTTAGTTCCTTCTCAGTTTCTTCTCTTCTTCACACTGTATAGCTACTTCTATTACTTGTTGTGCTTTAGATATATGTTACAGCCCTTGACTGTGATCACTGGTTCCAAAACAAAGAGTTGTTATCCCTTGCTGAACAGTCAAACAAATAGTCTTGCTCCCTTACAGAACTTCCTTTCTTCTACGCATTGAAATACAGACCTTACCTTCGTACTTATCTCAGACTTTATCTCGTTGTTTTTCCACAAAAGGTCACCGAAAATCTCCGACAGATCCAAAATTGTTTCTCTGTGTTTTCTCCACAGTCCAGTGGGCTATTTATAGTAGTCAACCCCTGTAATTAGCCGACCTGACAATGAATAGTTGTGACTGTTCATGAGCCGACATGTCTGTTGTTTGTAGGCCGACTTGGTGAGGAGTATTTCCAACATTTGTTACGGTGATCTGATCAAGAGAATTAGCACCATTCAACAGGGTGTCTATGCGGGCTTGCAAGGATGGGCATGGGGTACCATGTGTTTCTTGGGACAACTGAAGGGCCGGGAGAGAGAGGTTGGGGGGAAGGATTGCCTCTTTCCCATAGACCAGAAAAAAAAGCGGAGGTTCCTAGGGAAGGTTTAGTGTGACCCGATCAGCCTAGAGGGCGTTATTGAGAGCGTTGTGCTAGTTTCGGTGTTGGGATAGCAGGGTCTTCTTGATGATCCGAATAAGGTTCTTGTTGGTTGACTCGGCTAACTCGTTCCCTTGGGGGTAGTAGTTGGCGGAATGTTTGAGTACAATACTGTTTTCCAAAGAAAATTCATATAGTTTAAACGATGAAAAATAAGTAGCATTATAAAAAACAAGGGAGGTCAGAATGCCGAACCTAGTCATGATGTACTGAGTGATGAAAGCTATTACCTCTTGGTCATTGATTTGGCGTAACGGTATTGCTTCAACCCACCTTGTGAAATAGTCTGTGGCCGTGAGGATATATCAGTGTTGCTTGGAGGAGTGTGGCAGTATTTCCCCGATCACATCCAGTCCCCGCTGCTGGAATGGTTCTTCCACCACAACAGACTGTAACGGGGTAGAAGGTCGGGATTCTCTGCTGGCAAATTTCTGACAAGAGGGGCACTTCCGAACATAGGCATGTGCATCCTTACACAGAGTGGACCAATAAAAATCGGCTCGAATAACCTTGTGGGCTGTGGCATCTCCCGCATAGTGTCCATCAGTCAGGCCATCATGTATTTCTTTCAGGACTTGCTGGGCGTCACTGTGCTCTAAGCAGCGTAGCAAGACACCGCTGTGATGCTTGCGGAATAGTTTGCCTTGTACCAGTTGATAGGATGCAACCTTCAGCCTTATTGCTCGTTTTTGCTGGGCTGTCAAAGTGGGGTCCATGACACCACGGCCAAGATACTATAGGAGATCTATGTACCATGACGGGGAGTTTTGCTGAGGTGTGTTGTCGGCTTGGTACATCTCTATTTCATGATCCCAACACTCCTCATCGTTGCTCCTTGGGTCTGCGGCTTCAGCAGCCATTCAGCATAACCCCTGTCCCTTGATCATGTGTGCAGGCCCGAATTCTAAGTCATACTCTTGAAGACATGCCATCCAGTTTCCTCGTCTCTCACCCAGCTCCTGCGGCACAAAAAGTGAGCATACTGCTGGGTGAGGTACGAACACCGTGACGTGGTTCTTCAAAATGTATGGCCTAAAATGTTTAACTGCCTTATATACCACATAGGCTTGCTTGTCGATGTCTAGATAGTTCAACTCGGCGCCTTGTAACCCTGCGCTCATGAAAGATATGGGTCGTTCGTCGTTGTTGTTGTCTTTCTGGGTGAGGACTGCTACAAGCGATGAATCCGAGGCAAAAGTATACAAGATAAAGCCTTTGCTGAAATCCGGGCTATGTAGGGCAGGTGCTTGCGCGATGGCCTTCCTGATATTGTTGAACGATTCTTTCTCGGGCGGAGTCCGTTTAAAATTTGCGTTCTTCTTGATCATGCTTTGCAGAGGTTTCACGATTTGTGCGAAGTCTGATATGAATTTTCGGAGGAATTTAATTTTCCCGAGAAACAACTGCATAGCCTTTTTACTGCTTGGGGGAGAAATTTGGGCAATGCCCCTTACACGGTCTAGGTCTACCACTATGCCATACTGGGTTATGATGTGGCCCAACAAATTCCCTTTCGAGACTGCAAAGATGCTTTTCTTGGGGTTTAGTGAGATTCTGTATTTTCGGCACCTCTCAAAGATATTTTTGAGGTGGTGCAAGTGGTCATATCTTCGCTTGGAGAACACGGTGATGTCGTCAAGGTAGACCACCACACTTTGTCCCATTAGCCCACGAAAGGCGATGTCATGGCCCTTTGGAAGGTCGCCCCAGCATTAATTAGGCCAAAGGGCATGCATCTAAATGCAAAATTACCCCACTTAGTCCTGAACGTTGTCTTCAAACGATTCGGTTCTGCTACCAATACCTGGTTGTATCCTGAGAAACCATCCAACAATGGGAACATTTCTGACCCAGATACTATTGGAAGAATCTGCTGCATGGGGGGGCACTGGGTAGTTATCCTTTTCTGATGATCGGTTTAAATTTCGGAAGTCCACACATAAGCGAATTTCGCCAGACTTCTTGTGGACTGGGACCAAATTTGACACCCACATTGAATGTCGGACTTTGAAAATGATGCGAGCGTCCAGGAGTTTCTTAAGTTCCTTTTGGATCATTGGTTCCAAAGTCGGATGTACCTTCCTTAGTTTTTGTTGGAAAGGTTTGATGCCTTCCTTCATCGGTATTACATGCTGGATGATTCGTGTGTCATAACTTCGTAACTCATTGTACATCCAGGTGAAAACATCTCAGTACTTCTTAAATAATTCAATAAAGAACTGCCACTCCTGGGGGTGCATTTGGTACCGAGATTGACGAACTTCGGGTCCGCTTCCGTCCCAAGGTTCACTTGCTGGTGCAATAGGATGGAACTTTGCAGCTTTGTATTGGGAGGCCCCCAAAATCGGTTTTGTAGGTCAAATAACTTCTCAAGGGATACGACCCCTTTGGGTATGGGATTCCCCTTGTGTTCTTCCCTTTCCTTTTGCAAAGCCAGATCATGCTCCTCCTCCTCAATCACTGCATCTTTGAACACATCTGTGTTTAGCATGAAATTTAACACCTGTTGATCATCATTAAAAACACGGAAATTAGTTACATTATCTGGACTACAGGTTTATAAACAATTTCAATAGAAAAGCTATCCCTTAAAGGGGTAAACCTAGCGGCAGCGTTTGCTAATGTATCGATCGCCACATTATGCATTCTAAGTACTGACTCAATACCAAAAGCATCGAAAGCGGAAATTAAACGCCATACCTCCTGCTGATATCCTTTCAAATGGGGGGATAGGCAGTGAATAGTGTTGCGTACCTGCCAGGAGATGATTTCAGAGTCGTCGATTACCTTCAAGCAACCGACTTTGAGGTCGATTGCTTTCTTGAGGCCCAGGATTAGTGCCTCGTACTCTGCCGTATTATTGGTGCACTGGAATTCTAATTGGCAAGAGATCAAGAACTTGTTCTTTTGGGGATCTATCAAGATACAGTTGGCAGCGACCCCGTCATGGATCTTGGAACCGTCACAGTAGAGGGTCCAGATTTTGTTTTCAGGTGTTTCTAAATCGCATGTGTGTACAAACGGGGTACTCGGGGCAGAGACATCGGGTGGACCTCCTGGTGCGGCAGGGTGGAACGCGGCACACGGGAGTAGTTATAACTAGGTGTTCGGGGAGACTAGGGACTGAGTGGCTTAGTAGCACCCAAAGGCAGCCTCTAAGAAACACATGCCTAGATCTTTTTGTGCAAAGCTGATGGGTTTGTTGGTTGCTTCAAGGTCGGTCACCGTATGCTTCATATAAGGTTCGCTCTAGACCCGGATCTGATTATTCCTACCGTTGTATGGGAGCCACAAATGGGACCAGTCGGTAGCGAAATATCCTTGTAGTTTGCTTGACCAGTCCCAGCCTAATAGCAGACCGTAGGCCTCAGGAATATCCACGACAACTATGTCAATGCACTGATAGACTCGGGAGTCTGAGGAGAGACGTATCAGGACATTATTCAATTCGCCCACAGCGGGGACCTAGGACCTATCAAGCTGAATGATCTTGGCATCGGTTTTCTCGGGGCAGATATTCAATTTCTTGCATACAGACAGGGGCATGACATTGGTCGCTGTGCTGGAATCGATGAGGCAATTGTGGACGTTGAAATTGAAGATCTCAAAAGACAAGAGAAACGGGGGTGTAGACCCTCGCGAGTTTGCATTAACGGCATTGACGATGGACTGGAGATTCACAGAGGCTTGGGAGGGTATGGAGCTTATGATCTTTGCCGCCGAGGTGGGCCTACTTGTAAGGATGGGCTTGTGAATGCTTTGAGAATCAGGTCACGTTGGTTGGCTATTTAGGCGAGTTCATAAAGTGATATGTTGGCTCGCGTTTTCTTCATGTCTTCGATGATATTGTATCCGGATTCTGGGTGCGAGAGCATCTCGACAGATGTGCTGGGTGAACTTGGCGACGATCTGGCCTTGGGGGTGCCTCGGGCAGCGGCGGGGCTAGACTTTTCAGTGGTCAGGGTTGCAACCTGGTTTTCCCTGTTTGGTGGCAGGATTTTCCTTAAGAAGGCTTTCCTCTTTTCCTCGAAAGAGTGATCGGCAACTGGGCTTTTGCTCCTTAGGCTATAGTTTCGGGGAGGTTTGGATTGGAGATCACAACCAAATTTATCTCAGTCAGAGGAGGAGGCCCTTCCCCACAAATTACTTCGAAGGTCAGGATTGTTGATCCCAAGTCTTCATCGGGGGGAGAGACTTCTTCGTCGCCTGAGTCGGCTTCCTCTTCGAACTCCCCTACCGTTTGGTCTTCTAAGATTTGATTCACCACAGCAGTCATACTATTAATCCATTAAGGGCAGGTCCTTTTAGAGTGGGAAGCTTGATGAAAAGAGCAGAAGTTATCTTTGCCAATCTCCTCTACGTTGAAGTTTGCATTGGGGTTCGGTGGAGGGCGATTAGGCGTGACGTTATTCTTCCTAAAGAAAGGCTTTTGAGTTTTGCTACCTGAGGCAGAGTAATTGTTCTTTCTTTTCAAATCGGAGACCTCATTCGTTAATAGTTTTAGGGATTTCGTGTTGTTCTCGAAATTGAAAGGATCCTTATCCTTGTCCCCGGATTTATTGGCCGAGGGTTGTGTCCTCTTCCCGACTGATTTTTGGTCATCCCGGTTTTCATGGTCTATGGCCCCTATTGAAAGCATGTCTTTCTCAACGGCGAGGGCAATGGTTAAATTTTCTGCTAGGGTGGCCCTAGCCTCACGTTTAACGAACACAGCGATGTCCCGAGGCAGGGCTCTTGTGTAGTAATATATGGTGATGGAATCGTCAAGGACCATGTTCGAGGGAAATTTGTTCAAGATGGTTGTGAAACGCTGGTTGAAATCTTTAACCTTCTCCTTCTTCTGGCACTTCAAGGTACTCAACTCAGTGAGAAGCATAGAAGGGGTCTTGTCCTCTGAAAATTTTTCAAGGTGCGGCGGAATTGCTCCCAGGTCGAAATGGAAGCAACAGACAATGAACAATACCAAGTAGCAACTTTGTTTTCTAAGGTGTGTGGGAAGAGTCGGCATGCTACGTCGTCGAACTGTACCCTCATCATTTGCAAGGCCAAGTAGAAGTTACTAATGTGGTCTTCGGCCAGCGTTCCCTTCTCAAGATCGAACTTAGCGAGGTGCTTCTCCGGGTGTCGGGGCATGTCGTGCAGAAGACCACGGAGGCCCAGAGGAGACTGTGCCATCCAGGCTAGGGGCTGGACCTGTGTGGCCCTACGATGGGGTGGGATGAAAACATGCCCAATCTCGTTTTCGGACTCACCTTCGGTGCCAGACTCGGAAGCTTTGCCTTCATGTTGAGAGTGCATGTCTTGGTTTCGGTTAACTCGAAGATCTTCGAGGTTTCTATACCGAAGTTGCCATTGAAAAGGAAGGGCTATCTGTTTCGGTTTCGGTGGTGGTGATGAGTATGGTCCGTGTTTCGACCGTGCCCCCAACCTCTATTTCCCCGGCCTCTTCCAACCCCTCCCCCAGGTGAGTCATTTACTTGGGTGTTGTCATTCAAAGGCTGATTGGGCTAGGGACCGGTGTTTGGTTGCGGTCCGGTAACCTCAGGGCCACCTCCGCCGACCCCTCGGGGGCTGTCAGGAGGTTCGACCGAGATCCGTTCGATTGCATCTGCATAGTCTTCGAGCATTAGGCTTATAACCTGAGGTACGGAGTTGACTAGGACACCCTGGCGAGAATGATGCGTCTCAGGAGTTTGCAGATTGGCCAGGGAACTAGTGGCGAGGAGGTTTTGCAGACCTCTAATGAGATCACGGGCGAGTGGGCGCAAGGCCCTTAGTTGGTCTGACGTGACCTCATAGAAAGGTGGGTCCTCCTCAGGGGTATTCTCGAGAGGTGGAGGACCAGTGTTTTCAAATCCGATTTCTCCCTGCGGAGTGTGCATAGGGATATTACTTGCGTGGTGGGAGCCTGCCATTCAGGCCCTCCTCCTAGCGCCAAATCTGTTCACGGGAGAAAATGCCTTGCCAACAGTAAGGGGATCTCCCCGGTATAAAGTACCAACTAGACCCTAGACCGTTTGTGATAGGGATCCCGTTTGGTGTGTAGGCCCGGCTACCGTTGAATTGGTGAAACATATGCCCTTTCTCAGATGGAGGTGTATTTGAGAACAAGAGAATACACGACTACTTGAATGATACGAAACGAATGGTCGATGGGTTCTCCTGAAAATGAAACATTATAAATAGCGAAGCGAGATTTAAAGCATGCAGCCAAAGGAAGTATTGTTAGCAACACATCATTAGGGTCATGCTCATACAGAGGCTTGTCTGACCAAAAGAGAAACAGTTTGCTATGGTCAAAACACCCTTCAATTTCTTAAGCGTGTTTCCAAAAGATTAAGGCAATATCAACAACTAAGTTATTAACATGTCCCTGTGCTAAACATCCACATATCATTAATACATCCAAAGAGCTTAAACATATAAATGATGCATGAACAGAAACGCAGATTAATCAGTCACAAATGACAGCAAGTACATGAGGACATAATATTCATAATTTTGGTTTTCAAGTTCCTATGGTTATTGTTTAGTGAAGAGTTTCATAAGACTGTGGATAATCCGGCAAACTCTTCACTAATATTCATAATGTTAACACACATGAGTTTCCATCAGATCCAATAGTGGATTCAAAACATTGGTTTGTATTCATTCCGAGAAACATGCATTCAATGTTGTACAATTATCTCTCTCCCTTGTGGAGTCCAAAAAAGGTCCCTACATTATCTCTCGAGGGAGTACATATAGAATCAAAAATGACCCTTGGGCTGCCCTGCCCTTTCAACTTCCCGACCGTTGGCATGCTTTGCGACCTAGGAGGATTTGTGACTTGCGATCTGCCTGAGGTTGCGACTTGCGACTGGGTACCATTTGCGACCTGCGACCTGCCTGTGCCTACTACCTGTAAAATCAGTCTTTTCAAGGGAGCAGTTGTGTGATGGAGAAGTCTAGGGTCTCCACCTGTCACTGTTCTTCGAGATAGGTCTACCAGGCCAGGTAGTCGGCGGCTACTGGAGTAATTTGAGGCATGTCCTCTCCCAGCGTATGAAAACACTCTAGAGCATCCAGAACTAAAGTGCTCCTCTTCGCGTTGATTTGGTTGGACAAAGAGGCCAGCTTAGTGTAGATCTGGACTGGCGCGACAATATACTGGCCGATGTTCTCCTTGGAGGCTAGAAGGTCCTGTGAAATGGCTGCTTGTCTGATGGGTTCCAAGAATGCTTGGATGTCTTGCATCACCTCTTCCCTCATCTTCTGTGTGGCCTGTGTCCCTAAGGAAGGGATGTGGTGCACTCCTGCCATTGAATCTATGCCACTGACCAGGTCCTCATACGCAGACATTACCTTCTCTACATCTTTTACGAGCTTGTCCCTGGACTTTAGCTTCATCTGTATATGTACCTTATCGTTCTGAGTGCGGATCCAGTCCTTTGGCAAGGTGTCAGGAGCCTGTGGGTACCGTTTGGACCATTCAAGTATGTTGTCCAGTGTTGTGGATGCTTCCTTTAGTTGTGCAGCTTTTTTCCTAGTTTCTGCCTGGGCCCCTAACAAAGGAGCGATTGTCTGTTTTATGGTTAGCATCTCCCCATATACCTGCTTCATGGTGCTCTCTAAGGTCTCCAACTCTCCCTGAATGGTGGTTTGTAGTCCACTAGCCTGAGTAATTGTGAGTTGAAGCCTTTGATTCTCAGTTTCTAGAGCCTTCTTTTCTATCTCTGCTGAGTTGCCCTTTGCTCGGACGCTTGGAGTCTGCTCTGCACCAGCAAGATCTCTCTACTCATCCTGCTGACATTCTCTTCTGTGGCAGCTGCAAAGGCGGTTCCGGCCGATGCTATCATTATGGGGTTAGTCCTGGTGTCCAGGGCTATGTCATTTTCTGTGGTCACTGCGAGATGCTCGGTTGGATTCCGTGCAAGGCATTTTCTCCTTTCCTGCCTGATTTTATGAGTGTACTAGTTGTAAGATAGCCTTGTCAGATCCAGTACATCATCCTCATGTTCCTCTGGGATGCCGAGTTCTGAGAGCGAGAGGTGTCCCCCTGTCATGGGAGTTGCTGGGGGCACGTCAATGTGTGGCAAGTATGTTTTCCTCCCAATTCCCGAAGGTTGCAACCCACTTCCCCCTACCTTGTCTGCCTGTAGCTTCTGAGCTTCTTCTTCCTTCCTCTTCTTCTTCGCTTCTTCCTTGTCCTGTTCTTGTTTCATCTTGAGCTCGGCCTCCCTTTTCTATCGTTCTTCCTCCTCCTTCTTTTTGCGAGCCTCTTCTGCTTGCTTCTTTTTCCGTTCTTCTCTCTGTCATTTCTTTTGTTGTTCTTCGGCTTGTTTCTTTTGTTGTTCTTTTTCCTGTTGCTGAGCCAAGGCATCCTGGGCCTTCTTGAGTTCTTCCTCTCTCTATTTTTGCTCAGCTTCTAATTGTGCCTCGGCTCCTTTGTCCCCTCCTTCATGTTGATCCTTGGGAGGGAAACTGCTTGTAGTATTCTTAGGCCTTTTGGATTGAGAATTTGATGCTCCTCCCGAGGGGTCCTTTCGTTTCAAAGCATTTGCTCTTTCTTGCAGAGGTTGATCGTCCTGGTGCTAATCCTCCTGATCTCCATCCAAGTCGGCTTGTCCTTTGGGTGTTGTTGCCCTGTCGGCATTAAACCAATTCTTCACTTGCTCCTCTACGGGGGATTTTGTGTGTTGGTAAGTCCAGTTGAATTTTGCCCACTTTTAGTGTGCAGGGATGACCCTGTCAGGCTCATAAGATCTGCGAGACAAGTCCATGAAGTGGAAACCCTTGATATATTATGCTTCTGCCTCCACCTATTTGAAGTCCTTGACTGTATAGGCACCAATAATAAGCGTGAGGGTCGGCCATGGTTTCTTCTTGCCCTTGCTTAGTGTCTTAGAGAATCTGCTTGTCATTTGGTAATACACCTTTTGTAATAGTAGTTTTTCAGTGACGATCTTGGGCAACACGTGAGGGGCCTTGAATGATCCGAAGACTCTGACGAAGGTACCTTCTGCGATGGGGAACCAATGAGCTACCTTAACCACCGTCTCATGGCTCTTTAGGACATGCAAGGAGGATCCTCATTAACGACATGGCGGTAGAGCACGGTAATGAACTTGTCTGAGATGGTGTCCATGTCTTGTTTGTACCTAGTGGCCCAAAACACGTTTAGATCCTTGTTGATGGGCCCTCCATGTTTCGCGTCCCAATTGTGTGCCCAACCCTCAAAATTGCACTGTGCGCATACTGCAACTAATAGGTAGGAAGCCATGTAAAATTCTAACGCACATCCCTCCTCTGGTACCTGGCCGCAGATATGTTCGCCCTCAGAGCTAACATTAAAACATGTGCCCAGTTGAAACGAGTGCCATAGGAAGTGATTGCATACATGAGCGGGACCCATGCACCACTAAAGGTAGTGGCATCCTTCCTGCCATACATCCTACACAACATAGCTGCGACGAGCCTGTAAACTTTTCTTAGGCCCTCGATCTTGTACTCCTGATCCTTTTTTCCCTTGAACTTTTCAGGGTCCTCCCACCAACCCTTCAAGGTCTCTAGTATTGGCACATCGTGCGTGGTGATCCACTGAGCATTGAAAGACTCTTCCCTAGCTGGGAGTGAGTAGTACACATCCATGTCTTTCCCAATCAGGTTGGCAAATGGTCTTCTTGCGTGATCCCGGATAACCCAAAACTATGAGTCCACCTTCTAGAGGATCCATTCGACTACTTTTGCGCATGGCAAGATAGGCGAGTGAGCGCCCACATAGTGAAGTTTAGATCTCTTAACCTGAATGTATACCTGACGGTCCGCCAGGTCCTCCGGGAATTCCTGCTTTGTGAATTCTTGGTAGACTTGAGACCATGACATCTTATCCCCCTTCCTGTAAACACAGGCGGTATCTCCAAAGATGGGTGGTGACAGAGGAATGTTTATTTCTGATAGCTCTACTTCGGGGCTTTTGTTTCTCCTTCGAACTGCTGGAGGCCCCATGTCACTAGAGGCCGACGAGATAGAGACACACTCGAGCTCAGCTTCAATGTCACCTGGCATATTCAAAAAACAATCCCATGATAAGACGGACGACATCAGAGCAAAAAGAACTGACTATACTAACTAAGGCTTTGGCTGCTCAGGCTAGGTCGCTGCGACTAGTGCTGGTCCCAACACCTTGGATTGGAGAGATTGCTACTTTGCGACTTAGAGGCGAGGTCGCCAAGTCGCGCCTATATGAACAATCCCAACTTTGCGACCCTGCAACTTAGCGACTTAGCGACCAGGTCGCAAGGTTGCGATTGTGTGGGTTGTCGGAACTTTGCAACTTTGTGACTCAGTGACCAGGTCGCGAGGTCGCAAGGTCGCGCTAGGGTTTTCTGAAGAAAAATAGGCGGTCGCGACCCGCGGGAAAAGATGAAAAAGAAGGGGGCAAAGCGCTGAGGGAGGAGAATGGATCAGGGTTGATAAGCTCATAGGACAGCCAGGGAGGAGTGCCCACAGTGGCAGGAGGAAAAGGAGGGATTAAAGTGGTTTCAAGCCTGATGAGTAAGGCAGGAACAGGAAAACCCTAGCTGGAGTAACAGTGATGACTCAAGATGAAAACTAGGGGATAACCAAGGTAATTAATAACCTAGGTTAGGAGCAAGTAGGGTTTTAGCCAATAAAAGAAACTGCAGGAGGTTTCGGCAACTTACCTGGGAAAAATCGCACTTCGATTGGCTCGTCAGACGCCTTGTTTGCTCCGTCGCGCAAATCGAATGCGACCTACGTGACCGTTTTATTTATAAAGAGGTTGCACGTGTGGCCATTAATGGAGGTCGTAAGGTCGCAAACCTGGCTCAGTTTGGTAGATATGCGACCTTGTGAGGTCGCTGGGTTGAATTGTCCTAAAGGTTAGATTCCAACGCAATTTGTGACCTGGCGACTTGGCGACTTGGGTCAAGTCGCAAGGTCGCTAAGTCGCAACTCGCTGAAGTTTGAAAGAAGAGCAGATTTGTGATTTTGTGACTTCACTTAGAAAAAATTGAAGTCATCTCATGGTTTTGGGATTACCTGCATAAGGAGAGCTGTTTGAGGTCCATGGCTGTTAATTTTGGACAACTAGGTCCAAACTCCATGTTGTGATGCTCAGATGAAGATGCCAATATTTTTATCGGACTCTTTCGGAGAGGTGCAAGATCAATCTAAAGATCATCTTAATCCGATGAGCATAACATTTATTTTGAATTTATTCAAAATATGTGCAGGTCGGCCTTAAGGTTTTGTGCCCCAACAGTTCTGTCACACACCCTCATTGATGGATATATATTGGTCAACGTTGGAGGACATTTTCACTCATCTCATCCTCACACATTTTCTCTCTCCTCATCTGATTGGTTCGATGACCTTGGAAGCTCTTCTCTCCACACATGGGAAAATTTCAGCAGCAACACATTTCTGTTTTCGGTCTAGGGTTTCTACAGCAGCGTTGACTTTGGTCAACGCAAGGTCAAACGGACCTGAAACTCTCCCAAAAGTTCAATTTTCCAAATCTGCATTTTTTGGCACTATTCCCGAGGCTAGACGTTGACTTTGACTTGGCTACGTTGATCTAGCTACTGCTGCTTGCGTTGACCGTTGACCTACAACGTTGACTTTTGAGTTGACCATTTTGGCTATCCTAGAGGGTTGTGTGACATTACTGGTTAGGTGACCATATTGAGACTTTGCTGGTTGAAGCATCCTGTTGATCATCGTAACGCACCAACACATATTTTTGGCTTGTCTTCTTCAATCTACTGGTATGTTCTATCAACATTTTACATTGTTGTTTATGTGACTGCTGACTGATATTGGGATAAAAAGTAAAGTTGCATCAAGCATAGAACATCTACAAAAATTTACATGGTATCAGAGCTGAGGTGAAGACAAAGCCCTAGTTTGTAGCAATCACTGAAGAACAGGATGGGTTATTCAAACTACAATGGCTTTAAGGTTGATGACAAATTGACTGGGAAGGATGACTTCCATGCTTGGAAGATGACACTGGATCTTAATTTGGAAGACCAAGATGTCATGGACTATGTGCAGGGTAAAATCCAAGAGCCTCCATCCACTGCAACCGCTACTGCCAAAACAAAGTACAAGAAGGGAGAAATCAAAGCAAAGCTGATGATAAGGGACTCAATTCATAAGAGTCTGGTTGCCTACATCTCTGAGCTGGGCACATATAAGGAGATGTATGATAAGTTGGTCCACATGCTCAAGGCCATAAATGCGAATCAAGTCCTATTCTTCAAGAATCAATTGAAGAATCTGAAGAAAGCCAGGAATGAGTCTATTCAATCATATTTTCTAAAGTTGACCGAGGTCAGAAAATAATCTGTTGGCTATTGGGGAGACAATAGCTAATCGAGAGATGGTTCTCACCGCACTTGGAGGCCTCTCATCTGAATGGCATGTGTTCAACACTACCATTCTCAATAACAATGTGATATCTGACTTTGACAAAGTACAATCAAGATGCGTACAAGAAGAGACAAGGATGAAGGAATATGAAAATGAAGGAAATGTTGCCTTCGCTGCTCATTCTAGAAAGAAGAACTTTGGTGGTCCAAAAAACAAAGGAAGAGCAGGGGCCCAAGGAAAGAAAGGCACGTGTTACACTTGTCACAAGCCAGGTCACTATGCTAGAGAATTCCCTTTCAAGAAGGATTCTCCCGATGATGATGACAACAACAACAACCGGAGGAATGGCAATCAAAGGAACAACAGGTTCAAGGGGAAGAGGAAGGCTCCCTCCGGCGGAAATGGTCAAGCTTTCAAAAGGTCGAGAAATTCCAGGTATGAGGAATCAAATGTTGTTGATAAAAGAGATGAATACATTCTTGTATCTGCCCTCTCTGCTGCAGCTCCACCCCACACTATGGATGTTTGGTTGATAGATAGTGGGGCACATCACTGGGTTCAAGGAAGCACTTTCTAATATGGTTGAGAAGCATACTACTCTAGAAATTATCCTTGGAGATAATGCCACATATCCCGTGAAAGGGATAGGAACTGTGACCCTTCACTTGTCTCAAGGTCAAGTCCTCTGCTTGCAGGATGTACTCTATGTACCTGATTTGAAAAAGAACCTTGTGTCTATATCAGCCATGGAAGACAAAGGTTTCAATGTGGCATTCATTGATGCAAAGGTGCGTATCTGGAAGAAGAGTTTCAAGGAAGCTATCACGATTGGGTTTAGAGTTGATACAGTCTACCAGGTTGGAGGAAGAAGTCTACTGGGAGCGATGACGTGTATCCGACAGACGGAACTATGGCACCAAAGGTTTGGACACCTTCACTACAAAGCCCTTCCCGAAGCAAGGAAGGTGGTGACGGGGATGCTCGAGTTCTCAAATAATCATGAAGGTGTATGTCAGGGTTGTGCCGAAGGAAAGCATACAAGGGGACCTTTCCCCTCAAGTGTCACAAAGACATCTAATGTCTTGCAATTGATACATTCTAATCTGGCTGGTATGCTGCCCGTGACATCCTTGGGAGGATGCTATTATTATATGACGTTCATAGATGACTTCTCTCGCAAAACCTGGATATACTTCTTGAAGAAGGAGGATGAGGCTTTCATGTGGTTTCGTACCTTCATAGCCTTGGTGGAAAATCTGACAGGGAAGAAGATCAAGATAGTGAGGACCGATAATGGAACTGAATATGGGACAAACGAGTTCAAGAACTTTTGCAGAGAAGCTGGCATCAAGACGGAGACCACAACTGTCTATACTCCTGAGCAGAATGCCGTTGTTGAATGAAAGAATGGAACCATTGTGGAAGCTGTCTGTGCCATGCTATGTACCAGGGTCTACCAAAGTTTCTATGGGGAGAAGCTGCGAACATTGTTGTGTACATACAAAACCGATGCCCGCATTTCGCTCTGGACTCCAAAACTCCCGAAGAGGTTTTCTCTGGAAATAAACCTGACGTCTCATGTTTTAGAGCTTTTGGATGTCCTGTTTATTTTCATGTGCTGAAGGAGAAGAGGAGCAAGTTGGATGCTTCTGGGAAGAAGGGAATGTTTGTGGGCTACAGCGAAACTTCGAAGGCCTATAGGGTTTATGTGCCTGGTCAAAGGGAAGTGGAGATATGCCACGATGTTGCCTTTGACAAAGATGCTTCCCTGAGGAAAGTAGCCAATCTTTCAAGATCTGAGGAAGATCATGAAGCAAGGCCTCGAAATTAAGAAGAACCGAAGGATGAGACGATGCTCGATGTTGAAGGACCGATGGACCCGATTGATCCACCTTCTTCAATGAGGAAGAGACCATCATGGCTCAGGGACACTCTCGAGGATGCTGAGGGACATATGGCCCCAAGGGGGACATTTTGTGAAAGCAAGAAGCCGAATAAATACCAAGGGTATCTAGCAGCCATGAGTACTATTGTACAATATGAGCCTGGATCTTTTGAGGAAGTCGTAGAGCATCAAGTCTGGAAGGATGCTATGCACGAAGAGTACGAGTCCATAATGAAGAATTGTAATTGTAGATGTTCTATGCTTGATGCAACTTTACTTTTTATCCCAATATCAGTCAGCAATCACATAAACAAAAAAGTAAAACGCTGATAGAACATACCAGTAGATCGATAAAAGACAAGCCAAAAATATATGTGTGTTGGTGCGTTATGGCGATCAACAGGATGCTTCAACCAGCAAAGTCTCAATATGGTCAGCCAACTAGCAATGTCACACAACCCTCTAGGACAGCCAAAAGGGTCAACTCAAAAGTCAACGTTGTCAGTCAATGGTCAACGCAAACAGCAACAACAGCTAGGTCAACGTAGCAAAGTCTAAGTCAACGTCTAGCCTCGGGAATAGTGCCAAAAAATGCTGATTTGAAAGATCGAAATTTTGGGAGAGTTTCAAGTCCGTTTGACCTTGCATTGACCAAAGTCAACGCTGGTCAAAGCTGCTGTAGAAACCCTAGGCCGAAAACAGAAAAGAGTTGCTGTTGAAATTTCCCACGTGTGGAGAGAAGAGCCTCCAAGGTCATCAAACCAATCAGATGAGGAGAGAGAAATGTGTGAGGATGAGATCAGTGAAAATGTCCTTCAACGTTGACCAATTTATATCCATCAGTGAGGGTGTGTGACACAACTGTTGGGGCACAAAACCTTAAGGCTGAACTGCACATATTTTGAATAAATTCAAAATAAATGTTCTGCTCATCGGATTAAGATGATCTTGAGATTGATCTTGCACATCTCCGAAAGAGGAGTCCAATAAAAATATTGGCATCTTCATCTGAGCATCACGACATGGAGTTTGGACCTAGTTGTCTAAAATCAACACTCCCTCTCAACTAGGGAGAACTCCATCCACCTGTGCAATCCAAACATCGTGCGTCATCCCGCCGTAACTTGCTTTGCTGGCTTCTTTATTTCAAAAGAGAAGTGGATCAATGACAAAGACATCATTCCCGGCTAACAGATTCAGCCCAGAGGTCCGAAACCTCTATAGGACTCACAAAGTGTCTCATACCAATCCGAAGTTGGTTTACCTGACCCGAAGTCAGTTGGAGGTCCAAAACCTCACTATACTTGATCCCAGATCAAGTGGTTGGACCGTGCCATCCTAGATAGAGAGTACGGAAATCTCTGATGCGTCCATCAATCTTTGCTACTAGTCTCTAGCTTTTCCCACCTCACTGGCCAAATGAGAGGTACTTCCCATGAGCTCTTAACTCAATGGGTAGGATGCATACGGGGCACAGATAATGAGAGGTGAATCAACTCAATCATCACAACGGTGGGGCAGAACCACACCAACAAGGTTCGGCAAGCCTAGCCCTGTGGTTGCTTATAGCTCCGAGAAGCTATTACCTAAGCCCCAGAGCTCCCAGAGCTCATCGTCCAACAGGACCCTCAGCATAGGGTCGTTCCACGATACCAAGATTCTCATGGAAGGTTAGAAACTTGACCTTCCTAGGGGCTTTGTGAGAATATCCGCGACCTGCTCATCAATTCCTATATGATCGAGCCTTACGGCACCTCGTTGTACCATATCCCGGATAACGTGGTACCTGATATCAATATGGTTGGATCGATCATGGAACACGGGATTCCCGGACAACCGAATCCCACTCTGGTTATCACAGAGTATCACAGTGGTATCTAGCACATGCCCGAACAGCTAGTAGAAATTTCTAAATCTTAATTCTTATGTAGAAATTATTTCTGTTAATCCGGTTAAGCTTCTCCTACTTATACAAGTTATCAACTGAATAAATTCAAGTTAACATCAAAGCAAAACACATAACAGATCTCTATCAACTCAGATCTAGAATAACCACATGCACACATAGACAAAGTGACATAGTTATTTCTGGACAAACTTTCCCCGAAAAAACCCAATGTGGGAAAACCGGTCTCTGGTTGCTGGAGGGCTCTATTATTAAGAATATTTCTAACTACACAACTCTAGGTTCCAGATATGGAAAACCCTACAGAGAAAACACTAGATCTGCAGCACTTGGCTGATCTATGACCAAAAATACTAACTGATCCACACCCTCAACCGGGATTTACAGAACTAAACCAGATCTAGGCCTAGAAACCCCAGCACTGCCCCTGAAAGACACTGTTGCTGCTACTGCTGCCGTCTGTTGTTGCTGTTGCTGCCGTCTGCTATTGGTGTTGTTGCTGCTACCTTCCTTTGTGCTGTCTTTCCTGATCTCTTCTTTGTCTCGTGTATTCTAGACCCCGGGATTAGATCATCCCCTTGGTCTAAATTCCCCTCTCTGCAACTGAAACACTTGAGAATTCTTAGATACCCCGCCCTAGAATCTTAGCTTAGCTTCAGTGCTCTGCCCCTGTCTGTGTTACAAATGACCCCAAGCCTTTCCTTTATACTTTTCTCGTTGACAAATCAACAGCCAAGATTAAATCTTTAATCAATGGCTAAGATTAAAAGAAAGTTTGATCCATGTGACTTAAGACAATTTCATCACATGTTTAATTAAATTCACTTTAATTATTTTATTTTCGTAAGTTTTAACTTAGGAAATACATTAAAATAATTGATTAATATTAATATCTCCTAAACCAAATGAAATTTCCCAAAACCATTTCTGGGTCTTGTAGATCAGGTGAACTCTAGTCCTTCCTCAAAATTTGGGACCCAGAGCACAACTGATGCTACCCCAAATACACAAAATCTCAACACTCCCTCTTAGCATCAAGGGTGTGCTCTAGCAATACATCACACTTATGCATTACATGATTTTGGGCACTGGTTCTATGCTACTGAAGCTTGGCCTCCTGCCGCTCAACTCTTCACTGCCGCTACCATTCTGCACTGCTGCCCATGACTTTGCCACTGCCACTACAACCACTGTACTGCAGCTCCCTCTCAATATGCTGCATCTATGCTGCTCATAGCACTGCCACTACTAATATGTTTCACTACAACTTCGGTTGTTGAAAGTAACAACTGAATCTCCTGCCCAATCTTTGACAGACAAGTCAAATGGGATGCATCCTCATCATTGAAGCTCCATAGGCTACAGATCTGTGTTGGCATCTAAAGAACGATGCACAGCTACAGCTCTGCCTACGTAATCAGACTCCCTCTGCACTACTGAAGTCACATCAGCTCCTTGTGCTGAAATCTATCACGTCGTTGCTGCACTGTGTTGTCCTTCTGAAGCTCTCTACGTTGGTACAGCTCTGCACTGCGTAAGCAGTACTGCACTGTGCTACTGAAGTCACATCAGCCTCTGCGCTGCTACTGCTTCTACATTGTTGCTGCTATGCTCTGCGCTGCTCCTCCCAGCCTCCAGATCTGCCTCTGCTTATGCCTCATCTGTGATCTATGCACCCACTACTCCACTTGTCCCGCTACTGTCTTAAGGCTGTCGTAGCTCGCTTGTGATCCAAGAGATGAGTTGCTCAAGGATCTTGCCTTACTTCCATGTAGCTCCTCTACATGTCCAAGTCACCCCACCTTTGTGGTTCATGAACACTCATGGCTAAATCATCTCCGGACCCATCATCTGCCATCGCTGCTTTGGAAGAAGATGCTTCCTTGTCCTTTTTCTTTTCTAGACAATGGCTAGCAAAATGTCCCATTTCGACACACTGGAAGCACTTGATCTTAGAAAGATCCTTCTTCTTCTTCAGCTGCTTCTTCGATGCCAAGGCTGCATCTTCCTCCTCTTCCTTCTTAACCTTGCTTAACGCAGGGCTATGCTTCTTCTTGGTGAACCTTCGTAGTTCTTCTTGCCGCAGGATCGACCACAAGCTGTCCCAACCTGGGAGGTCCGCTCTGCCCAAGATACTTCTGACAAAGGTTTCCCACTCATCCGTGACTGCATTGAGGGCAGTCCTGACTATCACTACATCATCTACGGTAGCACCTGTTGCAGTCAGCTGATCCTTGATTGACTGCAATCTGAAGAGGAAATGCTCGATGTCTTCTACCATGGTCATCATTAATGACTTCATTTGGGCCCCCAACAGCATCTTTCTTTGGACCGATTTTCCCTCATATAGGGAATTCAAAGCCTTCCACATCTCATTAGCTGTCTTCTTCTCAGCTATGTGTGGTACAATATGGTCCTTGATACTGTCCATTATCAGTCGCTTGGCATGCCCAGCAGCTTCTCTATGCTTCCATAGGAGATCCGCATCTGTCGGTGTGGCCAGGGTCTGCTCTGCATGGTCTCTTAGACCATATGCCTCAAGGACAATCAGGATCCTAGCTTTCCATACCGAAAAGTTTGAGAGGCCCTCTAGCCTATCCTAATCACGCAGTCCATGAGGAGCCATCTGCTTAGAATGTGTTGGAGCTCCTCTTCTCTATGCTAGAGATCTTGGATCTAGGGTCCTTTTCGAACTGGGAACCCTCTGCTCCCTCTGACACTTGATTTCCCTCCTTGGAAATCTACATAATCAACTGTGATTCAACTTCTTCTTTGATCCTCTGACCAAACTGCAAGTTTCCTTTGGCAAGAAACTCTTCAAGAGGCTAATCTCTTCCCAAACTTTGTCACTTGTGCTAAGGTTAAAAATCTGAAAAGTTCAGAAGTTTAACCCCACCAGCTCTTTTGAATTTCTGCAACTTTTCTGCGAACTTTTTCTGGATCTGACAGATTCAGATCTGAATCACACTGGCTGCTGTTGTTGCCTTCCTCTACGTGAATCTGCTCCTGAAAATTGCGCTGTCCCTTCAGATCTACTTTTCTGTTGCCTTTCCAGCTGCTTTCTGCAGCTAGATCCTTCAGATTCTTCAGTTTGTGACCCTTCTAGATCTGCAATTGCTCTGATACCATGTAGAAATTTTTGAATCTTAATTCTTATGCAGAAATTATTTCTGTTAATCCGGTTAAGCTTCTCCTACTTATACAAGTTATCAACTGAATAAATTCAAGTTAACATCAAAGCAAAACACATAACAGATCTCTACCAATTCAGATCTAGAATAAGCTCTGTTTTAAAAAACGGCCTGGTCGAAACCGACCAGGCCTGGTCGACCGAGCCGGTTGGGCGGCCGGTCCGACCAGTCACATAACCAGCCAGGCTGGCCGGTTTATTACCGAGCTGGCCGGTTTTTGTAATGACTCGGCCGGCTCGGTAATAAACCGGCCGACCAGACCGAGCCCGATTCGACCAGGCCTGGTCATTACAGCCGGTCGGTGGGCCCATTTTTGGCGGTTTTGCGGACTTGAAAAAGGAATTTAACTCGCTGTTAGGGTTTTTTATGCTTGTCTAAGCCCTCCCAATGCTATATAACTAACCCACCCCCTCTATTGAGCTCACATCTTTCTCATGCAATTTGTTTGAGCATTTGTGAGTGTTTGCTGAAGATTGTGGACTCATAATACATTGTTAAACACACATTACTGACAAGAGATACAATTCTCATTGTCAAGGAGATACTGTCATGTCTCCACCTGTGAAGTAGATCACTGTCATTGTCACATTCCAATAGATTATTGTCATATAAAAGCACTGCATAGATAGTGCACTGCATACATAAGAGCATCTCACAAGACCACTAACACTTATTACTGTTATCCCTACCAATTCTTGTCCCAAGCATCATTGTCTCAAGTACTAGGATCGAGACCCAAGCATCACTATTACAAAATACAAAATGGTACTGTCATACATCTTTGTCACTCTGCAATGTATCACTGTCATATCAATCTGCCCTTTTGTTCAGAATATATTTAGAGACACTCTCAAATTTTAATGATTAGGGCATAGGGACAGCTCTTCAATTTGTTACCAAAAGAAAGTTGTAACTTGAACAAACTGGACTCCTTTCATCAGTTTAATCCTTAACAGAAATTATGCAACCTTCAATGCTACATGTACATGTGTCCTTTCCCTATCTTGTGCTCATAATTAATACTAAGTAGTAAGGAACTATTGGTCAATTGTTGATGTCACGGAACTTCAGCTCTTTTTGGTCACAAACTAGGGCTCAAAGATATTTGCTTGAATTAGTCCAAAGACAAGCCTTGAATTTGTCACAAGATCCTTCCAATAATAAATTGAAGAGAGCAAGCATCAAATCAAATGGATTTATTGAGCCAACCAACTGCTGCTACAACCTTATAGAAAATTTAAACAAGTGACAATATTATTCAATATTGTCTCCCACTGTAGAAACCCTTAGAGATACCAGAAACCTTGAATAACAACCTTCAATACCTTATCAAGTAGATTTGTTTGTTTTTTATCAAGGCACTTTAAGCTCAACAGTAATTCTTCAAAACATTTGACTCATGCAAACTACTTCAAATCAAGCTTACATGTAGTGATCATACCTGAGTGATTAGGTTGGATTAATTTTATTAGGGTCGTAAAAATTAATATTTAATGTATTTTTTACAAAAACCGAGTCATGACCGAGTCATTGAAACCTGGTCGACCGAGAGCCTACTTTTATCATATGTTGTCTTTTGTCTATATTGTAATGCTTTGTGTTTGGAAACATGAATAAAAATCTTTAACTTTATGTTTTTGTACAAAAAAATTAATATTTAATGTATTTTTTACAAAAACCGAGTCATGACCGAGTCATTGAAACCTGGTCGACCGAGTCATTACCGATTCCGAGTCATTACCGAGTCATTACCTCGACCTGGTAGCTGACCGATTCCGTTTTTTAAAACATTGAGAATAAGCACATGAACACATGGACAAAGTGACACAGTTATTTCTGGACAAACTGTCCTCGGAAAAGCCCAATGTGGGAAAATCGGTCTCTAGCTGCTGGAGGGCTCTATTATTAAGAATATTTCTGAATACACAACTCTTGGTTCCAGATCTGGAAAACCCTACAGAGAAAACTCTAGATCTGCAACACTTGGTTGATCTAAGACCAAAAATACTGCCTGATCCACACCCTCAACCGAGATTTACAGAACTCAACTAGATCTAAGCCTAGAAACTCCAGCACTGCCCCTAAAAGACACTGCTACTGCTGCTGCTGTTGCTGCTACTGTATGTTGTTGTTGTTGCTGTTGTCTGCTATTGCTATCCGCTGCTGCCTTCCTCTGAGCTGTCTTTCCTAATCTCTTCTCTGTCTCTTGTGTATTCTAGACTTCGGATCAGATCATCCCCTTGGTCTAAATTCCCCTCTCTGCAACTGAAACACTTGAGAATTCTTAGCAAGCCCGCCCTAGAATCTCAGCTTAGCTTTAGTACTCTGCCTCTGTGTGTGTTACAAATGACCCCAGGCCTTTCCTTTATACTTTTCTTGTTGACAAATCAATGGCCAAGATTAAATCTTTAATCAATGGCTAAGATTAAAAGAAAGATTGATACATGTGACTTAAAACAATTTCATCACATGTTTAATTAAATTCGCTTTAATTATTTTATTTTCCTAAGTTTTAACTTAGGAAATTCATTAAAATAATTAATTAATTTAATATCTCCTAAACCAGATGAAATTTCCCAAATCTATTTCTGGGTCTTGTAGATCAGGTGAACTCTAGTCCTTCCTCAAAATTTGGGACCTAGAGCACAAATAATGCTGCCCCAAATACACAAAATCTCAACACATCTCACTTAAGAGCTTTCGCAACCAACCTGCTTCACAACAGGCCATACTCGCTGCATTGTATTCGGCCACCGCAGTGCTCAAAGCCACCGACTTCTGCTTCCTGCTCATCCATGATATCGAAGCAGAACCACTTGTGAAGCAGCATCCCGATGTGCTCTTACGATCCACCACACTGCCAGTCCAATCGACATCAGTATATCCATGGAGTGTCACACTCCCGGCAGTGTATCTCAGCCCATGGTTTATCGTGCCCCGAAGATATCTCAACAGATTCTTGGCATCAACCCAATGAATGTGATGAGGCTCAACCATATGTTGACTCAAAATGTTGACTACAAAACATACGTTCGGACGGGTGTTCACTAAGAACATCAGGGCCCCTACGAGTTGACGATACTTAGTAGGATTTGCTAGCACAGGCCCAGCAGCGCTACCACTCAACTTCTTAAAGTTGAGCTCCATCGGTGTCGACACGGACTTACAGTCCACCATACCAAATCTTTACAGAAGCTTCACAATGTATTTTCCTCGAGAAAGGAAAATCTCGCCAGGTCTCTGCCAAACCTCCAGGCCTAGGAAGTAATGCATCAATCCTAGGTCCTTCATCTCGAACTCAACGGCGAGCTCCCTCTTGCACTGATGAATGAGAGGGTCAGCACCTGTCAGGAAGAGGTCGTCCACATACAGCACCAGAATGAGAGCCTTTTCTCTATCAACCTTGAAGTAAAGGTTCGCATCAACATTACTACGAGTGAAGCCTAGCTTCATCAGGTAGCTATCTATCCTCTTGTACCAAGCTTTGGGTGCTTGCTTCAACCCATAGAGGGCTTTCTTCAACCTGCAGACATGGGTAACCCGATCCTGGACTTCGAACCCCAAAGGTTGCTCCACATACACATCTTCCTTTATCGCACCATGCAGAAATACGGTCTTCACATCCATCTGATGAAGACTCCATCCTTGCGTAACAGCAAGGGCTATGATAGATCGGATGGTGGTATATCGGGCCACAAGTGCAAATATGTCATCATAGTCTACGCCTTCTTTTTGAGAGAAGCCACGGGCAACGAATCTTGCCTTGAACTTTTCAGCACTTCCATCAGATCCATGCTTGATCTTGTAGAGCCATTTGGAGGTGACAACTGCTTTGTCCTTCGGTCTTGGAACCACATCCCGGACATCATTCTTCATTATGGACTCATACTCTTCGTGCATAGCATCCTTCCAGACTTGATGCTTTACGGCTTCCTCAAAAGATCCAGGCTCAGATTGTACAATAGTACTCATGGCTGCTAGATACCCTTGGTATCTATTCGGCTTCTTGCTTTCACAGAATGTCCCCCTTGGGACCATATGTCCCTCAGCATCCTCGCGAGTGTCCCTGAGCCATGATGGTCTCTTCCTTATCAATGGAGGTGTATCAATCGGGTCCATCGGTTCTTCAACATCGGGCATCGTCTCATCCTTCAGTTCTTCTTGATTTCCAGGCCTTGCTTCATGATCTTCCTCATATCTCGGAAGATTGACTACTTTCCTCAAGGAAGCATCTTCGTCAAAGGTGGCATCGTGGCATATCTCCACTTTCCTTTGACCAGGCACATAGACTCTATAGGCCTTCGAAGTTTCGTTGTAGCCCACAAACATTCCCTTCTTCCCAGAATCATCCAGCTTGCTCCTCTTCTCCTTCGGCACATGAAAATAAACAGGACATCCAAAAACTCTAAAATGTGAGACGTCAGGTTTCTTACTAGTGAAAACATCTTTGGGAGTTTTGGAGTCCAGAGCGGAATGCAGGCATCGGTTTTGTATGTACACAGCAGTGTTCGCAGCTTCTCCCCACAAAAACATCGGTAGACCCTAGTCACATAGCATGGCAAGAGTAGCTTCCACAATGGTTCTATTCTTTCGTTCAGCAATGCCATTCTGCTCAAGAGTATAGACAATTGTGGTCTCCCTCTTGATGCTAGCTTCTCTGCAAAGGTTCTTGAACTCGTTCGTCTCATATTCAGTGCCATTATCGGTCCTCAGTATCTTGATCTTCTTCCCTGTCAAATTTTCCACCAGGGCTTTGAAGGTACGAAACCACATGAAAGCCTCATCCTTCTTCTTCAAGAAATATATCCAGGTTTTGCGAGAGAAGTCATCAATGAACGTCATATAATAAGAACATCCTCCCAAGGATGTCACCGGTAGCATACCAGATAGATCAGAATGTATCAATTGCAAGACGTCAGATGTCTTTGTGACACTTGAGGGGAAAGGTCCCCTTGTATGCTTTCCTTTGGCACAACCCTGACATACACCTTCATGTTTATTTGAGAACTCAGGCATCCACGTCATCATCTTCCTTGCTTTGATAAGGGCTTTGTAGCGAAGGTGTCCAAACCTTCGGTGCCATAGTTCCATCTGTCGAAAAGTATCACATGTCATTGCTCCCAGTGGACTTCCTCCAACCTGGTAGAGTGTATCGACTCTAAACCCAATCATGATAGCTTCCTTGAAACTCTTCTTCCAGATACGCACCTTTCCATCAATGAATGCCACATTGAAACCTTTGTCTTCCATGGCTGAAATAGACACAAGGTTCTTCAAATCAGGTACATAGAGTAAATCCTGCAAGCGTAGGACTTGACCTTGAGACAAGTCGATGGTCACAGTCCCTGTCCCTTTCATGGGATATCTGGCATTATCTCCAAGGATAATTTCCAGATTAGTATTCTTCTCAACCATATCAGAAAGTGCTTCCTTGAACCCAGTGATGTGCCTTGAGGCACCACTATCTATCAAACAGACATCCATAGTGTCGGGTGGAGATTCAGCAGAGAGGACAGATACAAGAATGAATTCATTTCTTTTATCAACAACATTTGATTTCTCATACCTGGAATTTCTCGACCTTTTGAAAGGTTGACCATTTCCGCTGGAGCGAGCCTTCCTCTTCCCCTTGAACCTGTTGTTCCTTTGATTGCCATTCCTTCGGTTGTTGTTGTTGTCATCATCATCGGGAGAATCCTTCTTGAAAGGGCATTCTCTAGCATAGTGACCTAGCTTGTGACAAATGTAACACTTGCCCTTCTTTCCTTGGGCCCCTACTCTTCCTTTGTTCCTTGGACCACCAAAGTTCTTCTTCCTAGAATGAGCAGCGAAGGCAACATTTCCTTCATTTCCATATTCCCTCATCCTTGTCTCTTCTTGTACGCATCTCGATAGTACTTCGTCAAAGTCAGGTATCACATTGTTATTGAGAATGGTAGTGTTGAACACATGCCATTCGAATGAGAGACCTCCAAGTGCGGTGAGAACCATCTCTCGATCAGCTATTGTCTCCCCAATAGCCAGCAGATTATTTCTGATCTCGATCATCTTCAGAAAGTATGATTGAACAGGCTCATCCTTGCCTTTCTTCAAATTCTTCAATTGATTCTTGAAGAATAGGACTTGATTCGCATTGTTGGCCTTGAACATGTTGACCAACTTATCATACATCTCCTTGGATGTGCCCAGCTCAGAGATGTAGGCAAGCAGACTCTTATGAATTGAGTCCCTGATCATCAGCTTTGCTTTGATTTCTCCCTTCTTGTACTTTGTTTTGGCAGCAGCAGTTGCAGTGGATGGAGGCTCTTGAATTTTACCCTGCACATAGTCCATGACATCTTGGTCTTCCAAATTAAGATCCAATGTCATCTTCCAAGCATGCAAGTCATCCTTCCTAGTCAATTTGTCATCAACCTTAAAGCCATTGTAGTTTAAGGAACCCATCCTCTTCTTCGGTGACTGCTACAAACTAGGGCTTTGTCTTCACCTTAGCTGTGATACCATGTAATTGTAGATATTCTATGCTTGATGCAACTTTACTTTTTATCCCAATATCAGTCAGCAATCACATAAATAACAAAGTAAAATGCTGATAGAACATACCAGTAGATCGATAGAAGACAAGCCAAAAATATATGTTTTGGTGCGTTACGACGATCAGCAGGATGCTTCAACCAGCAAAGTCTCAATATGGTCAGCCAACCAGCAATGTCACACAACCCTCTACGACAGCCAAAATAGTCAACTCAAAAGTCAACGCTATCAGTTAATGGTCAACGCAAACAGCGGGAGCAGCTAGGTCAACACAGCAAAGTCTAAGTCAACGTCTAGCCTCAGGAATAGTGCCAAAAAATGCGGATTTGAAAGATCGAAATTTTGGGAGAGTTTCAGGTCTGTTTGACCTTGCGTTGACCAAAGTCAACGTTGGTCAAGGCTGTTGCAGAAGCCCTAGGCCGAAAACAGAAAAGAGTTGCTACTGAAATTTCCCACGTGTGGAGAGAAGAGCCTCCAAGATCATCGAACCAATCAGATGAGGAGAGAGAAATGTGTGAGGATGAGATGAGAGAAAATGTCCTCCAACGTTGACCAATTTATATCCATCAGTGAGGGTGTGTGACAGAACTGTTGGGGCACAAAACCTTAAGGTCGAACTGCACATATTTTAAATTAATGTTCTGCTCATCGGATTAAGATGATCTTTAGATCGAATTTGCACCTCTCTGAAAGAGGAGTCCAATAAAAATATTGGCATCTTCATCTGAGCATCACAACATGGAGTTTGGACCTAGTTGTCCAAAAGTAACAAGAATGGTGTCTGGGATGTGGTTCCAAGACCAGAGGACAAAGCAGTTGTCACCTCGAAATGGCTCTACAAGATCAAGCATAGATCTGAAGGAAGTGCTGAAAAGTTCGAGGCAAGATTCGTTGCCCGTGGCTTCTCTCAAAAGTTAGGCATAGACTATGATGATATATTTGCACCTATGGCTCGATATACCACCATCCGATCTATCCTAGCCCTTGCTGCTACGCAAGGATGGAGTCTTTATCAGATGGCTGTGAAGACCGCATCTCTGCATGGTGCGATAAAGGAAGAGGTGTATGTGGAGCAACCTCTGGGGCTCGAAATCCAGGATCGGGACACCCATGTCTGCAGGTTGAAGAAAGCCCCCTATGGGTTGGAACAAGCACCCAGAGCTTGGTACGAGAGGATAAATAGCTACCTGATGAAGCTGGGCTTCACTTGTAGTAATGTTGATCCGAACCTTTACTTCAAGGTTGATAGAGAAAAGTCTCTCATTCTGGTGTTGTATGTGGACAACCTCTTCCTGACAGGTGCTGACCCTCTCATTGATCAGTGCAAGAGGGAGCTTGCTGCTGAGTTCGAGATGAAGGACCTAGGACTGATGCATTACTTCCTAGGCTTGGAGGTCTGGCAGAGACCTGGTGAGATTTTTCTTTCTCAAGGAAAATAGATTGTGAAGCTTCTGGAAAGGTTTGGCATGGTGGACTATAAGTCCGTGTCGACACCAATGGAGCTCAACTTTAAGAAGTTGAGTGGCAACGCTGCTAGGCCCGTGCTAGCATATCCTACTGAGTATCGTCAACTCGTAGGGGCCTTGATGTTCTTAGTGAACACCCGTCCAAACGTATGTTTTGTAGTGAACACTTTGAGTCAACATATGGTTGAGCCTCATCACCTTCACTGGGTTGGTGCCAAGAATCTGTTGAGATATCTTTGGGTCACGATAAACCATGGGCTGAGATACATTGCTGGGAGCATGATAATCCATGGATATACTGATTCTGATTGGGCTAGCAGTGTGGTGGATCGTAAGAGCACATCGGGATGTTGGTTCACACTTGGTTCTGCTTCGATATCATGTATAAGCAGGAAGCAGAAGTCAGTGCCTTTGAGCACCGCGGAGGCTAAATACATTGTAGCGAGTATGGCCTGTTGTGAAGCAGTTTGGTTGCAAAAGCTCTTCAGTGAGCTATTCGGGCATGTGCCAAATACCACCGTGATACTTTGTGATAACCAGAGTGGGATTCAGTTGTCCAAGAATCCCGTGTTCCACGATCGATCCAAGCATATTGATATCAGGTACCACTTTATCCGGGATATGGTATAGCGAGGCGTCGTAAGGCTCGATCATATAGGAACTGATGAGTAGGTCGCGGATATTCTCACAAAGCCACTGGGGAAGGTCAAGTTCCTAACCTTCCATGAGAATCTTGGTATCGTGGAACGACCCTATTCTGAGGGTCGTGTTGGACGATGAGCATTTGGGAGCTCTGGGGGCTTTGGGAATAGCTTCTCAGAGCTATAAGCAACCACAGGGCTAGGCTTGCCAAACCTTGTCCGTGTGCTTCTGCCCCACCGTTATGATGATTGAGTTGGTTCACCTCTCATTATCTGTGCCTCGTATGCATCCTACCCATTGAGTTAAGGTCTCATGGGAAGTACCTCTCATTTGGCCAGTGAGGTGGGAAAAGCTAGAGACTAGTAGCAAAGTCTAATGGACGCATCAGAGATTGTTGTACTCTCTATCTAGGATGGCACGGTCCAACGGCAACCACTTGATCTGGGATCAAGTATAGTGAGGTTTCGGACCTCCAACTGACTATGGGTTAGGTAAACCAACTTCGAGTTGGTATGAGACTCTTTGTGATTCCTATAGAGGTATCAGACCTTTGCGCTAAATCTGTCAACCGGGAATGATGACTTTGTGACTGACCCACTTCTGTTCTGAAATAAGAAGCCAGCAAAGCAAGTTGCGGCGGGATGACGCATGATGCTTGGATTGCACAGGTGGATGGAGTTCTCCCTAGTTGAGAGGGAGTGTTAATTTTGGACAACTAGGTCCAAACTCCATGTTGTGATGCTCAGATGAAGATGCCAATATTTTTATTGGACTCTTCCTTCGGAGAGGTGTAAGATTGATCTAAAGATCATCTTAATCCGATGAGCAGAACATTTATTTTGAATTTATTCAAAATATGTGCAGGTCGGCCTTAAGGTTTTGTGCCCTAGCAGTTGTGTCACACACCCTCATTGATGGATATATATTGGTCAATGTTGGAGGACATTTTCACTCATCTCATCCTCACACATTTTCTCTCTCCTCATCTGATTGGTTCGATGACCTTGGTGGCTCTTCTCTCCACACGTGGGAAAATTTTAGCAGCAGCACATTTTTGTTTTCAGTCTAGGGTTTCTGCAGCAGCGTTGACTTTGGTCAACACAAGGTCAAATGGACCTAAAACTCTCCCAAAAGTTCGATTTTCCAAATCCGTATTTTTTGGCACTATTCCCGAGGCTAGACATTGACTTTGACTTGGCTGCATTGACCTAGCTGCTACTGTTTGCGTTGACTGTTGACTGACAGTGTTGACTTTTGGGTTGACTTTTGAGTTGACCGTTTTGGCTGTCCTAGAGGGTTGTGTGACATTGCTGGTTGGGTGACCATATTGAGACTTTGTTGGTTGAAGCATCCTGCTGATCGTCGTAACGCACCAACACACTTTTATATTTTTGGCTTGTCTTCTGTCGATCTACTGGTATGTTCTATCAGCATTTTACTTTGTTGTTTATGTGATTGCTCACTGATATTGGGATAAAAAGTAAAGTTGCATCAAGCATAGAACATCTACAAAAATTTACAATGGCGGAAGATGGGGCGAGCTTGTCTTTATCAACAGTAAAAGGAGCTCTGAAATTTCAAACTGGTGCCAAATTTTGGAGGGTGTTGAAGCGGCTACAACAATTGGCGATTCACTGGTAGAACCCAGAATCTCTGCTAGCACTTAATCTTGAGGGGGGCGGGGGGGCTTAGCAGGCTGTTCCTTCCACCCCCATGGGTCCCATTGGCCTCATCTCTAGCCTTCGTGTGTTCACTTCACTCGTTTGCACTACGCAGAATGTTGTTCACCATGCTTTTATTGACGGAGACTAAACAGGAGGGGTTGAAGTAACCTCATGGGCTTCAAGGGATTCAGTATAGTTATTTGGTCCCCTGTGTTGCTCCGTTGCCAGCGAGCCTGATGGGCCTCGGTGGAGTCACTGCCTAGGAGTCACAGACGTTGCTCTGCTGCCAGCGAGCCTGGTCAGTACCCCGGCGGAGTCGTCGCATTACCTCTCTGCGCAGGAAACCTTTCTCAATCCTTTACCCGTTATTTCATGTGCTAATAGCACTTATTTGTATGTGCTAAATGCACTTATTTGTAAGTGGCAAGTATTGCTTGGGCAGATGAGGGATCCTGACTTATGTTACTTGCAAGAGAGGTTGCTCCTGGTCTTTTATTTGGGGACCTTCGGGTTTTCCCGAATACCCTTCTGTCGTCTGAGGTTGACCCTTTTCCCCTTCCATCCAGTGACCTGTTTCACCATCAATTTTTCTTTAACAGCAATTTCCGAGTTGGTGCGTCGGGTGAGCTACTTTCACTTGGGTCTCGTGACTTGATCGTGTTTCCCCACAAGGTTGCTATCCGAGACAAACTTGGGCCATTTTATGTTTCGGGGCCGATTCTTAACTGGCAGAGATACCGATACAGTTTTCCCATTGAGTAACTGCTGCGTTGATCCTTCAACTCGAGGCACTGGGGAATGAAATTCTGGGAACTTGCTCGAGGCAAGCCATTTATTGAAACAACACAAAAACAAAAAAAAACAAGAGCAGTAAAGCAAAGGAACGATCTATGGTACAGAGAGCGAGGAAAGCCCAGGGGTCGTCAGGTGAAATAATGTTTGAGGTCGTGCCCATTCACCGGGAGGACCTCGATCCTCCCTTCTAAGGTTTGGAGTCTATACATGTACGGACCGACCTTTTCTTTGATTTGGAACGGGCCTGTCCACAAGGCTTGAAATTTGGTGTGTTTCCCTCTGTCTTCGTGAGCCTTGTCCCACTTGAGGATGAGGTCGCCAACTTCGAAGACCTTGCTCCTCGCGGATTTCTTATCAAACCATCATTTTATTCGGCTTTGGTGGATGGCGAACTTTTCCCTGGCTTTCAGCCTTTCCTACTCTAGTTTCAGCAGGGTGTTTATGCAGGCTTGCAAGGATGGGCATGGGGTACCATGTTTTTCTTGGGACAACCGAAGGGCCGGGAGAGAGAGGTTAGGGGGAAGGATTGCCTCTTTCCCGTAGAACAGGAAAAAAAAGGGGAGGTTCCTAGGGAAGGTATAGGTGTGACCTGATCAGCCCAGAGGGCGTTATTGAGGGCGTTGTGCCAGTTCTGGTGTTGGGATAGCGGGGTCTTCTTGATGATCCGAATAAGGTTCTTGTTGGTTGACTCGGCTAACCTGTTCCCTTGGGGATAGTAGTTAGCGAAATGTTTGAGTACAATAACGTTTTCCAAAGCAAATTCATATAGTTTAAACGATGAAAAATAAGTAGCATTATCAAAAACAAGGGAGGTTGGAATGTCGAACCTGGTCATGATGTACTGAGTGATGAAAGCTATTACCTCTTGGTCGTTGATCTGGTGTAACGGTATTGCTTCAACCCACCTTTTCGAAATAGTATGTGGTCGTGAGGATATATCGATGCTGCTTGGAGGAGTGTGGCAATATTTCCCCGATCACGTCCAGTCCCCACTGCTAGAATGGTTCCTCCACTGCGACAGACTGTAACAGGGCAGAAGGTCGGGAAGCGAGGACCCCTCCCGAAGGTGCCAATGTAGCTCCCCCTGTTGCTGATGGGAGTGGTGGTGGTGGCCCTCCCTCCTCTCCATCACTGTCTGAGAATACCTCTATGTAGTGGGTCTTTCCTGTTGCACACTTATGGCATGGTGCCCATGGCTCCTGGCATGTGGAGCATAGCTTCTTCCTCCGAAGGTCTCTCCGAGTGTCATCATCCAGCTATCCCTGTCCCTAGTCGGTTGTATATGGTGGGGCTCTCATGTCTCTTCCCCTCTGCTAGAAACCAGGTTTGTTTGGAAAAGGTGCCCTAGCTCTGGGTAGGGCATCCTGTAAGTCCCTAGCTCTCCTCACTACGTCTTGCAGCATAGTGGGTCTGTTGGACCTCACTAGCCATAACAATGGCTCTACCATTCCCTCTACAAACATGTAAATCCTCCTTGACTCTAACAGATCCAGTAGCATCACCGATAGTCTCGAAAACTCTGAGATGTACACCTCTGCATTCTCGGACTACTTGAGCTTGGTCAGCTCCCCAAAATACTCCTTCGGATACTTTCTCTCAAACCACTCAAGCACCCTCCTGGTAAACTCATAATAAGTTGTGACCCCTGCGTGTCTCAGCGTGGTTAGCCCATGGAACCACCAGTCATGAGCCTCCCCGTCCAAATGTAGCATGGCAATCTTGATTGCCTCTCCCTCAGCCATCTGGTTCAGCTCAAAGTAAACATCTAGCTTCTCGACCCATGCCTTGACCGAGCTCTTAGAGGAGCCTTCAAAAGTCGGGAGAAATAGCCTCCCCATGGTACACTATAAATCATTTCACTCCTCCACTCAGTCGTTTGGGTTTGTTGTTGCCCTTCAGTGGGCAGAAATATTTAAAAGTAATGGCCCTCCCGAACTCTGGGCCATAGGACTGGTACTTTAGGAAGTACTATCCATAGTGAGCTTCCTCCTCCTGTTGTCCTCCCGGCCCTGAAGCTAGAAACGTAGGGATGGTAGACCGTGGGGGTGTATATGGTAAGGCAGGCATATTTGGGTTAAGTGATTCCTGGTGCTGTGAGGTGTCGAATCCTTCTCCCACCTGGAAATCCCCTTGGACTCTCTTACCTTTACTACCATTGTTGTTCCGGTGACCCATCTCCTCAATGTTCTTCATGACGTCCTACACTGCCTTCAATACAAGGTGACAAAATTCCTCCTCCTTGCTCCTCTTCTCCCCTTCTGCGTCCCCCATTCTTGTCTCCACAACCTCCCGTTCACTGGTCACAGGGTCTAGACAGATTTATAACTCTCTTTCTCTGCTCCTGTGCCTCTTCCTCCGGTATGTCACGTTTTGCTTGTCTTCCAGTATCATAGACTGCGCTGCTCCCATAGGCTGAGCCAACTCTATGAGTTTTGATACCACTATAATATCACCAAAGGTAATTTACAGCGATAAACAGGCATACATAGACAAAAACACACACAACAAAATAAACACAGAATTAAGAACACAATGGAACGACAACAGTTGCGCTAAGCCATCTTATTAATGATGAGGAATGTGTACAAAGTGAGGTGCTGGAATGAGTGCACCTAGGCTTGCTCAAGGAAAGCTAGAGAAGCCCTCAAAAGTATTGTTGAACACCCTCAAATTCTGCTCTCTGCTTGGCTGTAGATCTGCGTTGGAAACTGCTCAGAAATGTTGTTGCTGCTCCAAATGATTTGCTACTAGGGCATGTTGTACTGCTCAGAAAATTCTGGGAATTTAACCCCGAACTCTACTCAATAAACCCTAAATAGCCCGTGAAGGGTTTGCCAAAAGCTTGACCCCGGAAATTGGCCCTCTTGGGCTTGGCTCCATGAACTGTTGGGCAATTCAGACCTCCTGATACTTCTGTTGTTGGATGCCACCGAAATGCCTAAAAAATCCCTGTTAGAAGGGCTCCAAGCCTCCCCACCAAATCTCCTGCAAAAACTCCACTCATTTCCCGACTCCCGAAGTGATTCCCTCAAAGGGTTGTGCAGCCTCTGCGCTGTTGATGACAGGAGTGCGCTGTAGAAGAGCCTCTCTGCTGCTGAACTGATCGAACTATAGTGAAGCACCTTCCTTGGGCTGGCACTCGAAGTCCACCAAAGCAAAGGTTGGGATATCCGCTCGAAAACACCCGTGTGTTGAACAACACATGCAGACTTGACTCACTGCTCAAGCATGCTCTGTCAATAGACAAATTCGAAATAGATGAATGAATGACAAAATGAGTCTCATGCTTCCTTTTTGTCCAAGTCTGCCCAACATTCCCTTGGGCCCCACCTCGTGCCTCTAGCCACCAATACGCACCAATGACTGCGCTGCCTCCATGTTGGCCGCAGTTCCTTCTCATTGGGCGCCATTCTCCACTATGGCCGCAATATTTGGCCTTGGTCTAATGTTTAGAGGCCTATAGTTGCCTAAGTCTAGTTATGGGCCCCTAAACCCACCTCTGATAAGTCAAAACTGTGATAATATCAAAACTGGCCAAAAATTAATATTTCAGTTAGCAGAATTGCTAAACAGGAATATTGCATTCTATCAGTGTTCCACGGGGTCGCGTCTCCCAAGGTCGAGTGCGCGCACCCCTCGCACCCCTTGCACCCGGGACGGGGAGTCTCATGGGGGTGCGTTTCCCCACGCACCCTTTTTGGGGAGTCTTGGGGAGTCTCCGGGGGGTGCGTTTCCCCACGCACCCTTTTTGGGGAGTCTTGGGGAGTCTCCGGGGGGTGCGTTTCCCCAGTGTGGGAGTCGCGACTCCCCAAAAAGGGTGCTTCGAAAAAATAAAAAAAAAAATAAAAAAAAAAAAATAAAATTGTAAGTTTAAAAAAAGTTTACTATTCATTATTCAATGATTCATTTCATTTCTAGCTCTTCGACCTCCAGTTGACCTCTGCTACTTCGACCTTGACCCCTCTGTGTCCTTGATGTTGATTTTATTTTCAATGCTAATTAATAAATTATCTATTTTTACTTTTCAGTTGTTGACCTCACACTGATTCCTGACTCTTGACTCTTAACTATTTTTGAGTTTGAAACTTTGAGTTATATAAATTTACTATTTACTATTTAGTGTTCAAAGTTCAAACTTAGTATCTACTATCTACTTCTAGTATGTTTTGCTTTCAATTTCGATTCTAGAATGATGAATGATGAAATTAATTTTTAAATCAATGTACATTGTAGATTGTAGAATGATGAATGATGAATGATGAATGATATGGAATCATGGATCAATGTATTTGAAGATTTCATTATTGAATTTATTTATTGAATGATCAATGATTATGGATGAATATTAGAATAATGAGTATGTCATATGAATGATGTATGTATCAAAATGAAAGATGAGGATGGATCAATGTATGTCATTATTCAATTCAATTATGAATTTAAATTTTATCATGTGTAGATCAAACTTCAATTTTCAATGTATTTACTATTGGTATTCATATTAGTATATAGTATGTAGTATATTATTATTAGTCTATTTAATATTTATGCTTTCATTATTTATTATTTAACAATGAATATGAACTTGAATTATATATATATATATATATATATATATATAAAATAAAAAATTATATACCCCGACGACTCCCCGCACCCCCGAAATTTCCCTAAAATTTCAGGGTTCTCCCACACGTCCCCCCTGTGCGTCTCCCCGCACCCGCGTCTCCCCGCACCGGAGTCTTGGTGGAACATTGCATTCTATCATTCTTCAGTAGCTACAGAACGAATTTAAGACTGGATTCGTAAATGAATAGCTCTTGAGGATATCTTTTTCGTCTTAACAATAGCCAGTCATTTCCCATCCCCAATTTAAGAAACTATATCCTGAAAAACAAATTCATTATATATATATATATATATTCTTGAGGAGAGCTATGTCTGTCACGATTACATGAAAACCACGCAGTGGGTGGAACATGGTAACCTTTAGATCATCTTAAAAAAAACAACAGATAGCCTAAAGCAATAAATATCTACTTTTTATCTACTAGCCCCTTTTTTCATCATGGACATCATTCAAGTAAATGCCTTTGAAAAGGAATAAAGGGAATGCATACTATCTATTTAGTTCCTGGCGAATTAAAACATTGTAGTCTTCTACTGTTGGTTCGGATCCACTATTTGATTTCTTCAATCCTTTGGCAGCCATGTGCAGCTCTTCTTTATTTGGAACAATTAAAGCACCAAGCCGGCGCTGATCCTGCGAGCATAAAAAATCTGTAAGAATTAAATGATTTGAACAAAATATAGAAAAACATTCTGAACGTAACTCTAGTCTGATTCTCATATCTCTGGAATTGTAAAGCTAAACAAGAATTTTGATTTATGTTTTTGAAGCAAAGACTGTAACTTCCAATCATCTTGATATAAAGTGGATGACATTTTCCAATGGGAAAAAAAAAATGTAAAATTCAAAAAAAAAAATTATATACAAGGATTTGGAACAAAAAATTTCTAGAATTTTCACCTGACCGACTACAACAATTTGTTGGATCAAGTTACTCCGCATTGCAGCTTCTTCTATTGCTGTTGGCTCCACATTTTCACCTGAGCAGAACATTTGCAGTAATTATGAATAAAGTCGTAAATAGATTCAGCTGAAAATTATGCAGCAAGAAAAAACAAATAGAAAATGTGATACAATTAGAGCTTATTAATAAGTGAATACAAGTGAGTTATAAAAAACTAAATAAGATTGTAAATATTAGATATCATTTTTGGGATTCAACTGCGTTAAGTAAGTCATTCATCTATGATCATTTCCATGAGAGGTAGTCGTAACTGACTAATTTCTCAAGATTTTGAATAGTCCACTTAGCACTCATTAGTATCAAAGAGAGTTAACATCTCAAAAAGAATGACATATTGGAAAAAATATATTTAATAATTCTAAAATATATTTACAGGGGTTGGGTATAGAATATACACCTCATACAGTACACTAAGCCCCTTGTTTGGCTAATGCATATTACATTTGATAAAAGTATGCAAATGTAGAGTACTTGACCTAGTCACCAAGTGGACTTGGTGAAGCAAGCCTCAAATATAAGTAGAAGGTTGGGGTATATAACTAGGTTACCTTGTTTTTCTTTTGAGGAAACCCTAAGCAGATTGTTGACACATGAGCTGATGTCGGCATTCCATGGCTTGATCATTGTAACAGCTATACTCTCCCCAACCTAAGTACTCTATAGTTTCCAGTGGGTTTCCTCCCAGTATTCGGGTTCCTGATACAAACATTGTGTCTTGACTCTTCATGTATAATTCATTTGCTTGCTTTTACTGAACAAACAAATAAAGCTTATCAAAAAGCATTTAATGATGGTTGATTGAACATAAGCTTTTTAATTGTGGATCTGTTATGTTAGCTTTGTTTATTTGATTCTGCTCATTATGCTACAATGATGAATGTATCTAATGCAATTAACTAGTCCTATACTGCTATTATTGGTTCAAGTTCATTGTATGTTCAGCTAAAATTTTGATATAGTTGACACCTACTAGATTTGGGATTTAAGTATTGCTTTTCTTCATAGATCATGTTATTGCACTCTCCGATTCAGTTAATGTTTTGATATAGTTGATAATGTAGCAAATAAAGTTTTCTAATGATTCTTGACCATTTACAAATCTAACCCAATATAGTCAATATTTGGCTCATTAAGATATTGAACTCACTTGATTAGTTAAAATGGTGGGTATGGTGATCAGAATCTAGGGTTCCAAGCTCGGCATCAAATTAGAGCCAACATTTAGAGGGCATTTGCATGGGAATTGTTGCCTCAAAATCTAGCAGGTCTTTTGAGGGTGGTGTTACCTGCTCATATGCACATGGTAGGAAATGAAGACCCCATCGCCCAATGGACGAGGCACCTAGAATTTTTTTGAAGAGCAGATGTCCAGCAGGGCATTCTGCCCCTTTTCTCCCTCTACTTTCTCTCTCCTCTACTACTTTCTTCTCTCAAATTTCATACCCCCACAGGGGAATTGTAATAAATAAATGCTAGCATGATGAGCTTATGCAACAAACTTAGGCAACTTGGGACCTGGTTACTAAGTGAGTCCACTCTAGAGTGTTTTTTTCACTTAATTAATTATTTTTCCTCTTTAGCGACAAATAGCTAGTCAAGTTTCTTCACTCATATGCCTCCAAAGTATGCCTCCAAAGTTAGAGTGTATCTTAATGATTGGGCCTTGAGTGTGTCATCATGTATAAGGCCAATGTATATTACCATGCTAGGTCATATCCAAAGTCTTACGGAATTTCACCAAGTCTTTCTAGGATTTTTTTTAATAATTAAAAATTCCTGCAATATGAGACTTTTAATTAATAATAAATATTCTATGTAATGATGTGTTAAATTCGATAATCATGTTCTTTACTTAAGTCAGTTTCCAAGATGGCCCAATTTATATTTCATTCAATCATGTAAATCACCATTACATTGATGGTAACTGAAGAAACAACATAAACCATAATGCAGAAGACAAGCCACGACGAGAACACAAAAAATTGGCTCAAGCCAGGGAAAAACCCCAAGATGGGGAAAACCCTTGATCAATCTTCCTTATCATTAATATCAAATGCTCAGCAGAGAGAGAGTACAATAATTCTCAGTCAAAATTGACTTGCCATATTGCAGATAAATTAAAGACCCAACACTAGCAATCTTGAAGAAGACAAACTTGACCCTGGTGTCAAACTGTTGTAGAAGCGTGATCTGGATAGGGCTACCACTATCATCATACTCAATAAGACTATGGTGGTGTTGACTCCTCCAAACAGTCACTATAACCTCTGCTTTCTCTGTAATAATACCAGGGATCTGATGCCTAAAGTACTGAGACAAAATCACACCCAAAACTTGCACATACCTTCAACTTAAATACAACATTCTCATACCTCAAGTCTGGTGTGTTTCTGTTGTAGGTTAGGCTGGTTAGTTAGGGCTTCTATCAGCTCCCTGTTAGCCCTTCCTTTCACATCTGCAAGGCCTCCAATAGCTGCGGCATACCTCTCATGTCTTACTGTTGTTACATGCTGGCTGTAGGGTCAATCTCCATCCCTATGTTCATAATTTCAGCCCTATTCAAGCAATGGAACAGAGTTCGGCTCTCTGTCTAAGTTATGATGCAGACCTACGGTTTTTCTAGGGACGTTTAGTCCAAAAATATTGGTGTCATTTTTATCGTGTGTGTGCATCTGTTTTTCAGTTCTAGCTTATAATTTCGCAATGTTTTTATTGTGAAGAATTCATCAATGATTTAATCATTTTTTGTCATAAACAAATAAACTGCTAATAAATTAGAAGATTAAACTCCAGTTGGTGAATTCGTGGAAATTTCACATGGTATCAGATCATTGTTGATCAGATCAAAGGCTTAGAAGCGAGGAAAGCAAAATTGTGTAGTTTCAGAGAGAGATCTAAGTACAATAGTCACAGATCTGTGCAGGCCATCCAGGCAGTGCGAATTGTTGGGGCAAGAAAATCAATTTCCAGTTCAGAGTGAAGGAAAAGTTTGATTCATCCCAGAAGCAGTAACAGCACGGAGTGTTGTTATCAGGAAGAGATTCCGGTAAGCAGATCAGTAATTTCACAAAGTAGATTTGGGTGCAGATATTTGCAGCAAGGGTTTGTCGTTGCATATTTGCACAGGGCGGGAAGAGAAAAGCACATGAAAGAATTATACCCATGATTTCTCCAGATTATTTGAAGTTCTCAAATTTTCTAGTATGGCTATAGAGAGAATTAACATTCAAGAGGCTACCAATTTATCTTCCATATTGGAGGAAGAACTTGCTCAAATAGTTTGCCTCTTTAGCTCAACTTCGCAGGGTGTCTGGTATATAGACAATGTGTTAAGTTTAGTTAACAATATGTTCTATTTGTAGCACAATTACTTCAATGTACTTTAAGTAGCCCAATGACAATTTCCAAGTTAGTTTCCAATAGCAATCACATTAACCATAAATCACATTGACAGTAACTATAGATAGAACATGAATAGTAGAATGCAGAAGACAAGCCAAGACAAGAGAACACCAGATTTGGCGAATGCCAGGGAAAAACCCCAAGATGGAGAAAACCCTTTATTCAATTCTTCTTATTATTATATCAAATGTTCAGGAAAGAGGGAGAGTACAAAATTCAAAATTGACTTGCCAAATCACAGTCAAAACAGCCCTGTCAAATCTGCAATATATAGCAGTCAAATTGTGCCCTAACTAGAAAGTCAACATTGGTCAATGCAGCAGCAAACAGTCCTCTATGCAACTCAGTCAAGCCCAATCAAACTCGGCCTTCTTTGCTGGTCAAATTCATCACAACACAGTCATGAAAACATTAGTCAGAGTATATGGTCAACTCTACAGTCAGGCCTACGGTCAACCCTGTGATTGGTTTGTGGTCAAAGTCAACAAAATGCCTTGGTTCTTGTGCCAATAAATGCGACCTTCCAAAAACAAAATTCTGACCCAAAAATCACAATCAAATGTGGTCAAAACACCCCTGGTCAACGCTGGTTTCGACCTTGTAATTCGTCCTACAATTTGTCTGCCTGTTGCCATACGTGTAAGGAAAAGAGATGCTCAATAAGTTGTACGAACCAATCAAATGAAGGGAGAGAAGAATGTATGAGATGATGAAGTCAAATGAGGTTGGAGGTCTCCCTTATTTATACAAATATTTGACGGTGAAGTGACAAGTCTCTTGGGCTTCATGAGCCTACATGATGATGTGGCCGACCTTGACAATTTGCACATGTGAGGGCATAAATTCAAAAACAATTTTTTGCTTATACAAATTTGATGATCTTTAGGTCAATTTTGGTCCTCTCGAAAAGAGGAATTCAATGCAATAATCATCTCCATCAAATAAGCTGCCAAAAGTGGAATTTTGCCCTAGTTTCCAATTTTAACACTCCCTCTCAACTAGGGAGAATTCCACCTGCCAATCCATCATGCCATCATGTACCAATCTCATCTCAACTCTGCTGAAAAATGATGTAATAATGAAGAAGAATTGATCGACAGTGAGTCACAAGACCTTGCTACTCTCCAATGACAAAAGTCAGTCTAGGGGTAGAACCCCAATCAGATTTGATCTTGAATGATCAAGTTAATGAACATTATGCATCCTAGACATAGCGAGTACTACAATACACGATGTGTCCATCTGTAGTGCTATGGTCCCTATCCACATTTCCCAACTCATTGGCCAAATGAGAGGTACTTCCCATGAGTGTCGGACTACATGTGTAGGATGTATGTTGGGGCATCCTCAGGAGAAGGTGAACCACTCATCCTACTCATATGCCATAGTAGAAGGTGAACCACTCATCCTATGCATATATCATCAACCGTAGGGGAAGGTGAACTACTCACCCTACACACGTGTCATTAATCATAGAGAAAGGTGAACCACTCACTCTACACACATGTCAACCATCATGGGGTATCACAGGGGAAGGTTAACCACTCACCCTATGGTCACTCATAGCTCTAAGAAGTACCCCAAGCCCCCAGGAGCTCCTAGAGCTCAATGTCCAACTCAAGTGGGACCCTCATGGGAGGATCCTTCCATGACTCCAAGTCTCTCTTGGAAGGCTAAGAATTGACCTTCCCCAAGGACTTCGTGAGGATGTTTGCAACCTACTCATCAGTCCCGACGTGTTGGAGCCTTATTCATCCCCATTATACCATATCCAGGATAAAGTGGTACCTGATATCAATGTGGGAGCGGTCATGGAACACGGGATTCTCTGAAAGGCGAATCCCACTCTGGTTGTTGCAATAGATCACGGTGATATCCAACATGTGCTCAAATATCTCGTTGAAGAGCTTCCTACACCATATAGCTTCACAACAGGCCATACTAGCAGTAATATATTCGGCCTCAACGGTGGTTAGAGACTCTGATTTTTACATCTTACTCATCCAAGAAATCGAAGCAGATCCGAATGAGAAGCAACATCCTGACATGCTCCTTTTATCCACCACATTGCCAGTCCAGTCAGCATCAGAATATCCATGTGGCCTCAAATTCCTGATAGTGTATCTCAGCCGATAGTGTATTCAAGAGGTTCTTAGAAGCAATCTGTAAATTTTCGTAAATTTTCTATGCTTGATGCAACTTTACTTTTATCCCCAATATCAAACAGCAATCACATAAACAAGAGAACATACTAGTAGATCAACAGAAGACAAGCCAAAAATTACACTTAACTTTATCAACAAAACATGTGTTGTGGTGTGTTACGGCGATCAACACGATGCTTCAACCAGCAAAGTCTCAATACGGTCAGCCAACTAGAAGTGTCACACAACCCTCCCGGACAGCGATATCAGTCAACCCAAAGTCATCGAAAGTCAACGTTGTCCCAGTCAACGGTCAACGCAAAATAGCAGCAGTAAAAAGTCAACGCATACCGATCAAAGTCAACAGTCAACCTTGATTTCAGTGCCAAAAAATGTGGACTAGAGAAATCGAAATTTTGACCAAGTTAGGGGTCAGTTTGACCAAGCGCTGACCAAAGTCAACGCTGGTCAAATCTGCACTGAAAACCCTAGGTCGAAAAACAGAAAAACCTCTTTGTTGCGTTTCCCACGTGTGAGAGAAAAAGAGCCTCCAAGGTGATCGAACCAATCAGATGATGAGAGAGAATGTGTGATGAGTGATGGATGAAATGATCTCCAACATTGACCTATATATATCCATCAGTGACGGTGTGTGACACATCTGCTGGGGCGTCAAGGCTACATTTCAATTCTGGCTTACTTGCACATATTTTGAATAAATTCAAAATAAATGTTCTGCTCAATGGATCAAGATGATCTTTAGACCGATCTTGCACCTCTCCGAAAGAGGAATCCAATAAAAATATTGACATCTTCATCTGAGCATCACAACAAGGAGTTTGGACCTAGTTGTCCAAAATTAACACTCCCTCTCAACTAGGGAGAACTCCATCCACCTGTGTCATCCAAAAACCGTGCGTCATCCCGCCGTAACTTGCTTTGTTGGCTTCTTTACTTTAGAACAAAAGGGTGAGTCACAAAGACATCACTCCCGGCTGACAAATTCCGCCCAAAGGTCCGAAACCTCTATAGGACTCAAAGAAGTCACATACCAACCCGAAGTCAGTTGGAGGTCTGAAACCTCACTAGACTTGATCCCATATCAAGTGGTTGGACATGTGCCATCCTAGACGTAGAGAGTATGGCAATCTCCGATGCGTCCATCGGTCTTTGCTACTGGTCTCTAGCTTTTCCCACCTCACTGGCCAAATGAGAGGTACTTCCCATGAGTCTTAGACTCAATGGGTAGGATGCATACGGGGCACAGATCATGAGAGGTGAACAAACTCAATATCATAACGGTGGGGCAGAAGCACCACAAGGTTCAGCAAGCCTAGCCCCGTGAGTGCTTATAGCTCCGAAAAGCTATCCCCAAAGCCCCCCAGAGCTCCCATAGCTCATCGTCCAACAGGGCCATCAACATAGGGTCGTTCCACGATACCAAGATTCTCATGGAAGGTTAGGAACTTGACCTTCCCAAAGGGCTTTGTGAGAATGTCCGCGACCTGCTCATCAGTTCTTATATGATCGAGCCTTACGGCGCTTCGTTGTACCATATCCCGAATAAAATGGTACCTGATATCAATATGCTTGGATCGATCGTGGAACACGAGATTCTTGAACAACCGAATCCCACTCTGGTTATCACAGAGTATCACGATGGTATCTAGCACATGCCCGAACAACTCACTGAAGAGCTTTCACAACCAAACTGCTTCACAACAGGCCATACTAGCTACAATGTATTCAGCCTCAGCGGTGCTCAAAGCCACCGACTTCTGCTTCCTACTCATCCATGATATCGAAGTAGACCCAAGTATGAAGCAGCATCCCGATGTGCTCTTACAATCTACCACACTGCCAACCCAATCGGCATCAGTATATCCATGGAGTGTCACGCTCCCGGCAGTGTATCTGAGCCCATGGTTTATTGTGCCACGAAGATATCTAAACAGATTCTTGGCAGCAACCCAATGAATGTGATGAGGTTCAACCATATGTTGACTCAAACTGTTCACTGCAAAAAATACGTCTGGACAGGTGTTCACTAAGAACATCAGAGCCCCTACGAGTTGACGATACTCAGTACTATTTTCTAGCACATGCCCAGCAGCATTGCCACTCAACTTCTTAAAGTTGAGTTCCATCGGTGTCGACACAAACTTACAGTCCACCATTCCAAATCTTTCCAAAAGCTTGACAATATATTTTCCTTGAGAAAGGAAAATCTCGCCAAGTCTCTGCCAGACCTCCAAGCCTAGGAAGGAATGCATCAGTCCTAGGTCCTTCATCTCGAACTCAGCAACAAGCTCCCTCTTACACTAATGAATGAGAGGGTCAGCACCTGTCAGGAAGAGGTTGTCCACATACAGCACCAGAATGAGAGGCTTTTCTCTATCAACCTTGAAGTAAAGGTTCGGATCAGCATTACTACAAGTGAAGCCCAGCTTCATCAGGTAGCTATCTATCCTCTCGTACCAAGTTCTGGGTGCTTGCTTCAACCCAAAGAGGGCTTTCTTCAACATGCAAACATGGGTGTCCCGATCCTAGACTTCAAACCCCAGAGGTTGCTCCACATACGCCTCTTCCTTTATCGCACCATGCAGAAATGCGGTCTTCACATCCATCTGATGAAGATTCCATCCTTGCATAGCAACAAGGGCTATGATAGATCGGATGGTGGTATATCGGGCCACAGGTGAAAATATATCATCATAGTCTACGCCTTCCATTTGAGAGAGGCCATGGGCAATGAATCTTGCCTTGAACTTTTCAACACTACCATCAGATCCATGCTTGATCTTATAGAGCCATTTCGAGGTGACAACTGCTTTGTCCTCCAGTCTCGGAACCACATCCCAGACATCATTCTTCATAATGGACTCATATTCTTCCTGCATAGCATCCTTCCAGACTTGATGCTTTACTTCTTCCTCAAAACATCCAGGCTCGGCTTGTACGATTGTACTCATGGCTACTAGTTACCCTTGGTATCTATTCGACTTCTTGCTTTCACGGAATGTCCCCCCTTGGGGCCATATGTCTCTCAGCATCCTCGAGAGTGTCCCTGAGCCATAATGGTTTTCTCTTCATTGAAGGAGGCAGATCAATAGGGTCCATCATTCCTTCCATATCGGGCATTGTCTCATCCTTTAGTTCTTCTTGATTACCAGGCCTTGCTTCATGATCTTCCTCAGATCTCGGAAGATTGATTACTTTCCTCAGGAAAGCATCTTCGTCAAAGGTAACATCATGGCATATCTCCACTTCCCTTTGACCAGGGACATAGACTCTATAGGCCTTCGAAGTTTCGCTGTAGCCCACAAACATTCCCTTTTTCCCAGAAGCATCCAACTTGCTCCTCTTCTCCTTCGGTACATGAAAATAAACACGACATCGAAAAACTCTAAAATGTGAGATGTCAGGTTTCTTACCGGAGAAAACCTCTTCGGGAGTTTTGGAGTCCAGAGCGGAATGCGGGCATTGGTTTTGTATGTACACAGCAGTGTTCGTAGCTTCTCCCCACAAAAACTTCGGAAGACCTTGGTCGCATAGCATGGCACGGGCAGCTTCCACAATGATCCTGTTCTTTCTTTCGGCAACACTATTTTGCTCAGGAGTATAGACAGTTGTGGTCTCCATTTTTCTTCTCTGCAAAAGTTCTTGAACTCGCTCGTCTCATATTGAGTGCCATTATCGGTCCTCAATATCTTGATCTTCTTCACTGTTGAATTTTCCACCAAGGCATTGAAGGTACGGAACCACATGCCAGCCTCATCCTTCTTCTTCAAGAAGTATATACAAGTTTTGCGAGAGAAGTCATCTATGAACGTCATATAATAAGAACATCCTCCCAAAGATGTCACGGGCAACATACCAGACAGATCAGAATGTATCAATTGTAAGACATCAGATGTCTTTGTGACACTTGAGGGGAAAGGTCCCCTTGTATGCTTTCTTTCGGCACAGCCTTGACATACACCTTCATGATCATTTGTGAACTGAGGCATCCTCGTCACCACCTTCCTTGCTTCGGAAAGGGCTTTGTAATGAAGGTGTCCAAACCTCTGGTGCCATAGTTCAATCTATCGGATAGTATCACATGTCATCGCTTCGAGTGGACATCCCCCAACCTAGTAGAGTGTATCAACTCTAAACCCAATCGTGATAGTTTCCTTGAAACTTTTCTTCCAGATGTGCACCTTCCCATCAATGAATGCCACATTGAAACCTTTGTCTTCCATGGCCGAAATAGACACAAGGTTCTTCTTCAAATCAGGTACATATAGTACTTCTTGCAAGCGGAGGACTTGACCTTGAGACAAGTGGAGGGTCACGGTCCTTGTCCCTTTCACGGGATATGTGGCATTATCTCCAAGGATAATTTTCAGATTAACATCCTTCTCCACCATATCAGAAAGTGCTTCCTTGAACCCAGTGATGTGCCTTGAGGCACACACTATCTATCAATCAGACATCCATAGTGTCGGGTGGAGATGTAGCAAAGAGGGCAGATACAAGAATGAATTCGTTTTTTTATCATCAACAACATTTTATTCCTCATACCTGGAATTTCTCGACCTTTTGAAAGGTTGCCCATTTCCACCAAAGGGAGCCTTCCTCTTCCCTTTGAACCTGTTGTTCCTTTGAATGCCATTCCTTCAGTTGTTGTTGTTGTCATCATCATCAGGAGAATCCTTCTTGAAAGAGCATTCTCTAGTATAGTGGCCGAACTTGTGACATGTGTAACATTTGCCTTTCTTTCCTTGGGCCCCTACTCTTCCTTTGTTCCTCGGACCACCATTATTCTTCTTCTTAGCACGAGCAGTGAAAGCAGCATTTCCTTCAATTTCATATTCCTTCATCCTTGTCTCTTCTTGTACACATCTCGATAGTACTTCGTCAAAATCGGGTATTACGTTGTTATTGAGAATTGTAGTATTGAATAAATGCCATTCGTAGGAGAGACCTCCAAGTGCGGTGAGAACCATTTCTCGATCTGCTATTGTCTCCCCAATGGCCAAAAGATTATTTTTGATTTCGATCAACTTCAGAAAATATGATTGGACGGATTCATTCCCTGCCTTTCTTCAGATTCTTCAGTTGGTTCTTGAAGAAAAGGACTTGATTTGCATTGTTGACCTTGAACATGTTGACCAACTTATCAAACATCTCCTTGAATGTGCCCAGCTCAGAGATGTAGGCTACCAGACTGATGAATTGAATCTCGGATCATCATCTTTGCTTTGATATCCCCTTCTTATACTTTGACTTGGTGGCAGCAAGTGCAGTGGATGGAGGCTCTTGGATTTCACCCTACACATAGTCCATGATATCTTGGTCTTCAAACATAAGATCCAAAGTCATCTTCCAGGCATGGAAGTCTTCCTTCCCAGTAAATTTGTCATCAGCTTTAAAGCCATTATAGTTTGAGGTACCCATGCTCTTCTTCGGTGATTGCTACAAACTTGGGCTTTGTCTTCACCTCAGCTCTAATCCCGTGTAAATTTTCGTAGATGTTCTATGCTTGATGCAACTTTACTTTTATCCCCAATATCAAACAACAATCACATAAACAAGAAAGTAAAATGCTGATAGAACATACCAGTAGATCGACAGAAGACAAGCCAAAAATTACACTTAACTTGATCAGCAAAACATGTGTTGTGGTGCGTTACGGCAGGATGCTTCAACCAATAAAGTCTCAATATGGTCAGCCAACCAAAAGTGTTGCAACCCTCTCGGACAGCTATATCAGTCAACCCAAAGTCAACGAAAGTCAACTTTGTCCCAGTCAATAGTCAACACAACACAGTAGTAGCAAAAAGTCAACGCAGTCTGGTCAAAGTCAACAATCAACCTCAATTTCAGTGCCAAAAAATGGGGACTAGAGAAATCGGAATTTTGACCAAGTTTGGGGTCAGTTTGACCAAGCATTGACCAAAGTCAACGCTGGTCAAACCTGCGCTGAAAACCCTAGGTCGAAAAACAGAAAAACTTTTTTGCTACATTTCCCACGTGTGAGAGAAGAAAATCCTCCAGAGTCCAAGGTGATCGAACCAATCAGATGATGAGAGAGAATGTGTGATGAGTGATGGATGAAATGACCTCCAACGTTGACCTATATATATCCATCAGTGAGGGTATGTGACACATCTGCTGGGGCTTCAAGCCTACATTTCAATTCTGGCCGACCTACACATATTTTGAATAAATTCAAAATAAATATTCTGCTCAATGGATCAAGATGATCTTTAGATCGATCTTGCACCTCTCCGAAAGAGGAATCCAATAAAAATATTGGCATCTTCATCTGAGCATCACATGGAGTTTGGACATAGTTGTCCAAAATTAACACAATCCAATGTATGTAAGGAGGCTCAACCATAAATTGACTCAAAGTATTTACAGCGAAACATATGTCCAGTCGGGAATAACCAAGAACATCAAGGCCCCCACAAGTTGTCAATACTCGAAATGGTTTGCCAATTCAGGCCGAGTAACACTTCCATATAGCTTCTTGAAGTTGAGTTCCATCGGGGTACACATAGACTTGCAACTGACCATCCCACATCTTTGTAGCAGCTTCACAATGTATTTTCTTTGAGAAAGGAAAATCTCGCCTGGCTTTTGCCAAAACTCAGGCCTAGGAAGTAATGCAACAGACCTAGGTCATTAATCTTGAACTCGAAAGTCAACTCCCTCTTGCATTGATAAATGAGAGGGTCTGCATCAGTCAGTAAGAGATCATCAACATAAAGGACCAAAATGAGAGGCATGTCCTTTTCAACCTTGAAGTAAGTTAGGATCAACATAGCTCCTCGTAAATCCCAACTTCATAAGATAACTATCAGTTCTCTCATGCCAAGTCTAGGGGCTTGCTTCAACCCATAGAGGGCTTTCTTCAACACACATGTGTCCTTCGAGCTTGTACTTCGAACCCCAGAGGTTGTTCCAAGTTGACTTCCTCCTTAAGCAAGCAATGCAAGAAAGCAGTTTTGACATCCATTTGATATAGGCTATGTGAAATTTTCTGAATATCTCAAACAGAAATCCTACTGTTAATTTTCATATTTACTTCTCCGACTTACATTAAGTTATTAATGTGAAATATTCAGCATTAACATCGAAGTAAATACATCAACAGCCTACACATATAGATCTAAATTGAATACATGTACAATGACAAAGTGACACGCAAGGGTTTTCTGGACAACTCTCCCCGGAAAAACCCAATGCGAGAAAACCAATCTTCTGGCTGCTGGAGGGTTTTATTATTAAGTAGATTCTAAGTACAACAAACCTGGGCACCAATTGGTTAACCCGATAGAGAAATAAAACTGCAGTTATACCTCTATTCTGGAGACAGAAAAACTGACTGATTCACACCCTCAAACAGAATTTACAAAACTCAGCCCTTTTCAGTCTTCAAGAACCCCAGCACTGCTTTGAAGCCCTCGGTGTCAGCTCTGCTAGCCTGCGTCAGCCCCTGTGCTACTCAGGAAGGGCCTGCGTCACCCCAAGCTGGGTTATGTTGCCCCTGTGCTGCCCTAGCTGGGCCTACGTCAGCCCTGTTGGCCTCTTGTTGCCTTTGCGCTGCCCTTTCTAGGCCTGCGTCGCCCCTAAAGCCTTTGTGCTGCCCCTGCTGGGTTGTGGCTGCTGCCCTCTCTGCGTTGCTCAGTCTACTGCTTCTCTGCCTCTTGTTGCACTCTTGGTCTGGGATCAACCCATCCCTCTCGCCAATACTACCCCTCGCTGCAGCTGAAACACTTCTAAAATTCTTAGCAAACCACGCCCTAGAATTTCAACTCAGTCTCAGTGCGCTGCCACTGTGTGTGTTCTCCAACTGACCGCAAGCCTTTCCTTTATATTTTTTCATTTGGAAACCAACGACCGTGATCTAATCTCTTATCGATGGCTAAGATTAAAAGAAATCTTGATCCGTGTGACTTAAGTGATTTTCATCACATGTTTAATTTAATTAAATTTAATCTTTTAATTTCCTAAGTTAGACTTAGGGTCCTTAATTAAAAAGATTAATAAATTAAATATCTCTTAAACAGGAAGGAATTTCTTAAATCGCTTCCTGGGTCTTGGAGATCTCATGTACTCTAGTTCCTCCACAAAGTTTGGGTGCTAGAGCACATCCGATGCTACCCCAACACCCCAAAATCTCAACAGGCTCCATCCTTGGTTGATAGTGAAAGCAATAATAGATCGGATAGTGATATATCGGGAAACCGGTGCAAATATCTCATCATAGTCCACTCCTTCCTTTTGAGAGAATCCTTGACGAACGAACCTGGCCTTATATTTTGCAGCACTCCTATCAATTGCATGTTTGGTTTTGTAAAGCCATTTCGAGGTGACCAAAGACTTGTCCTTGGGTCTAGGCACCACTTCCCAGACATCTTTCTTCATGATAGATTCATATTCCTCATTCATCGCACACTTCCATACTTGGTGTTTTACAACCTCTTCAAATGTGCATGGTTCAACTTGAATGATAGTACTCATGGCAACTAAGTACCCTTGATACCCGTTCAACTTCTTACTTTCACGGAATGTTCCTCTTGGAGCAATATGTCTTTCAGCATCTTCAAGACTTGAGAGTATCTTTGAGCCATAGTGAAAGTTTCCTTGAGGAGGAGGGATCACTAGGAGGTGGATCAATAGGATCCATTGGACCTTCAACATCAGGCATAGGCTCATTTGTCTAAGGTTCATCCTGTTTTCGGTAGCATCATCATCATCATTCCTTAGGATAGGGAGATCTCATTCAAGACTTGAGAGTATCTTTGAGCCATAGTGGATGTTTTGTTGAGGAGGAGGGATCATTGGGAGGTGGATCAATAGGATCCATTGGGCCTTTAACATCAGGCATAGGCTCATCTGTCAGAGGTTCATCCTATTTTCGGCAGCATCATCATTGTCATTCCTTGGGATAGGGATATCTCTGGATTTCCCAAGGACAGTGTCTTCATCAAAGGTGACATCAAGGCTTACTTCCACCTCTCTTTGACCAGGCACATAGATTCTATATGCCTTTGAATTTCTTCCTTGAATTCCTTGAATTTACAGATTTTGTAGCTGACGAATTTTCCTTTCTTCCTAGAAGCTTCCAACTTTTTCCTCTTATCTTTAGGCACATGAAAATACACTGGACAACCAAAGATTCTAAAATGAGAAACATCAGGCTTCTTACTAGTGAATACTTCCTCAGGTGTCTTGAAATCCAATGCTTGATGCGAGCTCCTATTTTGAACATATACGGCAGTGTTAGCAACTTCTTCCCATAATAACTTCAGTAGACCTTGATCATGGAGCATGGCACAGGATGGCTTCCATGATTGTTCAATTCTTTCTTTCACCAAAGCGATTCTGATCAGGAGTGTATGGAACAATTGTCTCCCTCTTAATGCCAACCTCTCTACAAAAGTCATTGAATTCATTTGATTCATATTCGGTTCCATTGTCAGTCCTGAATATCTTGATCTTCTTTCCTGTTTGATTTTCCACCAATGCTTTGAAAGAATGGAACCATTTGAACACTTCATCCTTCCTCTTCAGGAAATAGATCCATGCTTTGTGAGAGTAGTCATCCACAAAGACTACATAATATAAGTATCCTCCAAATGATGTTATGGGTAACATACCAGACAGGTCATAATGGACCAATTGAAGAATATTGGGTGTAGCTCTCACTAGAAGGGAATGGTCCCTTTGTATGTTTCCTAATTGCACAACCCGGACAAACACTTTCATGGTTTATGTTAAACTCGAGCATACCTGTGACCATCTTCCTTACCTTAAGTAAGGATTTGTAATTTAAATGGGAAAACCTTTGGTACCATATGTAATATCCCAAACGAGATATTTCACTGATTTTGCAGAAATTTAACTTAACCAAAATTTCACCATCATGTTATTGTTCAATTAACAAAAGATTTCCATGTAAAATATAACAAGAAGAATACATGCAATTCAATAACACAATGAGCAGAAATAATCTCATCTTTCATTATAATAAATAATTAAAAGAGTGTACATGACGATATAAGCTGAAATGGTTAAGATAGATAATTCGGTCTCCAAAACTAATATGCTCCAATGCTGAAACCAACCCTCCCAAAACTGAACTGAAATCAATCACTGCAACTGTGAATTCTCGCTGAATCCGCCAAGGAAATGAGGTGGGTTTCCGTCCACTCTCACCAAAATCACCTAAGGGTGTATGTCCTCGAGCTACTGTTGAAGAAGAGAATTGGGTTCTCAACCTCTCATACAAGAAGAAATATCAAATACAATATGTCCTCCAATGGCCTCCTCCTCTTTTATAGATCTGATGGACCCCTCTAGAACCTCTTATTTTATTATTATTTTAATCATGGAGTACTTTTCCCTCTTTTATTTCAATTAAAATTTTCATTTTAATGTAGGAAAAGTGTAAATTGGCCACCATGTCTCCTCAGGCCACTGAAACTCACATCTAACCATCCCATTATGTAAATCTTCTCGTTCCGATTCCAACGAGCTATTACACTAAGGTGTTAAGTCAAGTATTCCTCTCGAAATGCCACCTTAAGTATAATTAATTGAGTCGATAACTATGTTTTTTGAAAGTTGTCAGAATGCACCAGAATGAAAGGAAAATTGTTCGGATGATGGTATGTACCAAATGAATACCATCGGACCTCAATTAAACTCCTCAAAACCCCTCTGAAAGTCCCTGGGCGAGCTAATGACACCAACCTGCACCTGTGACTTATTTGCCCCCAACTTTGAAAGTCCATCCTAACCATGTCATAAGGAACACCAGAAAAAGGAACATTACAAATCCTCCCGCCCCAAGATTGCTTGTCCTTAAGCAATCCAAACCTGTGGACCAATCTGGTGGCCCAATGCAATTGAGACCTGATGCTCGGATCCCATACGAACCACTGGGTGATGCTCTGTCTCTGTGTCAACCCATCATGAACGGACACCTCAATGCCCAGATCCCAAACTGGTCTCTGACTGTACCTGTCATCAACCAATCCTCCTCGATCCCAATTCCACCATGGCCAATTGTCGCCCAAGTCCCATGGCTCAGACTGTGCTTTGTCTCCGGCTATAGTTGTTGCTCCATAAAGTGAATACCAACTCATCAACTCTCTCCAATCCCACCTTTGGCATAGGCCGAGGTCAACCCCACTCTGTTGATGCTGGGCTAGTGCTACTGAAATACTGATGAACCATCGGCCCACATCCCACTTCCCACTGAAACATGTAGTCACCCTCTCATCTAAGCACCCCCGTTGTATTGTGCCCCGGACTAAGGTTGATACTCCATCAAAAGGATACCAACTCATGATCTCTCGCCAATCCATCTTGTGGGAAGGATCAAATGCATAGGCAAAATGTATATGTGATAAGTCCCCTATGATGCACTGTGCCCCACTCATGCAACCCCGCTTGGTCAGTGAACAATATCCATCGAGAAAACCCTTCCTCTCTCCCCATAATGGGTACAAGTGGCAAAATTGTGTTGCAAGCCCTATCTATGTACTCCTGGAGAGGGTTGGTCCCTGATTGTACTGCCAGAGGATCGAACACCTCTGATACCAATATAACAAACAAAGTTCGTATACTTAGTGGAATGATCTAACACCAATGTAACGAACAAAGTTTGTATACGCAGCTCTTCAGAATACTTCGAAGACAAAAACATCCATTGTAGGACAAGCAATTGTATAGAATATTGTATAAAATAACTAAAGTGATGATTACAATGAGGTGTGAAAATTTATAACTTGAAATTCTACTATAGTCACTGATTTATTTCTCCTACTTATTTTCCACAATAAGATATTTACAAAACCCTTTAGTAAACAACAAAATAAATTCTACTGCAATTATCACATAATTTCATAGAGAAAAGAACAGTGAAATATAATCACATCAACACAGTTGTTTTTGGACAATAGTCCCCGGAAAAACCCAATGCGGGAAAACTGGTGCAGCAGATGAGGGTTTACTTATTATTCTTCAGCAACAGTCTCTTTACAAGGAATGATTTGCAGAATCATGGAGAAACTTTTGTGAAAACACCTGAGATAGTTTTTCTCCAGTCACTGGAGAAATTATGACACCCAAGAGACCCTCAAGCCTCCACTGCATCACCTTTGCATCCTCTTCTGCGGAGGGACTGGGTAAAGACTGCGTCCTCTGCTATGATGCCTCTCTGCGCTATCCTTCTGCATTGTCCCTCCGCCATTCTACATCCCTCCTCCTTTGTCTTTGATTGTTGTTGATACCCTCCTCTTCCTTCACCATGCAACTCTCCCTCTGAAAACGAACTCTTGCTTCTGGAGTATCGACTTCCCTCGGGTTACTGAGTATTTTCTCGGTGTGTCTCCAACTGACCCTCAAGTCTTCATTTATACTTTTCCTGTTGAGATATCAACGACTATGATCAAATCTCTAATCAACGGCTAAGATTAAAACAGACTTGATCCTCGTCTCTTAGAAGCTTCTCGCCCATATTTATATTAATTCCCTTTAATTATTTTAATTTCCTAAGTTTTAACTTAGGAATCATTAAAAATAATTAATTATTTTCATATAATGCACTCTGGGTGGAATTTCTCCAAACGATTTTTGGGTCTTGGAGATCTCATGCATTCTAGCCCCTAAACAAAATTTCGGAGCTAGAGCGCATACGATGCTACCCAAAAATCAACATGAGGCTGAGGGCCTACTTATATACCCTAGGCAGGTGTCCCTTTATGAACAGTCATGCCCCTAGGGGCATACCTCTTCATTAACTAATCACTAATTAATCATTACTTATGATGTGTTATTATTATTTATATCTATATTTTATTCATAACATGCACTCAACCAGATCAATAGAGAAAGAAACCCTGCCTCAATCAGTAAATTCGACCCTTCAATACTGGTGCAATTCAACCTTAATTTCAAAGATGAATTCAGCTTCCTTGATAATAATTTCACCTACAGGAAATGATCATGTTTAAGATGAAATTCGACCTCTTGAGATAAGAACTAATGCCATAGTAATTCGGCCTTCCTGGGAAAGAAATTCAGCCCATCACATGGCATATTAACCCTCAAACATTGTTCAGGAAGGATGATGTATTAAGGTGAAAATAATGATTGGAGCATTCAGCCCTATGGGAATACTCTTCTGCAATAAATCTCCTTAGAGCTCCTGAAGAATTTTCTCCAATAACCTGCAAAGATAATCAACGGAAAATTACCAACTAGGGTGGAAAAATGTACATCAAAATTGGATGAACCAGCTAGGGTGGCAATAGTGTCCACCGAAACCAGTGAGAGGATTCCGCTAGAAACTGTCAAATCTTGACTCCATTGAATCAAAGTCAGAACACAAGAGAAAGATAAGAAGATAGAATGAATGATGAGTCATCTCCTTTTATAAGGCTTCATTGAATCTTCTCCAAGCTTCTAGAACTCCCCTTTTTAATTTAATTGATGAAGACACTTTTACCCTCTTTTTAATAATAATGATTTCCCCCTTTTTAATTAATAATTATGTTCCCATTTTTATTTATTAATATTATAAGGTTGGGTTGGGAAAAACTCCCAAGTGTCCTAATTCTTTCCCTCTTGCTAGTCTATAGGGGACAGTTAGGCAAGCGATAGCGATACTTCTATGCTCAAATGATTGGGGACATTACAGTTGGAATTTTGGAGCTTCCCGTCCTCGCAACCTAATGAACACATCTTTAGTCCTATTCTATAGCCTACAATGTATTTTTTTATTATCATCCAATGTACAATCTTATGTATTACATCGTTCAACTTTTAGCCATTCATCATATACATCCAAAATAATAATGTAGGAATTAAAATTGGGTTATTACATATGGTCCATAATCTCATAAAATGTAACCAATAAATCAGCTTTAATGTATTTTTTTTATCATCATCCAATGTACAATCTTATGCATTACATCGTTCAAATTTTATCCATTCATGATATACATCCAAAATAATAATGTTGGAATTAAAATTGAGGAATTACATATGGTTCATAATCACATAAAATGTAATTGATAAATCAGCTTTTAAAAATGATCGATGAGATGTGAAATGCATGCTTGGAAGTGTAATCAAGAGTTTCCATACCAGTAGAAAGTACAATAGTATCTTTTGCACGACCGTCAAGCACTAGCATTCCTCCACAATGACGACCAGCATTTAGTGATAACTGAGGCACAAGCCATCCTATGTCCCCTGTGTCCAGCCAACCCTCTTCATCAAGAACTTTTTCTGTGGCAATAGGATTCTGCATACCAAGTGAAGAATGAAGATTCAATCTTCAACTGATTACTTCAGCATTATAAGATTATTTAAATTGAATACTTAAACAATGGAAGAAAAGGAATAGAACTTTTTCAAATAATGGATACAATTTTCTCCATGAATCTTATAGAAAAAAGTTCCCCCATAAAATGTATCTAACTAACCACAATGTAGACAAGCATTACAAAAACTTCACAAGCACAAAGTTCAAAGGATAAGAAGACTTCAATACACTATATTTCAAGCAAGTTTGTCTTTGCAAACACATCTAAACCAAGAAAGTTTCAAACATATGTATACACACAAGCACATTAGACATATTTTTGATCTTGCAGATGTATGTTGCCACTACATGCTCCATAGGTGTTTTTGTATATGAAATAGTTGCATAGATGGAGAAAGAAGTGAAACGAATGTTGCCTATTAAGATTCATAAAATCCTGAATATACTACATTTTTGGAACAGTTAATGGAAGAGTAGGGGCCATGAAAACCATATCTGATTGGCAATAACAATATAAGCATACATAAGATCATGTACTTTGCTAAATTGATAAAAACATAAAGTCATTAACAATGTGAAATATATGGAATCGTCAAATATAATTCACGCAACAAATTAGACAATAAAAAGAATTCCCAAGAATTGTACAATTTAGGTGCAATAATCATGTGAATTTTTGTAGATGTTATATGCTTGATGCAACTTTACTTTTATCCCTATATCAGTCAGCAATCACATAAACAAGAAATTAAAATGCTGACAGAACATACCAGTAGATCGACAGAAGACAAACCAAAATATAAGTGTGTTGGTGCATTACGGCGGTCAGCAGGATGCTTCAACCAGCGAAGTCTCAATACGGTCAGCCAACCAGAAGTGTCACACAACCCTCTAGGACAGCCAGAACAGTCAACACCAAAAGTCAACGAAAGTCAACGCTGTCAGTCAACGGTCAATGCAAAACAGCAGCAGCAGCAAGGTCAACACAGCCAAGTCAAAGTCAACGTTCAGCCTCGGGAATTGTGCCAAAAAATGTGGATTGAGGAAATCGAAATAGTGGGAGAGTTTCAAGTCAATTTGACCATGCATTGACCAAAGTCAATGCTGGTCAATGTTGCGGTAAACCCTAGGCCGAAAACAGAAAAGTCTCCTTGCTGCAATTTCCCACGTGTGAAGAGAAGAGTCTCCAAGGTGATCGAACCAATCAGATGAGGAGAGATAAATGTGTGAGGATGTGATGAGTGAAAATGTCCTCCAATGTTGACCAATTTATATCCATCAATGAGGGTGTGTGACACAACTGCTGGGGCTCCAAACCTTTAGGCCGACCTACACATATTTTGAATAAATTCAAGATAAATGTTCTGCTCATCGGATCAAGATGATCTTTAGATCGATCTTGCACCTCTTCGAAAAAGGAGTCCAATAAAAATATTGGCATCTTCATCTTAGCATCACAACATGGAGTTTGAACCTAGTTGTCCAAAATTAACACTCTCTCAACTAGGGAGAACTCCATCCACCTATGCAATCCAAACATTGTGCGTCATCCCGCCGTAACTTGCTTTGTTGGCTTCTTTATTTCAGAACAGAAGTGGGTCAATCACAAAGACATCATTCCCGGCTGATAGATTCAGACCAGTGGCCTGAAACCTCTATAACACTCAAAAAGAGTCTCATACCAACCCAAAGTTGGTTTACCTGACCCGAAGTCAGCTGGAGGTCCAAAACCTCACTATACTTGATCCCAGATCAAGTGGTTGGACCGTGCCAACCTAGATCGAGAGTACGGCAATCTCTGATGTGTCCATCAGTCTTTGCTATTAATCTCTAGCTTTTCCCACCTCACTGGCCAAATGAGAGGTACTTCCCATGAGTCCAGGACTCAAATGGGTAGGATGCATACGGGGCACAGATCATGAGAGGTGAACCAACTCAATCATCATAATAGTGGGGCAGAAGCACACCAACAAGGTTCGGCAAGCCTAGCCCTATGGTTGCTTATAGCTCCAAGAAGCTATCCCCAAAGCCCCCCAGAGCTCCAAGAGCTCATCGTCCAATAGGACCCTCAGCATAGGGTCATTCCACGATACCAAGATTCTCACGGAAGGTTAGGAACTTGACCTTCCCCAAGGGCTTTGCGAGAATATCAGCGACCTGCTCATCAGTTCCTATATGATCGAGCCTTACGACGCCTCGCTGTACCATATCTCGGATAAAGTGGTACCTGATATCAATATGCTTGGATCGATCGTGGAACACGGGATTCTCGGACAACCGAATCCCACTCTGGTTATCACAGAGTATCACGGTGGTATCTAGCACATGTCCGAACAGCTCACTGAAGAGCTTTTGCAACCAAACTGCTTCACAACAGGCCATACTCGCTGCAATGTATTCGACCTCCACGGTGCTCAAAGCCACTGACTTCTGCTTCTTTCTCATCCATGATATTGAAGCATAACCAAGAGTGAAGCAGCATCCCAATGTGCTCTTACGATCCACCACACAGCCATCCCAATCGACATCAATATATCCATGGAGTGTCATGCTCCCGGCAGTTTATCTCAACCCATGGTTTATCGTGCCCCGAAGATATCTCAATAGATTCTTGACACCAGCCCAGTGAATGTGATTAGGCTCAACCATATGTTGACTCAAAGTGTTCACTGCGAAACATACGTCTGGACGGGTGTTCACTAAGAACATCAGGGCCCCTACGAGTTTACGATACTCAGTAAGATTTACAAGCACAGGCCCAGCAGCGCTGCCACTCAACTTCTTAAAGTTGAGCTCCATAGGTGTCAACACGGACTTACAGTCCACCATACCAAATCTTTCCAGAAGCTTCACAATATATTTTCCTTGAGAAAGGAAAATCTCGCCTGGTCTCTGCCAGACCTCCAGGCCTAGGAAGTAGTGCATCAATCCTAGGTCCTTCATTTCGAATTCAACAGCGAGCTCCCTCTTGCACTGATGAATGAGAGGGTCAGCACCTATCAGGAAGAGGTCGTCCACATACAGCACCAGAATGAGAGGTTTTTCTCTATCAACCTTGAAATAAAGGTTCGGATCAGCATTACTACGAGTGAAGCCCAGCTTCATCAGGTAGCTATCTATTCTCTCGTACCAAGCTCTGGGTGCTTGTTTCAACCCATAAAGGGCTTTCTTCAACCTGCAAACATGGGTGTCCCAATCCTGGACTTCGAACCCCATAGGTTGCTCTACATACACCTCTTCCTTTATCGCACCATGCAGAAATGTTGTCTTCACATGCATCTGATGAAGACTCCATCCTTGCGTAGCAGCAAGGGCTATGATAGATCGGATGGTGGTATATCGGGCCACAAGTGCAAATATATCATCATAGTCTATGCCTTCCTTTTGAGAGAAGCCACAGGAAACGAATCTTGCCTTGAACTTTTCAGCACTTCCATCAGATCCATGCTTGATCTTGTAGAGCCATTTCGAGGTGACAACTGTTTTGTCCTCTGGTCTTGGAACCACATCCCGGACATCATTCTTCATAATAGACTCATATTCTTTGTGCATAGCATCCTTCCAGACTTGATGCTTTACGGCTTCCTCAAAAGATCCAGGCTCAGATTGTATGATAGTACTCATGAGTCATGGCTGCTAGATAACCTTGGTATCTATTCAGCATCTTGCTTTCACGGAATGTCCCCCTTGGGTCAATCTGGTCCATCGGTCCTTCAACATTGGGCATCGTCTAATATTTCAGTTCTTGGTTTTCAGGCCTTGCTTCATGATCTTCCTCAGATCTCGGAAGATTGACTACTTTCCCCAGGGAAGCATCTTCATCAAAGGTAACATCGTGGCATATCTCCACTTCCCTTTGACCAGGCACATAAACTCTATAGGCCTTCGAAGTTTCGTTGTAGCCCACAAACATTCCCTTCTTCCCAGAAGCATCCATCTTGCTCCTCTTCTCCTTCGGTACATAAAAATAAACAGGACATCCAAAAACTCTAAAATGTGAGACGTCAGGTTTCTTACCAAAGAAAACATCTTTGGGAGTTTTGGAGTCAAGAGCGGAATGCGAGCATCGGTTTTGTATGTACACAGCAGTGTTCGCAGCTTCTCCCCACAAAAACTTCAGTAGACCTTGGTCACATAGCATGGCACAGGAAGCTTCCACAATGGTCCTATTCTTTCGCTCAGCAACGCCACTTTGCTCAGGAGTATAGACAGTTATGGTCTCCCTCTTGATGCCATCTTCTCTACAAAAGTTCTTGAACTCATTTGTCTCATATTCAATGCCATTATCGGTCCTCAATATCATGATCTTCTTCCCTGTTGAATTTTCCACCAAGGCTTTGAAGGTACGGAACCACATGAAAGCCTCATCCTTCTTTTTCAAGAAGTATATCCAGGTTTTGCGAGAGAAGTCATCTATGAACGTCATATAATAAGAACATCCTCCCAAGGATGTCACGAGCAGCATACCAGACAGATTAGAATGTATCAATTGCAAGACATCAGATGTCTTTGTGACACTTGAAGGGAAAGGTCCCTTTGTATGCTTTCCTTCGGCACAACCCTGACATACACCTTCATGATTATTTGAGAACTCAGGCATCCCTGTCACTACCTTCCTTGCTTCCGGAAGGGCTTTGTAGTGAAGGTGTCCAAACCTCCAGTGCCATAGTTTAGTCTGTCGGATAGTATCACACGTCATCGCTCCCAGTGGACTTCCTCCAACCTGGTAGAGTGTATCAACTCTAAACCCAATTGTGATGGCTTCCTTGAAACTATTCTTCCAGATACGCACCTTCCCATCACCGAATGCCACATTGAAACCTTTGTTTTCCATGGCCAATATAGACACAAGGTTCTTCTTCAAATCAGGTACGTATAGTACATATTGCAAACGGAGGACTTGACCTTGAGACAAGTGGAGGGTCACAGTCCCTATCCCTTTCACGGGTTATGTGGCAATATCTCCAAGGATAATTTCCAGATTAGTATCCTTCTCAACCATATCAGAAAGTGCTTCCTTACACCCAGTGATGTGCCTTGAGGCACAACTATCTATCAACCAGACATCCATAGTGTTGGGTGGAGATGCAGCAGAGAGGGCAGATACAATAATGAATTCATTTCTTTTATCAACAACATTTGATTCCTCATACTTGGAATTTCTTAACCTTTTAAAAGGTTGACCATTTCCGCCGAAGGGAGCCTTCCTCTTCCCCTTGAACCTGTTGTTCTTTTGATTGCCATTCTTCTGGTTGTTGTTGTTGTCATCATCATCGGGAGAATCCTTCTTGAAAGGGCATTCTCTAGCATAGTGACCGGGCTTGTGACAAGTGTAACACTTGGCTTTCTTTCCTTGGGCCCCTGCTCTTCCTTTGTTCCTTCGACCACCGAAGTTCTTCTTCTTAGTATGAGCAGCGAAGGCAACATTTCCTTCATTTTCATATTTCTTCATCCTTGTCTCTTCTTGTACGCATCTCGATAATACTTCGTCAAAATCAGGTATCACATTGTTATTGAGAATGGTAGTGTTGAATACATGCCATTCGGATGAGAGACCTCCAACTGCGGTGAGAACCATCTCACAATCAGCTATTGTCACCATTGCTTGACAGGTGTCCTAATCTCGGTCCGGCACAGAAAAATACAGTTGAACGGACTCATCTGTGAAGCTGTGATTCTTTGGTGGTTCTTTGAAGAATAGGACTTGATTCGCATTATTGGCCTTGAACATGTTGACCAACTTATCATACATCTCCTTGGATGTGCCCAGCTCAAAGATGTAGGCAACAAGACTCTTATGAATTGAGTCCCTTATCATCAGCTTTGCTTTGATTTCCCCCTTCTTATACTTTGTTTTGGCAGCAGCAATTGCAGTGGATGGAGGCTCTTGGATTTTACCCTACACATAGTCCATGACATCTTGGTCTTCCAACATAAGATCCAATTTCATCTTCTAGGCATGGAAGTCATCCTTCCCAGTAAATTTATCATCGGCCTTAAAGCCATTGTAGTTAGAGGAACTCATGCTCTTCTTTGGTGATTGCTACAAACTAGGGTTTTGTCTTCACCTCAGCTCTGATTCCATGTGAATTTTTGTAGATGTTCTATGCTTGATGCAACTTTACTTTTATCCCTATATCAGTCAGCAATCACATAAATAAGAAAGTAAAATGCTGATAGAACATACCAGTAGATCGACAGAAGACAAGCCAAAATATATAAGTGTGTTGGTGCGTTACGGTGGTCAGCAGGATGCTTCAACCAGCAAAGTCTCAATACGGTCAACCAACCAGAAGTGACACACAACCCTTTAGGACAGCCAGAACAATTAACCCCAAAAGTCAACGAAATTCAACGTTGTCAGTCAACGGTCAACGCAAAATAGCAGCAGCAGCAAGGTCCACGCAGCCAAGTCAAAGTAAACGTTCAGCTGCAGGGATTGTGCCAAAAAACGCGGATTGAGGAAATCGAAATAATGGGGGAGTTTCAATTCAATTTGACCATGCGTTGACCAAAGTCAACGTTGGTCAATGTTGCGGTAAACCCTAGGCCGAAAACAGAAAAGTCTCCTTGCTGCAATTTCCCACGTGTGAAGAGAAGAGTCTCCAAGGTGATCGAACCAATTAGATGAGGAGAGAGAAATGTGTGAGGATGTGATAAGTGAAAATGTCATCCAACGTTGACCAATTCATATCCATCAATGAGGGTGTGTGACACAACTGCTGGGGCTCCAAATTTTCAGGCCGACCTGCACATATTTTGAATAAATTCAAAATAATGTTATGCTCATGGGATCAAGATGATCTTTAGATCGATCTTGCACTTCTCCGAAAGAGGAGTCCAATAAAAATATTGGCATCTTCATCTGAGCATCAGAACATGGAGTTTGGACCTACTTGTCCAAAATTAACAAATCATCACTACAAGGAAACCCAATAAAATTGACAAAAAAAAGAAAATGATATTATTTTCAATGAGAATAAAATATGCCCAAATGACACTAAGAGATAAGCATAATACTTTTGTAATGGAGTGTAGGAATGCTACAATTTCTTGTTATAGTATTATCCTACATAAGGTTTCTCACAGGCACTCAGACAAATTGCACAATGACTTCTCGAAAGAAGATTTTTTCGCAACCCTTATATATATGAAGAATTGTAAGAAGCTAGGGATGGATGGTCTTCCTTGTGTTGAAATGTGTAACTAGGATCGGTCTTCATTGTTGACCACTGGAGTGGCACCTGAGGATAATGAGAAGACTCTATGCCCAAGGATGAACTAGAAGACAATTATACCATCAGATATCATCCATTCAACATAGTTTTTGAACTCTACTTCTATTTCTCATCATCTTTTTCTTGTACCCAAATTCCATGCCCTACGGGGAATTGTAATAAGTGATGCTAGTAATAATGAATTCGAGTCAGTATTGAGTCTGTAACAAGCCTGTGTAGCTTGGGACCTTGCCAACAAGTGAGTATTACTCTGGGAGGTTTTTTTTTACTCAGTTAGTTATCATCTCCCTACCAGGACTTAATAATTAATTGAATTTTTTCCTCCAATTTTACCTCAAAGCCGGAGTACGGCTTGATGGTGAGGCCTTGGGTGAGTCCTAGTGTCTAGATTCAATGTATATTACCATACTAGATCACACAAAAAAAATCGTGGAATTTGATTAGGTCTAGGTAGTGACTTTTTAATTTTTTAAATTTCCCGCAGGTCGAAAATTGCAATAAAAATTATAATTGGATTGTAATAAGTGTTGTCTAGAGAAGTTGTATGGGGTATGAGTAATCAAAATTACACCTCTCACCCTCAACTTTCTACTATGACACACTTTGAGGGGTTAATAATGAGTTTTGGATCCTCAAAACCCACATTTCCTAAGTTTAGTGGAAATTGTGACATTTAATTAGGCTAAAATTAAATTAAATAGAGAAAAATAAATTATTCCATATGACGAAATGACATAAAAATGACTTCGAAATTATTCTAAGTCAAAGAGTTGAGTCAACGAACATGTGGAGGATGACTGAGCACACTACATCATTAATTCATCATTTATTTATTCAAAATCGAATTTCCCAGAGATAAAGCGGCAGTTACACACAAGAAAAATTGAATTTATTAAAGGAAGTTAAGCATAGAAGGAATATTCTACAAGATCAGTTGATTGAAGACCAAATGGGGACCTCTTCTCACAAGCTATCCAGAGTGCAACAACACTTGACACTTCACTCAAAGGATTTACACTATTCCTTGAGCTTAGACTGTGCAGTCACTCAGAGGAAACACGCAGTTCTCAAGGACCTACACAGAAGATCACTGGCTTCATCTACAGGTACGGTTTCAGTTGATTCGAGTTTGCAATGGTGTACTTGGTGTAGCACGGGACTTCGTTTGGCTTATGGATGAGTTCACTAGATCATATGGGGAATTCGATTTCCCTTGGTGTGCACAAAAGAAATTCGATTTTGCTTTGGGTGTCTCAGTCTTCTCCACATGGAACTTGCCTTATCTTTACTTGGGATTTGCTCCAATTTCACTTCTCACATGCATTCGTCCTTGGAATTTGCTCCCAACTTTCTATATAATGGAGCCATGGGTTCTCATATGGCATCATGTAATACGAGCTACTGGGCTTAAGGACACGCTATCGGATTGTACACGTACTTGCAATATAATACAAAATTCTTTGGGGTAACTTGTGATGGTTTTCTTCTCCTTGCATATATGGTAAATTCTTGACTTGTTGTTATGCTTCTATTTATTTCCTCATGCTATTGTTTCCTTCATGCTTGTTTCAAGTTATGTTAGTATGCAGCTATCTCATATTAGCATAAGAGTTACTTGATCGCTTTAGGATAAGAAATCTTCTATTTAATGTCAAATATATCTATAGGAGTTCTTTCCATTGATTTTATTTAATTTCATGTGGATTTAATATGTTGTGGTGAGATTGTGTTGAAGAATTCGTCTTTGGTCAAGCTTTTCAAGCGTGAGGGGAAGTTCTCGGAGGAACCAACCCATTCTTGAAAATATTCAAGGAGGACCTGCATGTGTTGAATTCCAAAGTCTAATCTATATTTTATTTTGTCTTGCAGAATTTATTTAAAGTTTCTCAAAGCTCTTATTCCTTGCACCAAAAAATTTCAAACTTAAAATAATTTACTTTTTAAAGTATTGCTCATCATTTCTTTGATATCTCACTATTTCAAAGAGCCAAGCTATGGCTAGTCAAAGAAGAGAGCTTGCTCAGACTCTTTGGCCTAGCCTTTTGTAGATTATTTTTGTAATATTACTTTGTGATTCTTTTAAGCTAACATTTGTGGTTGTAGAGTTTCTCTAACTTGTTGTCTTGCAGCTACTTGCAGGTTTCATTTTTAGAAAATTACTTACAAGTTTGCATGCAGGACCTTGGGGTTCCAACTTCTAAATTATTTCCTTCCCTTGGTTGTGAACGTTAGAAGACATTTATTGGATGAAGCCGAGTTCCTCTTAAGGGAGGCCGAGTTCACTTGGGGTCTCTATTTCTCTCTCTTGGTCGTTTAACTCAAAGAGGCTTTGTCTTGCTTCTTCCTCAAAAAAACTACATTTTGTTGGGCTTTTGTGGGTCTCAAATTGCAGAAATTTTCGGCAAGGAGAGATCTATGGTTCAAGCCAACATTGTGAAGAATTTCCTTGGATTTTAGAGAAGGCTTCATAGTTTTCTCCTTCTTGTAATAACTAATAAAATTCTTGGTTTTGGGAGCGTGGGTTTCACCCATTGGTATCCCTATCTCTCTACCTTTTTGGCAAGACTTTGTGGCTTGATCTTACATCTTTTTCACTTGCATGCACATCATTTAATTGGGGAATTAACACAATCATGCATTACACTCATTTCGCATACACGTAAAACTAATTTGCTACAGATTTCTAGTCTTTTTACTTTCATAGCAGGTTCAAACTTTTGCATGCATGCATTTTTAAATTTGTCATGAATTTTGTTCCAAAACCACTTATGTTTCACCTTTAATTACATCTTACATGCAATAAGTATTTCGGCAAATTTTCTCCATAAAGTAGCATTCTACTTCATGACATGCAAATACATCTCAAGTTTGAAAGTTAATTTTCATTGTTTGATTAATTTACTTACATGCCCCAAACAAATCACTAAAATTTTACCTCCAACATAAGTTGGTTGAATAGACATTTTTAGGGACCCTCTACTCCTCCACTGACTCCTCACTGTGGGATCCATATCTTTGGGCGAAGGTGAGGTCTGAGGATTAAAAAGTTGAATTATAACCTTGCTTTAGAACAAATTAATAAAATAAACCAAGAGCATTCTTCATCACATTTAGCTTACTTGCAAGTTCCTGAATTTTGCTTTCTTGATGGCTCAAAGTCTCACATGAAATATCATTTCCCTTTTTCAAGAAGAATCTACTTTCATGCAAGTATTGTAATCTCTTTTGCAACAAGTTTAGCTTAATTTTCTTGTACTTGGACATTATCTAATTTACAAAGCTCCATTTCATGTTTAATGTTCATCATATTCATGGATGGTTGATGAATCTCATTTCCTTTCAAGTACACTTATTTCATGTTGCAAGGCTAAATGCACGTTGATTTAACTTTCAAGTTTTTTTATCATCTGGTTCATATTTAGATCACTAATTGTTTCCTTGTGAACAAGATAGTTTCATGTGCTTTGATTTTTAAATTCGTTCATCTTGAGAGCATTTATGATATCTTGTGCTAACAATCTTTTGTTTCCATTTCAGGATTACTGTGCTTTCATCACTTTGAACATTGCTTTTACTTTTGAGCACATTATTTGTAAAGGCACTAGTTGGTTTCTCATTATTATTTCAAAGTTTTTCATGAATGCTCACGAATCTTTAAAAGTAATCCATTTTCACTCTAATATTCTCCTAGAAACTCAAATCTTTAACTTAGTTTTCCTTTAGGAACTACCCCGCTTAGCTGACCTAGGAGAGAGCTAAAATGGAGAGAGTCTGGATCCGTGTGACAGCCCCTTCTCTGACATCAATGCCACCAACCACACATTGTGGGGTTTAAGGCTTTTTCCACTAACTTGTAGGTAGGTATGGGCGACAAGGAGAAGCGATTAACATTCATAATGTTTATTGTAAACATGATTTTATATATTTGATATTAACGAGAAAAGAAATTTATTATTGTCATTCTTGAAGCATGGATTTCATGCTCAAGATAATTTATTTGTAGGTCAAGCACCCATTGAGTGCTTCTAGGTATGGAAATTTCTGAATCTTTACACTTTATGCAGAAATTATAATTGTTAATCTGGTTATGCCCCTCCTACTTAGACAAGTTATTAACTGAATAAAATTCAACTTAAAATCGAAGCAAAACACATAACAGATCTCCACCAATCCAGATCTAGAACAAGTTCGTGCACGCATAGACAAAGTGACAATTATTTCTAGACAAATAGTCCCCGAAAAAACCTAATGCGGGAAAACCGGTCTCTAGCTGTTGGAGGGTTTTATTATTAAGAATTTTCTAAATACAAGCCTGGATTCCAGATCTGGAAAACCCGACAGAGAATATACTAGATCTATAGCTCATTGGCTGATCTAGGGCCAAAATAATGACTGATCCACACCCTCAAATGGGATTGACAGAACTCAGCCAAGATTAGGGCCTAGAAACCCCAGCGCTGCACCTAAAAGCCTCTGCGTCAGCCTCTAAAGCCCCTCTGACACTCAGCACTGCTCCAGAAAGGTTTGGGTTACCCCAGACTAGGTGACGCAGGCCCTACGCTATCCCTTAGGGTCTCTACGTAACCCTTCGAGGGTTTCCTGCTAAAAATCACGTTGTCCTTGGAGGGACTGCGTTGTCCTTGCTTCTGCAGCTTCCCTTCTCCTCTGCGTTGTCCTTGAGCTGATCTCTGCCTCTTGTGTATTCTAGACCCCGGGATCAAATCATCCCCTTGGCCTAAATTCCCCTCTCTACAACTGAAACACTTCTGAGTATTCTTAGCAAACCCTGCCCTAGAATCTCAGCTTAGCTTCAGTGCTCTGCCTCTGTGTGTCTTTACAAATGACCCCAAGCCTTTCCTTAATACTTTTCTTGTTGGTAAACCAACGGCCATGATCAGATCTTGAATCAATGGCTAAGATTAAAAGAAAGCTTGATCAGTGTGACTTAAGACAATTTCATCACATGTTTAATTAAATTCACTTTAATTATTTAAGTTCCCTAAGTTTTAACTTAGGAAATACATTAAAATAATTAATTAATTTAATATCCCCTAAACCAGATGAAATTTCCCAAATCAATTTCTGGGTCTTGTAGATCAAGTGTACTCTAGTCCCTCCTCAAAATTTGGGAGCTAAAGCACAACTGATGCTACCCCAAATACACAGAATGTCAACACTTCCTCTTAGCATCAAGGGTGTGCTCTAGCAATACATCACACTTATGCATTACATGATTTTGGGCACTGGTTTTGTCTTGTTGATACTTGGCCTGCTGCCACTCAACTCTGCACTGCTACTGCCATTCTGTACTACTGCCCATGACTCTACCACTTCCACTACAACCTCTATACTGCAACTCCCTCCCAATATGTTGCATCTATGCTACTCATAGCACTTCCACTGCTGATTTGTTGCACTGCAACTTCAGTTATTGAGAGACACAACTGAATCTCCTGCCCCATCTTTGACAGACAAGTCAGATGGGCTACATCCTCATCACTAAAGCTCCATAGGCTGCAGATCTGTGCCGGCATCTAAAGACCAATGCACTACTGGAGTCACATCAGCCCCTTGTGTTGAAATCTATCACTGCTACTGCACTGCATTGTCTCTATGAAGCCTTCTGCATTGTTGCAGTTCTGCACTATGTAAGCAGCTCTGCTCTGCGCTGTTGAAGTCACATCAGCCTCTACACTGCTGCTACTTCTACGTTTCTCCTACTTTGCTCTGCGCTGCTCCTTCCAATCTTCAGATCTGCCTCTGCCTCTGCTTCATTTGTGATCTATGCACCCACTATTCCTCTTGTCCCGCTACTGTCTTAAGGCTGTCATAGCTCGCAAGTGATCCAAGAGATGAGTTGCTCAAGGATCCCGCCTTACTTCTATGTAGCTCCTCTACATATCCATGTCACCCCACCTCCATGGTTCATGAGCACTCATGGTTGCATCATCTTTTGACCCATCATCTACCACAGCTGCTTTGGAAGAAGATGCTTCCTTGTCCTTTTTATTCTAAGGACAATTGTTGACAAAATGTCCTAGTTCTGCACTGCGTAAACAGCTCAGCTCTGCACTGCTGAAGTCACATCAACCTCTGCGTTGTTGTTGCTTCTACGTTGCTCTTGCTTTGCTCTATGCTGCTCCTTCGAGTCTTCAGATCTGCCTCTGCCTCTGCTTCATCTGTGATCTATGCACCCACTGCTCCTCTTGTCCCGCTACTGTCTTAAGGCTGTCGTAGCTCGCATGTGATCCAAGAGATGAGCTGCTCAAGGATCCTGCCTTACTTCTATGTAGCTCCTCTACATATCCTTGTCACCCCACCTCCGTGGTTCATGAGCACTCATGGTTGCATCATCTTTTGACCCATCATCTACCACAACTGCTTTGGAAGAAGATGCTTCCTTGTCTTTTTTCTTCTGAGGACAATTGTTGGCAAAATGTCCCATTTCACCACACTGGAAGCCCTTGATCTTTGAGAGATCCTTCTTCTTCTTTGGTTGCTTCTTTGATGCCAAGGCTAAATCTTCATCATCTTCCTTCTTTACTTTGCTCGATCCAGAGCTATACTGCTTCTTCGTGAATCTGTGGAGTGCTTCTTGACGCAGAACTGACCACAAGCTGTCCCAATCTGGGAGGTCTGCTCTGCCCAAGATGCTTTGGACAAAGGTTTCTCATTCATCCGTGACTGCATTGAGGGCAGTCCTCACCATCACATCATCTTCCACCTTAGCACCAGTTGAAGTCAATTGACCTCTGATCGACTGCAATCTGAAGAGGAAATGCTCCATGTCTTCTCCCTTGGCCATCATGAATGACCTCATCCGAGTCTCCAACAGCATCTTTCTTTGGACAGATTTCCCCTCATACAAGGAGGTCAAGGCCTTCCACATCTCGTTCGTTGTCTTCTTCTCCGCTATGTGTGGTACAATATGGTCCTTGATTCAATCCATAATCAGCCGCTTGGCATGCCCAGCAGCCTCCTTATGCTTCCGAAGGAGATCTAGATCTGTCAGTGTGGCCAGAGTTTGCTCTGCATGGTCTCTAAGATTGTATGCCTCAAGGACTATCAGGATCCTTGCCTTCCAAACTGAAAAGTTTGAGAGGCCATCCAGCCTATCCTGATCACGCAGTCCATGAGGAGCCATCTGCTCAGAATGTGTCGGAACTTCCTTTTCTCTTTACTAGAGAAATGGATCTAAGGCCCTTGGTGAAATAGACACCTTCTGCTCCCTCTGACAATTGATTTCCCTCCTTGGAAATCTACCAAATCAACTATGATTCAGCTTCTTCTTTGATCCTCTGATCAAACTGTAAGTTTCCTTTGGTTAGAAACTCTCTGAGAAGCTTATCTCCTCCCGCTCTTTGTCACTTGTGCTAAGGCTAAAATTCTGAAAACTTCAGAAAATTAACCCCACCAGCACCTTCTGAATTTCTGCAGCTTTTCTGCAGTCTTTTCTGGATCTGACATATTCAGATTTGAATCACACTGGCTGGCTTCAAACCAATCCAGCGTTGTTTCTGAGCTGCCTCTGCGCAGTAATTGCGTGGGCTTGCTAGGACACAGTGTTAGACAACGTCACCCTTCCCTCTGCGTGAATCTGCCTCTAAAAACTGCGTTGTCCCTTCAGATCTGCATTTCTGCTGCTTTTCCAACTGCTTTCTGCAGCTAGAACTTTCAGTCTCTTGCTGGTGACCTTCCTAGATCTGCAATTGCTCTGATACCATGTGGAAATTTCTGAATCTTTACACTTTATGCAGAAATTATTACTGTTAATTTGGTTATGCTCCTCCTACTTAGACAAGTTATTAACTGAATAAAATTCAAGTTAAAATTCAAGCAAAACACATAACAGATCTCCACCAATCCAAATCTAGAAAAAGTTCCTGCACACATAGACAAAGTGACACAGTTACTTCTGGACAAATAGTCCCCTGAAAAACCCAATGCGAGAAAATCAGTCTCTGGCTGCTGGAGAGTTTTATTATTAAGAATTTTCTGAATACAAGCCTGGGTTCCAGATTTGGAAAACCCGAAAGAGAATATACTTGATCTACAGCTCACTGGATGATCTAGGGCCAAAATAATGACTGATCCACACCCCCAAACGGGATTTACAGAACTCAGCAAAGATTAGGGCCTAGAAACCCCAACGCTGTCCCTGGAAGCCTCTACATCAGCCTCTGAAGCCCCTTTCACCCTCAGCACTGCTCTGGAAAGGTCTGCGTTACCCCAGACTGGGTGACACAGGCCCTACGCTACCCGTTAGGGTCTCTATGTAACCCTCTGAGGGTTTCCTATTGAAAATCACGTTGTCCTTGGAGGGACTGCATTGTCCTTGCTGCTGCAACTTCCCTTCTTCTCTGCGTTGTCCTTGAGCTGATCTCTGCCTCTTGTGTATTCTAGACCCCGGGATCAGATCATCCCCTTGGCCTTAATTCCCCTCTCTGCAACTGAAACACTTTTGAGTATTCTTAGCAAACTCTGCCCTAGAATCTCAGCTTAGCTTCAGTGCTCTGCCTCTGTGTGTCTTTACAAATGACCCCAAGCCTTTCCTTTATACTTTTCTCGTTGGGAAGCCAACGACCATGATCAGATCTTGAATCAATGGCTAAGATTAAAAGAAAGCTTGATCTGTGTGACTTAAGACAATTTCATCACATGTTTAATTAAATTCACTCTAATTATTTAAGTTCCCTAAGTTTTAACTTACGAAATACATTAAAATAATTAATTAATTTAATATTTCCTAAGTTTTAACTTAGGTAATACATTAAAATAATTAATTAATTTAATATCTCCTAAACTAGATGAAATTTCCCAAATCAATTTCTAAGCCTTGTAGATCAAGTGTACTCTAGTCCCTCCTCAAAATTTGGGAGCTAGAGCACAACTAATGCTACCCCAAATACACAAAATCTCAACACTAGGCTTTTCATAGAATTATGAAGTCAAAAGAGTAGTCATTGTCATACACATAAGACCCCTTTCGACATGTTGTATCCTGTAAAAGAAAATTTTTGTATAGTCAAAAATGTCATAAAGACCCTCCAAGACCTTGTCAAACAAGTCGGACTACAAGAAGGATCAAGTCGGCCTCATGGGCAGCAATTTGGATTCCCAAGAAGCCTATATATCAAGGAACCTTGAATTCATTTGTGTGAAATTTTCAATCTGAAAACTATAGAGCTGCAGTGATAGATTTATTTGTCCTACTTATTATTTCAATAAGTTATTTACAGAAATCTACTAGTAAATATCGAAATAAATACTACTGCAACTTTCACAATCATATATGCAGAGAAGTAAACAGTAAAGTACATAAGCACAAGAATCAATCACATGCACACAGTTATTTTTGGATAGTTTTCCCTAGAAAAACCCAATGCGGGAAAACCAGTGCAACAGATGAGGGTTTTATTAAATTATTCAGCAAATGATTTCTTTACAATGAATATACTAGCAAATAAAATCTGAAACACCTGAGACAAAATTCTCGGCTCCTCCCAACAAATCCCCGATACCCTGATGAACCTCTGCTATCTGGGTTCTTTGGAATATCGATGTCGAAGCCTCCTTACAAAGTTTGAGACTTGGAACACTTTCCGATGCTACAAAAATCAACACTCCCTCTTAGCGAGGAAGGTGTTCCAACAATATCCCTGATGCATGCTGTTCTGCTTTTGAAGCACCGTCTGCGTTGCAGATCTCTGGACGCTCCCCCTCATCTGCTGCGTTGCTGCCCTTTGTACTGCTGCCCTTGACACTGCCACTGCCACTGCCACTGTCACTGTTGCATCTGTACTACAACTCCCTCTAAATCCTGATCCTATCCACTCCTGCTACTCGAATGGATTCTTGATCATCCCCATCTTCTCTCTGAAGTAGACAAACTTAGTCTTCCCCAGAGATTTTGTGAAAATGTCTGCCACTTGTTCTCCTGTTGGAGTGTACAGCAACTGAACAGCTCCACGTTGTACACAGTCCCTGATGAAGTGACACCTGATGTCAATATGCTTCGACCGATCATGAAGCACGGGATTTTCATAGAGCTTGATGTAACTCTGATTATCGCATAAGATATCGGTCGCTTCCATTTTCTCTTTTAGTAGGTTCACAAGCAACTTTCGAAGCCATATGGCCTCACACGAAGCTGTGCTAGCTACCATATATTCTGCCTCTGCTGAGCTCAGTGCCACGAACTTCTGTTTCCTGCTGCACCGGGAAGTCATTCCTGATCCTAGGCTGAAACAATACCCACTGGTACTATTCCGATCTACTGAACTCCCAGCCCAATCTATGTCAGTGAACCCACTCAACCTGATATCACTGCTACGGGTGTACTTCAATCCAAGCTCGATTGTTCCTTGAAGGTACCTGAGAACATGCTTGGCGTTCTACCATGAACTAACTAAGGGTATTTACAGCATAACATATGTCTGGCCTTATTTTTACCAGATACATCAACAATCCTATGCGTTGCCTATACAACGTAGGATCAACCTCATCATCTTCGAACATGTCGATTTTCTTCCAGTTGGTGATCATTGGAGTCATCATGGGTCTAAAATCCTCCATTTGAAATCTCTTCAGAATCTCTGTAGTATATCTTCCTTGACCAAGAAAGATCTCCCCCTTCTACTGCCAAACTTCCAACCCCAAAAAATAGTGCATCCGCCCTAGATCCTTCATTTCAAATTCCTTAGCCAAATTCTTCTTGCAGTCTGTGATGAGCCTCAATGATCCTGTCAAGAATAGATCATATACATATAAAACCAGTATCAGAGGCTCACTCCCTACCCTCAAATAGTAGAGATTGGGATCTGCGTCACTCTTGACGAATCCCATCTTCTGCAAGTAGCTGTCAATTCGATCATACTAGGCTCTAGGAGCTTGCTTCAATCCATACAATGCTTTCTTTAGTCTGCACACATGAGTCTTTTTATCATGCGCCTCGAAGCCTTCTGGTTGTTCTATATACACCTCTTCCTTTATCACCCTTTTCAGGAATGTCGTCTTGACATCCATCTGGTGAATCTCCCATCCCATTTGTGCAGCAAGGGATATCACGGATCTGACAGAGGTGTATCTGGCTACTGGGGTGAAGGTTTCTTCATAATCAATCCCTTCCTTCTGAGCATGCCCCTTAGCTACAAACAGGGCTATAAATTTCTCAATGCTGCCATTTGCAACATACTTGACCTCGTAGATCCACCTTGATCCTACAATTGATCTCTCCTGTGGTTTGGGGACCACTTCCCAGACATCGTTTGTCATGATGGAACTGTACTCTTCCACCATTGCATCTACCCACACCTAGTGTTGAGCTACTTCCCGATAACTAGAAGGTTCTCCGACTTGAGCAACCAAGGCTTGATACCTCTCAGGTTGCTTACGTTGTCTCTTCTCATTTCGGGGGATTCCCACAAAGTCTTCTGCATCTCTCAGAATTTGTCGTAGCTCCCTGCTCATTCTTCCACTAGTGGTGGGCGGATTTACTGACTCTCCCTCTTGCAAATCCTTGGGAGACACGTCCCTTGGATCCCCATGCCTTGGGGAGGCAACTGAATTCTTTGTCATAGATTGTTGAGGCTGAGCACGAGTCAGCAAGAGACAGAAAAGCAACATCCAGGAGCAGCGCAAAGAAGCAGAGGCTACGCGGCAGTTGTGCAACGCAGAGGGTTTCAGCCACTATGCAAGTGCTACGCAGGCCCAGAAAGGGCAGTGCAAAGGCAGCAAGGGGCCATTAGGGGTTATGTTGGTCCAGCTAGGGAAACGTAAGGACTGCGTCACCCAGTCTGCGGTTAAGCAACCCTCTCCTGAGCAGTGCAGGGACATCAGCAGGCCAGCAGGGCTGACACATAGGGTGCGAATCAGTCCAGTTTTTCGTCTCCAGAACAAGTATTGTTGCAGATCTTATATTTCTCTGTCGGGTTAACTAGTAAGGTGTCCAGAGTTGTTGTACTTAGAATCTACTTAATAAGATAAACCCTCCAGTAGCCAGAAGACTGGTTTTCCCGCATTGGGTTTTTCCAGGGACAGTTGTCGAGAAAATCGTGTGTGTCACTTTGTCTGTGTGCATGTATCCTATTTAGATTTGAATCTGTGAATACTGTTAATGTGTTTACTTCAATGTTAATGCTGAAATTTTAGATTAATAACTTGATTAAGTAGGAGAAATATAACCAAATTTAACAATAGGGTTTTTGCATAAGTAATATTCAGAAATTTTCACATTGTGCAACTGGGTGCATTCGTGTGCCAAGGGGCACAGAGATACATGTTCTTATGCAGGAGAGTGCTGGGATGCTTGGTTATGTGTAGTTATGTGTGATGCTTCCCATTGGGATTTTTGAGCGTTACCACCAGAGAGATCGCTCGATACAGACGACAGGCATGCCATTGGGTATAGTTCACCCAAGATTGATGAGGACACAAATGAGCATCATTTGATGATATGCACGGGGACTCACGCGCCCTCTCACTTCTACATTATTTGCAACCACAGAGGAGTTGGATGTTGTCCCTTGATACCTTCATCACGTGCAGCAGGAAACGAGAGGCTCGCTCGAGATAGTTAGTTGGGACACAAAGTATCCAGGGAGAGACTTCTCGATGGTGGCATTTGGTCAGGGCACGAGCTGACGGGTGCAGGCTTAGGGAGGTAACCGTGAGTGAGTTGCAGAGTGCACTATAAGCAGGACGGTCCGAGGTGTTATGTGAGCACGAGGCACAAAGAATGGTAGTCCTCATTGGCAGGAGGATGTCTACGCTCCAGGCAATATCCAGGTACATCATCAGGCATTGGGATAGCAAATTTCGTTGTGTGGTCTAGCAGGAGTAGAGCATTTTATCATACGCGGGACAGATTCTTGATGCTTGGTGCCCATCTATTGGACACATATAGGGGTTAGAGACAAGGAACAGAGGAGTCTCAGTAGCTAGTTGCATGTCACTGCAGCAAGCAGTGAGGATTGGCAGTTGTGGATCTCTAGTATGGATATGGGATCTAGGAATCCAGTTGATTGGTGGGACACTCCATTTCATAGTGAGTACAGTCAGGATAACATATGATCTGGTTCATTCTCAGGTTGACACACAGTGGATCACCGAGGTCTTCATCATATGGCGAGGCAGGTTGTTGTTCAATGTTGGGGCCAACCATGGACTGATAGGCTCTGACTTGTTGAGTCACTTGGGAAGGTTGGGAATAACCTCGATCATCACATATATTTTAGCTGAGAGTTACAGGAGAAGAGGCTCTGGTATGAGAATGTTGGGCAGTCATTCATGACTAGAGTGTCGCAGGGTCAGTAGGACAGTTTCTACTTGCAATGGGCATGGGACCTTGGCGTCACAGTACTTGAAAGTTCAGCTACCCTTAGGGATGAGCTGGTTTGAATAGGGGGAGATCATCCAACTCTTCCATTGGATTTTGGTGATTCGCTATTGGCATGGAGGGATGATCAGTAGGAGGAGATCAAGGGAAGCTCATGCAGGCGAAGATTCATCTCCACCGGGGTTGGATTGTATTTTCAGGAGTCCACCCTTGGAGTGCATGAGATGGGTGACTCAGTAGAGCAATTGCACAACGAGTTGATCAGGACTTTATATTATCATGATGCTCTACTTAGTAACTTATTGATAATAAGCAAAGGGCTTCAGGTGCCTGTACCAGGTAGGACAGTGAGTGGAGCAAGGGGTGCTTCACGTTGATCAAGATGGCTTGGGACCCTGGTATCGAGGGACTCCTTCATGACAAGATAGTGATGGGGATAGGAATGACCCAGTGGCACATTTAAGACCCTGGTATCGTTTGCAATAACTCGAGATCCCGACGAGGAAAAATCCTCGTGAACCCAGAAAGATGATGCTAATTTTGGAATATTACACTCAAAGCAAGGTACAATACTAATCTCATAACCAATCCGTTTGGATCAGTTGATAGAGAGAGTGCATGTTCGGGCATTGCTTGAGGATACGCATTTTTTGGTGGGGAGGATTGTAATATCCTTAATTTTGTGAGCATGGGAATTTTGCTCAATTTTGGTAATATTAATTAAAAGGGGCAACTAGAATTTTGGAGAAAGGTGGAAAGTATTATTTTATTGCAGATTGGCGGAAAATTATTATTTTATTAAAATGGTGGAAAAAGTAACTAAGTGGAAAATGGTCCCCACCAATAAAATAATATTAAAAGGAGTCTAGAAGGATGGAGAGAAAATATAAAAGTAGGCACTCATGGATCATCTTTTGACCATTACACTTCATATTTCATTGTCTCTTGGAGTTGTTTAGCACAAGGGCTAGAGTGTTGTTTAGCACCATGAATTCCAAGCAGAATTCCACCCTCCTTTCGGAGAACTTCAAGTGTCTCCCTAGTGAGGCGATTTGGGGAGCTCAATCCATCTTTTACATTGGACATCATTGCAGGAGTTTATTCAGTGTATTTTGTGGAGCACATTGTGGGAGCAAGCGTGGGTTAGAGGCTTCGAGATTTTACAAGGAATTTTCTTATTGTTAGACCGGAGTTTGGACAACAATTTTTCGAGCTAGATTGGAGGCTATTACCTAGGTCGATTTTTCTATCTTTTGGCAAGGGCACAGAAGCCATTGACCAAGTGTTGTTTAGGGATTTAGAGAAGTGGAGTCAGGAGAGATAATGGTTTGAGATAGGAGGTATTTTTTAATGGAGAATTTAGTCGGAGCTAAGAGAAATTTCTCCTGGTAGATTTGGGAATAATTCAATGGTATCAAAATTGTGGGGTGTTTTCTTACCCGATTGGGCAATTCACACTTATTGGGGGTCATCGAGGGTCGGTGGATTCATCCCAAACCCTTTATGAGTTTTTGTGGGTTTATGGAGAGGAGTCTACGGCTAATTTTACAAAAAAAATTGGGTGATATTCAGGCCCGAAATCCTTATTCTTATAGCAAGGTGTATTGTTGATTAACTAGTAAATTTGGATAACTTTGTGGGTTTAGTTTTGGCTTGAAGTTGGGCCAAACCCTTTCTGAGTATTTTTGGGTATGAGGAGTGGAGCTCGTGGCTGCAATTTCAGGGTGATCAAGGCATTCTTCAGAGCGGAATCTTCAGTCAGATTCTAGCAGCAGTAGTAGTAATTTCTTGGGTAGTTCGCAGTACCAGTTTGGTCTAGTATTTCCACCAGATCAGAGTTATCTGACTAGGGTTTTGCATAGTTTGAAGTAGCAAGCCCAGGTTCCATTTCCTTACTCATTGTACTCATCATTTTTTAGATTAATAAAATGGCTCAGTTGTTCTGCTTTATTTTCCTCGTGTTTTGATATGCATGTGCGGTATTTGTTTATGGTTGTTGTTCCTTGTACAAGTTTATGTTATTTGCTGTAAATTTTCAATTTGGAATATTACAGCCATATAAATGATTGCTCAATGAAAATAACAAGTACTTGCAAGATATGAAAGATCAAGTTACAATGATAAGTTACAATGTTAGATCAAAAATATAATATGAACAAATAAAATATCACTTGCAAATGTAAATGGAAATTGTACTTGTAAAGCAAATGCTCAACTAGAAAATGACATCAAATAACCATAAGCCAATTAATCATCAAAATTACAAGTGCGTGGGTTAGATAACAATATTGCAGGTAAAATTGAAAATGCTCACAAGATGACTTGATTAAGGTGATGTGCAAAACTAACCATGTGAAATGCAATTATCTTGGTTTTTTTATATCTATATGCTTATTCTAAAGTGGAAAATTCCCCTTTCAAATTCTTGCTAAAGGGTAAAGATTGGGGTGACTTGCAAGGAAGAGGGGTTGAGTCCATCATTAACGATACCCTTCCCCTAATCCTTACAAATCATATGGGTCGTTGTTCCTACCAGGGGACAAAGCCACCTTCATAACTCCAGGGTCACGTACCTTACCTTAATCCGTACCGAATGGAAGAAGTTTCAGGGAAATTTGTCCTATGACGTCTATACAACAAAGCATGTGCTTGGAGATAAGTTTTAGAGATGCAAAACCAATGCTAGAATGCCTAGATGAAATGATTGAATGTTATTGTGTCCAAAGAAAATTGTTGAGAGCAATGCTTCCAAATAAGTGAAATGAGATCATGTTCAAGATCAATTGCACCAATAACTTCAATGGAAAAATAGAGTGAAACTAGTTCAATGTTACTTTAAAAGCTTTGAAATGAGAATTGAATAGAATCATGTACTTCACCAATTGTTTGCAAGTAAATGAGCTAAGTGAAATTAGACAAGTAAGTTGCTTAAAGTAAATTGCTTCAAGCAAATGATGGCAAAACAATGCTCCATGGAATATCAACAATAATCAAAATAGCATGCAGCATAAGTTGACAAGAATGATGAAGCATGTACCCAAATAAATTATGAAACAATTCACAAAGTTGAGTAAAAAAATGGACGGATTAGTGAACAAACCAAATCTTGCCAAAAATGTAAAGTGCTTGCATATAAAATGAGTTGCTCAAAAGAAAATTGCAAGTATTTTAACTTAAGCAACAATAAGTTGAATGAAGCAACAAAACTGTAGCTTGTTGACTTTTAAATGTAAAATACACAAATGTATTTATAAATAATATTTTATTAATATATGAAATGTACAATTCATGTTGAATATTACAATGAAGCTCTGCTTATATACCTAGGCAGGTGTCCCTTCGTGATTGGGCATGTCTAAAAGACATGCCTTTTCACTTAAATAATGACTATTTAAGATAATCATCATTTGATTATTTATTATTTATATTTATTTATATTCATTTTATTTTATGTAATTTATATTCATAACATTACCCCTTCCTTTAGAAGCTTTGTTCTCAAAGCTATATATTGCTAACAATTTCTTCATCATGTGTTTGTCATCTCGGCATATGTAACTCGACGTCACTAGTACCTCAGCCTATATAATTTGCTGGTAACATTGTCTTGAACCTAGGCTTATATCTATTTCCCTTCTTTTTTTCTTTTTCTTTTTTTTATATATAATAATTTTTTTTTAATAATAATAATATTATTATTATTATTATTATTTTAAATTAATTAATTTGTATCATTTTCAAATATATATAACTTATATAACATATAAGTTTATATATGTGTACAACTTATATATTATATATTTATAACTTTAATCACAAGAAACGTTGATAGGGGACACAGAGGGTCGTGACGTTCGGGTCAAAGAGAAAAGCGGCAAGGAGCAAGAATTAGTGGGTGGAACGAATATGACAAGAGTTTGACGGTCAGGCATAATGGCGATTGAATAGACGTGAGCAACCAGGAGAGCGGACAAGCAACAACGCGGGTTGCGTGGATTGGGAGAGATGGGTTGGGATGAGAGATGACAACGCAGTGGTCAGCAGAACAAAGTTAGGTCAGGCGAGGTACAGAGAGATAGGATAGTGAAATAGGAGGACGAAGCAGGACGATGGTCACAGGGATATTGGACTGTCGATTGTGGTTGGCCGGAAGAGCAAGGAAGATGGCGACTGGAAGCAGGACGAACAACGGCAAAAGAATGTGGGGTTTAACTGCGAGTCTGACAGCAGCTCTGAATGGGTAAATGGAGGAACTTTGAGCAATGCAGAATGTTGCAACTACTTTTTCATCAGCATAGCCCCTCCTGGTACTTATTGTACCAACCAAAATTTGTGAGGATCGCACCATCACGATTTCTTTTTCAAGATGCCACCATGTAATAACTGGCAACCTTCTACGGGAGCGAATTGTTGTAATCTGCAAAATCACCTCATCGTTGATACTTGAAAGTACTATAAAACAATGTGGGTATGTTGAGCAGATGTTACACTTTGAATTTACATAACTAACTCTCCACCATTTATTAGATTTATCCCAGTCGAGATTGCCTTTGCGGAGAAGCTTGAGATATTTTTGTAGTAACCAAGTTTTTCAGTTCAAGTTTCTCGACAAGGAGGGCTTGCACCTGAAGGCATAAAGATACAACCGGCTCGACGCCTTCAAACGTAATGGGTAATGTTCTGCATACTAGTATGCAAGGAATCAAAGCTTTGTTCTTGGCTCAACCGTGGGGATCTTTTCCTATGCACGAGGAGGGTAGGAGGAACATTACCCACCAAAGGCAGTATAGGTGGCAAATATGGGAGAGTCAAGGAGCAAAGGGGAAGCGACATTTGGTAGCTTCTTAAAGGCCCTAAATGATTTAGCCAAAGGACAGAAGGGAATGTTGGAAGTACTCAAGCAACAGAACAGGGATAAGAGCATCCATCATGAGTTCCAATTTGGGGAGACTTCAAGGGTCTCACAACAGTGTGACCACCCTTTCCTAGCTACTCACCCGCCAGCCTTCAGTAGGCTAACCAGGACTACGATGCCTAGATTTTTACCTTCAGTACCGAGTGAGCAAGGTAAGCGACATGATCATATACCCATGGGAGATTATTTCAGAGAATGGCAGTCCATGGGGGAAAACTTCAGAGCAACTTTGTCCTTCAGAGATTACTGCCAGCTCAGGCAGGATGAAAAAGGCAGGAACAGTGGGGGGTCTAGCACACAGTGCTCAGAGTTGCAGTGTACCATTGGGAGGATACCTTTTCCCAAGTATGATGGATCCACCAAGTACACAGCTCAGGATCGGGTGGGAAAGTTGAATAACTTTTTCCAACTTAACCGAGTAACAGAGGGGGAAGCCATCAAAATGGCTACCTCGCACTTGGAGGATGAGGGCACACAGGATCATGGGGAGCATGTGGATACACCCAGTATGACGCAAGGGTCACCCATGTTGGAGACTTCCTTGACCATGTTGGTTGACATCCTAGTAGAGAGAGTAGAGCCTACCCCAGTAGTGCCATCCATTGAGGTGATGACTGGGGTATTGTTTGAGTCTTCAGGTGGTAGCAGCACGCAGCAAATGGGTGAGGTGCCTAGAGATGTATCCACCTTTGATGAGGCACTAGAATATATAGAGGTATTGGACGATGGTCGCACACAACAGTGTCATCAGCTTCAGGCCAACCTTCTAGCTTTGAAAGGGAAGGCCACATTAGTACAAGAGGCTATTTTGTTGCAGAACAAGGAACTGCAGGGCATGAGAGTGTTTTGTGCCGAGTCAGCGGCCAAGTTGGCCCACATTGGGGAATGGTTGGATCCCCTAATGGTACAGCTAGAGGGCACATTGGAGTGTCAGAGCAGCCCCCTTCAGGCATACATAGACGGCGCTAGCAGCACTGTTGGGTCACCTCTTCCCATTGGAGAGAGAGAGAGACGAAGCCACCTAGTGAGATATCATTTGTTGATCTGGATAGCAGGATGAGACGATCGGAGTTGCACAGGGTGCAGCACCCGCATGTTGAGGTTGGATGGCGAGAGATTTTGAGTTGGTACCCGATGGAGTGGGTTATGGAGATGGTGGTGGACTCGGGTGTAGTTCAGTAGGAGATTCCAGGCACTGGGAATACAGGAACCCCAAACTGGCATTGGGATCCGGGTGGGACTATCTATCGTTTCCCAGGCAGGCCGGCTGACTATGTCTTGGAGGGTACAGTTGGCCTAGCAGTTGAGCGTGCACATTCGCTAGGGGAGTTTCGGTCAGCTCCAGTGGCCCACCAGTTTATGGGCAAACTCCTTGGGTTGTCTTGGTACGACATTTGTATGCGGGGTCATGGGGTGATCAATATACTATGGTAGGAGCTTGTCGGAGGAGTTGGCATTGATAGGCCACCAGACAGTGCCTTGTATGGAGCCAAGGATTCTTCACCTTTGTGTGGGGCACAGAGGTCGCAACGGAGCAGAGTAGTTGTGGTATCACTACTGACACATAGGGAGATTCACTTCTCGGACCCCTCTGTAATATTCCTAATTAGCAACAGCTAATTGGAAATATTAATTTTTGACTACTTTACTTTAATAAAGTTAAGTTAGAAATAAAGTGGGTGAAAGGGACACTTAACTCACACTTAGGATAAAAAGCATTTCCTAAAGTCACTTGGAGACATCATTATTTGGAAAGGTGGGGCCTAGAGGACAAAGTGGCAGCGTGGAGGAGATGTCAGCGTGGGAAACGTGGGCCCAAGACAGCGCAGAGCTAGAGGGATAGCGTGGCTCAAGGAGACAACGCAGTTTTGGTGGGCCCTAGGTGAGAGAAAGGCTCTCCAAGCATAAAAAGGGAGAGAGGCTCCTCATATGCTCATTCTATTATGCATCTATGATATTTGTCTTTTGACACTGAGCACGCTTTTGCTATTGAGCAAAGTCTGCACATGTTGTTCAGCACATCGGGTGTCTCTGTGCAGAGATCCCAACCTCAACCCCGGGGGACTTCGAGTGCCTGCTCGGGTGAGGAGTTCTATCCTTGATTTTTCGAAGAGAGTTGTAGCAGCCACAGTTGGGATCATTCACTTGCATAGACAGCGTAGTTAGTGAGAGGGAGCACGCAGTCTTTGGAGAAAGAGATTCTGAATTAAGGGTTTATCAGGGGATTCAACCTGGGAGAGTTGGAGAGGGGTTAGCACTTCCCTATTCCATCATTTTGGTCGAGTTGGAGGCCATCTTTTGCAGCAGATCATTCAGGGCCAGCGTTCATCACTGGGATAGCGTTATACCTCATGGGAGGTCATTTTCCGAGGTCATCCATTTCCGGAAATCTCTTTGGGCTTTTCTGGATATTTAGTGGAGAGCCCATCCCAAAAGTTTCACAATTTTTTGAGGTGGGGAGTAGCCCCAAAGAATTGATCTATTCCAGCAGTAGCAGCAACACAACAGCAGCACCAGCAGCTTTGGAGATAACGCAATCATTGAAGGAGCAGCCATTCCATGATATAGTCTGAGAGTATTTCTATGCTTGCCTAGTGCAAGCCACAGTGCCATTGTTCTGATCACCTTTATATTCATTTTATCTTTCAGCACTTAATAAAATGGCTCAGCGTTCTCCATGTTTTGTCTTGTTCATATGATGTCTCTCTAGTTGCTTAGTTTCTTGTTTATGTGCTTTATATTGATGTTTATTTCTATTTGGAATATCACACCCTCAGGGAGGGTTTGGAGTGATGATACATTCATCGGCAGGCATAGTGATGCGATGGAGGGGGTGATCATATCGATTGGGGGTGGTCTGACATGTAGAGACACAACTCTAGGCCATCACATCTAAGGATGTGTGGGAGCATCTAGCATTGAGCAGTGGACTACCAGTGGGCATGGAGCTACATGGTGGTGTACCGTAGTGTGTTGGACTGCATTATGGAGTAGGAGTATCTTACATCACATTGAGTACACGCGAGGAGTGACTGGTACCTTGACACAGACAAAGCACGGGACGGTACAGGGTGGTACAACAGTAGCAGGGGGTGTCCATCGGTATACAGGGGTATGCCGCAATGTGTAGTAGCATGTCGAGGAGTACATGGATGATCGGTGGTACATTGGGGTGTATGGTGCTGCGCAGTGGGGTCTTAGAGTATTGCCTCCAGGGAAACTTATGGACGGAGACACCGGGCATACCTTTGGGGGTAGTTCACCCAGGATCGACGAGGAGACAGATGAGCGACGCTTGACGGTATACGTGGGGACTCACATACCTGACCCTCTTCTACATCACTCACGGGCACAGTTGCTTTTGTTGTTGTCCTTTGGCACTCTGCGCACGAGCAGTGAGGTACGCGAGGCTCACCCAAGATATTTGGATGACACTCAGCACACTAGGAGAGAGACTTCTCAGCAATGGCATTTGTTCGGTGTGCTAGTTGACAGCCACAGGTCGAGGGATGAGATGATCATCTACAAGGGTGGCATATCAGTCATCATTGAGCCTACACCTAGGAAGCGGGTCACAAGGGAGACATCTGTCACTCTTTTCTCAAGGCATGTCGAGATCATGCATGAGCATAGGATACTGGGTACAGCCGAGGTAGCATCACAGTATGTGTCTAGGCTCCAGACAATGTATCGTCACATTATCGAGAGGATGGATGGTGTTGATTTTTGTAGCATCCGAAAGTGTTTCAAGTCTCAAACTTTGCAAGGAGGCTTAGACAGCGACATTCCAAAGAACCCAGAAACAATTTGTGGAAATTCCTCTCAGTTCAAGATTTATTAAAATAATTAATTATTTTAATGAAGACCCTAAGTCTAAACTTAGGGAAATGAAATAATTAAAGGGTATTAATAAGTCAAAGTGTGAATCTTCTAGAAAACATGGATCAAGTCAAGTTTTAATCTTAGCCATTGATTAACCTTTTAATCTGGGTCATTGGTTCTCCAACTAGAAGATTACAAAAGAAGGCTTGAGGGTCAAACAAGTCGGGCATACACTCAGTTCCCGAAGGAGATCCATTCTGATTTAGAATTCGACCTCAGTGGGAGAGTTGCAGGGCGAGAAGTTGCAGAAGCAAAAGGAGGAGGTCAGGGGTGATCGAGATCAGGGTCAGAGGGCAACAGTGAGTCACTGGAGGCAACTTGAGGCTGCAGCGCAAAGACCCCACGCAATGTCCACGCAGTCCAACGCTGGGACTGTGCAAAGAATCACGCAGAGTGATGCAGGGGCATGCAAGGGTTGTTCTGGGTGTCAGAGAATTGTCCGAGTAAGCCGGAAATTCAGTCTCAGGTGGTTTCGAATTTATCTGCCGTATATTTTCCGTGTAAAGATATCATTTGTTGAAGAATTAATAAAACCCTCATCTGCTGCATCGATTTTCCCACATTGGGTTTTTCCAGGGACAATTGTCCAAAAATCATTGTGTACATGTGATTCATTCTTGTGCTTATGTTCTCTACTGTTTATTTCTTTGCATATATAATTGTGAATGTTGCAGTAGTATTTATTTCGATATTTTCCGAAAGATTTATGAATATTAACTTATTGAAATAATAAGTAGGAGAAATAAATCTATCACTGCAACTGTTTGTAAATTTTCACAGATGGCAGACCCAGTGGAGATGGTTGGCAGGAACAGGAGGGATCCACATACCTTGAGTCACTTGCGAGTATCAGAGATCCATTTATTGGTTGCATTCAGGGGGTGGCTATTTGTCACATGTGGCTCCCAGTGGTCATCCGTACTACACAGTGGCAGGCACAGGGCAGGTTAGCATGCATCAAATTTGCCCATGATATCTGGACCCTCTATATTGGTCACATGCAGGGCCTAGAGATGAGGCACGGAGGGATTCCTGTAGTTGTCAAAGCTATGGTGCAACAGGTCCAGCTATAGGAGGCAGAGATTCAACTGATTGATAGACCATTATGTCTCGTGATGGTCAAAGTCAGGATAGAGAGTGATCTAGTTCCTTATTGGGTTGGCAGATGGGGGTACTCAGAGGCTTTCATCGGATGGCGAGCTCGACTTTCTCTGTTGCTGCATAGGGACGGAGTTACATTCGGAGGGGTAGATATTGGCATCGTGGCGATGCCTAGGCCGGATGAGCTTGTCTCTCACAGATCTCCTGCCACTAGGCCTCAGGAGAGGAGGATACAATTTGTGCACGATGGGGAGTATCTCATGGTCAGAGTAGCATAGTGTCAGCATCATGGTACCTCTCCAAAATTAGCAGGGGACCCGAGCATTACAGCTCGATAGCCTTTATGGATGAGCTTTATGTTGATTTTGTAGCATTGGAAAGTGTTCCAAGCCTCATATTTTGGGAAGAGGCTTGGACATCAGTATTCCAAATAACCCAGAAATCGTTTTTGGAAATTCCACTCGAATCATGCTTTATTAAAATAATTAATTATTTTAAAGTGATCCCTAAGTCTAAACATAGGGAAATTAAATAATTTAAGGGTATTAATAAAGCAGACTGTGAATCTTCTAGAAAATGAAGATCAAGTCATCTTTTAATCTGAAACATTAATTAAGGATATAATCTGGGCAGTTGAATCATCCACGAGAAGACTATAAGAGAAGGATTGAAGGTCATTTGCAAAGTAAGTCGGGCACATTCTCAATACCCGAAGGAAATCGATTCTGAAGTAAGAGAATTCGATTTCAAAGGGTAAGGTTGTAGAGGCTGGGTTGCACAGACAAAAGGAGGAGGGAGAGGTTAGCGGAGACAAAGAAAAGGAAGGCAGAAGACACAGAGGAGGAAGTGTTGAGCAGCAGCACTGCCCTCCACACAGAGTGACACAGTCCAGTACAGTGACTGCGTAGAGGGGCCACGCAGAGGGAGGAGAAGTACCTACCGTGTGTCGGGAATTCTTCCGAGGTGTTCAGAAAATTCATCTCAAGTGTATACTAAATATCTGCTCGTCATATATTCTGTAAATGATCTTTTCACTATTGAAGATTAATATAAACCCACATCTCTGCACCTGTTTTCCCACGTTGGGCTTTTCCAGGGAAAATTGTCCAAAAATAACTGTGTTCATGTGGTTGTTTCTAGTGTATTATACTTGTTCTATTTGTTCTTCTGCTTTAAGATTAAAGTGAATGTTGTCGCTGTATTTATTTCAAAATTTACTGAAGCATCTGTAAATAACTTATTATAAATAAGTAGGCAAAATAAATCAATCACTGCAGTAGCATTTTCAGATTGAAATTTTCAAATGGTATCAGAGCTAAAGGCAAAAGACAGAAGAGGAGGTTCTGCAATGGAACTGAGATCTGACATAGATGCAGCAGCAGCTCAAAAGGGTTCACACAGTCCTCCATAACACATGGAGAAACAGAGGGATCATGACATGTCAGTTCTGGCATCTAGACTAGAAGAGGATTTCACGTGTGTGTCAACCACGACCTCTCCAGGAGTTTGGTATATTGACAGTGGAGCATCTACTCACATGACGGGAGTTCGAGGATATTTTTCAAGCTACCAGGAAGAGCAGATGAACTTTCAGATCATTTGTGTACCCTTGTTGGTAGAGGAAGCATAATATTTCAGACAGAAGCTGGTAACAAGCTTCGGGCCACAAATGTATTGCATGTATCGGGATTGGGGATGAACTTACTCTCTGTGCCTCAGCGCCAGAACAAGGGTTACGATGTATACTTTATTGGAAATAGAGTTTATGTCAAACATCCTAGTTGGAAAAGGAAGGCACAAATTGGAGTAAGGAGCCATAAACTGTATAAGCTACAACTCGAGTCTCCAATGGCACTAATCGGCAATACAGATGAAAGAGACCTAAATGAATTATGGCATAGAAGAATGGGGCATTTACATCATGGAGCCTTGAAGATCCTCAAGAAGACTTTCATGGGAGCTCTAGAACTCAGAACAAGGAAAGATGATGTCTTCAGGGGGTGCGTACTAGGGAAGTATGCCAAGGCAGCATTTCCAAGAAGAAGCAGTAGGGCTAAGAGTGTATTGGAGTTGATACACTCAGACATCTGCGAACCAATGTCCACGACTGCGCTTAGTGTTGCAAAGTATTTTGCTACCTTTATTGATGACCATTCCCGGAAAACATGGATCTACTTTCTTAAAACCAAAGATGAAGTCTTTGAGCGATTCAAAGAATTCAAGGCTTTGGTAGAAAATTTAACCGGAAAGAAGATCATGAAGCTGCGATCAGATAATGGTGGAGAGTATATTGATAAAGACATCACAAGTTTCTGCGCAAAGAAAGGCATCAAGAGAGAATGGACAGCTCCATACAATCCAGAGCAGAATGGAGTTGCACAAAGGAAGAACAGGACCATTGTAGCAGCTGCGAGGGGCCGAGGGCGATGCTATATGACCAAGACATGCCCAAATTTCTGTGGGCAGAAGCTTGCAATACAGTAGTGTATGTGCAGAACAGGGTGCCTCATAGAGCAATGGGGAAAAAGACCCCTGAGAGTGTGTTCACTGGCAGCAAGCCTGAGGTGAGCCACATCAGGATATTTGGTAGTGTAGCGTATTTCCACGTACCCGATGAGAAGAGGAAGAAATTGGATCAGACTACGGAAAAGGGTTATCTTGTGGGATATAGTGAAAATGAGAAAGCATATCGCATCTATATTCCAGAAAACAGGAAGATCGTAGTAAGGCGGAACATGAAATTCATGGAGGAGAGAGCCTTCAGAAGGTCCCAGGAAATGGCTACAGATACGCAAGTTGAGGAGGATCCACTAGTACAACCACAGAGGCCTATAAAGGATGGCTCGAGTACCTCTCCACGGCACAAGGATTCTGAGGAAAGTTCTTCTGAAGAAGAGCAAGAAGGAGAGCAGAAAAATCCACCCACCACCAGTGGAAGAACAAGCAGAGAGCTCCAACAGACTCTAAGGGATGCAGAGGAATTTGTTGGAGCCCCTAGAATGGGAAGAGGGTACACAGGCAACCTAACAGGTACTTGGCACTAGTAGCATAGGTCAAAGAACCCTCTACTTTTCGGGAGGCAGCTCAACATCAGGTGTGGGTAGATGCCATAGTGGAGGAGTACAGCTCCATCATGCCAAACGATGTGTGGGAAGTAGTCCCTAGACCGCAAAACAGATCGGTTGTAGGATCAAGCTGGATCTACAAGATCAATCATGTTGCAGATGGCAGCATAGAGAAGTTCAAAGCCAGGTTTGTGGCTAAGGGTTATGCACATAAAGAAGGGATCGACAATGAAAAAACCTTTGCCCCTATAGTTCGGTACACTTCAATCAAATCCGTCATCTCTCTTGCAGCACAAATGGGATGGGAGATTCACCAGATGGATGTCAAGACAGCGTTCTTGAATGGAGTGATAGAAGAGAAAGTGTACATAGAACAACAAGAGGGCTTTGAGACACATGAGCAAAAGACTCATGTATGCATGCTTAAGAAAGCCTTGTACGCACTGAAACAAGCCCGCAGAGCATGGTATGGGCAAATTGATAGCTACCTACAGAAGATGGGATTTGTCAAAAGTGACACAGATCCCAACCTCTATTATCTGAGAGTAGGAAATGAGTCGTTAATCCTGGTATTATATATAGATGATCTGTTCCTGACTAGATCATCTAAGCTCATCAAAGACTGCAAGGAGAATCTGGCTACCGAATTCGACCTAAAGGATGTGGTCCAAATGCACTATTTTCTTGGTCTGGAGATCTGGCAGCAGAAGGGAGAAATCTTCCTTAGGCAAGGAAGATATACTACAAAGATCCTGAAGAGGTTTCAGATGCAGGACTGTAGACTCATGGCTACACCAATGATTACAAACTGGAAGAAGATAGACATGTCCGAGGATGATGACGCTGACCCTACCTTGTATAGGCATCTCATAGGATCATTGAAGTACCTGGTCAACACTAGACCAGACATCTGTTATGCAGTGAATACCCTCAGCCAGTTCATGGCGAAACCAAGGAGGGCACACTGGGCAGCAGCCAAACATGTTCTCAGATATTTGAAGGGGACAGTCGAGTATGGGTTGAAGTACACCAAAGGCAATGAAATCCAGTTGAGTGGGTTCACTGACGCAGATTGGGCTGGAAGCCCAGTGGATCGGAAAAGCACCAGTGGGTATTGTTTCAATCGCAGATCAGGAATGACTACTTGGTGTAGTAGGAAACAGAAATCTGTGGCACTGAACTCAGTCGAGGCTGAATATATGGCAGCAAGCACAACTTCGTGCGAGGCCATATGGCTTCATAAAATTTTCTTGAACTTGCTCAAGAAGAGGATAAAACCGACCGGAATTTTGTGTGATAATCAGAGTTGCATCAAGCTCTCTAAGAATCCTGTGTTTCATGACCGGTAGAAGCACATTGACATTAGGTGCCACTTCATCAGAGACTATGTCCAACAAGGAGCTGTACAGTTGAGGTACACTCCTACAGGAGAACAGGTGGCAGATATCCTCACAAAGGCTCTGGGTAAGATTAAGTTTACTTACTTCAGAGAAAAGACTGGGATGGTTGAGAACCCCTTTCAAGTAGAGGAATGGGTGGTCTTCAGATTCAAAGGGAGTTGCAGTACAGATGAGGCAGTGGTAGAGGTGGTGTCACAAGTAGCAGTACAAAGGGCAGCAACGTAGAGATGAGGGGCCACAGCCAAGACATCAACAGCGTAGCAAATGCTTCAGGTCAGGGAAGATAAAGTTGGTACCTTGCTAAAACACGTTCCTTGTTAAGAGGGAGTGTTGATTTTGTAGCATTGGAAAGTGTTCCAAGTCTCATATTTTGGGAAGAAGCTTGGACATCAGTATTCCAGATAACCCAGAAATCGTTTGTGGAAATTCCACTCGAATCATGCTTTATTAAGATAATTAATTATTTTAAAGCGATCCCTAAGTCTAAGCTTAGGGAAATTAAATAATTAAAGGGTATTAATAAAGCGGAGTGTGAATCTTCTAGAAAATGAAGATCAAGTCATCTTTTAATCTGAGCCATTGATTAAGGATATATTCTGGGTCGTTGATTCATCAACGACAAGACTATAAGAGAAGGTTTGAGGGTCATTTGGAAAGTAAGTCAGGCACATTCTCAATACCCGAAGGAAATCGATTCTGAAGTAAGAGAACTCGATTTCAGAGGATGAGGTTGTAGAGACAATAGGAGGGAGAGGTCAGTAGAGACGAAGAGAAGGAAGGAAGAAGATGCAGAGGAGGAAGTGTTGAGCAGCAACATTGGCCCTCCATGCAGAGTGACGCAGTCCAGCGCAGTGATTGTGCAAAGGGGCCACGCAGAGTGACACGGAGGGAGGAGAAATGCCTACCGTGTGTTGGGAATTATTCCAAGGTGTTCAGAAAATTCATCTCAGGTGTATACTAAATATCTGCTCATCATATATTCTGTAAACGATCTTTTCACTGCTGAAGATTAATATAAACCCTCATCTGCTACACCAGTTTTCCCACATTGGGTTTTTCCAGGGATAATTGTCCAAAAATCACTGTGTTCATGTGGTTGTTTCTATTGTGTTATACTTGTTCTATTTGTTCTTCTGCTTTAAGATTAAAGTGAATGTTGCAGCTGTATTTATTTCAAAATTTACTAAAGCATCTGTAAATAACTTATTATAAATAAGTAGGTGAAATAAATCAATCACTTCAGTAGCATTTTCAGATTGAAAATTTCACACTGTATACTACATGGGGAGATCATGTATATCTTCCATTGGGCTTTAGCAAGTCACTGATGGAGTGGGGAACTTTATTAGCATGGCAGGTTGGTCAGTAGGATAACAACAGGAGAGGCTCATGTGAGCGAGACGCTATCTCTCTGTCGAGATTAGACGGTATCTTCGAGGGTTTACTCTTGGAGTGCTTAGGATGGACTACTTGGTAGGGAAACTTCATGAGGTATCGAGCATAGTGCCATATTATCATGATTCCCTACTCACTGATGGTGTGCAGAGGGCCTCTGTTACTTATGCCTGGCAAGATAGTGAGAGGAGCAGGCGGGTCTTCATGTTGAATAGGATGGCTTGGGACCCTGGTATTAAGGGATCCCTTCATATCAGGGCGATGCAGAGGTCAAGGATGACTAAGTGGCACATCTGGGACCCTGGCAAATTTTGTAGTGACCGTGGGGGAGCGTCAGCTAGAGAGGATGCTTATTCAAGCATTGCTTGAGGACAAGAAAATTTTGGCAGGGAGGACTGTAATATTCCAAATTAGCAGTCGGCTAATTGGAATATTAATTTTGATTTATTTTGGCATCTTCTAATGTCAGGCAAAAATAAACTAATAATTAAGCCAAATAAAGTATTTTCCTAAAGTCCCCAAGGGAAGATTGTGGCTCTATTAGTGGGGTCGAATTGGCCTTAGGTGGCAGCGTAGAAGAGGCACGAAAAGGACAGTGTGGGATTGGCTAGAGGAAGCCAACACGTGATTGGCCAAGGAGAGGCAGACCTGAGGCATACGTTGGGCCTCAATGGACATAAGGAAGAAGGGAAGGCTCATTTTTGTATTCGTTCATTCATCTTATTTCTCTTGGTCATTTTGACTGAAGCACGCTTGAGCCGGAGAGCCAAGTCTGCAGTGTTGTTTAGCACACAAATCTTCAAGCGGAGATCTCAACCTCTACCTCGGGGAACTGTGAATGCCCACTCAGGAGAGGAGTTCTGCATTTTGGGGAGGGAATTACACAACACCAGCAATAGGAAGAGCGTAGCCCCTTCAAGACTGCGCAGAGTTAGAGTAGACTGCGCAGTGATTACGCAGTTCAGTTCGGTGTGGGTGTCGACAGTGTGAAGAGCAGCGGAATTTCAGCAAGAGATTTGGAGGGGAGGTTAGCCACCTCCTACTAGGGATTTTGGTAGCTCTCCGGAGGCATGTTCTAGTAGATTCATCTAGAGGTTCGATTTACCCAGCAGCGCAGTGAGCCAAGCCCAAGAGGGCCAAATTCTGAATTCAAGATTTGGGCGAACCCTTTCTGGGTTTTTCTGGGTTTATTGAGGAGAAGCCAAGATTAATTCGGCAGAATTTTTTGGGCAGGTTTGAGGAGTCAAACAGAGATCCTAACGCAACCAACAGCTAGAGGAGCTAGAGGAAATTGGGCCGAAATTTCAGGGTCAACATCTGGCCAATTCCTTTGCGGGTTTTTGTGGGTTTGGTGAGTATAGTCCGGGGTTAAAAGCCCGAAATTTTCAGATCAGAGGAAGCAGCCCAACCAGCAGTCTGAAGTCAGCCAGCGACAGCATCTCTGGGCTAGGCAGCGCAGAGACTAAGCCATGCAAAGGCACTTTCAGCCCGATTTTTTTCTTGGGTTTGAGTTGTCCTTCAGCCTGCCTTGAGCAGGCCCAAGTGCAATCTTTTCAGCACCTCATTTGTACTCTTTCCCAACATATTAATAAAATGGCTCAGCAATGATTTTGGCTCCAAATTCTGTGTTTTAATGGTGTTTTCCTTATTGCTGTAATTTTAGTCTATTATTGTTTGTATTACTGTCATTTTCCCATTTGGGGATATTACAAAAAGTATGAGTAAGACTCTCCTCTTTGCTTAGCCATCATCAAGCTCTTGATAGCAAATTTAACCAATGAAAGCACAACATATTTGAAAGTAAATAAATATGAATAAATTGGACTTGTCTACAAATAGTGCTAAGGTCCCTACAAGAAAAACTCAGATGATGAGACTATGAAATTCAAAACAAATGAAAGTTCCTTCAAGAGCTATGCCCAAGAGTAGGATGGTCTCTCCAAAGACTTCCCCTCATGCTTGTAGCTTGATCCAAACAAGATGTTCCTTGTACAAAACTTCAACAAAGATTAGCTCCATATAGATTTAGCAATAAACAATGATAAGAAAGTCTAGAGATTTATGTGAAATCAACTAGAGGATTATATATCTAGAGCAAACTTCTAAATCATATGTCAATGCATGACAGCTCTACATCAATACATTTCTAAGAGTATATGGAAGAAAATAAGATCATATCACAAGTAGAAGGAAATAATAGCATTGATCAAAAATTCATACCACACTCAAGGAGGAAGAACATCTTATGAATGAAACCCTAAAGTCTTTATTGATAATGAAAGTACACAAAGGAGCAAAGTTTTCGCAAGCACAATAGCTCATATCAAGTATGCATAATGAGAGCCCAATGGGTCTCTTTATAAAAATTTGGGAGGAAATCCCAATGAGAGTGCAAGTGACAAGTGGAATGATGACAATCCCAACGAAAAAAATGAATTTGCAAGTGAAAGCTTCAAATGCCAAGTGTAAACAATGTTTGAGATGACTGTCAAAAAATTTCCTGTCTGGTGCATAATACATGTGACTAGTTGTGTCTGTCATCTCCACAAATCATGTAGATTTCCCTGGCTGCCAAGTACATTGAGAGTAGAAGTGGTAGGGGAGACAAACTCCCATCAAATCTCAATAAAAAATCTGTTGGAACACCTAATCCTACATGGGTAGGTGTGGAATACGAAAAGTCACAATGGAGTCCAAGTGACTTTAGAATATGAAACCAAGAGTCACACCATTGTACTATAAATGTACATCTTTGTATAATGGAAAATAAGAAAGCCTCACGCTTATCCTTCATTGTGTGTTGAGTCTCTTGTGTGTGTGTGCTCATCTTCCTCATACACCATGTATGTGTTTCAACATGGTGTTTAACATGGTATCAGAGCGGGCGAGTGTTGGCCCTGCTCCAAATTGAGTGAGCCATTTGTGTTTATGGCTTGTGCATATCTGCAAAAATTTTGATAATTTCTGCAGCAGTGTTTTTGCCGCCATTCAGAGGTGTTTTGAAGAGGAGTAGCATTCAGTGATTTTGCAGCATTCAGAAATTTTATCTTGGAGAAGGAGCAGCATTCAAAATCCTTGGCAGCATTTAGAAATTGGTTTGGAGATGCAGCACTGCCCATCTGAAGGTTTTCATCCTAATTTTTCTCTGCAATTTCTGCATTTTAAATTCTGCACCAATTTGAAGAGCTGCTGAAAAATAGTTTAAAGACGGTTTTTGAAGAGATTTCTGGTTTTTCACTGGAAATATTTCTGAGTTTTTCATTGAAAAATCTCTGCAAATTTCTGGGTTTTACTGCTAAAATTTTCTGGAGAATTCTGCATTATTAAAGTCCATTTTCTTGCTGCTGGGATACTGGAAAGATTTCTAAGTTTTTCCATTGAAAGTTTCTGCATTTCTGATATTCTGCTCCTGGAAGGAAAATCCTCTGTTATTCTACTCTCTGCTGTTTTAATTAAAAGATAAAAAAAAATTAAAAATTAAAAATTAAAAAAATTGGCCTTCGGCCCTCTCTGCAACTCCCCTCATAACTCTCGACCCTCTATTCAAATTTTACAACTCTCCCTACGACCCACACTTACCTATCCTACCCGCCCTCCCATCTGCACATTCCGCTCTCTCACATTACAGTCGACACACAATAGCACTCTCCTTTTTAATATACGTCATCCCCCTCTACACTCAAACCTCACTCTCCCTCTGCACGCATACACTCAAACGCTCCCTACGCCAATCACACGCCTCCCCTCGCTCTGCGCACTCAAGTTGCAACTATACGCTCCTTCCATTCCGCTATACGCTCTTCCTTCCCACTCAAACACCGCCCCCCCTTCCCACGAAAGTCCCCTTCCTCACGTCTCTCCCCCTCGACTATCCACGCACCTACACACCGCTCACTGCATCATTCAAAACCCCTCACCCCACGACTCCCATCTACGGCTCTCCACTCCCCATACCACCGTCCGCCCTCCCTGCTCGCACACGGCCTCCCCCAACTCCTGTTCCACACCCCCGGTCACTCCACCTATCCACCTACTCTACCCGCAACGCAGCCTCCACTCAAACGCTCACTACCTCACGGCCCTTTCGACTATCCTATCATTAATACCGCCCCTCCATCTTACAATACCGCCCCTTTTTTTTTAAATTCGATTTTTTAAATTTTAATCTATATAATATCCCCTCCTCTCCCATTAAAATTCCCCTCCCTTTTTTAACTTCGTTCCCACATTCTCATTTTTATATAATCCCATTTTTAATTCCATTTTAAAATAAAATTCTCTCTCATCCATTAATACCCCCCCTCCTTTTTAAATTCATTCTTAAATTTTTTTTAATAGCCCCCCTCACCCATTATCCCATTCTATTTTAATATTTCCCCTTCCCTAATTAAAATTCCCTCCATTTTTAATTATTCCCATTAATCTATTTTTTTAATTAATTAAAAAAAAAACAAAACAGCAGAGAGAGAGAGGAGAGAGAAATGAACAGCAGTAAAAGAAGAAATGGCACATGAGGAAATGGTATATACATATTGCAAATTTGACATTATATGATTTGTGGCATTAATATAAAGGTGATTTTTTGAAGAAATTGACATTTGAAGACAAGTTTGCCATCATTGCAAAACAGCTATTTGAAGAAGAAAATTCAGCTGCCATAAAAAGATTCTTGCACGTGTTTTCAGCTACACCTTTACAAATATTTTGCAGAGATATGTATTGAGCTAACATTGTATTTTGAGTGGAATTTGCCTCTTCATTCATAGTTGGAATCAGTGAATTTGAGTTGTTGATCCATCATTTGAGGAGCACATTTTGTACTTTGAGATTTCCATAGTTGGAAATTCTTTGGAGTCATTTGTATTTGTTGTTGAATCGCATTGTAAACAGGCGCATTTTCGGTTGTAGTCGACACCTTTTCATTTGTTTTGAGCCTAAGTTGTTGAAATGGCTAAAATCAATGAGGTATTAGTGTTGTTGAATAGCCTCATTCATTCAAATGTTGATGATATGATAAAAATGAGCAAGAATGCTCTTTGTAACATTCAGACTTGTTTACAAAATGCACAAGAAAAGATTGAATTTTTGCAGTTGGAATCTCAGCGTCAGCGAGATGAACTTCAGCAAAAGAGTCACCATTCTGAACCTGTTTCTGTTAAGAAGATTGTGAAGGACTCTCATCAGAAGAAAGAAGATAAAGTTGCAGTTGATCCACATTCAGTGCCTTGTACTAGAGCAGATGTACATGCAGATGCAGCATCTCAACCTGCACTTCTCAAGCCCATCATCAGACCTTGGGAAGAGCTTGTCCACAACAAGCACCGAACTGGTCTTGGATATGACAAGGATGTGTCCTTTCATATTCCAGACTACAACAAGCCCATCATATTTAGGTGTGGGATTCCTGCGCAGCGGTTCACCTACGGTGTTTCAAATCTTGTTCACTTCCACAACGGATTGTAAAATGCCAACAACATGGTCGTTGGCCATATGAAAGATCCTTGTGCAGTCTTCATCCATGTAAACAACGTGGTCGCACACCCATTCTTCGAACGGATGCTTCAGACAGATGCTTCAGAAACAAGCCTCCTACAAGAACCAAGATTCATCTTGGATGGATCGCTTCTTGGCAATGGGCATCAGCGGCCAAGAAGATGTTTACGACACATGTTAGAACTTGTTCACGGATATTGAGCAAACTTGCAGTTGAGTTTTCGCCATCATCTCACCTTGTCCCTGACAGGGGGGAAAATGGTGGTCATGTACAAGCTTCGACGTCAGATCAAGTGAGCCTGAGCCACAATCTCTCATTCCATGTTTAGAGTTGTAGCCAGAGTTCAAGCGAGCCTGAGCAACAATTCGTCATTCCAGATTCAGAGATGTAGCCAGAGACACGGATGCCCATGAGCATGCCTTCGGTTGGTGGACAACCTTAAACCATCATCTTTGGTTGGTGGATAACCTAAAACCATCACAGGTAGTAGACCTCCTTTCTTTTAGGTCGAAGGTCTCCCTTTCATATATGAGGAACACTTCCTCTAGCAGAAGCCTTCAGCTTCTTGCCAGCTTTGGTTGAGTTCCAGGAAATGCTTCAAGCATTCCAGAGTTGTTGGTAATCCTAAAACCATCACAGGTAGTAGACCTCCCTTCTTTTAGGTTGAAGGTCTCCCTTTTTATGAGGGACAATTCCTCTAGCAGAAGCCTTCAGCTTCTTGCCAGTTTTGGAAGAGTTCCGGGAACTGCAACAAGTTTTGCGTTCCAGTGTTTGTGGTCATCCTAAAACCACCTCTTTTTTCCAACATTTCAGAGAGTTGATTCAGCCCAAGTGTTGTCACGTATACTTTGCAGATTTGTATTACAACTCTTTTCTTGGACTCACACGTACCCCTTCAGATTAAGGGGGGATGTTGGAATACCTAATCCTACATGGGTAGGTGTGGAATGCGAAAAGTCACAATGGAGTCCAAGTGACTTTGGAATGTGAAACCAAGAGTCACACCATTGTACTATAAATGTACATCTTCTTATAATGAAAAATAAGAAAGCCTCACGCTTATCCTTCATTGTGTGTTGAGTCTCTTGTGTGTGTGTGCTCATCTTCCTCATACACCATGTATGTGTTTCAACATGGTGTTTAACAAAATCCAAGGCAATGACACCTTGCAAACCAAATTCCAATGTTGTCCTCAGTTGTTACGTATAGACTATTGTTAACTGTGTGTATGGGTTGGCTTCAAGTGCTATGTGGAGTTGGACTGTAGTGCGTACAAATGTGGAGTCATGTGGAGACCAATCTCCACAAATATCTCAGTAAGAATATTAACTGAATCTTTAACACCTGCGTTGATTTCCTTGCTAGCATCGTTTGAAAGTTTGATTGTCCCACAAATCTGCATGAAGATTTAATTTATCATGTGCATTTTGTCTCTTTGCTGAGTTATGCATAGATCATGAGGTGGGGTCCAACCCCATTTATTAACTACATACTTTAATCTCTTTACATTTAAATCAAAGTTGAAACTTTACTATATGTTGCCTCATGAACTTCATGGAACTTTGTTGATTGTCTTTGACTGGGCCAACATGGAGTTCTCTTTGGCGTGTGCATGAAAATTTAGCTTGGCATATACGTATACAATGGAGAATGAGTGGGGTCTATTCCCCAATCATATAATCTTTAGCCTTAGACTTTCGCTTAATGAATTAAATCCATTACATAAATTTTTTGTGATTCCACTTTTGCCTCATGATTTGGAAATTCGTGGGCCTCCCTAGTCACTTGTTGAGTTGGCTCACTTGCCACTTGGATTGGTGGGCCCTAGGATGCCCAATCATCATTGATATTGCCACTTATTTTCCATGTCAATTTTTGACTTATTTTGACTTTGGAAAGTTTTCTAAAATTTTCCAATTATTCATTTTTTTCTTAATATTTTCTCATTTTTGCCACTAACATTAGAAAAAGTGGTTTTTAAGGGGCTATAAGTCGTTTTTGAAACCTCAAAGTGGGTCTTATAATAATGCTGGGCCTATGAGAATGAATTTTGAGTAGTCACACACCCTAGACATTTCTGAAGGCCATTTATTTACATCATTACATAGAAATTAATTAAAAATTCTCATTTTGCGGGAAATTTTTAATTATTAAAAATCCTACTTAGACCTAGTCAAATTCCGCAAAATTTTATGAGTGATCTAGTATGGCAATATACAATGACCTTACTAGGACTCACCCAAGGCCTTGCCATCAAGCCGCACTTTCGCTTTGGAGTTATTGCTTGGAGAAAAAACTCAATTAATTATTAAGTCCTTGAAAGTACTTAATAATTAACCAAGTAAAAAAAAAAACTGCTAGAGTAAACTCACTTGATGACAATGTCTCAAGTTACCTAGGCCTGTTACATGACTCAATTCATCACACTAGCATCACTTTACATCATCCCCATAGAGCTTGCGAAATTTGAGTACAACATAGAAGAAGAAGTTAGAGTTAAAAAACTTTGATCATATTTGAACTCTGATGGTACATGAACCCTCTGACATATCCTTGGGCATGGAGTCTTCAAAAAAAAATTAGGTGCAACTTCAATGGTCAACAAGACCTAATGGAAAAATGTGGACCTAGATGGAAAATATGTGAAAAGGTGTTATAATGAGCGGAAGGGAGTGATGTATATGATGTCGGGAAGTGGGGACACGCAACCAAATTTGAGGTTTCCCATGTAATGCCACTCCTGAAGCTAGTAGCCAATAGAGGAGATCCCATGGGACTCGGATAGAAGGTTAACCACCAAGTTGGATGAGGGGACAAGAATACAAACCAAGCCCATTCTTTCTGTCGAATCCCCACACAATCCATGTCCAAATGTGTCCATAATAAGTAAGCAAAAATACCCAATTACATAATGAAAGCCATACCTTCAGGGTTGGAAGCCCCACCTTCAAACATGCGATCATAACAGATGGGCGAGGACACATAATGGGTGGCTTAGGTGGTGGATATGGTGGCACATCGAGCTATCTAGTGGCTGCAAGGGGTTGTTGGCTGTCGGTTGAAGACAATCTACGAGACAAATCTCCTATGGTTGTCACCCACAGGGGGTGGGTAACAGCACCCATTCGCATAACGAATCAACTATATATCAGTGTTCCAAGGGGACACGTCCCCCAGGGTGGGGGGTGCGCTTCCCCGCTCCCCCACGCTCCCCAGATGGGGAAACTCCTAGGGAAACTTTCCCCACGTCCCCTTTTTGGAAAACTTGGGAAAACTCTAGGGGGGTGTTTTTCTGGTGACGAAATGCATCTCTCTTGTGGGGGGGATGAGTGGATGCAGAGGAGGATGCAAGAGGGACGTGTCCCCCAAATTTTTTCGCTAATAACAATTAAAAAAAAACAATTTTTTTATTTCACTGCTTTATATGTTTATTTTTAGTTCAGTTTTCTATGTTTGTTTTAGACTTCAAATGTCATTGTCATATGATGAATTTAATTTTTGATGTTCATTGCGTAGTTTCAATTGTCAAATGATAAATTTAATTTAGATGTACCTTGCATAATATTAATGCCCATTGTCAAATGATGAATTTAGATGGAACATTGCATAATATCAAATGATAGATTCAATTTAGTAATTTATTTTTAGATTTACATTGATGATTGCAGAAATGTCAAATGATAATTTTACTTCACAATAGTCTCATACGAAATGATGATCATATTTAGATGTGCATTTCATAATTAATAAGATTTACTATCTACTAATTTAGTTATTAACATATTGTTGGGATTTTATTTTTTTATTTTTATATATTAAATTTTTAATTATTTTATAAATTTTATGGCTCTGACATCCCCCCGTTTCCCCGAAATTTCCCTAAATTTTGGGATTGCTTATATACGTCCCCCTTGTGTGTATCCCCGCTCCCGCGTTTCCCTGTCCTAGAAACTCGGTGGAACATTGCTATATATTGACATAAGTACTCCTCCATTTAGCATCCTATTTGTGGATTTTCTGTGGAGGCATTCGGATCTTAGTGGTAGAGGAAATTTGGACCTGTTCTCTATGATAAATTATGAGCCTATTGTGATGCATTTTCTATGGTGTATGTTTGTGGAGATATGTGAGCCTTCTATGGACATATCAAAGCCTTCTGTGGAGTTATATGAGAATTTTGTGGAGATATGCAAGCCTTCTTTGGATATATAGTGTATTTCTATAACAATAAGTGATCCTTCTATGATGTATCCCTTTGTTGGTATGTGAGCCATTTTAAGATAACATAACAAGCTAGTCAAAGGCTTGATTTCTTGTGATAGTACAAGTTGGTCAATGGTATGTTTCCTTGTGTGCAATGCAGAGTTGGAGGGTTCACTTAGCAATGGAAGGAACTAGTTACTAAACTATATGTATTTGACTTTGATTTCTCTCGACTCTATAGGAAAGGATTAATGGATTTTTCCCCTTCGTGAGGTTTTGCCCTGGTATGGAGCCTATATCTTGTGTTTGTTGTCTCTTGTGATCTTTATATTTATATTTTGGTAATTGCTTGATGAAGAAAATGAACACAAAGAATGTAATAAGAAGCCAACTAAGTTCACAAGTAATTATCAAGGGGAATCAACTTTAATCTTCAATTAACATGATTCTCCAACACTAACTAAGGCTTGGAGTGAATTGAATTAGAGAGAGGCTTTAGGGTGGTAGAAGGATTCAACATCAAGAGAAGACTTGGTTGCCTCAAAACTAACCTTTCGTCATTGCTAATCTATCCATTATAGGCCTTAATTCTCTTGCCCTAGTTGGTTTGCCCTAGGAAAACCCTAGTCTTTCTAAACTTCAACTTGAGGACATTTTGAAGGTTGCATATGCTATTGGCTTGCTAATATTCATTGTTGAAAACCTTTTATTGGCATATTGACCTTCGGATTTGTGAAAATTTCTGAATCTTACACTTATGTAGAAATCTTTACTGTTAATCTGGTTATGCTCCTCCTACTTAGATAAGTTATTAACTGAATAAATTCAAGTTAAAATCGAAGCAAAACACATAACAGATATTCACCAATTCAAATCTAGAACAGGTACATGCACACATAGACAAAGTGACACAAAAAATTTCTGGACAAATAGTCCCCGGAAAAACCCAATGCGAGAAAACCAGTCTTCTGGCTGCTGGAGGGTTATATTATTAAGAATTTTCTAAATACAACAAATCTGGTTCTAGATCTGGAAAACCCGATAGAGAAATAATAGATCTACAGCTCACTAGTTGTTCTGAAGCCAAAATAATGACTGATCCACACCCTCAAACGGGATTTACAAGACTCAGCCAAAATTAGGCCCTAGAAACCGCAGCGCTGCCCCTGAAGCCCCTGCGTCAACCTCTGAAGCCTCTGCGTCCCTTAGCGCTATGTTACCCCAGACTGGGTAACGCAGGCCTTACGTTGCCCCTTAGGGTCTTTGCGTAACCCCTGAGGGCTTCCAGCTGAAAATCACGCTATCCTTGAGGCACTGCGTAGCACATTTGTTGCCCTCTCTGCTGCTGCTCTCCTACTTCTCTACACTGCCTCTCTGATCTTATCTCTGCCTCTTGCTAATTCTAGACCCTGGGATCAAATCATCCCCTTGGTCTAAATTCGCCTCTCTGCAGCTGAAACACTTCTGAGAATTCTTAGCAAACCCGCCCTAGAATCTCAGCTTAGCTTCACTGCTCTGCCTCTGTGTGTCTTTACAAATGACCCCAAGCCTTTCCTTTATACTTTTCTCGTTGGGAAACCAACGGCCATGATCAGATCTTGAATCAATGGTTAAGATTAAAAGAAAGGTTGATCTGTGTGACTTAAGACAATTTCATCACATGTTTAATTAAATTCACTTTAATTATTTAAGTTCCATAAGTTTTAACTTAGGAAATACATTAAAATAATTAATTAATTTAATATCTCCTAAACCAGATGAAATTTCCCAAATCCATTTCTGGTTCTTGTAGATGAAGTGTACTCTAGTCCTTCCTCAAAATTTGGGAGCTAGAGCACAACTGATGCTACCCCAAATACACAAAATCTCAACAGGATTATCCATTTTTACTTACTATTTCTTAAGCCCTAGGTCTAGCGTGCCCCAATTAGGCCTTTCTAGAGGATGTGAATGGCCTTATTATCCTTGGTTAAGCCTCGTACTTAAACAGAGCCATCCTTTAGTAGCCTCTAGTGTCACCTTAAACCTTTAAGCCTAGAATACCTTTCATAGGTGACCTATCTACCAAGAAGATTCCCATTGGTGAAAGTCCATAAAGAGCAAGAATAGTGGCAATGGGTACAATGGAACACACCTTATTGTTGTCACTTAGTCTAGTGCTTGCCTTATAGAGCACCCCTCTACAAGACCTGCTAGATTTTGAGGCAACAGCTACAATAACACCCTACAACCCTACTCACTTCTTACAAGTGGCAAAAATTCTTATTACATCAACGAAAAAAAACTTATCTATGAAATCATCTATCCATTTGTGTGTGAGCAATGTCTCAATCCCTTCTATGTTCGCAATAGTCCCTCCGCTCCTTCACCTTCACCATCATTATAATACCATGTTGGTTCTACACATAAAAGCATGGACAGGAATACACATTCAAATGACAAAGAATGAATTCATTCATATAATTAAATTACACAATGTCTCATTAAATAGTAGGGGAGGAGGTGTGCATTACAAAACTCCCATATACCTAACTATTAACCACTATATTAAATTCCATATTATTACATCACTTTATTATTGAGACTTTCTTGTATGTCTAAGTTCTAAATATGGCCATTATCTCTAACACATTCTAATTTAATTATGCATCAGTAGCCTTGAGGAAGAGGATATAAGTTTCATTATAGAGACCCTTCTGCAATTTTGATTTGTAATGTTTTTTAAGTGAATATATGAAATTTTTCCACAAAAAAAAAAGAAAGATGTCTAAGCATTCTACGATTTGGACTTTTTCTGGTGATCTCTTCAGAATCTGACGATAGAGGAATTGCTGGAATTGAAATTTTTTGTTTCTGGATTTGTATTTTTTATTGCAAAATTTGATTCAGCAACCTCAAAAACCCTTATTGCACCCAGATTGTGCAATCTCAACAGTTGAAATTTGTGATTCTAAAAATGTGTAGCTGGATTTTGGGGAAAAAAGGATGATTGGAAAAAGTCCAAATCATAGCATGTTTAGACTATGCTAAAAAGGAATAAGCATAATACCCACAAATGGCCACATGCAGTTAATGAAATTTCAAATTGTGAGTTCATTACAATTAGAACTACATATCTTAGGTCAAACATTATAAAATCACAAAAGAATAAGCCCAAAGAAGTCTACAAAACATGAAAGTTTAATTCAAGGAATGCAAGACAAAGTGAGGCATGGTAGATGCAAAACTGGAGAAGCCATATGATGATCCACACACAGAAACACTTGCCTTGTAATATCCTTTCATGATTTGTGGTCCTCGAACTTTGACAATGCCCTTTGACCCAGCTGGAAGTGTTTCCCCTGTATCTGAATTGACAACTTTCAGTTCTGTATCATGAAGGGGCCTACCAACTGTCCCCAGAACCTTCACATGTAAAAAGGCAGGCAGCAAGTCAGCGTCAAATACTCATAAAACATGCTGATGGTATGAAGTTTGAACAATGAAAACTTTTTATATCGCCAGAAGCAAGGTGATGACAACTAAAGCACCTTAGACAAGCTAATGATGACACTTAATAATTAGTATAACCCAAGCAAGTGCAGAACATCACTAGAAGTTCAGTGGTGGCATTGCATATAAGCTAAATTTGTGATATCTAATCCAAACAAGAATCAATCAATCGGAAAAAGCATCCACAACTGTAGTATTTCACATAGGGAAGGCACAAGACAACTCATTGAATAGAAAAGCAACCACAACTGCAGTATTTCACATAGGGAAGGCACAAGCTACTTATTGAATAAAAAACTTCCAAAAGTTCAGAAGGGTATGAAATATTTTAGATTTTTGACATTTCTTCTGTGAACATCAAAAACCATTGGTTTCCAGCAAACTAAATGGACATGAACAAAATCTGCCAAGAAATCACTTTTCAGATTCTAGAATCTTGTATGCTAAACTCTAATACTTTAATTATGTTGCTATCACTTCTTCTCGGATGAAATCTTTAATTGAATTCAAATTCTCTAAACAATTTGAAATTGTATGGTTGTCGGAGTACCGTTTTCCATGCAATGTACAAGGCATCATTGACCTAGGTCTAGCACTAAGCATCAATTGAAACCCAGTTTGTTAAGAGGCTAAAAGCAATTGCTGACTTATGCTTGGAGAAAATCAATTCAAAGCTGCACCCAGGGAACATCAAAAGCTGGTGGGGCCTAAAGATATGCAGAATTTATCACATACAACATAAAATAAGACTCGAGAAAATTAAAAGATGAATTTTGTTCATGAAATGGAGATATCCACAGCAATAATAGCGCTCCATTCAACTGTTTTTAATGGACACTATTACTGCAATTCCAATGTCTATTCCTTTATAAGAAATGCTGGTTGCTCCAACTTTTTAATCTACTCTTCCTGATAAGTGCAGAGGGTATTTAGACTTAACAGTAGAAATTGTGTACAAGATACAGTATTTAAAAGTACTCCATTGTCATATGGATATTGGATATTAGACCAATTATTCATTTTGATTTGTTTTATGCACCAGATAATCAGTGTTGATACTATCAAGAGTAGTGTGCACATTTAATGAAAATTCGACTGAATGGAGAGGAAGTTGAGCTGTCTATTGATTTACAACAACACTTGGGAAAAACTCGGATACGGCTTGTTTCTAGTATAATATGGCTGTCCCAATAGTGTTCATGAAATAAGTGAAGAACGCAATAGCAAGGTGAGTATAGGTATACCGTATAGAGTGATAGATCATTTTACTGTAACAGAACAACCCTACTAATGAAAGACCTTAAAATTCCTCTGATGACAGAAATATTAAAGAATGTGCTCAAATGGAAATAAGCACATGTAAAGTTCTAAACTTTAATCTTTAAAGAGCTTAGTTCAAGCAATGTTTTGTATTGTATGTATATTGATTTTGGCATTGATCCATAATCTTTTCAGTTTAGTTTGTTCACTTCAGTTTCTGTGCTATGCTCCCATGTATGGGTTTTGTTGAAAAATGTAACTAGTGTCGATCTTCATAATTGTATTTGTCAAAAGAAAATTTTATTGTAAAAGAAAAATATTTTTGAAGCATGGGTTTCATGCTCTTTTATTTATTTTCTGTTGATTTATGGTAGCATTGGATGTGCTCTAGCCTTGTAACTTTGTATATAGGCTAGGACACATGTATTCCATAAAACCCATAAATGGTTTTGGAAAATTCCACTTAGAGATTGTCTAATTAAAATAATTAATCGTTTTTTAATGTTTTCATAAGTCTAAACATAGGGACACTGATTAATTAAAGGGTATTAATTAAACTAAGTGAGAATCTTCTAGATAAAGCCATGGATCACCTCCAAGTTAATCTTCGCCCTTGATTATGGCCGTTGAAGGGTCAACGGAAGAATATGAGGAGGGTGAGGGGCCTATGGAAATCACAATTGAGCACATTGATCATTTGGCATTTTCAAGTTTGTGTGAGGAGACATAGCTTTTGGTCAGAATCGAATCACTAGGGCAGGGTTTGCTAAGTGATTTTGATTCAGTGATCAGATTCAGTGAGGGGCAGAAGCAATAACTGGTCAGGAGGACCAAGAGTACATTACAGAGAGAGGCAGCATTTACGCAGAGGAAGACAGCGCAGTTTTTTGAAGGGGTGATGTAGTCCATGAAGGGAATCACGCAGAAATAGCACAGTGTCTTCCAGAGTTAGTTCGGAGATAGCTAGAGGTTGGGGTTTCTGAGCCAGGAGGGGCAGAATCCAGTCTCAGATCAGCTTGATCAATTGTCGAGAGAGGTGATGCAGTTTCTCAGGCTTGCCCACGCAGGCTTACGCAATTCCAACGTAGGCACGCACCAGAGGTAGAGAGGGGCTTCACCAGCGCTGTTTAGATCAGTCGGAGACTTGCAGAGTGAGGTATATCTCACAATTACATTTGCTGTCAAGATTTATCTGAAGGGTTTGCCGGATATTGGCACCCTAGTTGTACTCAAGATTCTGCTACTTAATAATATAAAACCCTCAGATCTGCTGCACCGGTTTTCCCGAGTTGGGTTTTTCCGGGGACTTAGTCCAAAAATAACTGTGTCAAATGTGGATATTTCATTATATTTTATTCAGATTGTTTTAGCACTTAGATTTATTCTACAGCATTATTTGCATAGACTTCTTCAGAAATTAATTCAATATTTCACTGTAATGAAATAATTATGAAACATAATAGGAGAATTAATTTAGATTTGTTGAAGTAGGAATCTAGATTTAGGATTTTTCACATTTTCTAGGTCATAGCATCCATTCAAGGCTTCATTGTCACAATATTTAGACCCTTCTTGGGCTTTTGTATCATGTAAAAAGATTTATTTTTGAGTCAAAAATGTCATTTTGTTACCTCCACACCAAATCGTCCCTTTCTTGATGAAGTCATCCTGGATTAGGGCTATTCGACTCAGTAGGAGCAGTATAAATAGAAGTGCAATTCGACCTATTTGGCATCATCTCACTCACAAGTTCAATATGCAACTCAAAGGCTAGAAAAGAAGAGTAAAGAGCAAGGAGAAGGAAGAAGGAAGATGGGAAGGACAAAATCGAAGTTCTTGGGCATCTCTCTCTCACATGTGTGAAGTCTTCTAGGGTTTCTGGACAAGTAGTTGGGGCCGAAATTATGTAGCTGCAGGTCCTAAATTATGTCGTTGGGAGGCTGAAATTCTGGATCGAAGCAGTTTTTGGGAGGTGACACTTGGAGGATTTGCAAAGATCGATTTGCAGATATCATCTACTTGAAGGAAGGGAGGGCTTCGTGATTGGAGGTCTTTGTTAGGATCAAAAGGTCTTGGATTGTCTCAATTTGATTTAATCTACTAGTGGAAGAGCTGGACTGGGTATTCCCCTAGATAGAGGTTTTGCCCTGGCTAAGTGTCTATATCTTGTGTTCCTTGTTCTTGTGATCTTCATACATTTTAATTTGGTCATTGCTTGATGAAAGTTAATATAATAAAGAAAGCCAACATATATCACAAGTAATTATCAAGAAAAGAGGAATCAAACATATAACAAACAGAGTTTGTATACGTAGCGAAATAATTCAAAAGAACTGAAATATGTAAGTATCCATCGTAGGACAAGTAGTAATTGTATATAAGAATTGTTGAATGTATAAAAGATGTGTGTAATGATTATAATGAGGGTTCGCTTATATACCTAAGCAAGTGCCCTTTCATGAATGGTCATGTCTCTAAGACATGTCTCGTCATTACGAACTAAATAACTATTAGTTAATTAATTATTATTTATTATTATTATTTTTATATGAATTATATTCATAACATTGCCCCTCTCTTCAAAAAGCTTTGTCCTCAAAGCTTACTGATGAAAAGGTTGGATCTCTTTTCTCATTTTGAATATCTTCTCGTCTCAGAAATTTCATCTTCGTTGATACAAGACGATATGATCCTCTGAGTGATAAACAAAATTATCAGATTGAGAATCGATCTGACTATCCAAGAATAATCTTTTGTGTAATCTTTCGATCACTGGAAATTTGTAATGAATTGTTATCATAGGAATGGATTCTGCAAACTTCAGTATCCCTTGGAACATAAATCTGTTGTTTTCATTCTAAATCGTTCAAATATGTAGACTGACTTGGTATTTTGTTCTTGTGATTCGGATGTTGATAAGGAGTTCTTCCGATTTGATTTTGCCCTAATCTATTCCTTGTGATTTCTTGTTTTATTGGGGGCATCTGATTTCTTTCAAGTTCAGAAATTGCTTCATTAATTGTGAGATCTTCACTTGAATTTTTTGTTGTTTGAACTACAACTTCTGAGTACATCTTCACCTTAACTAATTTATCCTCTTCTTGAGATGTGATATTGACTGGATCAGTATTTGTTCTTTTATCTTCGACTTGGACTATTGCGACTGGAGACATCAATACTTCTTCTTGAGCAAGTTGTTTTAACTTGTCATTTAGTGACTTTTTGTCACTTTTAAGCTTCTTTATTTGCGTAAGGAGGTTTTAGTTATGATACCTTAGATGCAAAAGCTCTTCACTTTCTAGATTGCTAACTTTGTTCTTAATATCCTTCTCATCTTTAAATTTTGCTTCTTAATCTTGGACTTCTTGATCTATTCAAGTAATTTTTTATTATGGTCCTCTAGGCGCAAAATTTCCTTGTCTTTTTCTTTTGACTTATTGTAAATGTCCTCAAGATATTTATATTTCTTTTCTGAAGCATTTTTTTTTGTTCAAGCTTTGCAAATTCTTCCTCTAATCTTTTTATTTGTATCTTTCTATTACCTTGATACTCTTCGATACTAAATAATCTTCCACACGCTGGACAACTTAATTTTCATTTTTTTTTAATATATGTATATCCAATTTTGTTTAGACAAAATGGAAATTTAGCCCAAAATAATGATTGTTGTGTGGAACTCATCTTTCCTTCTTTCTTCTTTCATTTGTTGATTATAATTCGTTGTTTTTTCTACAACAATTGACCCCATATTTCCTTTCTCGTGAATGATTTCCTTCATTTTTCTTAGTCAAGATGAGCTTTAGGGTCTCAAAGTAATCTCTTTTTCTTGGTGAAACCATTTTTTTAATAATAATGAACTTTTTTTTTTAAATTAAATAATTATAATAAAATTTTATGAATATTATATTATTAATTAAATTATATAACTACTAATTAGTTTATATAATTATAAAACTATATAGTTAATTAGTTAAAACTTAATATATAGTTATATTATTATGTAGTTAATATAATTTAATTTTGGACTATAACGATATGGTTATGAAGAATCGTGAGGGATAAAATAAGAACGGACGTGATGTTAATGAAACGGTGTTGGCCGATGTTGAAGCGGAACAGCGGTGTCTCGACATGGGACCGGTGGGCTTGTTCAACTCGTCAAAGGTTTTCGACATTGTGGCGGCACAATGGATTGGGTTCGGTAAGACCGCGGATGGGGTATGGTGAGTCGCGACGAATCACATCAATGGAATAAATCGAGGGTTGGACGTGGTCGAGAGAACAAGTGCAGGGGGTCAGTGGAACAACAATCTGGGACGTAGTTTGACAAGGCGATGTGGTGGTGTTTGACAGCAACAGAACATGACAAGGAGTCAGATGATAGTTCCGCAGAGAATGGACAGACACAAACAGACATGGACAGAATGGTCAAGACAGAACAAGAGAACGACAATGCCAACGGAGCGGTGTTGTCAGCAGGGAATTGGTGGACAGATAGAGACAGGAGAATTTGGAGATAAGCTGGCACAGAGGACGCGGCGGAGAAGGGTGGCGGTTGAAGCACTGTTAGTACGCCTTGACAGCTCTATGCATCTTGTAGCGGATTAAGGATGTAGCGGCTTGAATAGGCGAATGGAAAGACGGATAGTGGTCGTGGTAGTTGTCTATGGTTGTGCTGCCCTACAAGGATGGTGGCATCACTCTACAAACAATGGCAATTCCACGTTGCAGCAAACGAACTAGCATTGTGTCGTTGTCTTGTCATCGACGGCTTGTGAGCGGGCTCTGACAACAGATGCAGTGGCAATGGCTGGGTTTACAAGCCCGACGGGCGGATATGATGGGCTTGAGGCGATTGGCAATTATCTTGGCGATATATATATATATATATATATATATATTGTTTTTTATTTTTTTAATATATTCCCTCTTTTTTTATGGTTTTTCTTTTTTTTAACTCCTTTCTTTTAATTTTTTAATTTTTTTATTTTTTGATTATTTTTCTATAATTGTTTTTAATATATATATATCGCCAAGATAACTGCCAATCGCCTCAAGCCCATCATATCCGCACATATATCACCGAAGCAATTTGCTTTCTTGCATGATCATCAAATCCATGAGGCTATTGGCACAGCTCAGGAAGCTTTGTGCACCATCAGGATCAAGCACCTCAAAGGCACCATTCTCAAGATTGACTTGGCAAAGGCTTTCGAGCACTCCAACTGGCTATACATTTGTATGATCCTGATTCACTTGGGTTTCCCCATGATCTTTATTCAATGGGATAATGGGCTGCATCACTAATGTATCCTTCAGTGTGCTCATCAATGGATCTGCTTCCCCTTTTTTTCACTCGGAAAGAGGGCTTAGACAGGGCTGCCCTCTATCACCTCTCCTCTTTCTGATCATCATGGAAGCTCTGAGTCGCCTGATATCCCATGAAAAAAGATCTGGCAGGCTCATGGGAACCTGGATTACTGAGGGTTGCTCACTCACTCGCTTTTTGTAGATGATGTTCTTATATTTCTCAATGGATCAGTGGGAGATATCACTGCCTTTTATTCTATTTTATCCTCATTCAGCTTTGCGACAAGAATGATGTGCAATAATCACAAATCCACAATGACCATAATTGGTTGCACTCTCCAGGAATAGGTCCTCGCCACTCAACGGTTTCCTTTCTCCATCCTGGATCTCTCGGATGGTCTCAAGTATTTGGGATTTCGACTCAAGCCCCTCGCATACCACAATGTTGATTGGACTCTGCTCATATCCAAGCTGGAAAAGTGGATTTCCATTTGGCATCACAGATGGTCATCAAGGGCTGGCAGACTAACTCTTTAGAGGAGAGGAATAACCTGTTTATGAGTTCTCTTGTCAACTCTGTATTGACAGCTACCCCCGTGTATTGGATGTCTCTTGCTTGGATAACCAAAGGCATCCTCAACAAGATTCAACAAATTCGCAAAAGGTTCCCATGGATGGAAAACAAAGACAGACATACCTTTGCTTGGATCAAATGGGATAGTATAACTTTATCCAAGAAATGGGGAGGATGGGGTATCAAAGATTTGGATACTTTCGCCAAAGCTCTTGCAAGAAAGATGGGATGGCAGATCATGACCTCTCACAATCTCTGGACTGAGGTTGTCACCCAGAAATACATCAAGCCGCTTTCGACTAAGGATTGGATCTGCAAACCCTCCTGGAGCACCCGCAACATATCTATGGTCTGCAAGGTTGTCACAAAATCCCTGCCTTTTATTAGAGATGGTCTTGCCTGGCACATTAACTCAGGGTCTTCTCCTCGAATCGGGTTAGACCCATGGGCTAGATGCGGGGGCGCACATCTATTACCCCTTGAGCTCACGGAACACTTTGCTGGAATGGGGGTCTCTACTATTGATCAGATTGTTGATCCGGGAAGCACCTCTATATATTCTCAAGGATGGAAGTATGCCATACAGCTCGGTCTCCCTGCACGATGGCATGAGATTTGGCATGATTACACCATGGCACTCTCTGAATCACATATTCGAATAACACAGGGGGAGGATGATTTGATCTAGCAACATGCATCTCATAGCAAATACTCTCCGAAGGATGGCTATACATATATCTACTCAAATCGCAGACCTATAAACTCCTCATGGTGGTGGCACTGCTTATGGAAGTTAAAGGCCCCACTCGATCCATATTATTTATGTGGTGCATTCTGCGCAACAATACACCCACTGGAGATAACTGACAAAAGCGCTCCAATTTCGAACCCACATGGTGCGTTCTATGCCGAGCCGAATCCAAGACCATCTACCATTTATTCCTGCAATGCTCTATATCTCAGGATTTCTGGCAACAGATACTAGTTGACCTCCACATACCTTCACAGTGGCTCGGACCCGATATAGCTGAGGCATGGCAGCATCGGTGGAATCATGCTCCCACTCATAAGGACCGCAACTTACCTCTGTTGATTTGTTGGTGCCTATGGATCGTCCGCAACAAAATCATATTCCAAGATACACAGCCAAATTGGACATCTACATCTGCATATGTTATATCTCATTACAATTGCCTCCCTATGGATGAGCCTCCTGACCCACCCCGCAATTTGACTCCGGAAGTGATAAACCGAGAGCACCCATGGGCTTAATTCCATGGTTCTGCATAGAACCATGGTTACGGTGGAGGTGCAGTATTATACTTAAATGATCATACCCATTACAAGATCAGGATGGGATTGGGGCTGGGCACTAACAATTACGCTGAACTCATCACACTTAAACACCTTCTCCAATTCGCTTTAGAACATGATTGCCATCATCTGCAAATTTTTGGGGATTCAAAGATTGTCATCAACTGGTTCAATAAGCCATCTTTAGGTCACATTCACACACTGTGTCACATCTTGGAGGACCTATGGCATTTAAAATCTCAATTTGATTCCATCACATGCCATATTTTCAGGGAACGCAATCAGCTTTCCGACACGCTATCCAAGGAGGCCTCACTCCAGCCTCGAGAGACTTGGATGATAGAGGAATATAATGGACAAGAGCATTACAGTTATTATCATCGGTCGTACATAGACCAACACCGGGCAGCAAACGAACAGCATACATAACATATTTTTTTAGCAGATATATTTATATATTTTGAACATATGTAATTATTTTTGTTTTCCATTACAGTATTGTTACTATCATGTACACCCCTATAGGGGAACATAGCTGGACTATTATATTTTGGTATGTGACAATGTCACAATTTTGATGAATATGCCACAGGCATCTACAACATGTAATTTTCCATATTAATGAAAATTACAATTTTTCCACGGGGAAAAAAAAAAATATATATATATATATAATTTTTTTTTTCCAATTTTTTTTAATCTTTTTTTTTCTTTTCTTTTTTTTTCGTTTTTTTAATCCTTTTTTTTACTTCTTTTAATTTTAATGGCCAAAGGCCTGACGACGAATCTAGCAGAAGAGAGAACCTCCAACCAGTGCTGCGAACATCGCAATCGAGATTAAATCGACGAGAGTCTGAAATCGAAAAAAAAATTGTAAAAATTGTTAAAAAATCAGTAAAAATTGGCAAAAAATCAGCAAATACAAAAATATTCATTTTTTTCAATCTTTTTAATATCTAAAGCATCCACAACATAAAATAAATGCATTGACACATAAATATGAAAAGAGAACTAATATATAAGATGTGTAATATCATGTCTAGTGCTACATCACACATAACAGTGAATCATGTCTTGACTCCTAAGGACCAAGTCCTGAGTCCCAACTCAGCTTCAAAATATCAACAAAAAATATAATAATGTATCTCATATCATGAGTCATAATGGCATATACAATGAAATGAACCAAAATACTAATACTATTGATTTCCTTTGTCCCTCTTGTGAGAAAATGTAACAACTTTCCTTGTATATGAAGAACTCGGTGGGGCTGGTAATGGACTTTGTTGTGCTCTAGAAGCTGGAGAACTAGGAGCTATTGTTGATTTCTATGGCATTGGAAAGTGTCCTAAGTCTCATATTTGGTAGAGAGGCTTGGACATCAATTATCCGGAGAACCCAGAAATCGTTTGTGGAAATTCCACTCGGATATGACTTTATTAAAATAATTAATTATTTTAATGCAGACCCTAAGTTTAAATTGAGGGAAATTAAATAATTAAAGGGTATTAATAGAGCAGAGTGTGAATCTTCTAGAAAACGAAGATCAAGTCATCTTTTAATCTGAGCCATTGATTAATGATATAAACTTGGTCGTTGATTCATCAGCGAGAAGACTATAAGAAGAAACTTGAAGGCCATTTGGAAATCAAGCCGAGGACACTCTCAGTACCCAAAGGAAATCGATTCTGAAGCAAGAGAATTCGATTTCAGTGGGTGAGATTGTAGAGGCAAGGTTGCAGAAGGAGGAGGGAGGAGTCAGTTATCGGGAAGCAGAAGTCAGGAGAATGAAGGGAAGGGTGAGTTGATCAACAGCAAGACCCCCTCCACGCAGAATAACAAGGTCCAGGGAGAGACTGCACAGAGCTCTCACGCAGGATGACGTAGAGGGTGCAGGAGGTTACCCCAAGGGTCTGAAATTTGTCTGGAAAGTCCAGAAAATTCAACCAGGTGTTTGCAAATTTTATCTGCTCATCAGACTCTTGTAAATGTACTTTCCATTTCCGAAGATAAATATAAAACCCTCATTTGCTGCATCGGTTTTCTACATTGGGTTTTTCCGGGGACAATTGTCCAAAAATAACTGTGTTCATGTGGTTGTTTCTATTGTGCTACTTGTGTAAATTATCTTTCTGTTCTTATGCTCTTTAATGATAGTGAAGATCTGCCAATGAGTTTATTTCATAATTTACTAAAGCATCTGTAAATAATTTATCTCATAAGTAGGAGAAATAAACAAGGTATTGCAGAAATATTTTCCTCTTGAAAGTTTCAGATGGTATCAAGCAAAGGGCTAAAAACAGAAAGGGAGGATCTGACATGGACCAAAGTTTCATCATCCGAAAGGGTTCACACAGTCAAAGAGACTCACGCAGTCCTCCAGAGCACGCAGAAATGCAGAGAGAACATGACATGAAAGTGATGGCATCCAGACTAGAGGAGGATCTTGCTTGTGTGTCGAGCACAGCTCCTCCAAGTGTTTGGTATATTGACAGTGGAGCATCTGCTCATATGACAGGGGTTCGAGAATGTTTTTCGAGCTACCAAGAAGAACGGATGAATTTCCAGATAACTATGCGAAACAAGGCAAAATGTACCCCCATCAGGAGAGGTACCGTAACATTTCAGACTGAGGATGCAACAAGATTCAAGCCACAAATGTTCTGCATGTACCAGGGTTGGGGATGAATTTACTCTCAATGTCTCAACTTCAGAACAAGGCACAAATCAAACACTCTAACTAGAGAAAAAAGGCACAAATCAGAGTAAGGAGTCACAAGTTGTATAAGCTCCAACTCGAATCTCCGGTGGCCCTGATTGGCAGTACAAACGACAGAGATCAGAATGAATTATGGCACAGAACGATGGGGCATCTACATCATGGAGCCTTGGGATTCTCAAAAATACCATCATAGGGGCTCCTGAACTCAACACGAAGAAAGACGAAATTTGCAGGGGATGCGTACTAGGGAAGTACGTTAAGGCAGCATTTCCAAGAAGCAGCAACAGAGCCAAAGGTGTATTAGAGTTAATACACTCTGACATTTGTGGTCCAATGTCAACAATTGCTCTCAGTGGGGCAAAGTACTTTGCCACCTTCATTGATGATCATTCCAGAAAAGCTTGGATCTATTTTTTGAACACCAAAGATGAAGTCTTTGATCGGATTAAAGATTTCAAAGCATTGGTGTAGAACTCTACAGGAAAGAATATCAAGAAGTTGCGGTCAGATAACAGTGGAGAATATATCGAAAAAGACTTCACAAATTTCTGTACAAAGTGAGGCATCAAGAGAGAATGGACAGCTCCATACAATCCAGAGCAAAATGGAGCTGCAGAATGGAAGAATCAGACCATAATAGAAGTTGTAAGGGAAATGTTGTACGACCAAGATATGCCCAAATTCTTATGGGCAGAGGCTTGCAATACAGCAGTATATATTCAGAACAGAGTTCCCAATAGAGCGTTGGGGAAGGTAACTCCCGAGCGTGTGTTCACAGGCAACAAGCCAGAAGTGAGCCACATCAGGATATTCGACAGCATGGTGTACTCCCACGTTCAATATGAAAAGAGAAAGAAGTTGGATCAAACTGCAGAAAAGGGTTTTCTGATGGGCTATAACGAGAATGCAAAGGCATATCGCATCTATATTCGAGAGAGCAGGAAAGTCATGGTAAGAAAGGATGTGAAATTCCTGGAGGAGAGAGCCTTCAGGAAATCTCGAGAAATGACCACAAATATGCAGATTGAGGAAGATCCACTGGTACAGCCTCAACGACCTACAAAGGAGATGTCAAGTGCCTCTCCAAGGCACAATAATTATGAGGAGAGCTCCTCCGAAGAAGAATAGGAGGAAGAACAGGTAAGACCGCCCACAATTGACGGGAGACCGAGCAGAGAACTTCAACAAATTCTTAAGGATGCAGAAGAATTTGTTGGAGCCCCTAGAGAAGGAAAGAGGCTAAGGAAACAACCAGACAGATATCGGGCACTAGTAGCTTAGGTTGGTGAACCATCCACCTTTCGAGAAGCAACTCAACATCAAGTATGGGTGGATGCCATGGTGGAGTACAGCTCCATCATGACAAATTATGTATGGGAAGTAGTCCCTAGACCACAGGACAGATCAGTTGTAGGATCCAGATGGATTTACAAGATCAAATATGGTGCAGATGGCAGCATAGAGAAGTTCAAGGCAAGGTTTGTAGCTAAGGGGTATGCACAGAAGGAAGGCATTGACTATGAAGAAACCTTCGCTCCAGTAGCGTGATACACTTCTATCAGATCCGCCATCTCTCTGGCTGCGCAGATGGGATGGGAGATTCACCAAATGGATGTCAAGACAGCGTTCTTGAATGGGGTGATAGAGGAGGAAGTGTACATAGAGCAGCCAGAGGGCTTCGAGACACATGAGCAGAAGACTCATGTTTGCAGGCTTAAAAAGCCTTGTATGGCTTAAAACAAGCCCCCAGGGCATGGTATGGATGGATTGATAGTTACTTACAAAAGATGGGGTTCGTCAAGAGTGACGCAGATCCCAACCTATACTACTTAAGAGTAGGAGATGAGCCGCTTATTCTTGTTCTTTATGTGGATGACCTGTTTTTGACCGGATCATCCAAGCTCATCAAGGACTGCAAAGAGAATCTGGCAACAGAATTCGACATGAAGGACCTGAGGCAGATGCACTATTTTCTTGGATTAGAAGTCTAGCAACAGAAAGGGGAAATCTTCCAAGGACAAGGAAGATACATGACAAAAATCTTGAAGAGATTTCAAATGGAAGACTGTAGACCCATGGCCACGCCAATGATTACTAACTGGAAGAAGATAGACACATCGGAGGATGATGAGGCTGATCCCACATTGTACAGACAGCTCATCGGATCATTGATGTATCTGGTCAATACGAGACTAGACATCTGATATGCAGTGAATACCCTCAGTCAGTTCATGGTGGAACCAAGGAGCGCTCACTGGGCAGCAGCCAAACATGTTCTCAGATACTTGAGAGGGACAGTCGAGTATGGGTTGAAGTACACCAAGGGTAATGAGATCCAATTGAGTGGGTTCATAGATGCAAACTAGGTTGGAAGCACAGTAGATCGGAAAAGTACCAGTGGGTACTGTTTCAGTCTCAGATTAGGAATGACCTCCTGGTGCAGCAGGAAATAGAAGTCCGTGGCACTAAGCTCAACTAAGGCTAAGTACATTGCAGCAAGCACAGCTTCATGTGAGGCCATATGGCTCCGTAAATTGCTCTTGAACCTACTTAAAAAGCGGATATAACCAACCGGGATTATGTGTGATAATCAAATATGCATTAAGCTCTTTGAAAATCCTGTGTTTCATGACCGGTCGAAACACATTGACATTCAGTGTCACTTTATCAGGGACTATGTCCAGAGGGGAGCAGTATAGTTGCGATTCACTCCTATAGGAGAACAGGTGGCAGATATCCTCACAAAGGCTCTAAGTAAGATCAAGTTCACTTACTTCAGAGAGAAGATAGGGATGGTCGAGAACCCCTTCCATTAGAGGAAAGGGTGGTCTTCAGAAGAAGAGGGAGTTGCAGTACGGATGTTGCAGTGGCAGGGCAGCAAGTACAGGAAGCAGCGGTGCAGAGATGAGGGACAACAGCCAGGACACTATCAGGGCAGCAGATGATTTAGAGTCAGAGCAGTACAGCGGTATCTTGCTTAAACACTTTCCTCACTAAGAGCAAGTGTTGATTTATATAGCATTGGAAACACTTTCCTCGCTAAGAGCGAGTGTTGATTTATATAGCATTGGAAAGTGTTCTAAGTCTCATTTTTGGTAGAGAGACAGAGAGACTTGGACATCAGTTATCCAGAGAACCCAGAAATCGTTTGTGGAAATTCCACTCGGATATGACTTTATTAAAATAATTAATTATTTTAATGCAGACCCTAAGTTTAAACTTAAGGAAATTAAATAATTAAAGTGTATTAATAGAGCAGAGTGTGAATCTTCTAGAAAACGAAGATCAAGTCATCTTTTAATCTGAGCCATTGATTAACAATATAATCTTGGTCGTTGATTCATCGGCGAGAAGACTATAAGAAAAAACTTGAGGGCCATTTGGAAATCAAGCCGGAGACACTCTCAGTACCCGAAGGAAATCGATTCTGAAGCAAGAGAATTCGATTTCAGTGGGTGAGATTGTAGGGGCAGGGTTGTAGAAGCAGGAGGAGGGAGTTATCGGGAAGCAGAAGTCGAGAGGATGAAGGGAAGGGTGAGTTGATCAGCAGCAAGAGCCCCTCCACGCAGAATCACGCAGTCCAGGGAGAGATTGCGAAGAGCTCTCACGCTAGATGACGCAGAGGGTGAAGGAGGTCACCCCGAGGGTCTGAAATTTGTCTGGAAGGTCCAGAAAATTCAGCCAGGTGTTTGCAAATTTTATCTACTCATCAGACTCTTGTAAATGTACTTTCTATTTCTGAAGATAAATATAAAACCCTCATCTACTACACCGGTTTTCCCACATTGAGTTTTTCTAGGGACAATTGCCCAAAAATAACTGTGTTCATGCGGTTGTTTCTATTGTGTTACTTGTGTAAATTATCTTTCTGTTCTTATTCTGTTAATGATAGTGAAGATCTGCAAATGTGTTCATTTCAGAATTTACTGAAGCATCTGTAAATAACTTATCTCATAAGTAGGAGAAATAAACCAAGTATTGCAGAAATATTTTCCTCTTGAAAATTTCACAACTATAGGAGGTACACCATGTCCTCTATCAGTAACAGGGGTAGGTGGTGTCACCTCTTCCTCTGTAGCTCCTCCTCCTCCTCTACCCCCTCTACTACCTCCTACTCTAACTAATCAGGGGCCGAATCCATGATAGGCCTCTCGACCAACCCTCCATGCAGTAGTGGTGTCAATCTCATCCAATGAGATGGCCTCCACATCAGGTGTCCTCTCAAGTTGCCTCAACCACAATCGAAGATTGTAGTAGACATAGATCATGTCATTAAGTCGTTGGGACTCCAACCTGTAGAAGGGTCATAAATTAATAAATTATAAATAATAAATTAATAATTGTAAAAAATTATTATTTAATGAATTAAAAAAATTAATTGGAATATTTTAACTTATTGTGCTTCTTGGTGTGTATTTTTTCAAATACACTCTAGTTGCGCACACATCGTGAGGAGCTATATGTTTGGTTGAACATTCGAATGGCAAGCCTTTGGAGATTAGGTACTCTGCCATCGTAGCTTCTCCACCATGCATCTACAACAAATAAGATAAAGTTATAAACATAAGAAAAATAATGAAATTTGAAAGTTGAAGCAAAATATGAACTTGAAGAGACAATGAATTTTGAAACAAACTAAATCTTAACTGGCATTTTAGTTTTCCTATCATGGATAGTCATGTCAAAGCTAAATGTGCTACCTGTCATCTTGTATATCTCCATTTCTTTGGAAATTTCAGCATGTTCTGCTAGAGATGGCACCATCTTTTGAACACAAGTGAAGAATCCATCCATGACCTCAGCATCAAATAAGAAACCACATAATAAGAAAATGCGGGGTTCAAGTAGATCCTTGCAGAATGAATGGGACGATGGAGTGTATTGTTTCATCGCTCATCAATCACTTCCCATAAGAGTTGTTGTTTCTCAAACCCCTCATCCCCCTTATCATCATAGTAGTTCCGAATGGATTCTTTGGCCTTATCCATGGCCTCATACAAGTATCCTATTGCGGGCTTGTCTCCATCAATTAATCGAAGAACCTTTACCAAAGGTTCCGTAATGCTACACACCTCCTACACTCCTACCCAGAAGCTTTCCTGGTATGAAATTAACCTGCATATGGCCTCTACCTCTGGTTTGTGGCTATATGACAAAGTACGTCACTCTTTTGAAAGAAACATTCTCTTCACATCCCACATAGAATTCAGGAGGGATTGAAGAGATATGAAATTGGTGTCAAACCGTGTAATGGCAGAGCGCATCAACTCCTTTTTGTTACTGAATGTTCTAATCAAATGAAGCACAGATGAATGATTATATATAAATTTCGTAATTATTTTTTATGATTCAACAATATCCTTGACAAAAGGAATTTTTCCTATGCCCTCCAACATCAGAGCAATGTAGCGTGCAGTACAAGGTGTCCAAAATAAGTTAAGATGCCTCTTGATAAGCATATTTCCAGCAGCAACATAATTTGCATCATTGTCCGTTATGACTTGGACAACATGTTGTGGACCTACGTCCAACAAATCACATAATAAACATGCATCTTTTATATGCGCAGATGCATCAACAAATTTCATAAACATTGTCCTCTTTGGACAATTAACCAAGAAGTTAATAAGGGTCTTACCCTTTTGATAGGTCCAACCATTTGACGTCACAGTGAATCCTGTGTGCCCATGATCCCTTAAACTCCTCCAATCTCTTAGTGCAGACAACCTTTTCATTTTAAATAATGTGCCCTCTAAAGTCATCATATGAAGGGGTTTTGTACCATCGGCCAACAATCGCAATAGTAACAATCGTGGGCTGCTAAAATGGATTGTTCTTGGCAACACTGAAAGGAATCACTCCAAAGAAGAAACTTGCCCAACTTGACAGCTTCTTCTTTCTCCCTCTTTTTAATAACTGACGAGATAGATGGTTGTGCACCAGGTGTGGTTCTAGGAACAAAAAATGATGAGGTAGCTATGGGGTTAGGTGTAGATGCTAATGGTGAAGAACCAGTACCACTCTCACAGTCACCTCCCAATCCTGACACTCCACCTCCCTGTTATTTGACTCTTCAGAGTTGTCTTGGTAAGTTTGGTTGTCTCTATTCCTTCCAATGATTTGAGGGCTCTTCAGATGATTTCTGGAATTGTATTTGAGCAAGGCTCTACCTCATGTCCAAGAATTTGTGCAAGGTGGAACTTCAATCTGTATACCCCCCTGTCATATATTGCCCACATAACTTGCAACTCAAATTTGATTTATCAAACCCCCCATCAGGTTCATCAAATTCCCACAGAGGGTCCAATTTCTTTGGCATGTTTGTAACTTTGTTGAATTCTTGAGTTTTAATGTAAGATGAAGTTTGAAGTTTGAACCTAGAGCACAAGAAGAATTGCGAGTTAAACAAATGAAATTAAAATTTACATACAACATTTTGAATCTTTTACCAAAAAAAAACCCTCAACTCAATGCAACAATAATGGAAAAAAATACACATTCAAACCCAAGCAAAAATGATGTAAAATAACTAGGGCACAAAAAGAAATTAAACAAATAAAACTAACAATCAAGTTTTTGCATTTTGACCAAAAAAAACCTTCTCCGCTAAATGCAACAAAAATGACAAAAAAAAAACACAATCAAATCCAAACAAAAATCATGAAAATAAATGGATGATAGAAACCCATCCAAAAACAAGAAAAAAACAAAAAGGGCTAAATTTGATGCCCATACCTGAAAACCACGCTCTGTTGAAGAAACTTGGTCCAAACTTTTTTTTTTTGCTTGGGATGTTAAATTCCTTCACTTTTCTCTTTTCTTGTCCCTGTAGATGAGTTCTCCTCCTCAGCTCTCACTCTTTCCCTCTGTCTGAAAAAATGAGCAAAAAAAACTGATTTTGACTTTAAGAGTTCGTTGTTTTCCTTGGTGATTTTTAACCATCGGATCTTGATTTTTGGCCTACACCTACCTACAAGTTAGTGAGAAAACCAAGACCATCTACCATTTATTCCTGCAATGCTCTGTCTCTCAGGCTTTCTGGCAACAGACACTGGCCTACACCTACCTACGAGTTACTGAGAAAACCCTTTAACCCCACAAGGTGTGGTTGGTGGCAAGGAACCTAGTAAAGGGGTTGTCAAATATTGCCAACTCTCTTTGTTTATGCTATCTCCTAGTTAGCTAGTCCCTAAATGGACAACTAAGTTAGAATATTTCTAGGAGATGTTATATTAGGATTACCTGAGATTGTGAACAAATAAAATGAGCAATATAAATGAAATAAACTTTAATAACCATCAACACATGGGATGATGATTAGCATATATGAAACCAATGCCTTCAAATATTGCTTTTAAGAATAAATAATACTTGATCAAAATAAAATGAAGCGTTTCAAATTGAAACACAAGTAACCCTGTCAATCGAACAAAAGATGTTAGCAATATATGATACCAATACAAAATATAAAATTTGCTTTCAAGAAATGATTTCAAAATTCATATAATCATTCACAAATTCAAAACATGTACGAAAACAAATATAGAGTGACTTGTAAAGGAGAACAATTTAAACTTTACTTGCAAAAGTGAACCAAATGATACTTGCCTAAATAAGATGGTCAAATCGAAACATTTGCATCAATGACAAATACATAAAATCATTTGCAAGTAAAATAATAAGCTGTGTTAGCATGAAGTGCACCTAAACTAAAATTGGATGCAATTATCTTGGTTGCTTTTAATCTAAAATGTCTAATCTAAATGTGACATTTTTTCCGAGTATTTTGAAACAAGTCTCTTATGTGAGTTGTGGAAGGGGTCCAAGAAAAAGACAGCGAAGGCTATATTAACGATACCTTCCTTCGATTAGCCAACACACCCGATGCCTCCGACGCTGCAGAGACTGTGGCTCCGACGACTGCAAGGTCACCGTATTAACCACATAAGAGCGTCTATGTCCCTCAAGTTGATGAAAGAAATGGATTCCTAAAAAATATCTTTCAACCAAGCTTATGCTTAGAGGTAAATTGATTAAAAATGCAACTATATTAAAATGCCTAATATGTAATGCAAGTAAGATTACAAGTGTTTGCAAAAATGGAAAAGCTTCAAGAAATGCAAATATGCTCAACAAGATAACTTAGATAGTTGCTCAAAATAATGCAACATACAAAATGCTTCATAAACATATAAGATTGTGGTTTTGAAAATAATTGTTTTGACAAATGATAACAATAACCAACTAAGACAATGAAGTTTGCAATTTATATGCTTGCAAAATGAACAAATAACTTAAAATAAATGAGCATGAAAACAATGAGCCTATTGTGACGCCAACATGAAGCAAATGGTTAAACTACCTAAATCCATTTTGCTACTTGAAATGAAATGCCTTGCATAAAATGAAATAAATTTGCTCTAAATGTAAAATTTAAAATTGTACTCTAAAGCAAAACTTGAAGTTGCAAAGCATATAATGGAAATAAGTAGCAAAAGTAGATTCAGAAAATTTGATTGTGAAGGTGAGGTTGTGTTAATTTTAACTGCAAAGTAACAAAAATCGCGATCGGGATTAAATCGCCGAGGGGAAAAAATCGTAACATACAAAAATATTCATTTTTTTTCAATTTTTTTAATATCTAAAGCATCTACAGCATAAAATAAATGTATTGACACATAAATATGAAAAAAAAACTAATATATAAGATGTGTAATATCATGTCTAGTGCTACATCACACATAAAACTGAATCATGTCCTGAATACTAAGTCCTGAGTCTCAAGAGTCAACTCGGCCTCAAAATATCAACAAAAAATATAATAATGTATCTCATATCATGAGTCATAATGTCATATACAAAGGAATGTCAATGCACCATAAAACCTATGGTCCTATACTATTGATTTCCTCTGCCCCTCTTGCGAGAAAATACAACAGCTTTGCCTTTCTCTCTAGATGAAGAAGCTGGCGGGACTGGCAATGGGCTCTGTCGTGCTCTAGAAGAAAAAAATGAAGCACCAGAACCGGAACGGGAACCTGAACCACCAGGAGCTAAAGGAGGCAGACCACGTCCTCTACCGGTAGTAGTGGTAGGTGGTGTCACCTCCTCCTCCTGCTCCTCCTCCTCCTCCTGCTGCTGCTGCTGCTCCTCCTCGTCCTCCTCCTCGTCCTCCCCCTCCACTACCTCCTTCTCTATCCAATCAGGGGCTGACTCCATGACAGGCCTCTCAGCCTCAACCCTCCATTCAGCAGTGGTGTCAATCGCATCTAAAGAGATGGCCTCCATATCAGGGGTCCTCTCAAGTTGTCTCAGCCACAATCTAAGATTGTAGTAGACGTAAACCATGTCATTGAGCCGCTGACCCTCCAACCTGTACAAGGGTCATAAATTAATAAATTAAATATTTAAAAAAATATATTTAATGAATTCAAAAAATCAGTTGAGAATCGAGATATGTTAAGTTTTTTACCTGTTGCGCCTTTTGGAGTGTATTTTTTCAAATACACTCCAGTTGCGCTCGCATCCTGAAGCGCTACATGTTTGGTTGAGTATTCTAATGGCAAGTTTTTGGAGTTTTGGTAATCTGCCACCGTAGCTTCTCCACCATGCATCTACAAGTTACAAGTTACAACAAATAAGATAAACTTATAAAGTTACAAACATAAGAAAATTTTTAAAATAATGAAAATCTTACCTGGCATTTTAGTAGTCCTATCCTAGACAGCCATGTCGAAGCTCAAGGTGCCACCTGCCATTTTGTATACCTCCATCTCTTTGGATATCTCTGCACGTTCTGATAGATTTGGCACCATCTTCTGAACACAAGTGAAAAAGCCATCCATGACCTCAGCGTCAAATAGAAAACCACATGAATAAGCAAATGTGGGGTTCAGGAAGAGCCCTGCAGCATGAATGGGACGATGGAGTGTGTTGTTCCATCGATCATCAATCACTTCCCATAAAAGTTGTCTCTGAAACCCCTCATTACCCTTATCATCATAATAGCTGCGAACAGCTTCTTTGGCCCTATCCATGGCCTCATACAAGTAGCCCATTGCGGGCTTCTCTCCATCCACCAATCTAAGAACCTTTACCAAAGGTTCACTAATGCTACACACCTCTTCCACTCCAGCCCAGAAACTTCCCTGATATGACACCATCCTGCAGATGGCCTGTCCCTCTGATTTGCGGCTGATAGTCAAAGCACGCCACTCATCTGAAACAAACATTCTCTTCAATTCCCACTTAGAATTCAAGAGGGATTGAAGAGAGATGAAAGAAGTGGCAAATCATGTAATAGCAGGCCGCACCAACTCCCTATTGTTGGTGAATGTCCTCATCAAATGAAGCACAGATCCATGGTTATATATAAATTTTGTGATTCTCTTTGATGATTCTACAATTTCACTGACAAAATCAAGCTTTCCGATGTCCTCCAACATCAAATCAAGGCAATGTGCCGCACAAGGTGTCCAAAATATGCTCGGATACCTCTCCATAAGCATCTTGCCAGCAGAAACATAGTTTGTAGCGTTGTCCGTTATGATTTGGACAACATTTTGGGGACCAACCTCCGTAATGAACACATCTAATAAATCACATAATAATCTTGCATCTTTCACATGTGCAGATGCATCAACAGATTTCATAAACATTGTCCCTTTGGGACAACTGACCAAGAAGTTAATAAGGGTCCTACCCCTTTGATCAGTCCAACCATCTAACATAACAGTGCATCCTGTGATTTCCCATGATGCCCTTAACTCTTCCAATCTCTTGGTGTAGTCAGCTTTCTCATTTTGCAGAATGCGCCCTTTAAGGTCATTCTCTGAAGGGGCTTTGTATCCTGGGCCAACAACAGCGATACCATCAATCGCAGACTGATAAAATGGATTGGTCCTGGCAACACTGAAAGGAATATCACTCCAAAGAAACAGTTTGCCCAACAACCTATCAGCTTCTTCCTTCTCCTTTCTTTTAAGATAGGAGGAGATAGATGGCTGTGCCCCGTGAGTGGTTCTAGGAACAAAAAATGAGGCAGCAGCGACGGGGTTGCCTGTAGAAGAGGCTGATGCTGAAGAGCCACTACCACTCTCACGCTCAACCACAAACCTTGATATTTGACTTTTCAGAGCTGCTCTGCTGAGTTTAGTGGTTTCTATTTCTCCCAATGAGTTCATGGCTCTTTTGATTATTTCTGGATTGGTGTTTTTGCAAGGGCCTACTTCATGCCCAGGAATTTGTGCCAAGTGGTATTTCAACCTGTATAACCCTCCTGTCATGTGTTGACCACATAATTTGCAAGACAAGTTTGAACGGTCAAAACCCCCATCAGGTTCACCAAATTCCCATAAAGGATCTAATTTCCTTGGCATGTTGGAAACTTTGAAGTTTGAACTTTGAATGTTGAAATTTGAACCTAGGGCACAAGAAAAATTGCCAGTTAAAAAATAAAATAAAAAAATTACAATTTTACATACAACATTTTGATTTTTTTCACAAAAAAAAAATCCTCAACTCAATCCAAAAATAATTGGAAAAAATACATGTTGAAAGTTGAAACACAAACAAAAATAATGAGAAGAAGCTAAGAGCACAAGAAGAAATAGAAAAAACAAAATTTTACAAACAATTTTTTGCATTTTTGACCAAAATAAAGCCTCTCCTCTCAATAAAACAAAAAAAACCAAAAAAACACAACCAAATGCAATCACAAGTGATGAAAAACACATGGGTAATAGAAACCCATGGAAGAACAAGAAAAAAACAAAAAAAATGGGTTAAATTTGATGCCCATACCTGGAAAAACGTTTTGCCGGAAACACTTGGTCCAAATTTGATTTTTCTTCGCTTGGATTGCAAGAAATTCGAAGTTTTGTCCAATCTTGGGCTTCTAAATCTCCTCCTTCCCTCCTTGGCTCTTTCTTCTTCTCTCCTTGGCTCTCATACACAACTCTGTCCAACGAAAAATGACAAAAAAAAACCAAAAAATCGCATATAAACCCGCTGTCCGCCGGCTCCACGATTATTACTGATCGACTCGCGATTTTTTCGATTAAATCGCGATGGCGATTTTTTGAAAAAATCGCCCAAAACATCGCCGATATAATCGCCGGGCTGAAAAAAGCGCGATTTTTTCAAAAAATCGCGATAACATCGCGATTTTTGTTACGCATACAGCATGAAAACTAAGAAAATGAAATGTCTAACCTGTACATTAGATTCCTGGGAAGCTAGATAATCAGTTAATTTCTGTAATTCTTGATGATTTCTCAAGATGTAAGAGAGATAAATATTTATTGATGAATATGAATGATTTGAAAGTTACAATAAGGCCCTGCTTTTATACCTATGCAGGTGACCTTTCATGAACAGGCATGTCTTTTAGACATGCCTTTTCAATTAACTAATGACTACTTAACATAATCCTATTTGATTATTTAGTAATTACATTTATTTGTATTTATTCTATTAATGACTATATTTATTACATTAGTTATGAATTAGGTTCATAACATTGCCTTCTTCTCGAAAAGCTTTGTCCTCAAAGCTTAACTTTTCGACAATTTCCTTTACTTGGGATTATCTGCTAGACATGTCATTGAGCACTGATACCTCCATTGTATGATTTTCTTGTACATTGTCCATGTTTCCATTTTGCTTCAAATTTTTATTTTTATTTTCTTCTTCTTTTTTTCTTTTTTCTTTTTTAATATAATAATAATAATATTTATTACTATTTTTAAAATATATTATTACAATTGATATAAAATATATAATTACAAATTATATATAATATATAATTGTAAATTATATAATTTTTAAATAACTTTTAACTCCGTCCGTAACTTGGTTACACCATTTGAATCATTTGAATCGACCTGCCGTAACTTTTCGACGCACGTTAAAGACTGATTGGAAATATTGGGCTGCGGATGAACCATTAATGGCTGGTTGGACGAACCTCCTTGCAATGCTTGGTAGAATTACAGCATGTTCACCCAAATTAGCCGTTATGAGTCATCCTTTATTACTTGGGATTGCCCGCAGCGTACCTCCAATATAATTGATATATACATCCGGCGTATCTTTGGCATGCTAGAAACCAAAGTTCTCTACGATGGACGCCAAATGATCAACTTTTTTCATGTCACTGATTCCAAAAGACTTCATAATGGTATTCTTTATCTTTTCGAAGTATATATATTGAATGGCGTTATCCATTGCACTCGACAATAAATATTTTGATGTCTGCAAACTTCGAACCAGAAACCCTACTATGTGAAGCACCCATAGCGAGAATCTCTGTAGTGAGTGCTCAAAAAGCCCAAGGTCGAAGATAATAGCCAACAATTGCAGCAATGAAACGAACTCTGCTTGATTTTTAATCTGTGAGTGGGCTTTTGCTTCGAATCCTGTTAATGGCTGCTGCCTGATCCTATCCGTGACCTAAGGCGAGTGATTTTGTTTCCACTCAAACTAAGCACAGATCTCTGAGATACGAAATCCTCAATTTGTAGGGTTTGTAACTTTGTCGTCTTTGTCCAGAACAGTAAAGCATGGTTCCTCACGGCCTTTACGAAAGGCCTTTCTAAGGTTCTTCCTCGTATTTTCATCTGATCCCAAAGTATCATCTCTCTCTAAAACGTCAGCGGATAGACCATATAAAACTGGATTACGTAACATACGAATATAAATATAGGTGTAGCCTAGCCATGTGCATGCCTCCCTTGCATTTTGAACTGTACCCAGTACAATCTCTGCATTTAAATTATCTGCTAGCTTTGACATGAACTGGCTCTCAACTGGCAATTGTTGATTCATAAGAGAAAGGTAATACTGCAATTCACTGTGTCCTATTATTATTATTCCTTCTCCATAGGAATCATACTGTGGCGTTCGTGCACGACCCAGCATCTGCATAATATCTAACGGACTGAGTTCAGTCCATGCACCTTTCTCAGGATTGTAAATTTGATTTCCTTTTATAATAACAGTATGAGCAGGAAGATTTACTCCCCATGCAAGAGTAGCAGTCGACACCAATACTTGAATATGGCCATCAGCAAAGAGGTCTTCTACCAAAGTTCGATCTGCTCTGGCCATCCCTGCATGATGGGTTGCAAAGCCATACAGCAATAGGTCTCTCAGATCATTGTTTTTCACTGATTCAATCTCTGTTTGGAGAATCTCCCGACTAGCATTGTCTTCCTTCAGAAAGCGTCCAAGTGTGTCATAATCCAAAGCATCTTGTTTACTTTCAACGGTGCCTACAACCACTTCAGCATTCACATGATCATGGAGAAAGTGATCAAGATGACTCTCCACTGGGAATGGCTCATATAAGAATTTCCTGTAATATTCTTTGCGAGGTTCATGGCATAAAATCACACATTTTCCAGCATTATCTAGCAGAAGTCTAATGGCACGGCCCATCATTTGCAAAAGATCAGTAATAGGATAGTCGGTATGAGCATTCTCACGCCCGTCATAATACTGTGTCCCCATGACAACAACCAAATGTGCAGACAAAGACAACCCCCAACACATTGAACTGCTTGCAACACACACCTGAATTGCCCCCGCACTAAACAGCTGGGTGACCAATTCTTTTTCCATTAAACTGAGACCTTCATGTAGATACCCAACGCCATGAGTCAACACATGACTCAAGGTCGATTCTTTAACTTTTGCAATGAAGGGTGCCAGATCTTCTTTAGTACATTGAAAAAATTAGATCTCTCTCCACCATCTGCATTTGAGTACGGAACGGCAAGCCATGGCATCATTTGCAGGTGGTCCTCGAAACATGCAGTTTTTTGGCATTGTTTCTGCATATTTCCTATTGGAATATCCTGCAAACGATTGTCACTCTTAACTAGGAATTTCTCCACTTCTATAGACTCTTCCTTGTCCAGAGAAGAGCAGCCAGAACTGCAAGTCTATCCGTGAGAATTATTGGATATAATGGAAGGCATGCTTTTATTAAAATGACACGTTTCTGATTCATTTATATGCATTACATGTATGGCTTCATTCCCAACTTCAAGAGCTTGGTTGGAAACTAACTTCTCATTTTTTATTTGAACCGTGGCAATTTCATCTCTTGTATAAAAGGCACATTTATGTCCTGTGAAATATTTCTCTCCACATTTCCAACATTTCTCTTCCTTTTTTCCTTTATTACGCATTGGTGGGAGAATATATTTGCTTGAATTTTCCATGGATGCTCTACTTGATTTTCCCTTGGCATAACTAATGCCTTCTCATTATTACAGTATTTTTTATTTTTTTGTTTCTCATAATTTTCTTCTTTTTCTTTTTCCACATTTTTATGAAATTGTTCATCTTCTCTATTATAGATTACTGCAGAAATTTTTTTACAACATGCAGAAATTTTTTTATAACCGTTTGTGATTTCTGCACATGAATTCTCTATTCGCTAAAGCTTTTCTCGAATTTTATTAATTTTTTCACTTTTTTCACACGACTTTTCTAATTGCTCATGATTTCCACGTACTAGCACATAGTGTGGTAAACTATGTCCATAGGCTTGTAAACTACGTTCGTAGGCTTGTAGAACAATGTTGTGTGCCATTGCTTCAACTTGTCCTCAATATGGCTCTGATATGGCTTTGATACCACTGTAACAGCGAAATTTGTAGATTTGGTTTCTGTAGCAGCAAGACTTGTAGATTTGTTGACTTTAATAGAAAAAATGACTTTAATTATAAAAATACACAAGAGGTATTTATAATAATAAATATTTATTGATATGATATGAATAAGATGATTTGAAAGTTACAATGAGGCCCTCCTTTTATACCTATGCAGGTGACCTTTCATGAACAGGCATGTCTTTTAGACATGCCTTTTCAGTTAACTAATGAATACTTAACATAATCCTATTTGATTATTTAGTAATTACATTTATTTGTATTTATTCTATTAATGACTATATTTATTACATTAGTTATGAATTAGGTTCATAACATCTAACCACCCACAAGTTTCTCCTTTTGGAAAACGGAGAAAATGATGCCTTGGGTGAAAACCCAAGCTCCCACAAAAAAAACTAAATTTTTATTAGGTGTTACAAGATGAGGCACCTACCAAGAGGTCTCAAGTAAACCCTCAAGAGGGATATTTACAATTTGTGAAGCTTCTCAAGCTCTAGATCTCCTTCTTGAAAGTCAAGTTCAGAAAATGAGGAAAGTACAATGAAAAGGCTCTCAATATTGGAGAAGTTAAGTGTTTCTTGATGTATCAAAGTTTGGCCTTCAAGAGTGAATGTAATGTTGCACAAGACAAAGATCCAATCCTCCTCAAATGCCCACAGTGTTTGCCAAATTACAGCCCTCCTCTTTGTCCACGGTCTCCTCAAAAAATCAACTTTGAAAGTGGTTGAGAGGTCCTACTAGGAAAATGTTAGAGTTTGTGTGATCCTTCCTTGATGCTCTTATCACCAACACCCTACCTATGGGCTGCAAGATCAAGAAACAAATTAATGTAGAGAGAATATGAAAACAACTAAATAAAATACAAATAATATACAAGAAACCAAATCATGTGATGAGAGTGAACCCTATCACTTGCTATAGCTTGCAAAAGCTCTCAGATAGCTAATATGATTCAATGAAGCACTAGATTTAAATTTTAAATTGATTGCAAGTATACAAACTATGCACAAACGAATCCCTGCAAGACACTTTTTGTAAGATAAACTAAGTGAATCCAAATAACAAATGAGAGTTTCTTTGAAAGTGCTCCAAGGGTCGGTTGGTCTCCCAAAGACTTCCCCTCGCGCTTGATCCAACAAAATTTCTTCTACAATACTCAAATCAAATATTAGTCCATATAGATTGAGATAAGAAAGCAATGAATTGAAACTCCTGAAAGTTTATTTGAAAAGAAACTAGAATTTTCAAACTCTAGAGCCTACTTTCAAATCAAATGCCAATACAAGATAGCTTTGCAATAGCAAGTTTCCAAGAATTTGTGGAAATAAAAATGATTCAAAGCATAGAAATGATTATATCAATAGCTCACAATGCACCATGCTCCAAAGAAAAAACACCCATGAAACAAAGTCTTTTTATTGATATTCTTGAAAAGTGTATAAAGTAGCAGCGCTTCCGCAAGCACAATAGTTAGTAAAATAATAGATACAATATGAGAGCCCATGGCTCCATTATATAGAGAGTTGGGAGAAAATCCCAATGTAGAAGTGATTAAACAAGTGGCATGAGGTGATAATCCCAAAGAGAAATTCTAATTTGTTGAATGGAGCTCCAATTCCAAGTCTAAAAATTGATTTCTGGCAAGTGGACATCATTTTCTTCTTCCCTTATGTGCCAAATTCTAATTTTATGATGGAATGACGAGTGTAGATAGGTGGTAACCCATGTGGGGACAATTTGCCACAAAAATATCAACCAAATATTCTCCCAAATCCTCCCAAATGTGCATTAACTTTGCAAATTTGAACTTCCAAGTAAGGAGCTTTCTCATTTAATGCCAGAAATTCTATTTTATTTGAGTACATGTCCTTTCTTTGATTTTAGGAGTCCACATCACCTTGGGACTTCACTTTAACTCCTCCATAATTTTCCACCTCATTTCCACAAAATTTAGCATGTATGGATATTGATTTTTCTCCATTTATTTAATTTTTGGCTTAATTAATTGTCAGATTTCTCACTAAACTTAAGAAAAGTGGGTTTTGAGGGTTCAAAACACATTTTTAACCCCTCAAAGTGTCATAGTAGAAATTTGAGAGTGAGAGGTGCAAATTTTATTACTTGTACCCCATACAACTACTCTAGACATCACTTATTACATTACAAATACAATTTTTATTGCAATTTCCGCTCTGCACAAAATCTAAAAAATTAAAAAAAAGAATACCTAGACCTAACCAAATTCCACGAATTTTTTTGTGTGATCTAGTATGGTAATAAACATTGACCCTAGACACTAGGACTCACCCAAGGCCTCAGCATCAATTTGTAATTCAGCTTTGAGGTATATTTGGAGGAAAAAACTTGATTAATTATTAAGTCATGGTAGGGAGATGAGAATTAACCAAGTAAAAAAACATCCCAGAGTATAATACTCACTTGTTGGCACGGTACCAAGCTACCTAGGTCTATTATATGACTCAAAACTCATCATACAAGCATCACTTATTACAATTCCCCGCAAGGTGTGGAATCTGAGTAGAACAGAAAATGATGAGAAGAAGTAGAGTTTAATCTGATGGTACAAGTGTCCTTTGGTACATCTTTGGACATGGAGTCTTCATATAATCATCAGGTGCCACTCCAGTGGTCAACAGGCATCATTAGCGGGCCCAGGGGCTTTTGGAGGGGTTTTGAGGAGTTTTCATGAGGTTCGATGACAGTCGCTTGGTATATTCCATTATCCACACAGTTTTCCTTTTGTTCAGTTGCATTTCGACAACTTTCAAAAAACAGAGTTATTGATGGGCCTGACTCAATTAATTATGCTTAAGGTGGCATTTCGGGAGGAATACTTGGCAGAACACCTTAGTGTAATAACTCGTTCGAACCGAAACGAGAATATCTACAGGGTGGGATGGTTAGAAGTGAGTTTCAGTGGCCTAAGGGGGCATGGTGGCCAATTTACCATTTTCCCACATTAAAAAGAATATTTTAATTGAAATAAAAGAGGGAAAATGCTCCATGATTAAAATTAATAATTAAAATAGAGGGTTCTATTTTAATTAAAATAGAGGGTTCTATAGGGGATATTTATAAAAGAGGAGGAGGCCATTAGGGGACATCTTGGATTATTGATATTTTCTATTCGTGAGGTTTGGAGAACCTAATTCCCAACTTCTCTAGCCCGGGGATGGAAACCCTCGAGTATGTTGTTGAGTGTTGGATAAAAACCCAACCCTCTTGAGCAGATTTCACTCAGAAATCTCACGGTGCTTCATTGGAGTTTTGGAGAGAGCAGTTTTGTCGTAGTCGGTTGTGTTGAGATTTTGAGGTAGCATTGGGTGTGCTCTAGCCCTGAAATTTTGTGGAGGGGCTAAGACACACAAGACCTCCAAAACCCAGAAAGCGTTTGGAGAAATTTCATCTGGTGTGTGAGATATTAAAATAATTAATTTTTTTAATGAGGACCCTAAGTCTAACTTACAAAATTAGAAAAATTGAAGTGAATTAATTAAACACATGATGAAAGGTTCTAAGTGACGCAGATCAAGAAACCTTTTAATCTAAGTCATCGAGAAGAGATTAAATCATGGTCGTTGATGTGTCAACGAGAAAAGTATAAAAGGCTTGGGGTCAGTTGGAGATGCACAAAGAGTCTAAGAGATTGAATTCTTCTAACGGAGCAATGCTTAGACGAAGATCAAATTTGAGTGACTTAGAGTTGCAACGAGGGGCAGATGCAGTGATTGGTCAGGAAGGCCAAGAGTACAGTGCATAGCAAGGGTAGTAGAGACGCAGAGGAGGCAGCGCAGCCATCTGAGGGAGTTACGTAGTCCCTCAGGAGGGTGACGCAGGCCCACGCAGAGGCAACACAGCATCTCCAAGAGAAAAGTCGGAAATTCATCGGAAGAAGGGTTTCTGAGCCAGGAGGGCTGAAACCGAGATCTGGGAGAGGCGGATTCACGCAGAGCAAGGGTGTCGTAGTTCTTCAGCCAGGCTACGTAGGCTTACACAGAGGCTGCAGAGCCAGCTGGGGTTTCACCATTTGCTCATCCAGATCAACCAAGACTTGCGAGAGTGAGTTATATCTCACATTTTCTATGATTGTCAAGGTTTTCTCTATTGGGTTCGCCGAGTTTATGGCACCCTAGATGTACTTAGAAACTGTTGTTTAATAATAATAAACCCTCATATCTGCTGCACCGGTTTTCCCGCATTGGATTTTTCCAGGCACATTTGTCCGAAAAATCTATGCGTCACTTTGTCATGAGAATGTGATATTCAGTAAATGATATGTATGTGTAGGTTGTTAATTGTATTTATTTCGATGTTAATTCTGAATATTCAGATTAATAACTTGTATGTTTAATCAAGTAGGAGAAGTAAATCGAGATTTAATAGTAGGATTTCTTAATTAAGAAATTTTCACAGGTTGCAGCAGTCTTCTCACCGGACCATCAACATCATTTCCGGAGACATTCATCAGTTGGGTCAGAGATCTTTTTCTAGGTTTTGCTTCGCTTGCTTGGAAAGCTCAAGTTCCACTATTCCTTCAAGTTGAGGTACCCTTTTTAGTGTAACTAATAAAATGACTCAGTAATTTTTGGCATCTATTCGTGTATGAATTTGTTGGTTGTGTGTCAATTTACAATTATTTTGTTGTTAAGTTCATTTATGGTATCTACTGTTAAAATTTCCACTAGGAATATTACAGTGGTATCAGAATTGGTCTTCCTGCCAGCCTAAGGGTTTTAAATGCAAAGGAAGATTAAGAGTTTATTCTATTTTCCGGAGCTAAATTTTATCGCAAAAATTATATCGGTGTTGAAGAAGCTAGAAGATTAATGTTACATATTAAGGATTCGACAATTTTTATATCTTATTTATCCACGCACAAATTTCCTTCTCAATAATTGATTTTGTGATAAATTACTTTGGCCAACAGACTATTAAAATCTTTTGCAGCCAAATTATTATTACAAAGACCAGTTCCAAAATCATTATTTTAAATGGGGCCATGAGAAATTATTATTCCCAAGACCCATTCGAAAATCATTATTTTAAGTGGGGACGTGAGTTTGTCAAAGTGAAGGCCGACTATGCCAATTGTAAAGTGGGCAAAATAAATTAAAGTTTGAGATTACAATCTCTTCTTGCCAGACAGAAGGCTAAGCTTCCATTTCTCAAAGACCAAGAACTTAATTACTCAGAAGGCGGAAAGCCTAATTTGCATAGGACGTATTTTCTAGGGCCGAGAGCTCACTTCCAAAATTTTGAAGGTCGAATTGAGGTGTCTGTTCAAGTTTGTCGAATTTAATTCTCTAAGAAGAACCGGAGCTTTCAGGGTTGCTACTGCTTCAAGGGAGGATTGACATCACAAACTCTCTTTCAGGGCCTGGCAAGAAGATTGTTGCAAACCTGCTACTGTAAAATTGCTCTCTCCAAAAATCCAATGAAGCACTCTGAGATTTTTTAGTTAAATCTCCTCAAGAGTGTTGGGTTTTCATCCAACACCCACTAGAACACCCAAGGGTTTCTATGCTGGGGCTTAGAAGTTGGGAACTAGGTTCTCCAAACCTCATTGATAGAAAATAACACCAATCTAAAATGTCCTCCAATGGCCTCCTCCTCTTTTATAGATCTGATGGACCTCTCTAGAACCTCCTATTTTATTATTATTTTAATCATTGAGCACATTTCCCTCTTTTTAATTCAATTAAAATACCATTTAATGTGCGAAAATGGTAAATTGGCCACCATGCCCCTTCAGGCCACTGAAACTCACTTCTAACCATCCCATCTTGTAGATCTTTTTGTTCTGGTTCCAACGAGCTATTACATTAAGGTGTTTTGTCAAGTATTCCTCCCAAAATGCCACCTTAAGCGTAATTAGTTGAGTGAGGGCCATTAATAACTCTGATTTTTGAAAGTTGTCAGAATGCACCAGAACGAAAGGCAAATTGTGCAGATGATGGAGTATACCAAGTGAATGCCATAAAACCTCATAGAAACTCCTGAAAACCCCTCCAAAATCCATGGGCCAATTGATAGAGTAAACCAACTCCTATGACCTCGCTGCCTCCAACCCTAGAAGTCCATCCTGAATATGTTGTAAGGGAAGCCAGAAAAAGGAACATGGCAGAAGGGGCTGGAGGAATAATGGAAATTTGGGGAGGATTTTACAGGGATTTTGGGGAGATTAGGGAGCATTTTACAGTGGTTATCCAGCAGTATGTTCAGCAGGGGAGACTGCGTAAATTCGCACTATTTTGTGGGTTCCTTGGAGAGTTGGTTTGGAGCCAAACCCTTTCTGGGTTTTCTTGGGCATGATGAGATAGGGCACCAGCTAATTTCCCAGAATTTTCTGAGCACATCTGAAGACATATTTTCCATTTCCTATCTAATAGCAGCAACAGTGAATTTTTGGGTCAGTGCAGAAATTGGAGAGCTTTTCCAGCACTTGGGAATCATTACTGCAACCTAGGTTTGGCCCTGCTTCTTGTAGCAAGCCCAGGTTCCTCTATTCCTATCTATTATACTACACGTTGCTCATGAATAATAAAATGGCTCAGAATTTTGGTGCAATATCTTGTGTTTCTGATACATGGTGTGTGTTAAAGTTTTAGTTGTTGTTCATAGTTTGCTGCTTTTGTTGTTCACTTAATATTTCCATTAGAAATATTACACCCTTAGCTCCTTTGTATTCTATATTCCCTCGGATTTCTTCACCATGTCTCACTGGATCCCTTTCTCTGTGGCTCTAATACCATGTCAGAGATGCACGCCTACACAGAGTGATAATGCAAAGATGAATAAAAGAGAGAAATGTACTTGGTTGATGATATATTATTGCAATATGTTAAGAGATTATTACATGTCCTATTTATGAGATGGAAGACATATATTGAGTACATTATGTAATTTCCCAAACACCTAACCACCTAATTAGAAAAAAAGGTTAATTAGTCAGCAATACATTATGAAATGATTACATCACAACGGAACTTAATAGCTATCTGGTGCATATGTTATTAGTAATTACAGTTTGATATAATAATACACATGCCTCATGACACTACTAATTTGGGTCAGCCCCAAGAGTTAGCTCAATCAGTTAGTGCCACTTTACACTGGGTAACCATCCTGGGAATGGGGGGAAGTACCTGGAATTCGCAGGGATTTATTTCCAAGGAATAAAATACTCATTTAGGTGACTCAAGGAGTCTTTTGATGATTTTATCTTAAGATGCTCTCTTTGGGAATTATATGCCGTGATCACATTGCACACAGATTCTATCTCAATTTAACCTAAGATTCAGAACTCAAACTTGTATTTTATAGTTGGCATCATTATTAGTATAAAAGGTAAAGTGGAGACTTCCAATTCAGGTCAGTGACTGAGGAAAATTAAGCCTAATGGAGGGCAATACGCATACTGCTGTGTAACAAATAATGAAGCAGGCACAAAGATTCCAGTTCTCCACTTTTTTATTCCTGGGATACTTTAACTCAACAAAGAGCACTATAAAATCTCGATCCTCAAAGCCAGCTGAGAGAGAGAGAGAGAGAGATGAACAAAAAATTAAAATAAATATACAAACTTATTACTAGTTCTGAAACAAATCAAACACTTCAGAGAAGCACACTGTACGAGTGATGAACAAATCTCAATATGAAAAAATCAATATCTGAGCTTCTGTAATAAATTAAATCATACATTACACTCTGCACGACGTGCACATATAACTGGAGATGATTCTGTCAGACCATATCCATTGAGCAAGGTTATGCCAATTGCCTACAGGAGAAATAAGTCATAGGTTTAGACAAAATTTGGAAAGCGAAAAAAAAGCACATTAACAGTTATGTTAGAATATAGATAAACCAAACCATAAACTGACCTCAAAAAAACGGTCAATGTGGGATGGCAGGCTTCCGCCACCACTTACACCTGCCTGTAAAAGTATAGGAAAATTCTTGAACACGCAATAAATGTGGCTTTTTGTGTTTTAGATTAATTTACTAGAAGTCTATAGTTTATGGGAATATACATTATATAATAATCTCTTGCCTCTTGTCAATTCTATCTATTAGTGTACGATGACATCAATAACATCAATATAATATGGGTAATGCAAACTAACCTTTGTTATTCCAAGTGCTGAACAAATCTTACAATAAACCAGCATCTTCCCTAATAAGTGGAATGGCCAAAATAATGCCGCAAAAATTCTAGCCCAAAGCCACTCAGATGCAGCAACTAACACTGATTGTTGCTGTTTTGTCTTTGCTAAAGATTTACCCTTTTTTGACATTTTATAGACATCAGATTCACAGAAATAAAATAAAATAAAAAATGATCTAATTGTTGACACTCCATAAACATATGCATGGCCCTAAAACAGTTTCACAGAAGAATAGATAATTTTAGCTCTGGCACAAAATCTGAAGAGTCAAACTGCAAACCTCATATATTCTCTTGTATTCCATGTACACCATACTGATACTGATTAAAGTAAATGCTATAAACTTTTTTGCGCCTGAACTTGCTAAAAGCTGCTTCTGAATTCCACTGTAACAACACGAAACAATCACAGTCTCAGTAATTTAAGAACCCTTTGCAAACTACATTTAACATTATTTCTGCATGCAAATTAAAGAGTTGCAAATACCTGCACATCTACTATGATTGCATAAAACTTTTTCACAAAAACAAGCATCCTAATCTTCAGAGAGCCACCTGTCAGAGAGCCACAGGCAATTGCATATGAAAGAAATGGATATAATTTATGAAATTGATAATTTGACCGGTTACTGATCTATGTACAAGGGCAACCCTAGGACAAAATTTTCCTCCTACATTGCAACTTGCCAGCCAGCAGTCCTACCATGATACACAGATAGCCAGCTTCGGATACCTCTCATCCATGATGGTCAGTATTCATTGATCTATCCTACACATGTAATGAAGGTGGGTCATCTATTGTAAGATATTTTAACCACTTTCACATTCAAGTGCTCTCATTCAATGTTTGATGCATTCTAATACGGATCACAAGTTGAAATTGGATTGTTGACCGCTATTGGCTGTCTAAGTAATATGACACCTCACCCCCACCCGCACCCCGTGTCACGTATTTCATGTGTTTGACAAGAGTTTGATTGCTGTTGGACACGAGCCCTACTAGTGTCCCAAATTTTGGATACGTGTCTAGTGAAAAAGCATCTTCAAATAGATGTTTTGCCTTGTTTCCACGCAATTCAGTCACAGGTTTGGAGATCTCAAAGGTTTTGGAGTGCAGTCAAAGGTAATTAGGCAAAATGTACCCCTATTGGAAGAGGTACTGTAGTATTTCAAACGGAGGCTGGGTATAAGCTTCGGGCCACTAATGTGTTGCATGTGCCGAGGTTGCAGATGAACTTACTCTCGGTGTCTCAACTTCAAAACAAAGGTTATGACGTTTACTTCATTGACAACAAAGTATACCTCAAACACCCAAGTTGGAAGAAGAAAACACAAATCAGAGTCAGGAGCAATAAACTTTATATGTTACAGCTCGAATCTCCAATGGCACTAATAGGCAGCACTGATGAGAAGGACTTGAATGAACTATGGCATAGAAGAATGGGACATTTGCATCATGGAGCGTTAAAAAGTCTCAACAAGACTGTTACGGGAGTTCCAGAATTGATCACCAAGCGAGACGATGTTTGCAGAGGGTGCGTATTGGGAAAGTGTGCCAAAGCAACTTATCAGAGAAGCAACAATAGGGCCAAGGGTGTATTGGGCTTGATACACTCGGATATCTGCGGACCAATGTCCACCAAAGCTCTTAGTGGTGCCGAATATTTAGTCACCTTTATTGATGACCATTCCAGGAAGACCTGGATCTACTTTCTAAAGACCAAGGATGAATTCTTTAGCCATTTCAAAGAGTTTAAAGCTCTGGTAGAAAATATGACAGGAAAGCGGATCAAGGTGTTGCGATCAGACAATGGTGGAGAGTACATTGATAAAGAATTCATAGGGTTTTGCGCAAGGGAAGGTATCAGAAGAGAGTGGACCGCTCCATATAATCTGAAGCAGAATGGTGTGGCAGAAAGAAAAAACAAGACTATTGTCGAAGCTGTAAGGGCAATGTTGTATGATCAAGACATGCCCAAATTTTTGTGGGTTGAAGCTTGTAATACAGTTGTCTATGTTCCAAACAGGATTCCTCACAACGCATTAGGAAATATCACTCCAGAAAGTGTCTTCACTGGCAGCAAGCCTGAAGTGAGCCACTTTAGGATCTTTGGCAGTACAACATATTGTCATGTGCCCAATGAAAAGAGGAAGAAGTTGGACATGACTGTGGAAAAGGGGCATCTGGTAGGATATAGCGAGAATGCAAAGGCTTACCGCATTTACATTCTGGAGAGCAGGAAATTTGTAGTGCGGAGAGATATGAAATTCATGGAGGAGAGAGCCTTCAGGAGATCCTAGGAGATGCCTTCTGCTACGCAGTCTGAGGAGGATCTGATGGTCCAACCACAACGACCTGCGAAGGATAATACGAGTGCCTCTCCAAGACATGGAGAGCCAAGGGATATTTCTCCCGAGGACATGCAAGAAGGGGAGCAGATAGATCCACCCACTACTAGTGGTAGAACGAGCAAGGAACTACGACAAATTCTGAGGGATGCAGATGACTTTGTCAGAGCCCCCCGAAATGTGAAGAGACAACGCAGGCAGCCTGAGAGGTACCAAGCCTTGGTTGCACAAGTTGGGGAACCTTCTAGTTTTGAAGAAGCAACTCAGCACCAGGAATGGGTAGATGTGATGGTGGAAGAATACAGTTCCATCATGATGAATGATGTTTGGGAAGTGGTCCCCAGACCTCAGGACAGATCAGTTGTAGGTTCAAGGTGGATCTACAAGATCAAGTATGCTGCAGATGGCAACATCGAGAAATTTAAAGCCAGGTTTGTGGCTAAGGAGTATGCTCAGAAGGAAGGAATAGATTATGAATAGACCTTCGCCCCTGTAGCTCGATATACTTCCAATAGATCCGTGATATTTATTGTTGCACAGATGGGATGGGAGATTCACCAGATGGACGTCAAGGCTGTGTTCTTAAATGGGGTGATAGAAGAGGAAGTATACATTGAACAACTAGAGGGCTTTGAGACGCATGATCAGAAGACTCATGTGTGCAGGCTTAAGAAAGCCTTGTATGAACTAAATCAAGCCCCTAGAGCTTGGTATGGTCGAATTGACAGCTACTTGCAGAAGATGGGGTTTGTCAAGAGTGACGCAGACCGCAATCTCTACTATCTAAGGGTAGGGAGTGAGCCCCCGATACTGGTTCTATATGTAGATGATCTATTTCTGACAAGGTCATCGCGGCTCATCAAGGACTACAAGGAAAATTTAGCTACAGAATTCGACATGAAGGATCTAGGGCTGATGCACTATTTTATGAAGTTGGAAGTTTGGCAGTAGAAGGGGGAGACCTTCCTTGGTTAAGGAAGATGTACTACAGAAATTCTGAAAAGGTTTCAGATGGAGGACTATAGACCCATGACTACTCCAATGATCACCAATTGGAAGAAATTCGACACGTCCAAAGATGATGAGGTTGATTCTACATTGTATAGGCAGCTCATAGGATCTCTGATGTATCTGGTAAACACTAGGCCAGACATCTGTTATGCTGTCAATATCCTCAGTCAGTTCATGTTGGAACCAAGGAGGGATCATTGGGCAACAGCCAAACATGTTCTCAGATATCTTCAAGGAACAGTCGAGCTTGGACTGAAGTACACCCGTGGCAATGACATCAGGTTGAGTGGGTTCACCGACGCAAGTTGAGCAAGGAGTCTAGTAGATCGGAAAAGTACCAGTGGGTACTGTTTCAGTCTTGGATCAGGGATGACCTCCTGGTGCAGCAGGAAACGAAAATCCGTGGCATTGAGCTCAGCAGAGGTAGAGTATATGGCGGCTAGCACAGCTTCATGTGAGGCCATATGGCTACGGAAACTACTTGTGAACTTACTGAAGGAAAACATGGAAGCGACCAGTATTCTGTGTGATGATCAGAATTGCATCAAGCTCTCTGAAAATCTTGTGTTTCTTGATCAATCCAAACACATTGATATCAGGTGTCACTTCATCAAAGACTGTGTCCAACGAGGAGTTGTACAGTTGCAGTTCACTCCAACAAGAGAACAAGTGGTAGATATCCTCACGAAGGCTCTGGGGAATACAAAGTTTGTGCACTTCAAGGAGAAGATGGGGATGATCAAGAATCCATTTTAGTAGCATGAATGGATAGGACCAGGATACAGAGGGAGTTGCAGTTCAGATGAGTCAGTGACAGTGGCAATGTCATGGGCAGTAGTACAGACGACAGCAGCCCGACAGATGAGGGGCAACAGCCAAAGGATCAATCAAGGCAGGATACTAACGTAGAGCGAAGATGCGGAAGAAAGTATATTACTAGAACACTTTCCTCGTATAAGAGGGAGTATTGATTTCTGTAGCATCAAAAGTGTTCCAAGTCTCGAATTTGAAAGTGCTTGGACATCGTGATTCCAAAGAACCCAAACCATTTAGAAATTCCAATTTGTCTACAAGTTCAGAGTTAAAATAATTAACATTTTCTCCGAATGAGACCCTAAGTCTAAACTTTGGAAATTAAATAATTAATTGGTAATAATAAGCAGTAGTGTAATCTTCAGAGAACCCAAGATCAAGTCGTTTTAATCTTGTGGGGCCATTGATTTAGACTTCTAACTGGGTCGTTGATTCATCAATGAGAAGATTATAAAAGAAGGCTTGATCAGTCATTTGAAAGTAAGCCTGCACACACTCAGGTGAACTGTATGAGATCGATTTTGAAGGAATAGAATTCAATTTAGAAGGAGAGTTGAAGGCGTAGCTGCGCAGGGCGAAGGAGAAGAGGGAGTCGCCAGCAGATCGAAAGTACAAGGACGTAGGACGCAGAGACTATTGTATACAACAAGAAATGGCAAATACGCGCACCCACGCAGCGATGCAGCCCTAAGGTATGGGATCAAGTGCGTATAGCTGTTAACCGAGAGACAGAAGGTGAGGAAGATAGAGGGTTCCTCCTGCACGAAATTCCTAAGGTTCTCGAATTCAATCTGCTTTTATATGTATTCATCAAAGGTAACCATGTAAAGATTCATTTGTTGAAGAATAATATATAAAACCTCATCTAATGCGACCGTCTTCCCGCATTAGGTTTTTCTGGAGACAATTGTCCAAAAAAGAAGTGCATGTGCTTGTTTTTTATGCTTATGTTTCATCGCTCTTTTCTGGCGTAATTTTGAATGTTGCGTAGACACGAAATTGTTGATAAAATTATGTAAATAACTTATCGGCGCACAAGTAGGAGAGATAAATCTATCATTGCAATCGCGATATTTTGACTGAAATCTTCACAGAGGCAATGAGAAGTGATGAGAAGCATACTAGAGGATGTTTTAGTTTGAAATCATCCATGGTCTCCTAGATGAGTAAAGCGTTGAATTCCGCTTACCTTAGTAGGTGCTCGTGTCAATATATTATGTTCGTGGAGGTAAGAAGATGTATATTTCCTATTAGAAATAAACAACAATACAAAGCAACATAGAAAAAAAATACGCTAATAGAGAACACTACAGAAAAGTAATTTAAATATTTCAGAAAAGTTGGAGCTATTTTATTATAAATTCGAAAATAGGGATGAGCAAGAAGGTGATTCTAATGATGGCAATTTGGCTTTGCTCAAGGCAAGCTACCAACTTCAAACCCCGATATGAAAGGTTGCTTCCTCCGGGATCACAGAATCTCCGTGGAGCTTGTGCTGCTGAGATTTTGTGTATTTGCTATTTGGGGTAGTACGTATGTGCTCTAGCTCCCAAATTTTGTGGAGGGACTAGAAAATTTGATCTACAAGACTAGAAGAGATTTGGGAAATTTAATCTGGTTTTGGGAGATATTTAATTAATTAATTAATTATTTTAATGCATTTCCTAAGTTTAAATTTAGAAAATGAAATAATTAAAGTACTAAATTAAATATGTGAGAAATTGTCTCAAGTCACACGAATCAAGATTTTTAATCTTAGCCATTGATTCAAGATTTGATCATGGTCGTTGGTTTCCCAACAAGAAAAGTATAAAGGAAAGGCATTTCCAAGTCATTTGTAGGGGAAGACACATTGCAGTGCGTAGGCATCAAGCTAAGCTGTAGACTTAGGTTTTATTTGCTAAGAATTCTCGTGGCGTTTTAATACAGAGAGGGAGTTTAGACAAAGGGGTATGATTCATCCTACAGCCTAGAATCAGCAAGAGACAGAGTAGGTTCGTAGCAGCAAAGGCAGAGGGAGCAAGGGTTTCAGCGAATAAGAGGGGGCACACAGCAGAAGGTATGGCAAAGGCCAGCTTACGCAAGTGTTATGCAGCTACTTCAGGTGGTATAAGTGCCTGGAAACCTCGAGGTTACGCGCAGAGACTTAAGTGAAGTGGGGACTACGTCAGCCAGCTCGGGGTAACGTACTTTTCCGTGCCACGTTTAGGGACGGTGTCAAGAGGCCGCGAGGGGCTGTGGGCACAATGGGTTTCTAGGCCTAATTTGGCTGAGTCCAGAACTCGCTTGATGGGTGTGAACTCGCTTATTATTTTGGCCTCGTAATCAAACGGTGTGAGTTGTAGATTCATTTATCTCTGCCTAAGCTTCAGACTTGGAACCCAAATTGTTGTATTCAAACCTTTAATAATAAACCCTTTAGTGCCAAAGAAACTGTGTTTTCCAAGCATTGGGTTTTTTCTAGACTATTTGTCCAAAAATCACCGTGTCAATTTGTCTATGTGTGCATGTACTTTTGTAGATCAACTGGTGGTGTCTTTATGTGTGTTTTGCTTCGATATCAATCTACCAGCTTAATAAATTAATTAAGTAGTGAGGAGCATAACTGATCTAACAAAGTAGAATTCTACATAATTGTAACATTCAGAAATTTTCGTATGGTATTAGAGCAATTGAAGATCTAGGAGGGTCACTGTACATCAGTTCTTGTTGCAGAAAAGCAACAGGAAGAGCAAGAGAAGGGCAAGACGGAAGGAACAATGCGCTGTGAGAAGTTGCACTTATGCAAAGAGTGTGGTGACGTGTTTTGGGTTGTGTCCCAACAGCCCATGACTCCCATGGGCAGAGGGAGGCGAGTTTCTGGTTGTCTAAAGCCACCAAATAGATGCAGATCCGTCGTCAAATCCAAGAGCCTCAAGGTGAGCTTCAGTAGTCTGTGTGCTCGTGGGGTTAAATTCTCAAGTTTTCGATCTTAGCCTAAGCACTAGTGACAAAGGGCTTTCAGAGGAGACCAACTTTCAAAAAGCTTCGTTGAGATTTTTTGTATTTGGGTAGCATCACAGTCAGGTCCCAATTTTTAGAGGAAGGACTAGAGTTCACACTACCCACAGACCTGGGAATGGATTTAGGAAATTTCATTCAAGGAGTATTAAATTAATTAATTATTTTAAGTGTATTTTCTGGTTAAACCAGGAAACGTAAAATAATTAAAGTGAATTTAATTAAACATGATGAAATTGTCTTAAGTCACACGAATGAAGTTTCTTTTAATCTTTGTTTACATTGCTTCAAGATTCGATCATGGTCGTTGGATTTGTCGACGAGAAAAGTATAAAGGAAATGCTTGGGGTCATTGTAAGACACAGAGAGGAAAAGACTGCTTGCCGAGACTTAGGCAGGTTGCCAAGAACTCACAAGCGTTCTTAACCGCATAGAGGGGAATTTAGTCCGAGTGGGATGATTCGATCCTGTGGTCTAGAATACACAAGAGGTAGAGAAGAGATCGCCCGGGTGACAGCCGCAGAGAAAGGCACAAGAGGCAAGGACAACGTAACTTTTCAGAAACCCGCCTGAAGGCTACGCAGACCTCTAGGGGCAGCGTAGTGATCGTACTACCTATTCGCGGTAACGCATCCCTTCCCGAGTGCCACAGGGTTTGGAGGCTATCCAAGGCCGACGGTAGGGCTTTCTGGGGGGCTTTAGAGGGCCGACGCAGCTGGCATTTCGTGTAATAAATAAGCCAGTTTCTAGGCCTAGATCTCGTCGAGTTCAAGGAATCCCGTTTGAGGTGTGGATCAAGCCAAGATGGTCCTAGATCAGCCGTGGAGTCAGAGACTAGAGTTTTCCGTTGGCTTCTGCATCTGAACCTGCAGCTGTGTATTCGTAAATATTCTTAATACAGAACCTCCTAGCCAGCTCGTGAGATCGATTTTTCCCACCTTTTGGTTTTTTCCAGGACTATTTGTCCAGAATAATTGTGTCACTTTGGCAATGTGTAAAGGTTATTCTAGATCTAAATTTCCTAGAGATCTATTATGTGTTTTGTCACTAACTTGAATTTATCTGGGCCATAACTTGTATAAGTAGGGAGGGAACTTACCGGATTAACAAGAATACCTTCGCATAAGTATAAGGATGAAGAAATTTCTACATGAATGTGGGAAGCAATTATAGATCTAGAAGGTCAGGTTGAAGAATAGGAAGGATCGAATGGGCAGGCAGCAACTGGAAAGTCAGCAGAGAAGGTAGGGACCGAAGAGAGCGTGTTTTCAAAGAGGCTGTGTTCACGAAAGTGAAGTTGGTAACGTTGTCTAGTGCTCGTCCTAGCAAGCTCCACGCAATTATCGCACAGAGGCGCCTGGGAATACGTTGGCTGTCTCGGTTTCGCCACAGGATCTGGGATTCAGAATTGTCAGATCCAAAAATTTTAAATTCAAGACTGTGTCAAACTTCAGTTTTCAACTTAGCTCTAGCACAAGTAGACAAAGATTGGGGAGGAGATCAACTTCGAAATTTTCTGCCTATGAAATCCTGCGCTTGACTCGAGGATCAAAGAAGAAGTTGAATCATAGTTGATTTGATAGGATTTCCCAAGGAAGGAAATCAATTGTCGAGGGAGCAAAGGGTGCCCAATTCATAAAAGTACCTTGGGATCCACATCTCTAGCATAGAGAGGAGTTCATACCTGCAGCAAATGGCTCTCGTGACAGCGCGTGATCGAATAGGTTAGAGGGCCTCTCAAACTTCTCGGTTGGAAGGCATGATCCCGATTGTCCTTGAGGCGACACCCAAGAGACCATGCAGCGCACTCGGCCACACCAATGCATGCTGACCTCTACTAGAAGCATAGGAAGTCATGGCATACACAGGCTGGATAATGGACAGATTGCTGACCATATTGTGCCACACATAGCCGAGAAGATGTCTAATGGGATGTGGTGGGGCTGGCCTGACCTCCTGGTATGAGGGAAAGTCCGTCCAAAGGAAAATCGGGGCTGTTGGAGACCCAAATGAGGTCATTCATGATGACCAAGGGAGAAGACATGGAACACTTCCTTCGCATTGGCAGCAATCGTGATCAATCGACCGCAAATCTGCCGCAACCGTAGATGATGTTGTGATAGTCAGGTGATTGCCCTCAATGCAACAATTATTTAAGGGGAAACCTTTGTCCAAAAGTATTCCTGGTGCAGAGCAAACCTCCTGTGAGTCAGCCAGCTTTGTGGTCAATCCCGCAAAGAAAAGAACTACGTATTCACCAGCAGTGATGACCACTCTACAGTCAATGACCCCATAGCAAGACACCCCATTTTTGCAAATGGGATTCTTAATGTTGGAGGTGTCTACGTCATTCCGCCATCATCACGATAGTTTTGTAACGATGTAAACCCATTCTCGCATGTTTATGATGCAAATGATCTAAGTAAGACCATCACGTATGTAACAAATCCCAGTGTTTAGCATTTGGTGACGATTTCTGATTCAGGAGGTTTTTGTCTCACCGATTCATTTGTTTCTCGACACAAGGACTGCCAGAGTTTGTCCTCCACCACTCCAAAGCTTGGGAGGATTTGTCAAGACAGCCATGAGTCCTAGTGTTTTCATCGAGTCTTTTGTAAAAGTAGTTTGGGAACAATCGGCTAATTGGCTAGATTATTTTATTACAGTGCCACTTGTCTACTAGATCATGTTTTGAGTCGCAGAATTGGGTAAATATTTGAGGGTCTATCAAATTTAATGGGTTTTCCCTTCCATGTGTCAAAATGTATTTATCTTATGTAAAGAGGGTTGAAAAATAATTAAATCCCTCTCAAATTAATTAATTAAATTTTTTCGGCAAAATTAATTTAAAAATCCTAAGTCGTGATTTAATTAATTTTAAGTCTTAGGTAATTTAAAATTTTTCAAAGGGAATATTGAATTTCGAGAAATTTTGGACTTTGGCCTTTGTAATAAGTGAAAGTCAAAATTTTGATGTAATTAACTCAAAAATATTATTTTTGAGTTAATTAAAAATAATTTAATGATAAATTCGAATTTCTTTCAAAAATTTATACTCGATCATTTAGATAAAGATGATTAAATCTTTTCTGGATCATTTAGACATTTGACATGATCAATGTATCCAGTTATTGAGATTTATTTTATAAATTGTAGAGGTCTTTGTCGCCGTCATCTGATCTCTTGATCGTGGTACTCGCTTCTGAAGCTCGTATTATTTCGAATAATACAAACTAAGACTTTAGGTTTTTTGTATTCGGCGGTGGTGGTGTCTTCAAAGATTTTATGGTAAACTTGTTCTAATATTCTCATTGCGATTATTTTAATGGGTGGTTGATTAATGGTTTGTAGAGTAATCTATTGCTGCATTCGTTTAGGTTAATGGATTTAGGCTAAGAATATTAATTGATCGAAAAGTTAGAGCACTTTGAAGCCTCTTGAAATTTTTATGTTTTATCTTATTTTCCATTAATTTAATGCTTAACTTTAAGTGTGCAGTAAATTGTGATTTAGAATTGGATGTTTAGGTGAAGTCTAATGGACTACCGACCTACGAAAATAATATTTGAAGAGCCTCCCATCTAATCTCTCAGTTTATCTTAAATTCTCGTTTATAGTCTTTTTTGGTCTTGTGCCTTCTCAGATTTCTCTTTTCTAAATTGGTGCCGAATGACTTTAAATCAACATCGTGTTTCTGGACCGTAAACAACATTGTAGATTTGTAAAATACCACACTGTTTTACTCACCGGTTTTGGGGGGTTTTTATTTTTTTGTGCATATATTTGGGTTTTGGGTTCCTGTTTCGGTTTTGTGTTGTGTTGTAATGGAAGATCTTTTCAAAGAAATTTTGGAACTGTTTTACTCAGGTTTTGGAGGGTAAGATTCGGTCTAGGATCAAATCTTACTTGCGTATCTAGATGAAATCTTGGCTTAAATACAATTTTCTGTGAGGGAAACTTTCCATCAAATTGGGCACCGAATTTTGAGACTAGAATTTATCAATGATCTCAATAAATTTGAGAAAGAGTTTCTGACAAGGTGATGATTAGCGGGTCTTCCGGGTAACTTTGTGAGTGCTTGCCGTATTTCCATCTCCTTTCTTCTCTTCACATGTGCCCCACACTCCATCCGTCCTTCTTTGGGCCGCGTCTCATTTTCCCCCGTGCATTCCCTCGGCGAATTCGTGCATTTTCCGCCACCTTTTTCCGTGTATGTTTCTCCTTCTTTTTCACGTCTCTGTCTCAATGCAGCTTCTAATACCTTCTTCCATGCTTCTTTCCACGCTTTCCATAAAACTCAGCCGCCGCCACCGCCTTTCGTGTCCCTTCCGGCCCCGTTGTTCTCATACCTCCAGATATGCTCTATCTCACGCAGCTCTTCTTCACTTATTCAAGAATGATAGTTATTAAAACTGAACCTATGACTGCATCAAGTGATTCTAATGAATTGCCAACTAACCGACATAACTGTAGCGCGATTCACGAATCGGTTTTAAAAAATACTTAAATAATTATTTTTAATAAAAACTATTTTTAAGATTTGCAACCAAGGATTCCAAGCCAATAGAGACAAAATATAAAGTTTGCTCATTTATATACCATGCAAAGGTGAATCATATCAAAATGGCACCGAGTGCAATACATATCATCGGAATTAAAAATACATAAGCAATGAGGTTCCAAATGGCCCCATAAAGTCCAAAAAAATGTCATAGTTATGAGGCCATTGGCCTAATACAAGACTATACATGAATGATGACTGGGACCATCAAATCTTATCATCACATTAGACAATGTGATCAAACCTACAGCAGCATAGATATCATCCGATCGGGAGTTTGTTGATGCTCAGCCAGTTCATTCACGAATAACCTCAAGACTTCGCCACTAATAACAATAGAAGTGGACCTAATGGAAGTGGAGTTATCAGTATGAATAGTCGCCCATTGGTTGTTTGCCTTTGCTTGATGCGAAATGACTAACTGCGGTCCGCGTCTGAATGGCGCCACCAACTGCTTCAAATCTACCTCTCATACCGTCAGATCAAAATCAAAATCACTTCTTCAAACACTTGATTTCATCACCCATTCGATGTTGGATCAATATCATCCAACACAAGGGATCTAGATCGTGTGTTTTGCTCATCGAATAATCTACTGCTTGTTGTAGCTGTACAAACACAAGATCATTTAATCAAGCTTGCCTCCAAACGCTTTCTTGTGTGTATGCGCTCAAAAACAAACCAATTGCGCCTACAACCAAGACCGCAGTTTCATTAAGGATTCTAATTGCAAACTTTTTTAATTGAGGACATTGGCCGCTAAATGATCTTCACCAATGTGTCAGTAAATAAAAAGACATTCATTAGTAACATAGTTCATTTCATTATTTATTTACAAACAATTTAATTTGAAAATAAAAACAAATTGGAATTAAGCACTGTTGATCCATTATCTCTTCGCCATTTTTTTGCCAAGTTCTTCCAAAGGTACCACCGCCATAATTAAATGAGTAAGTTGTTTATGTTTCCAAAGTACACCGTGATCTGCTAGGACAATGCGCCTACAATCAATCAATCAGACCGACCTCCCATCCTCGGCTGATCCTTCCAGCTTGTGCCTATGATGATACTTTGGGTTCAAAAATACCCAACAGATGTACAGGACCATGGAGTTGATTGTTCCATCTCGGTTATCAATGATCTCTCATATTCGCCATATTTAGCTAACTGTCCTCATAAGTCGCCCGTATTTGCTCCTTGGCCTAATCCATAGCCCCACAGTAAATGGTCCCATTGCCATCTTTTTCCCCATCCACCATCTCTAGCACCTTGGTCATGAGCTCAATACCTTTGCCGCCCTCCAAGACCTTTTTCCGTACCACGTCAAAGACTTTATTTTTGGTGTCTTTTCTCCATCTTTTCACTTAGCCCACTCTGGATTCAGCCCAATCATCAAGAAAACATTTTCTACAAAAGTGCTCGTTGAGAATTGAGACATTGCAGTCGTGAGGAAGTGAGTTGCAAATCTCATAATGGCAGTCTAACAAGTTCTTTGCCCCACGTTTTTCCTTGTATTAGGCCTACTACCCATGAGTAGTTGTATTTGCAATGCACTTGCCATGTTTCATGCTATTTTACCCATTCCACTTTGCCTATGTCCCTCAAGCATGAGGTCTATGCAATGTGGCAAAGACATGTAAACCAAAATATGGTATTATACTTGGACTCACATCACAAGAAGAACATAGTCTATTAAGGAGGTGCATTATCCGATGACTCACATAACATTCCTCGCTTCCACTTCCTAAATAATCTCATCCAAAAGCTCAAATAGAAGGGTTGCATCCTCCACCTTTATCAAATGCATCAACTGATTCAAAAACATTGTTCCTCGAGGTACAAATGGGTTCAGTTAATGATAGTGCGGTTTTTTCCATCATTCCATCAATTTGACATGATGGAACAACTCCGTTGAGCCATGACTCTTTATATTCAGCCAAATACTCGCGAATATTGGCTAAATCTCTTGTTGCAAAAGAGCTCCCTTGTTACAGAGGGGCCTTTGAAGCCCTTTCCTGTATCAAAAATGTAGGTCCCACATAGCTTGCAGTAATAAGGTGAGCTTGTACAACATTAAATGGGATATCTCAATCATACCTCATCTAGCAAATGTAATTGATACAGTTTCTTTGCATTGTTTTTTCCAATGTTGATCCAGCGGGTTGACGTACTTGGAGTTATCGACATGGAAGCAATGGGCCGGGATTAGTAATGATGAGAAATAACTCATGAGGTTGGGTTCTTTAGTTTGACTTTTTGCCACCGTGAGGAACATAGCGTGAAAGGTTATTGGTGGAAGGAGAAGGCGGAGTCTTGAATATATCACTATTTTCATACCACTCTCTCTCAACATTTCTACTATTTCCTTCCTTGCAATTTCATCTGATAGCCTTCTCCTAGCCTTAGTCTCTCAAACTTGCTTTTGCTTGGCAAGGTATTTGCCCTCAACTGGCCTAACACTACTTTAGGTGTATCACACAGCATTACATTGCCTCTTATCGATAGTTAAGTGATATTTCAATCTAAGAATACCCTCTCCTCCAATACATTTTTGGACAAAGTTTGCATACCATCTTTCCTCAACCACATCACAATGGGCCCATGCACCGTCCTTGGCTTTTGGAGGCATCTTGACTTGAAATAATTGAAATTTAGAAATAAATCGCCTATTTAAAAAAATTACAAGCCTAAGATAAATGGGCAACTATACAATTACGAAACAAATGCACATTCAAACATACAAAATTTGATAGGCATAGGACTAGAGATTTGAGAACAATAAAATAGCTAAACACATGAGAAAATAAATACAACAAATCGAATAATGAAATGATGGATTTTTCATGAAAATTTCACTGGGCAATGCAAACTCGCTTTCCTAGCGTCTTCTTGAAGATAATGCCATTGACAAATGCAAACTATCTCCAAGATAGTTCTAACTTCCAAATCAAGCCTCTGATTCGCGCGTTCTCACAAATGACTTCAACACTTCAAGTTTCAATCAAATTCACAAATGTGCTGAAATGAGCAGTGAGACAAAGGAGAGGTTCTGCCTCTCGTTTATAAAGATTGGGGAGGGTGTTTTTTGAGGGAAACAGCCTCTCCTTACCTCCACATATGCCCTAAGGTTTGTTGCCACTACGGTGGGTCCACACAGTGAAGGGGACACCTAACCGCCCGTTAGGTCCGGTTAACCGACTCAATTCAGTGGAGACACCCTCAAAACCAGCCAGGCGGCGGTGTTGTGACCGAAGCTAATCCGACCGCCGGGTTTGGACTGCCATCGTTGCCTCTTCCTCACCGTCGGCCCCTCACTTCCCCTTTGTCGTTTGCTGCCTTATCGTCTCCTCCCTCCTCGTGCGCATTTCTCCACGTTGCTCGCTTCTCTTCGACCCATCTTCTCCATTCTCCCTCATGCTATTTGCTATTCCTTCATTCCACTTACCTACAAGACTAACGCAAATCCATAATCTTAACTTTAGATTTTGACTTTAGCTTCGCCTTTAATTTAAACTTTAGATTTTTGATTAATATTTTTGTCGAGGTCAGTTTAGTTTAGGTCACGTTTAATTTTCTTTTTAGTTTTTCCCTTTTTTTTATTTTTTTATTTTTATTTTAGACTTTGCTTTTAAAAATAAAAAATAAAAATCTAACACTTTTTATTTTTTGATTTTGGTATTTTATGATTTTTATTAACTTTAGATTTTAGATTTTATCTTTTTTTTGGGGTTTCTAAACTTAGTTTTAGATTAATTTTAAATTTATCTTCTTCTTTTTTTAAATATAAAAATAAAAAATAAAAATTTTAAATATTTTTAAACTTTTTAACTTTGGGAAATTTTGTTTTAAATTCTATACGATAATGGCTCATGTCATGAAGGGGGAAAATTATTCCTATACAGTCAAAGGTGAGATTTTAAATTTTATCTAAAGCTTTTGCCTATATGAAAATTTTAATAGGATTAGAATTACTAAGAATATCTTTTTAATTCTAAATTGTTGGAAATGTTTAACATTCTGAATTGCATGGTCCTCTACGATAATATCTTTCGCTGAATTTAAATTGTTTAAAGATTGCACTTGGTTCAAGTTTTTTTCATGTCTACCGATTGATGACGTTTAATGAGCTCTAACCATGGTTTCAATTGCTTGAAATTGATATTAATTGTCGAAATGTTTGAGAATATTTTTAGGTGATGATAAATTGTATGTCTCATTTTGTAGAGTGAATATTGTTGATGCATGATATTGGAATATTATGAAAGTGTTTTGTTTAAAAGTATTGCGAGCCGATATTTGATCGGCTAGTTAAATCATAGTGAAAATGGCTTATCTTCCGCTTTATAAATTGAGCATTTAATTGAAGAAGTAAATATTGTCATGGTGGATTGATTTTTTCATAGCAACATAATTGTCCTTTAGCATTAGCGCCTATCAACTACTTGATCTTAATTTGTAACGGATATTTTGACTCCACAAAGGGCAATCGGGTTCAACTCTTAAATCTAATTGAATCAGACATTCTCTCTGCTAAATCTTAACAAGTACTTGGTCAGTTTGACTCGTCCTCAATTGGTTGGATTCCGAATCAGTTCTCCTTCTTCATTTTGTTAGGTTCTTACCCCTTAGTCCGCAAGGACAACTTAAATAGAGAGATTGGGATCGTAGGACAAATTTCGAATTCGAAAGGCCAGCCAAGAAAACAAGTGTGCTCTTAGACATTTTGTGCGACAACAAAAACATTGCTCGGGTTGGAGCAAAGTAAAGACACAGAGGAGGTAGATGCAAACTTGGTATCAAAGAAACAACCAAAGAAGAAGAAGGATCTTCAAAACATCATGCTTCAGTAGGTGAAATGACATTTTTCCGTCCATTGGTCTAGAGAAGAAAAAGACAAGGAAGCATCTTTTTTCAAGGCAAACTTGTGGCAGATGATGGGTCAAGATGATGCAACCATGAGTGTTTCAAGGAACCATGGAGGTGGGGTGATATGACATGTAGAGGAGTCATATGGAAGTAGGGCGGGATCCTTGAGCAACCTCATCTTCTTTGATCACAAACTAGCTACGTATAGCTCTAAGATAGTAGCGACAAGTGGAGAAGTGGCATAGATCATGTATGAAGCAGAGGCAGGCAAGATTCAAGACTAGAGGAGCAACGCAGAGAAAGGCATGCTCCGTAGAAGGTGAGTGCCAGAGGCACAGATTCTCAAGAAGAAAGGAAGAAAAGAGCATGAATGCAGAAGGTGCAAGAATGCTAAAAAGCTGTGAGGGACAAGAAGTAACAACAACGTGGATAGATTTCAAAGACAAGGGAGCTACTGTGACTTCGTATATGTAGAGTGGAGTCCGTATTCAAGGTGTAGATTTGTAGTTGTGCATCATTCTTTAGATGCCAAAGACAGACCAGAATCATGTAGCTTCGTTGATGAGGATGTTTTACCGATTCTGTTTGTCGTGACAAGGTGAGATTCATTTATTTCTTCAACAATGAAGTTGTACCGGGCAAAGAGATCAGCAAAGCAAGGGGCAGCATGGAGCAAAGATGGGTGATGCAAGAAATTGAGAGAGCTGGCAAGACAAAGGTTGTAGTATGAGAGTCATGAGAAGTAATACGTAATGGCAAAGAAGGCAAGTGTGAGTTGAGTAAGGGGTGTGGAGTTAAGTCAGCAGCTACTGCAACTGCCCAAAATCATGTAATGGATATGTGATGTATAGTTAGAGCACAATTGATGCTAAGAGGAGTGTTGATATTTGTGTATTTGGGGTAGTATCAAATATGCCTAGGTCCCAAATTTTGAGGAAGGACTAGAGTTCACCTGATCTACAAGACTTAAATGGATTTGGGAAATTTCATTCGGTTTAGGAGATATAAATTAATTAATTATTTTAAGTGTATCTTGCTAAAATCAGAAAACTTGGGAAATAATTAAAGTGAATTTAATGAAACATGTGATGAAATTGTCTTGTCACATGGATCAAGCTTTCTTTTTAATCTTTAGCCATTGATTCAAGATTTGATCATGGCTATTCATTTGTCAAATCTAGAAAAGTATAAAGGAAAGCAGTTTGGGGTCATTCTTTAATTTACACACAAGAGGCAAAAGAGTACCAGCAAAAGCCAAGATTCTATGGGACTACTAAGAATTAAGTGTTTTACCATGAGAAGGGAATTTAGACCATGAGGATTCATCTCCGTGGTCTAGAATACACAAGAGGCAGAGAAGATATCAACTCAAGGACAAAGACAGAGGAAGGTAAAGAAGAAGAAGTGACAACAGAATTTTCAGAGTCCTTCGTGGTTACGCAGAGACTTCTTTAGGGTGAAGGTAGGATCGCGTTACCCATTTCGGGGTAACATGCCTTTGGCAAGATCGTAGGGTTAGAGGTGCCATCTATGGCCGACAAGTAGAGGTTTTTCTTGTGGGTTTTGAGGGTCGACGAAGTACTTTCAAGAATGTTACTGGGAAGTTTCTAGGCTTAGATCTCGTTGAGTTCTCAGAAATCCCGCTTTGAGGGTGTGGATCACGCATTTTTTGTCCTAGATCAGCCGTGAGCCGAGATCTAGAGTTTTCCATTCCACCGTTTTCCCGACCGAACCTGCTGTGTATTTAAATATTCTCAATAATAGAACCCTCCAAAGAAATTGTGAGACCTCCGGTTTTCCACTCGTTTTTTCGACTCATTTGTCCGTGAAATGTAATCGTCACTTTGTCAATGTGTACAAGTGCTTATTTAGATTCGAATTGATAGAGATATGTTATGTGTTTTGTTTCGATTTTAACTTGAATTTATTCAAGCTATCAACTTGTATAAGTAGGAGGAGCTTAACCTAGTTAATGCGAATAATTTACATAAGTATAAGGATCTGCTAAATTTACAGCTTCTAGCCAAAGAAACTTGCAAATTGATCAAAGGATCAAAGAGAGTTGAATCATTGCTGATTTGGCAAATTTCAAAGAAGGACATAAATTGTCGTGAGGAGTTGCATAGTGCCTATTTCGCCAAGGGCCTTAGATCCAAGCCTTCTTAGCAAAGAAAAAGGAAGTTCGACAGATTTATGAGCAGTATGATCATGGACTCCAAGTGTAGATTAGGATGATTGATGGCCCTTCTAACTTCTCAAATTGGAAGACTAAGATCTTGATAGTCCTAGAGGCATATCACCTAAGAGATCAAAACAAGTTCGCTACACCGACCGATGTAAATCTTCTAAGGAAGCATAATGAAGTCATTGACATGCCAAGCGTTGATCATGGATGGAATTAAGGACTATATTGTCCCACATATAGCTAAAGAAGATGTATCAATGGAGATGTAGCGTCTTGAATTTCCTATATATGAGAGAAAGTCTGGCTCCAAAGGAAGATGTTGTTGGAGACTAGATGGTCTATGATGACCATGAGAAGAAATGGAACATTTCTCTTCGATTGGCAATGATCAGAGATTAGTTAACTGCACCAGTGCTGAAGGTGGAAGATGAGTCGATGGTCGTGGATCAGCCTACTGCATCACGTCAGATGAGTGGAAACTTTGTCCAAAGTATCTTGGGCAGTAGTGAACCTCTCGTGATTGAGATAGGGAAACTTCGGCCACTAACAAGCAAGATAACCTCTCGATTTCGAGCAGCGGAAGAAGGAAGATGAAGAAGATGAAATGGCATCAAAGAGGCAATTGTGAAAGAAGAATAATGATAATAGTCTACATCAAGTGCTTCCAAGATGGTGAATCGTGACACTTAAGCGAATTTTCTCAAGAAAAAAGACAAGGAATCTTTCCAACGCCACAGTAGAAGATGATGGGTCGGAAGATTACATGCCCATGAGCGCTTCAAGTGAACTACTTGGGGGTGAGAAGCATATGACCAGAGGAGCTAAATTGAAGGGGCGGATCTTGAGTGTACTTATCTCATGGATCACATCCGAAGCACGAGTCTTAAGATAGTAGCGGACAAGTGGAGCAAAGTTAGGTGCATAGATCACGTATGGAGCAGGCAGATGGGGGCGTCGAAGGAATAGCGCAAAGGTGTATAGCGTAACGGGGAGAGAGGCAGTAGGCACAGAGGGGGCGACAAGACTTCAAGAATGTAGAAAGGTAGCTGCAGTAGCTGTGGGAGGTTTGTGAAGACAAGTAAAGATAGCAACAACGGGAGGGATATCAGCATGGGCCGGAGGTGACGTCATCAATGCAGTAGGAAATCGCTTACAATAATGCGAGTCGTTGTTGCATCATTTTTCGATGTCGTAAGACAGACAGCGTACCACGGAGCCAGCGGATGAGATGCAATCAACTGACCTAATGGTCAAAGATTAAGCAGAGATTCCGCTGTTTTTCTAACAACTAAAGTCGCAGCGGCAAATAGACGAAGAAGCTGTTAAGTATGAGCGCATCGACAAAAGAAATTGAGGAGCTATGTGACAAATGTTGCAAAGTTGGTAGTGCGCTGTCAGCGCGCAAAGAAACATTGCATTTGGCAAAGAAGAATAGAGTTGGAGTGGCAAAGAAGCCAAGCATCAAAGAATACGTAAAACCAAGGCCCAAAATCTTGTAATGCATGGTGTGATGTATTACAGAGCACACTACAAGAGGAGCGTTGAGATTTCTAGGTATTTGGGTAGCATCGACAGCTCTAGCTCCCAAATTTTGTGAGGACTAGAGTAAACTTGATCTACAAGACCCAGGAAGAGGATTTGGGAAATTTCATCTCATTTGGGAGATATTTAATTAATTAATTATTTTAATGTATTTCCTAAAGTTTAAAACTTAGGAAAACGGTAACAATTGGGGTTAATTAAACTAAACATGGGATGAAATTGTCTTAAGTCACGGACCGCTTTTAATCTTCGCCATTGATTCAAGATTTGATCATGGCCGCTTGGTTTTCCAATGAGAAAAGTATAAAGGAAAGTCTTGAGCTCACGAAGACATAGAGGCAAAGCACCTAAATTAAGTTGAGGACTTAGGCGTGTTTGGCGTATGAATTCTTAGAAGTGGTTTCACTTGTTGGTGAGGGAGTTTGTGACAAATGGGACGATCTGATCCCGATTATGCAGAATCGACGAGACGACGACTTCGGGCGGCGCGGAGAGGAGCGAGAGGCCGGCGGCAAGAGGGCGGCGGTTGCGTAGCATAGCGGCGACTTCAACTACGCGAGGTGTTGCGCGGTCACTCCAAGGGGCGACGTAAGGCGAGGCTGAAACCCTCATAGGTTACGCAAAGACCCTTAGGTGTAGTGTAGGGGCCCCCGTATCACCCGGTGCGGGCGATGCGGCCCTTTCCGGCCCGGCGGGGACATAGGGGGTGAGAGGGCCCCGGTGCGAGGCTTCGAAGCGTGACGCGGTTTCGAGGCCCTAATTTTGGTGATTCTGTAAATCTAGTTTGAGGTATGGATCGATCATTATTTGCAACCTCAAGAAAACGTTAAATTGTTGTGATCTATTTTATCTGTCAAGTTTTCCCGGAGGATACGGAACCCAGTTTGTTGTATTCGAGAAAACTCTTAATAATAAAACCCTCGGCGGCTTGACAAACCGAGTTTTTCCCGCATTGGGTTTTAGGGACTATTTGTCAGAAAATCACTATGTCACTTTGTATGTGTGCATGTACTTTTCTAGATGCGAATTGGTGAAAGTCTGTTATGTGTTACGCCGATATTAATGCGGAAATTTTCGGTTAATAATGTAATTAAGTAGGAGGAGCATAACGGATCTAACGATATATTCTGCATAATTGTAACATTGGAGAATTTTCACCATTGTTGCTAGAAAATGTTGCCTCTCCTGCGGAAGTTTGCGTAACTCCACGAGTTGCTCTTCTTCTTCGGAAAATGTTGCTTCTAGCTAGAATGGAGTTGTTCTTTGAAATTTGTTCCCCTACTCGGAAAATTATGAAACTCGGTATGAACTCTCCTCCAAACCGGAAAAAACCCAAGAAGGAATTAGGAAAGGTTGACCTTGGAATGCGACCCCCTTGGAAAAATTACGCACTCGTAGGTGAGTACGAAGGCCTACGAAGTGAATGGCTGGAAATGTTGGCCTCTATCTGCTCCAAAAGATAACTTATGAAGGGTTGATTCCCTCACACTTCTCCGGTAAAACTACGAAGGTCCCTCACTCCCGAGTTGCCCTTCTCCAAAGCTGCGTAACCTGCGGGAAATTGCGTTGTCCTAGTATTTGTGTAAATCTGGATGGATAGCTGCGTGATGCGCTGCGAAAACTCAAGGTAAAGCTCCTAACTTGAGCGAGCTTTTCGAAGTCCCAGAAATTTGAGGTTGGAATCTCAACTCGGAGACACCGTGTCTTGAACAACACTTGAAGACTTGGCTAACTGACATAAGTGTGCTCAATATCTATTAGACAAAAATTTTGAAGATGCATAATAGAATGAATGAGAAGCTTGCCTCTCCCTCCTTTTATGCTTGAGACCTAACTCTCCCTTGGGCCCCACTACGGCATTGTCCTCCTTCGCCACATTGCCATGCCTACTCTACGTTGTCTGGACCATGCGCCCTTTGGGCTACCGGCCCATGGCCCCCGCCTCACCTTGTCCCTCTCCCTGCGTTGTCACTGGTCCCCCTTGGCCCCACACGCGAAATTAGAATGCGTTTAAATGACCTTAGGGAGTTTATTTCTCCTAAGTTGGGTTATGGGTCTGTTGTCGCGCGGTTGTCCCTGAGCACGCGACAACGGCTCGGATCGGGGGGGTTTGTCACTGCGATCCCCAATCTCTCTATCTAGCGAGTCTCCTTGCGGACTAAGGAAGGTAGACCTTGACTAAAATGAAGAAGGAGGAAGCTGGTTGGAGATCAACCAATTCGGGAGACATAGCTAAATAACCAAATACTTTTTAAGATTTACGAGATTTTATAGATCCAATTCAGGTCAGAAGTTTAGAACCGATGCCTTATGGAGTCAAAATATCCCGTTATGAAATTGAAGTCAAGTATATGATATGTAATTTGTTCTTTATGAAAAGCAGATTCACCACGATAATATTCGATGAAACACCCTCAAAATATGCAATAACGATGTTCGATAAAGATATGTGATTTATCATTACTTGAAATATTTCCAAAGTGAATTTTAAATAATTATATACCAATTTCAAGCAACTTAAAACCCCAATTAAATATATCTCAAAAATTATTAACCACGGCTAAGCATTAAACTTTGAACCAACGATTTAAATTCAAGATAAAAATATTATCATGAGGGTACCATTGAAATTAAATGTCGGATATTATCAATATTTCCGAATTTATAATCTTTCAAATCATCCCAATTCGAAAATCAAAACTTCCATATAGTCGGAATTTTAAGTAAAAAATTAGAAGCTCATTTGACTATGAAAAAAAAATTTGAAGAATTTTCTAAGTTTTTATATTTTTATTATTTTTAAACAAAAAATATATATACAAATGAAACTAAAACTATGGACAAAATTAAAATCTAAAATCAAATCTAAAATCCTAAACTAAAATCTAAAATTTAAAGTTAAAATTAAACTAAATTAAATCTAAGGCTAAAGTAAAAATTTTCAATTTTGGCTTCTTTTTTATTTTTTGTTAAATTTTTTTAAATCTAAAAACAAAATCAAATCAAAAATTTGAAATCCTAAAAAAAAAAATTAAAACTAAACCAACCGTAAAATCTAAAAAATCTAAAAAATTTACGAAAAATAAGTAATATTTATTTCGATATTTGTCGGAAGATTTACGAAAAATAACTTATTGAAATAATAAGTAGGAGGAATAAATCCATCATAGCGCATAGTTTCAGATTGAAAATTTCACATGGTATCGAGCCGGAGATGAGTAATAAGAAGGGAGAATCGGCAAGTGAACAAAAATTTGTTGCATCGACAACGAAGGGTTCACGCGGTTCTCCGGGGAAGGAAAGAAGCATGACGAACATATGGATCGCGTGTCTACTTGTATTGGCATCTAGACATGAGGAAGATTTTGCTTGCGTATCGAGCATTGCATCTTTTGATGTACGGTATATGGACGGTGGAGCCTCTTGCTCACGCAGTGAGTTCGGGACTATTTTTCCAACTTCATAGAGAAAAATGAATTTAAAATAGCCATGGTAATAAAAATAAATGCACTCTGTTGGGAGAGGTACCATAGTTTTGAGACCAAGGTACGGAAATAGAATCCATGCCACTAATGTTACGCATGTGTTGGGTTTTGGGATGAACTTATAATTGTGCCAGAAGCTTCAAAACCAAGGTTAAAATTTCTACTTTATTGGCAATAAAGTCTACGTCAAACACACCCCGGTTAGAAGAAGAAGGCACAAATCGGGGTAAGAAGCAGCAAAATAGGTTGCAACTTGAGTCTCCAGCCAGCACTGGTCGACGAGCGCGAGGATGAAACGGACTGAATCGAGCTATGGCACGGAAGAATGGGGCATTTGCATCATGGGGCGTTGAGAACTCTCCAAAAGATTGTCACGGGTGTTCCAAAGCTAAACGCTAACGAGATGATGCCAAGGGGGTGCGTATTGGGAAAATATGCCAAGGCGGCATATCGAGAGAACCAACAATAGGGCCAAAGGTGTATTGGACACAGTACACTCAAATATCTGTGGATCGATGTCCACTAGAGCTCGTAAACGATCTTTGTAATATTCCCAATTAGCCTTGCTAATTGGAATATTCATTTTGTTTAATTTTGCCGCTTTAGCTAGAAATAATAAATAAAGTGACTCGGTCACCTCACTTTAGCCACCTCACTTTATAAAATAAAGTGTTTTCTCAGTTGATTGACGTTATAGCAGAGGGGGCCTTGGGGGTCCACGCAGGCGCATGATGGGGAGGCATCGGTGAGCCCAAGGTTAGCTGCGCGAGGCCAAGGAGAGTGAAGGACGCGATTAAGGTTTTGGAGGAGTTGCTTATAAAAGGTGGGGTTCTCACCTCATTTGGACATGCTTGATTTTGATATTGATATTGAGAGCTAGACTTAATACTTGCTTCAGCACGCTAGGTTGTTTAGTCGGTACGCGGCCTTTGTTTAGTGCTGTAGGAGTGTCTCCGGTCGGAGATCTCACCCTTAGCCTCGGGGGACTTTGATGCACCGCCCTGGTAAGGTTATTTACGGTTCCACCCTTAGCTTCGGGGGGACTTCGAGGTGCCGCCCTAGTAAGGTTATTTACGAGTATCATCTTCGGTTTCGGTGGGAATTGGTAGCGAGTTTCTTGGTGGAGATTTGGAGAGAAGGAAGCCCTTCTTGAACGGCGCGGTCCGGGAGGGAGGACGGTTGTTCCAGCGAAGGAAGGACGCGGATCCGGTTAGCCCAAGCGAGAGAGGACGCGGTCACGGGAAGGCATTGGCGGGAATCGGTCTTGGAGGACGCGGTCCGAGAGATCTAGCCTTGGAGAGTGCGGTCTGAAGGAGTAGCATTAGATCCCGACCTTGGAGGATTCGGATACGATGAGATATTGGTAGATCACGACCTTGGAGGTGCGGTTGAAGGAGTAGCATTAGATCCGGCCTTGGAGGATTCGGATGCGAGGAGATATTGGTAGATCCCGGCTTGGAGAGTGCGGTCTGGAGAATGGCATCGAAGATCCGGCCTTGGATGATTCGAGATGCGAGGAGATATTGTCGGATCCGACTGAATGCGAGAAGAGATAGCGACGATTTGGCCTTAGAGGACGCGGTCTGGGGTGATGGGACACGGATACGGGAAAGGAGGATTCAGATCTAGCAGATGCGAGGGAAAAGAACGCGGTCCGGACGAGGACGATGCGATGGGTAGGTACGGTGAGTGAGATTTGATAGCGTTTCGGTGGTTTCGGCCTGGAGGAGTTGATCTTGCCATGCGGGAGTTCTGTGGTGTGAGTATTTCGCATACATCGCTTCTACGGCTGTCACTAAACGGAGACGGCGTTTCTGTTGGTGGGGGTTTGGAGGATTGGGATCCAGCCATCTTCTAGTCTTCGGTTTGCGGTTCCGGCCAGCTCCCGGCGGCATCTCTTCTTGACCCATTGGGGCCTTTGTCCTTATTCGTATTGTTTGTGCGAGAGGGTCTCCTTGGGAACGAGATGGTGCACTAGATGAATTGTCCCCATGCACTCCTATCTATGTGTTATGAGATTAATAAAATGGCTTAGCATTCGACGTATATGTGTGTGATCTACTATGCGGGTTCCGACATTTGTTTCATGTATGTCTGTACGTGTATTACGTATGTGCGGGTGTTTCCCTTTTGGGGATATTACAAGTGCGAGTACTTCGTCACCTTCATTGATGACCATTCTAGGAAAACACGGGTCTACTTCTTGAAGACCAAGGATGAAGTTTTCAATCGGTTCAAAGAGTTTAAGGCTGCGGTAAAAAAGCGAGAGGGAAAGCGGATCAAGGTGTTGCGATCGAATAATGGTGGTGAATACATAGATAAAGAAATCATTGGATTACGCACGGAAGGCATCAAAAGAGAGTGGACGAGTTGTATACAATCCGGAAGCGAATGGTGTGGCGGAAAGGAAAAAGCTGGACTATTGTTGAAGCAGCAAAGAGCCATGATGTATGACCAAGACATGCCCAAAATTCCTATGGGTTGAATCATGTAATACGGTTGTCTACATCCATAACGGGACCCCTCATGTTGCCTTTGGGAAAGATCACGCCGAAGGTGTCTTCCGCGCGGTAAGCCTAAAGTGAGTCACTTTGGGATCTTCGACGATCTGACTTATTGTCATGTGCCCGGTGAGAAGAGGAAGAAGTTGGAGAAGACTACCAAGGGTATACGGTAGGATACAACGAGAATGCAAAGGCATATCGAATCTACATTCCTAAGAAGTAGGAAAGTCGTGGTGTGAAGGGATGTGAAGTTCATGGAGAAGAAGGCCTTGAGAAGATCCGGCGAGTTGCCTTCTGTTACGCACTCGAGGAGAAGAGCCTCGATACAACCCTAACAACTAGCGGCGAAAATTAGGTTGCCTCTCCAAGGCATAGAATCGAGGATGTGTCTCCCCGAGGATTTACGGGGGAGAGCGGGTAGATATGAAAATTCTACTTCGGTGTGTTGGTTTTATTTCACTCCTACTTGATTAATAAAGTAATTCTCGAGAAATTAGATTCGAGAAAATATCGAAAAATAAACACAACTACGGCCTACACATGCGGATCGACTCTTTGAATAATACACTCATGCCCAACAAAAAGTGACACATGGATTTTTGGATATAAGTCCTCGGAAAAACCCAGAAAGCGGAAAATCGGTGCAATAGATATGAGGGTTTTAACTTGTTAAGTAGTTCCCAAGGTTCAATAAATACGAGTTCCGGATGGAAAACCCAGAACGAGAGAATAAAAAGATATCAAGTACGCTGATGACACCAAGATCTAGTGTAAATATACATGCAATCCACACACCTCAATAAGGATTTAAAGCTGCTGGGTTGGGGCCAAGCCGGCGGGGGTGGCGGTCTCTGGATGGATGTCTGCAGCCTCAAATGTCTGTGCCTTGACCTTTGCCTTGAAGGGACTGTAAACCCCCTGCTGGGTCCAGCCTAGGTTGGCCTAAAAGAACCTGCACGGTTACCGAAGCCTCCCGGTGCCTGCGCGACGTCACCACGCGTAGCGAGTACACGCTTCCTAACGTAGTTGTTCTTTCTTCTGCGTTGTCCTTGTTGCTACTCCTCTACCTCTTACTAACTCTTGACTCTTGGACGGATCATTCCCTCGGCCAATACCACCCCTCAACTGAAATTCTCAGAAATTCTTAGCAAACCCCGCCTAAATTCCGGATCTATTCCTCGGTTCTACAAAAAAAAAATATTATTCAAACGACCCTACAACCTTTCTCTTATACTTTTTCGTTGAACCCTTCAACGGCCAGAATTAAATCATACATCAACGGCTAAAGATTAAAACACTTTGTAACAGAATCCATGTGACTTAAAATGATTTATTTTATGTATTTAATTAATTCACTTTAATTATTTTTATTTTCCTAAGTTAGACTTGGGAAATATATTAAAAAATAATTAATTATTTGAATAACTTGAACACCGACTAAAATTTCTCAAATCCATTTATGGGTCTTGTAGATCAAGTGTGCTACAGTCCCTCCACAAAATTTGAGAGCTAGAGCACAATTGATGCTACCCCAAATACACGAAAATCTCAACATGCCCTCTTAGCATCGAGTGTGCTCTAGCAATACATCTACCCCATGCATCACAAGATCTTAGTCTTGGATACGTGTTGTTGATGTGACTTATTCCCCTCCATCTCTTTTGCCCATTGTTGCTCTATGTCTTAATTTGCCATCCAACATCATGACAACACCCACATACGTACGCGACTCCCTCTCAAATTGTTGCATCGTGATGCCCATAGCATTACTGCTAACTACGCATTGCAACTCGATTCTTTGAGAAGTAACTGTGAAGACTCTGCAAGCTGACTGACATATAATTCAAGTTGCCCTCCACCAACGAATCTCCCTGGATGTTGGATCACCTCTGTCCTCCTAGAGAGACCTTTGTCATCTTGCAACATTGCAGCACGTTAGCCCGACTTCTGCTCTGCTAAGGTCCCATCGACCTCTGCAACGCTGCCTTACTTCTGTTGTTGTTGCCTCTACATTACGTTGCTCCCTCTTCGGCTCTTCGACTCCTCTTACTTGCTTCAATGTGGCCATCAACCACCTCCCGAAGCTCATCCAGCTACGAGTCTTAAGGCTCTCGGCTATTGTATGTGACCTGGGAATAACCAGCTTTCAAGGAACCACTGCCTTTGCTCTTCATGGGTCTCCCATAATCCATGTCACTTCCACCCTCTTTAAAGAAGTGGGCTGTCTTGTTGCCATGTCACTTCAGAATACATTGTCATTTCTTGCACGGCCTGGAATACGAGCTCACCACCTTTCCGGGACAACCTGCCGCCCGTGTTAAAGATCACTACGGTTAAACAGGTCCCTGGAGAGCTCCTTCTTCTTCCCTTGTTTCTTTTCCCTTGATGCAAGGATTGCATCCTCCTCCTCTTCTTTCTTCACTCTAGTTGATCTTGCTTCCTCCCGCGATAGGCCCCGCTTCTTGGTGATCCTCCCCCGATCTCCCTGCGCGGAGAATAGCCCACATATACGCCCATGATGGTAACGACGCCCTTCCCCGGAATGCTTTGGACAAACGTTTCCCATTCTTCGAACGGCGGTCGAGCTCGTCCTCAGCAAGGCCCTTCATGCGGATTGCTTCCCCATGCGGTCAGTTGTTCTCGGATAGCTTGAAGTACGAAGAGGAATGGATCTATCCCTTCACCCTTCATCATTTGGACCATCAGCATCTAATTCTCAAGAAGCATTCTTCTTTGCGGAGATCCTCCTTGGTACATTGTCTCCAAGGTTGTCCACATGTCATTTGTTGTATTCTTACTAGCAATATGAGGAATCACGTGGTCCTTGACTACCTTCTATGATCAAACGCTTCGTCGCGCTTGATTTTCTTCATACTTCTTCGGAGGGTCTGTCATTGTTCAACGAAGATTTTTTCTGCATGATCTTTGAGACCATACTCATCCGGGCGAGAGGATTCGACGCTTCCAGAGATAACATAGTTGGACATGCCATCCGATCTATCTTGATCCCTCGGTCCATATCGAGCCATATTTGCTCGAGATCTAAAAGAAACGATACTTCTCCCTCTAGATCTGGTTTTCTTGGTCGACTAGAAACCCTCTAGTAGTTGCTTCTGCTGGCTTGACTTCCCTCTGGAAATCTTCACCAAAACTCAAACGAACGATGCTCTACGATCCTCCTCCTTCGAATCTTAGATCTTGTTTAGCTTAGATTTGCTGAGTAACGATCTTCCTCGCCTTTGCTACCTTAGCTAGGCACAATTCTGTACCTACGAACCTCACCCCCACTAATAACACAGTGAATCTGTGCCCAACTGATCTTGTAGGATATTACCTGCTCTGAAGAAGTGACTGAACGGCGTCTTCTGGATGGCAAGGCAATCCCGGGCGCTTTTCGAAGTGTTGCGTAACCCCCGAGGCCCCGGGTGGCCGCGGACCTTCGGTGCCCTAGGAAGGGGTTCAAGTAAGCCTAAAGGCCTTGCGGCTTCGAGGCGTTGTCTCATGGATACGCTTTCCCTTGTTGTCAGATGCCTCGGATGCGCGCACGCCACCTGCCCGAAAAAATATTTCTTCGGTTGTTTGCTGAGATTCAACCTTGATACTGCTACCGCTCTAATACCATGTGAAAATTCTCTTTAGGTATATTGGTTTATTTCCTCTGAGTGATTAATACAAGTTCTTCTCGAGAAATTAGATTCGGAAAATATCGAAAATAAACACAACTACGATACTACACATGCGGATCATTTCTTGAATAATACACTCATGCAACAAGAGTGACACATGGATTTTTGGACATAATTCCCCAGAAAAACCCAAAGCGAGAAAACCAATGCAAGAGATATGGGGGTTTATGATTAAGTGATTACGAGTACGGTCGTCTGTATTCAGGATCTGAAAACAGAACGAGAGAATAAAAGATATCCGTCTGCCGATAACGAAAAGATCTAGTGCCAAATATTTAGTGAAGTCCACACCCTCAAATGGGATTTATAGGACTCGGCCCAAATGCGACCCTAGAAACCCTTAGCACGGCCAGAAGCCTCGGCGTCGGCCAGTAGCCTCCAGTACCCTTGCTACACCGAGTGTAGCAAATGCGCGAATTGGGATCTGTTCCTCGCTTCTACCAAAAAAAAGTGTATTCAGCGACCCTCAAGCCTCTATTATACTTTTCGTTGAACCCTTCAATGGCGAATTAAATCATCCATCTGTGGCTGAGATTAAAAAGTTAAAACACTTCTTGATCCATGTGACTTAAGACAAATTTCTTTGTATGTTAATTAATTCACTTTAATTATTTTATTTTCCTAAGTTAGACTTAGGAAATCCATTAAAAATAATTAATTATTTGAATAACTTGAACACCAGGCAAAATTTCCTCAGCCTTGATTACTCGAGTCGAACAACCTTCCGAGTTTTGAAATGACCTCGGCCTGGTGTGGGTTGATGCGATGGTGGAAGAGTACGGTTCCATCATGACAAATGATGTACGGAAGCGGTCCCAGGACCTCGGGAAATATCATTGTAGGATCCAAGTGGATCTACAAGATCAAGTATCTTTGGGACGACGGCATCTAGAAATTTAAAGCCGAGGTTTGTGGCTAGAGGTGTCTGCTCGGAAACGAAGGAATTGACTATGAAGAAACCCTTCGCCCACAGCAGCAAGTACACTTCTATCAAGTGCGTGATATCCCTTGCTGCGCAAATGGGATGGGAAATTTACCCGAGATGGACGTCGAGACGACATTCTTGAACGGGGTGATAGAGGAAGAGGTGTATATAGAACAACGGAGGAGCTTTGAGACTAACGTTGCACGAAGCGAGGATGAAGCGGGGACGTTTTTGTAGCGGGGACGCGAACGTCATTTCAAAAAAATCTCGAGCTGACATCTACTATATATATATTTTTATTTTTATTTTTTTGCATTTATATTAAAAAAATATCCAAAATACCAATTAATTGTAGAAGATATGGAAGCATGCATATTTGTACATAAATCAAGATAGATATGACATCCATTGCACATTGATTAATTGTTGGAAACATCAACCCATTTGGGTACATCAACCATCTATAATCTAGATTCTTCTCCTCTTGTCTAGCCTTTACCTCTACCTCGATTATCTAGGAAGGCATTAGTCAAAATTGCCCAATTTTGATCAAACTACTAATGCAAGCCTTAAAATATGGTAGAAAGAACTTAACATACTTGATCGATTATTTTTGACTTGATTGAAGTAATTTTTTGCTAACGACATGACAAAGGAGTTAAACAATTAACACCACCAACAGGAATTTTGTATAGGGCTTGGTGCTCTTGATTAAATGCTAATCACATACCCTCATACATGATATAATCTAATGACATGCCACCATACCATTGATCACGAATTCCTGAAAGCTGACCCAAGTACTGTTTGAATTTTTGAATAGGATATGAAATTTTATTTTCTCCATATGATGTCGTCATTTTGGAACCACCCTCGGAAACATCCTGAATCATTTTCATGGTAATGTTAAAAATTTAAGTAAAAGGACATCCTTTTACTTTAAGAATTTAACATTACCATGAGCACATCTAAGAGACATCTAAGGAGGTAAATGAGAGCTTATGTTTTTTATCTATCCCTAACTCGGCACTAACTCACCTACTAACCCAACCAAAGACAAAAATTTAAAGACGGCACTACCGAGCTCGTTAGTTGGATCGATGTATTTGTCGAGACCAACACAGCGTCCGGCGGATCCTACGATCCCGCGGCGCTTGAGTACGACGATCGTAGGTACGATCCACGGATCCGCTATACGGAAATGCGGATCTGGTCGTACGGATCCGACTTTCCGGGGAAACACAAATTTTTTTGCGAAACACATTTCGGTGTACGGATCCCGTATGGGACGCGTTTACAGGCTTGGAGGCTAGGGGCGGGGGATGTTTCTGCAACATTGTTTGAGACCGCAGTCAAAAGACTCATGTGTGCGGATTGAAAAGAAAACGTTATGTGAATGACAAGCTCCTAGAGCACAGTATGGTCGAATTGACGACTACTGCGAGAAGATTGGATTCGTCGGTAGCGCAAATCCCAACCTCTACTATGCGAGTAGGGAGTGAGCCATTGATACGGTTTTGTATGTGGATGATCTATTCTTGATGGGATCATCAAGGCTCATCATAAGCTGAGAAGAATTTGGTGAAGAATTTGACATGAGATCTAGGACGGATGCACCTTTATTTTACGGGGTTGGAGGTTTCCAGCGTTGGGGAATAAGGAGATCTTCCTTGGTCGGGCGGATACACTACGGAGATTACAGCAGAGATTTCTGAATGGAGGATTGTAGACCCATGACAACTCCGATGACCACCAATTGGAAGAAAATCAACACGTCCCGAAGATGATGAGGTTCATCCTACCCTATATAGGCAACTCATTGAGTCGTGGATGTATTTGGTAAATACCTAGGCCCGGACATACGGTATGTTGTAAATACCTTCGGTCGAGTTCATGAGTGGGCAAAGTGGGCACATTGGGCGGCTGACCAAGCATGTTCTGAGGTACCTTCGAGAGCAGGTGGAGCTGGATTGATACTAGTAGTAATGATGTTAGGTTGGGTAGTTTCCTGCTTGTGATTGGGGCTGGAAGTTCGGTAGATCGGAAGAGTAGGTAGGTATTGTTTCGATCTAGGATCGGGGAATGACTTTACGGTGCGGCGAGAAATAGAAGTCGGCGCGAGTTCGGAAAGCGAGTATGTGGCAGCCATCACAACTTCGTGCGACGCCATATGGCTTCGAAAGCTGACAATGAACCTACTCAAGGAGAAAATGGGCGGCGGCATCTTGTACGATAACCAAAGTTGCATCAAGCTCTGCGAAAATCATGTGTTTCATGGTAGGTCGAAACATATTGACATCGGGTGTCACTTTATCGGGGGCCATGCTGACATGGAGTTGTTCCGTTGCAGTACACTCCAACGGAGAACGGTGGCGGAGACATCCTCACGAAAGCTACGGGGAAGACAAAGTTTGTCTACTTCGGAGAAAAATGGGGATGATAAAGAATCCTTCCCGGTAGCGAATGGATAGGATCGGTATTCATAGGAAGCTATGGTATAGATGCGGCGATGTGATTGGCAATGTCAAGCGACGATACGGAAGGGAGCTGACAAGACGAGATGAGGGGCGGCATCTAGAGATCACCGGTAGCCCAGGGTGCATCAAAAGAAGAAAAGTATGTAGCGGTATATTGTTGGAACACCTTCCTCGCTAAGAGGGAGTGTTGATTTTTGTAGCATACGGAAGTGTTCCAAGTCTCGAACTTTGCATGGGCTTGAATTGCGAGAATTCTAAAGAATCCAAAAACGAGTTTGTGGAAATTCCACTCGGTTCATGACTTATTAGAATAATTAATTATTTTAATAGAAGACCCTAAGTCTAAACTTAAGGAAATGGAAATAATTAAAGGGTATTAATAAGTCAAAGCGTGAATCTTCTAGAAAACATGGATCAAGTCAAGATTTAATCTTAGACATTGATTAATCTTCTAGTTTGGGTCGTTGGTTCTCCAACGAGAAGATTATAAAACAAGGCTTGAGGGTCATTTGGAAAATAAGCCGGTATACACTCGGTACCCAAGGAGATCGATTTTGAAGTAATAGGGTCGATTTCAATGGGAGAGTTGGAGGGCGAAAAGAGTTTGCGGAAAGCGAAGGCGGAAGGTCAATAGTGATCGAGATGCGGAATGACTGACAATGGGCCATTGAAGGCAACTTGAGGCTACAACGCAGAGAACCGCATTCCCTACGCGGACATACGCCGGTCCCGGCGCTGCGACTACGCGATGAAACACGTAGACGGGCACAAGAGCTAGCAAGGGTTGATCGGGGTGTCGGAAGAGGGTGTCGAGAGCGAAATGAAATTATATCTTAAGGTGTTTCAGATTTTATCTTCCAGTATATTCCTTGTAAAGAAATCATTTGTTGAAGAATTTAATAAAACCCTCATCTGTTGCACCGGTTTTCCCGCATTGGGTTTTTCCGCGGACAATTGTCCAAAAATAGTTGTGTACATGTGATTGATTCTTGTGCTTATGTCTTTTATTGTTGACTTCTCTGCATATATGTTTGTGAATGTTGCAGTAGTATTTATTTCGATATTTACCGATAGATTTCTGTAAATAACTTATTGAAATAATAAGTAGGAAAAATAAATCTATCACTACAACTGTAGACTTTTCAGATTGAAAATTTCACACAAACAGCTACCAAAACAAGAAGAACAACAACACAGAATATAGGCTACAAGCCAAGGCCAAAACCTCTCCACTTGAGATGAAAACCCAAAAATCTCCTTTTCTTATAGATTCTTCAATTGACGAATTTCAAGACCTCTAGACCAAGATCAATACCCTCCAAGGCCAAGTCCAACCCTTTCGGATGATGTGCTTCTTTTGTCCAAGTCAAACATCAAATCTCTTCCAGTAGCACAACTTCGACCTCTAGTTGTAGGATTCGGCCTCTACTGCATGTCTAAAATTTTCCACCCTCGTGCAGTAGTTACTGCGACACGTGTGAGCTTCTTCTGGCCTCCCAAGGCTTCCTTAGACCTTCACTTGGTTTTTCTCTTCCTCCTGGAGCTTAAGGATGGATTATTGTAACCTTCGTTGACCGTCTTTCCTTGCAAGGTGTGAAAATTTCACTAATGAAATCCTACTGCAGCGACTGATTAGATTTCTCCTATTTGTTAATTACTGAACAAATTATTTACGGTGTTACACAATAAATATCAAAATCAAATACACTGCAGCCTACACAACATAAATACTGCGGAAAATACAACGCAGGAAAGATAGAAACACACACACAAGTACACCGTTATTTTTGGACAATCGTCCCCGGAAAAACGCAACTTGGGAAAATCAGTGCAGCAACTGAGGGTTTTATTATTATGCAACTAAGTTGCATGAAACAAGGAAACGGGTACGAGATTCCGAAATGGGTACAGGTACGAAACGTGACCCGGCAAAATTTTGGAAACGAGGAAACACAATATATATATATATATATATATATATATATATATATATATATATATATAAGTAAGTGTTGATTTATGGTAGCATCTGATGTGCTCTAGCCTTGTAACTTTGTATATAGGCTAGGACACATGTATTCCATAAAACCCAAAATCCAATTCTGGATCAACCTAGTTCAGTTGTTGAGCAGAGGTAACGCAGTCCCAGAGTTTGCCCACGCAAGCTTACGCAGTTCTAGCGTAGGCATCACACAGAGGCAGAGAGGGGCTTCACCAGCGTTGTTCAGATCAGCCGTGGAATTGCAGAGTGAAGTATATCTAACAATTTCATCAGTTGTCTAGAATTATCTGAAGGGTGAGCTGGATATTGGCACCCTAGTTGTACTCAAGATTCTGCTGCTTAATAATATAAAACCCTCAGATCTGTTGCACCGGTTTTCCCAAGTTGGGTTTTTCCGGAGACTTAGTCTAAAAATAACTGTGTCAAATGTGGATGTTTTTCATTGCATTTTGTTAATTTTGTTTCAGTACTTAAATTTATTTCGCAGTATTATTTGTGTACACTGCTTCAGTAATTACTTCGGTATTTCAATGTAATGATATAATTATGAAAATTAATAGAAGTATTTCAGATTTGTTGCAGTGGAAATCCATATTTAAGATTTTCACATGGTATCCGAGCTTATTCAAGCTAAAGTGAAGGAGAAATAAGGGTGAACCAGCAGGTCAACTCAGGAAAAACTGGGATTTGCATAAGCAGCAACATACCCTCCCAGAGATTACGTTGTCCAAGCCAGGAGGGCAATCTAGCGCAGAAAAGGCTCCCTCTGAGAGAGTTGACAGAGGGTTAAGATTTTTCAGTTGCAGAAGCGGCAACGTAGTGGACCAGCGTAGCTGAAGGACGCAGTTACTGCACAGCAATAAGAGCTGGTGCATAAAGCGTGAGAAAATTTCTGAAAAACACAGATTGGGGATTTCTTGATCTGAGAGAGTTCCTTACTCAAAGAAGCTCAGTTTCTCTTGTGCAGCAGCAGAAGCAGTGACTTACTCCACCAGGAGTGCGTCAATCTAGCTGAGCAAAGGGTTAGAGAAGGAAATCGACAGTTGAGGAGATGGCCAACAACGAACTGCATGACCAAGATAGATTGGAGGGTGCCTCCAACTATGTTATTTGGAAATCAAGGACTGAGTTTCTCCTTGATGAGCATGATCTAAAAGCCCTCATAGACAGCGCAGTTGCAGAACCTCTTGATGCAGCACACCTGAGACAATTCAAGAAGAATATGGCAAGAGCCAAGCGATTGATCCTAGATGGTGTGAAGGATCATATCGTACCTCACATAGCAGCAAAGAACACTGCTAGAGAGATGTGGGTAGGGCTAGAAAAGCTATACCAAGGATCTTTCGAGCAGTGGAAGATGTATTTGGAGGAGAAGATGCGTAATACCAGGATGAAGGGAGAATGTTTTGACTCCTTCATGTCCCGTATTCAGGATACCCGAGACCAGCTGTCAGCAGTGGGGTCTGCACCTAGAGACTCACAGCTGGTAAGGCTCACTCTGAACTCTGTTTCAGAAGACTATCAGGTCTTTGTCCAGAGAATTCTGGGCAGAGAAAGGCTTCTAAGATGGGAAGCAATGTGGGCAACCTTACAGCAAGAAGAGTTGAGGGGAGACTTCAAAATCCATATGGAGGATGGCAGCAGCGGGTCGAAAGTCAAGAAGGAGGAAGAAGATAACACTGCCCTTGTATCAAAAAGGAAACAGAAGCAGAAGAAGAAGAAAGATCTGTCCAAGATCAAGTGCTTCAGGTGTGGGGAAATGGGACATTATGCCACACGGTGTCCTCTTAAGAAAAAGGATAAAGAGGAGAAGGAAGATCCTCAAGTAGGAGCTGCCAAGATTGAGGCAGAAAGAGATTGTGCTATGTTAGCTCATATTCCGAAAAGAGAGAAGTGGGATGACTTGGAGTTATAGATCCAGAATCTACGAATGGCAGGATCCTTGAGTATTTCTGAACTCTTGGATCACATGTGAGCTACGACAACCTTAAGACAGTAGTAGGATGGACAGTTGCAACAGAAGATGAGAAGACAATTCAGTGGCTAGTAGTTCTAGAGCCTGATCAGTGGAGAGAGGGAGTAGCAACATCAGCGGTTGAGCAGCAGCAGTGCAACGCAGTGCAGTGCTCATGCAGTGCAGAGCAGCAACAGTGCAGTATTTTCAAAGAGCTAGTGCAGAAGCTTGCAGCAGTCAGTCTTATTTTTTCAGTTGCAGATTCACTTGTCCAATTTCGGATGTTTTCCTGTTGCAATTAGCAACAGTGTAGCAGCAACAGTAGATGAGTCGCAGTAGTATATGAGCAGCAACAGCGCAGTGCACAAGTGGTGTAGCGTAGTGCAGATTAGTGCTCACACAGTGCAGTAGCATGGTTGCAGAATTAAGAGGGAGTTCCAAGTACAGTGGAAGTTGGCAACAAAATGCAGGGTCAGCAACAGTACAGATGCATCATTTTCTTGTGCAGTGTTTTGAGCAGCATCAACAACACAGCAACAGATGTCCCAGAAGTCAGAGCAGCACATTGAGTTGTTTTGCTAGAGCATTTTCCTCGCTAAGAGGGAGTGTTGATTTATGGTAGCATCGGATGTGCTCTAGCCTTGTAATTTTGTATATAGGCTAGGATACATGTATTCCATAAAACCTAGAAATGGTTTTGGAAAATTCCATTTAGAAATGGTTTAATTAAATTAATTAAACGTTTTTTAATGCTTTCCTAAGTCTAAACTTAGGGAAATTGATTAATTAAAGGATATTAATTAAACTAAGTGTGAATCTTCTAGATAAAGTCATGGATCACCTCCAAGTTAATCTTAGCCCTTGATTATGTTTTAATCTTGGTCGTTGAAGGGTCAACAGAAGAATATAAGGAGGGTGAGTGGCCTATGGAAAACACATTGAGCATTTGCAATTTCGAGTTTGTGTGAGGAAACATAGCTTTTGATCAAGAATCGAATCACTAGGGCATGGTTTGATAAGTGATTTGATTCAGTGATCAGTTTTAGAGAGGGGCAGAAGCAGTAACTGGTCAGGAGGACCAGGAGTGCATTTCAGAGAGATAGCAGAGACGTAGAGAGAGACAACGCAATTTTCTGAAGGGGTGACGCAGTTCCTGAAGGAACCCATGCAGAAGTGACGCAGTGCCTCTTTGATTCAATCCAGATAGCTGGGAGCTAGGGTTTCTGAGCCAGGAGGGCCAAAATCCAGTTCTGGATCAGCCTAGATCAGTTGTTGAGCAGAGGTGACGCAGTCCCAGAGTTTTCCCTTGCAGGCTCACGCAGTTCCAGCATAGGTATCACGCAGAGGCAGAGAGAGGCTTCACCAGCGCTGTTCAGATCAGCCGGGGAATTGCAGAGTGAGGTATATCTCACAATTTCATCAGTTGTTTAGAATTATTTGAAGGGTGAACCAGATATTGGCACCCTAGTTATACTCAAGATTCTACTACTTAATAATATAAAACCCTCAGATCTGATGCACCGGTTTTCCCGAGTTGGAGTTCTTCCAAGGACTTAGTCCAAAAATAACTGTGTCAAATGTGGATGTTTTTCATTGCATTTTGTTCAGTTTGTTTCAGCACTTAGATTTATTCCGCAGTATTATTTGTGTAGATTGCTTCAGTAATTACTTCAGTATTTCAATGTAATGAAATAATTATGAAATTTAATATAAGTAATTCAGATTTGTTGTAGTAGAAATCCAGAATTAGGATTTTTCACATTAAGTTGCACGAAGCGAGGAAACAGAAACGAGTTTCCGAAACGGGAAACGATACGAAACAACGATACGAAACGTGACCTCCCCAAATTTTGGAAACAGGGAAACGCATTTCCGGCCATATGAAAAATGTTGCCAGCACGACCAGAAACGCATTTCCAGGCCATACGGTATGCAGAAACGCGTTTCTATTTCGTTTTTTGGGTGAAATGAGGGTGGGACCCACGTTTCATGCAACATATATATATATATATATATATATATATATATATATATATATATATATATATATATCACCATATTTTCGGCGCGAAGAGATATCTCTGAGAAAATATCGCAATATTTCGGGAAAATATCGCACGACGACGATAAATATCGTCGGGCACTCCTGGGCCGCGGCTAGAAAAGGGAAATTTGTCTTTTTTTTGTCATTTTCATCTGTGAGGCTTGTAGAAGGAAGGGGAAGAGCTTTGTGGTGGTTGTCAAGGAGGGATTGAGGATCAAAGAGCCATTATCACTATCATCTCAGAATTTTTTGTTGATCAAAGATTGAAGAACAGTGAGAGAAACTTCATTTCTTCCATTAATAGGTATGTTCTTAAAAACCCCTATGTTAATGATCTTTTTCATAGATTTAGGGTTATGCTTGCTTGCCTCTTTGCCTACGAAGATTTTGTTTCTTTGTTTTTTTCCATTTGCTATGATTTTCATCCCCATGAGCCAATGCAAAGGTTTTCTCCATATTTGGACAACAAGCTTCATTTTTTTTTTATTTTCTTATGCACCCTCTTATTGCCAATTATTAAATTTTTTGGTGCCCTAGGTTTGAAATTTGAATTAGTTCACTACAAATATGCAAAAATCCCTGGACCCATTTTGGGAGTATGGGGAGCTTGACGGTGGGACAAATCAGACACGTCTATCATGCAGATTGTGTGGGACCAAGATGGCAAAAGGGGTTACACGATTGAAATACCATCTGGCTAGACTCCATGGACATGATGTTATACCTTGTACAGTTTCTAGTGCGGAAATTATACAAAAATCTCTTGAAGCAATTGGTGAAAAAGACAGAAAGATAGCTGCTAGGGTGTAAATTTTTGTAGATGTTCTATGCTTGATGCAACTTCACTTTTTATCCAAATATCAGTCAACAATCACATAAACAAGGAAGTAAAATGCTGATAGAACATACCAGTAGATCGACAAAAGACAAGCCAAAATATATGTGTGTTGGTGCGTTACAGCAGTCAACAAGATGCTTCAACCAGCAAAGTCTCAATACGGTCAGCCAACCAGAAGTGTCACACAACCCTCTAGGACAGCCAGAATAGTCAACCCCAAAAGTCAACAAAAGTCAACGTTGTCAATCAACGGTCAACGCAAACAGCAGCAGCAGCAAGGTCAACGCAACCAAGTAAAAGTCAACGTCCAGCCTCAGGAATTGTGCCAAACAATACGGATTGAGGAAATCAAAAGAATAGGAGAGTTTCAAGTCAATTTGACCATGCGTTGACAAAAGTCAACGCTGGTCAATCTTGCAGTAAACCCTAGGCCGAAAACAGAAAATTCTCCTTGCTGCAATTTCCCACGTGTGAAGAGAAGAGCCTCCAAGTGATCGAACCAATCAGATGAGGAGAGGGAAATGTGTGAGGATGTGATGAGTGAAAATGTCCTCCAACGTTGACCAATATATATCCATCAATGAGGGTGTGTGACACTACTGCTAGGGCTTCAAACCTTAAGGCCGACCTGCACATATTTTGAATAAATTCAAAATAAATGTTCTGCTCATCGGATCAAGATGATCTTTAGATTGATCTTGCACCTCTCCAAAAGAGGAGTTCAATAAAAATATTGACATCTTCATCTAAGCATCACAACATGGAGTTTGGACCTAGTTGTCCAAAATTAACACTCCCTCTCAACCAGGGAGAACTCCATCCACCAGTGCAATCCAAACATCGTGCGTCATCCCGTTGTAACTTGCTTTGTTGGCTTCTTTTTTCAGAACAGAAGTGGGCCAGTCACAAAGACATCATCCCCGACTGACAAATTCAGCCCAGAGACCCAAATCCTCTATAGGACTCAAAAAGAGTCTCATACCAACCTGAAGTTGGTTTATCTGACTCGAAGTCAGTAGGAGGTCCGAAACCTCACTATACTTGATCCCAGATCAAGTGGTTGGACCGTGCCATCCTAGATAGAGAGTACGACAATCTCAGATGCATCCATCAGTATTTGCTACTAGTCTCTAGCTTTTCCCACCTCACTGGCCAAATGAGAGGTACTTCCCATGATCCCTAAACTCAAAGGGTAGGATGCATATGGGGCACAAATCATGAGAGGTGAACCAACTCAATCATCATAACGGTGGGGCAAAAGCACACCAGCAAGATTCGGCAACCCTAGCCCTGTGGTTGCTTATAGCTCCGAGAAGCTATCCCCAAAGCCCCCCAAAGCTCATCGTCCAACAGGACCGTCAGAATAGGGTTGTTCCAGGATACCAAGATTCTCACGGAAGGTTGGGAACTTGAGCTTCCCCATGGGCTTTGTGAGAATATCAGCGAACTGCTCATCAGTTCCTATATGATCGAGCCTTACGGCGCCTCGTTGTACCATATCTCGGATAAAGTGGTACATGATATCAATATGCTTGGATCAATCGTGGAACATGAGATTCTCGAACAACCGAATCTCACTCTAGTTATCACAGAGTATCACGGTGGTATCTAGCACATGCCCGAACAGCTCACTGAAGAGCTTTCGCAACCAAACTGTTTCACAACAGGCCATACTCGCTGCAATGTATTCGGCCTCCGCGGTGCTCAAAGCCACAGACTTCTGCTTCCTGCTCATCCATGATATCGAAGCAGAACCAAGTGTGAAGCAGCATCCCAATGTGCTCTTACGATCCACCACACTGCCAGCGCAATCAACATCAGTATATCCATGGAGTGTCACGCTCTCGACAGTGTATCTCAGCGCATGGTTTATCGTGCCCCAAAGATATCTCAATAGATTCTTGGCACCAACCCAGTGAAAGTGATGAGGCTCAACCATATGTTGAGCCAAAGTGTTCACTGCAAAACATACGTCCGGATGGGTGTTCACTAAGAACATCAGGGCCCCAACGAGTTGACGATACTCAGTAGGATTTGCTAGCATAGACCCAGTAGCGCTGCCACTCAACTTCTTAAAGTTGAGCTCCATCAGTGTCGACACAGACTTACAGTCCGCCATTCCAAATCTTTCCAGAAGCTTCACAATATATTTTCCTTGAGAAAGGAAAATCTCGCCAGGTCTCTGCCAGACCTCCAGGCCTAGGAAGTAGTGCATCAGTCCTCAGTCTTTCATCTCGAACTCAGCAACGATCTCCCTCTTTCACTAATGAATGAGAGGGTCAGCACCTGTCAAGAAGAGGTTGTCCATATCAGTGTGGAAAAAGTCGGGAAAAAATCACGACTTTTTCAAAAAGTCTCGATTTTTTCAAGACACCAATTAAATCGGCCGACTTTTTCCCGATTTTTTAAAATTTGAAAAAGTCCCGATAAAATCGTTATATTCCCGATTTTTTCCCGATTCGATCGAAAAAGTCGTGAAAGTGATTATAAGAGCCGGAAATTTCGATTTTTATGTGTTATTTTGTTTTGTTTGTCTGCCCGCCCGCGTCGCGTTTAACACTGTGGAGCAGTTGCTGTGGTCCGTGGAGACTCGACAGTCCAGCAAGAGGGTTTAACTGTTAACATTTTATTCACGGATTGCAACTTTGCGTTGGGAGGGAGCTGAAGATTCATCATTCAAGTTTCAACACTGCAGCTCGAGCTTGCAGATTGGGTGCCGCCAGGGTTTGCTGCTGCCGCCAGGTAAGTTAAAAACATTTGCGGCTTGCCATCTTCATAATCGAATCATCGATTTCTGTTGGATATACATTCTGTATTTCTAGTCCATAAAAGAATGGATATACATTCTGTAGATGCCGTTAGCATTGCGTGATGGATCAGTGTAATTATCCTCGATGAAAACACTCAAAAGACTGCCCTATATCCTTCACATACAGAATCTCAAGAAACTGTGGATAGATATCGTCCATAATGAGCCAAATAACATTAAAGTCCAAATAATTACATCATGAATTCAAAAATATATCTATCCAACAGTCTTCAAACCGTTCCAACATTTACATTAGCAAAATAGGATAAAATATATTTGTCCACGGATAAAAAATAGCAGTCTTCAAGAATAGTTCCAGCATTTGGCAACATCAACTAGCATATCGTGCAGACTAAAAATGGATGATCTTTGAGAGCCTGGGAAATCACAGTAGCTACAGCATTCCCATAACCTCTATTGGACCTATACACTTAGTGCCCAGTCTACTATTTAGTGATTTTAATTTTTAATTTATGTGATGGGCAATTTTTATTTTTATTTTTAATTTTTGTTTTGTGCCCAGGTTCAAACATCAAAAAGTTTCAAACAAAATGCCAAGGAATTTGGATCCTTTCTGGCAGTATGGTGAACCTGATTCTATACCCGAAACTGGAGGACTCAATAGAATGTATTTGTCTTGCAAGTTGTGTGGAAAGCATATATCAGGGGGTATCGCCAGATTAAAATGCCATATAGGGCAAATTCCAGGGCAAAATGTAGAACTTTGCCCAAATCCGGGTCCAGAAATGATCCGACAGGCCATTAAAGCCTTGATGGAAAAAGAAGATGGCAAAGACACTAGGGCAGTAATAAAAAGGCAACTTGTAGGGAGCTCAACACAGGGGGTAAGTGAGAGTGCTTCTTGTGGTTCAGCGTTACCTTCCAGTTCCAACGCCTCAGCTTTTTCATCCTTTTTTGTCCCTAGAACGACACCTGGTGCACAACCTGGCATCAAATCAGCAATTAAAAAAAAGGAAAAGGCAGAAGCTGACAGGTTGGTGAGTAGATGTCTTCTATGGAGTGATGTTCCTTTCAACATTTCCAAGACAAACCCATTCTACCAACCTATGTTTGATGTTGTTGCTGTCGTTGGCCCGGGGTACAAAGCCCCTACCTTTGCACAGTTGAGAGGGCCTCTTCTTCAAGAGGAAAAGAATGATTGCACTGCTAGACTAGAGGAGTTTAGGGCATCTTGGGAACACACTGGATGCACAGTCATGTCAGATGGTTAGACTGACCAGAAGGGTAGGACCCTTCTTAACTTCTTGGTTAGTTGTCCCAAGGGGACAATGTTTATGAAATCTGTTGACGCATCTGCACACATTAAAGATGCGCGTTTATTATGTGAGTTGTTGGACATCTTCATTCAGGAAATAGGCCCACAGAATGTTGTCCAATTCATAATGGACAACGCTGCAAATTATGTTGCAGTTGGTAGGTTGCTGATGGAGAGGTATCCTACCCTGTTTTGGACACCTTGTGCTGCTCATTGTATTGACTTGATGTTGGAGGATATAGGTAAGATTCCTATGGTGAGACATATTGTTGAATCATCCAAGAGCATAACAAAATTTATATACAATCATGCATCTGTGCTTAGCTTGATGAGAAGATTCACCAACAACAAAGAGTTGGTGCGTCCTGCGATAACACGCTTTGCCACTACTTTCATATCTCTTCAGTCTCTGTTGAATTCTATGTGGGACGTGAATAGCATGTTTCTTTCACAGGATTGGTGTGAGTTATCTATTAGCCACAAACCAGAGGGAGAGGGCATATGCAGACTTGTTTCATATGATCAGGGGTTTTGGACAGGAGTAGAGGAGGTGTGTGCCATTTCAGAACCTTTGGTAAGGGTTCTTCGGTTGGTTGATGGAGAGAAGCCCACAATGGGCTACTTGTATGAGGCCATGGATAGGGCCAAAGAAGCCATTCGTGCTTATTATGCAGATAAGGGAGATGAGGGGTTAGAGAAACAACAGGTCATATGGAGAGTGATTGATGACCGATGGAACAATACCCTCCATCGCCCCATTCATGCTGCAAGTATCTACTTCAACCCCGCATTTTCTTACTCCTGTGGTTTCAGATTTGATGCCGAGGTGATGGATGGATTCTTCACATGTGTTGAGAGGATGGTGATATCTGAGCAAGAACGTGAAGAAATTTCCAAAGAAATGGAAATATATAGGATGGCTGGTGGCACATTTGGTTTTGCCATGGCTATTAAGGATAGGACGACCAAAATGCCAGGTAAGCTTAAGTTTGTTTCAATTTTCAACTTTCAAATTTAATAATTCATTGTCTCTTCATAATTTTTGCTTCTCATTTTTATTTTAACTTGTAGATGCTTGGTGGACAAGCTATGGTGGTAGAGTACCCCATCTCCAAAATCTTGCCATCCGAGTGCTCAGCCAGACATGCAGTTCCTCTGGGTGTGAGCGCAATTGGAGTGTCTTTGACAAAATACATAGCAAAAAGCGCAATAGGTAAAAAAATTTCAAATTAAATTTTTGAAATAATTTGATTATTTTTACTATATAAATTTTCCAAGTACTAATTTATAATCTATGACCCTTTTATAGATTGGAATCCCAACGTCTCAATGACATGGTGTATGTCTACTACAATCTTCGATTGTGGATGAGACAAATTCAGAAAACTCCTGATATGGATGCCATTTCATTGGACAATATTGATACCACTGTTGCATGGAGGGTCGAGACTGAGAGGCCGGTCATGGAATCGACCCCTGATTGGTTAGATGTGGATCCAGAGGCATTAGTGCCAGAGGAGGAAGCAGATGCACAACAGGAGGAGCCAGTGGTAGAGGAGGAGGAGCAGAGTTAGGAGGCAGAGCAGAAGGAGGATGTGGAGGAGGAGGTGACACCATCTAGGATGGGCAGTAGCAGTGGCAGCGTCAGTGGCAAAGCACAGAGGCCACCTATTTTTTTTTGCTTCTAGAGGACGACTGGGTCCATCTGTATCCCGAGGGGCAGAGCCTTCTTCCTCTAGAGGAAAAGGCAAAGCCATTCCCTATTCCCGTAAAAGGGGCAGGGGATCTTCATCTTAGTGACTTACTTTATGACATGGAGATGACTCATGATATACATTATTATATTTTTTGTTGATATTTTGACTCTTGAGACTAAGACTCAAGATTCAGGACTCGATTCACTATTTTGATATGTGATGTAGCACTAGACTTCATATACATATTATATATTAGCTTTCTTTACATGTTTATGTGGAAATGCATTTATTTGATGTTGTGGATACTTTAGATGCTAAAAAAATTGAAAAATTTTGAATAATTTTGTATTTTTTTAATTTTGCCGACTTTTTGACGACTTTTTCGAAAAAGTCCCGACTTTGCCGACTTTTTCAACTTTTTTACCCTTGCCGATTTAATCCAACCTCCGACTTTTTCCACATTGGTCCAACCTCCGACTTTTTCCACATTGGTCCATATACAGCACCAGAATGAGAGGCTTTTCTCTATCAACCTTGAAGTAAAGGTTTGGATCAGCATTACTACAAGTGACGCCCAGCTTCATTAGGTAGCTATCTATCCTCTCGTACCAAGCTCTAGGTGCTTGCTTCAACCCATAGAGGGCTTTCTTCAACCTGCAGACATGGGTGTCCCGATCTTGGACTTCGAACCCCAGAGGTTGCTCCACTTACACTTCTTCCTTTATCGCACCATGCAGAAATGCGGTCTTCACATCCATCTGATGAAGACTACATCCTTGCGTAGCAACAAGGGCTATGATAGATCAGATGGTGGTATATCGGCCCACAGGTGCAAATATATCATCATAGTCTACGCCTTCCTTTTGAGAGAAGCCATGGGCAACGAATCTTGCCTTGAACTTTTCAGCACTTCCATTAGATCCATGCTTGATCTTATAGAGCCATTTCGAGGTGACAACTGCTTTGTCCTCCGGTATTGGAACCACATCCCAAACATCATTCTTCATAATAGACTCATATTCTTCGTGCATAGCATCCTTCCAGACTTGATGCTTTATGGCTTCTTCAAAAGATCTAGGCTCAGATTGTACGATAGTACTCATGGCTGTTAGATACCCTTGGTATCTATTCGCCTTCTTGCTTTCATGGAATGTCCCCTTTAGGGCCATATGTCCCTCGGCATCCTTGAGAGTGTCCCTGAGCCATGATGGTCTCTTCCTCATTGAAGGAGGTGGATCAATAGGGTCCATCGGTCCTTCAACATCGGGCATCGTCTCATCCTTCGATTCTTCTTGATTTCCAGGCCTTGCTTCATGATCTTCCTCAGATCTCAGAAGATTGACTACTTTCCTCAAGGAAGCATCTTCGTCAAAGGTAACATCGTGGCATATCTCCACTTCCCTCTGACCAGGCACATAGACTCTATAGGCCTTCGAAGTTTTGCTATAGCCCACAAACATTCTCTTCTTTCTAGAAGCATCGAGCTTGCTCCTCTTCTCCTTCGGCACACGAAAATAAACAGGACATCCAAAAACTCTAAAATGTAAGACGTTAGGTTTCTTACCAGAGAAAACCTCTTCAGGAGTTTTGGAGTCCAGAGCGAAATGCAGGCATTGGTTTTGTATGTACACAGCAGTGCTCGTAGCTTCTCCACACAGAAACTTCGGAAGACCTTGGTCACATAGCATGGCACGGGTAGCTTCCACAATGGTCGTGTTCTTTCGTTCAGCAACGCCATTCTGCTCGGGAGTATAGACAGTTGTGGTCTCCCTCTTGATGCCAGCTTCTCTACAAAAGTTCTTGAACTCGTTCGTCTCATATTCAGTGCCATTATTGGTCCTCAATATCTTCATCTTCTTCCCTGTCAAATTTTCCACCAAGGCTTTGAAGGTACGGAACCACATGAAAGCCTCATTCTTCTTCTTCAAGAAGTATATCCCAATGTTCCACCAAGTCCCCTGGAGGTGGGAGCGAGGGGGCGAGGGAGCGCAGGAGCGGCCTATGCAAAAGCTCCCTACCAATTTTCAGGAAACGTGGGGGGACATCGGGGTCATAAAAATTATAAAATTTAATATTTATAATGTAACTATATTTTTGCAAGGAATGTATATACAGTCATCATACACTTGCATCATGAAAGATAAATCATAAATGATAAAATTACAAATCGATGAATGATGAATCATATAATTGAAACAAATTCAAAAGTTAAAAGTTAAAACATACATCATACAATCATGCATGTAAGTTTGTAAGTTTGTAACTATATAATCATTAATGTAACTACTAACAATGTACAATGAAAATAAAGTTTAAGATATCATATGACATATTATGTCAAGATTCAAAATAGAGTTTAAACTGAAGTTTACAACTCAAGTCTGAAACATAAAACTTAAACGCAAATAAGTTATGTCTGAAACATAAAACATAAAACATAACATATGAATATCAAATGATATCATCATACTGATAAATGAGCATAAATGCTGAAGTTAATGCCCCACTAGTCTCTGCATCCAACTTCTGCACGAATATATCAAGATCAACCATGTCACCATCTGAATCAGAATCACTTGGATTCTCAAATATGCTAAGTGGCACATCAACTTTTAACACGAAACCATAAACTAAAAGGGGCGGTGAGGGGACGTGAGGGGGCGTGAAGGGGGGTGTGAGGGGGCGTGAGGGGGCGTGAGGGAAACGTCCCCTAGAAGTCCCCAAGACCCCGGAGCGCGAGGGGGCGAGGAATCTAGACCCCTAGGTGGGGGGGCGAGACCCCGTGTAACACTGGTATATCCAAGTTTTGCGAGAGAAGTCATCTATGAATGTCATATAATAAGAACATCCTCCCAAGGATGTCATGGGCAACATACCAAATAGATTAGAATGTATCAATTGCAAAACATCAGATGTCTTTGTGCCACTTGAGAAGAAAGGTCTCCTTGTATGCTTTCCTTCGGCACAACCCTTACATACACCTTCATGATCATTTGTGAACTCAGGCATCCCTGTCACCACCTTCCTTGCTTCGGGAAGGGCCTTGTAGTGAAGGTGTCCAAACCTCTGGTGCCATAGTTCAGTCTGTCGGATAGTATCACACGTCATCACTCCTAGTGGACTTCCTCCAACCTGATAGTGTGTATCAACTCTAAACCTAATCGTGATAGCTTCCTTGAAACTCTTCTTCCAGATACGCACCTTCCCATCAATGAATGCCACATTGAAACCTTTGTCTTCCATGGCCGATATAGGCACAAGGTTCTTCTTCAAATCAAGTACATATAGTACATCTTGCAAACGGAGGAATTGACCTTGAGACAAGTGGAGGGTCACAGTCCCTGTCCCTTTCATGGGATATGTGGCATTATCTCCAAGGATAATTTCCAGATTAGTATCCTTCTCAACCATATCAGAAAGTGCTTCCTTGAACCCAGTGATGTGCCTTGAGGCACCACTATCTATCAACCACGCATCCATAGTGTTGGGTGGAGATGCAGCAGAGAGGGCAAATATAAGAATGTATTCATTTCTTTTATCATTAACAACATTTGATTCCTCATACCTGGAATTTCTCGACTTTTTGAAAGGGTGCCCATTTCCACCAGAGGAAGCCTTCCTCTTTCCTTTGAACCTGTTGTTCCTTTGATTTCCATTCCTCCGGTTGTTGTTGTTGTCATCATCATCGGGAGAATCCTTCTTGAAAGGGCATTCTCTAGCATATTGACCTGGCTTGTGACAAGTGTAACACTTGCCTTTCTTTCCTTGGGCCCCTGCCCTTCCTTTGTTCCTTGGACCACCAAAGTTCTTCTTCTTAGAATGAGCAGCAAAGGCAGCATTTCCTTCATTTTCATATTCCTTCATTCTTGTCTTTTCTTGTACGCATCTCGATAATACTTAGTCAAAATCAAGTATGACATTGTTATTGAGAATGGTAGTGTTGAATACATGCCATTCGAATGAGAGACCTCCAAGTGCAGTGAGAACCATCTCTCGGTCAACTATTTTCTCCCCAATAACCAGCATATTATTCTTGATTTCGGTCAGCTTCAGAAAATATGATTGAACAGACTCATCCCTGCCTTTCTTCAAATTCTTCAATTGGTTCTTGAAGAATAGGACTTGATTCGCATTGTTGGCCTTGAACATGTTGACCAACTTATCATACATCTCCTTGGATGTGCCCAGCTCAGAGATGTAGGCAACCAGACTCTTATGAATTGAGTCCCCGATCATCAGCTTTGCTTTGATTTCCCCCTTCTTGTACTTTGATTTGGCAGCAGCAGTTGCAGTGGATGGAGACTCTTGGATTTTACCCTGCACATAGTCCATGACATCTTGGTCTTCCAAATTAAGATCCAATGTCATCTTCCAGGCATGGAAGTCTTCCTTCCCAGTCAATTTGTCATCAGCCTTAAAGTGATTGTAGTTTGAGGAACCCATCCTCTTCTTCGGTGATTGCTACAAACTAGGGCTTTGTCTTCACCTCAACTCTGATACCATGTAAATTTTTGTAGATGTTCTATGCTTGATGCAACTTTACTTTTTATCCCAATATCATTCAGCAATCACATAAACAAGAAAATAAAACGCTGATAGAATATACTAGTAGATCGACAGAAGACAAGCCAAAATATATAAAGTGTGTTGATGTGTTACAGCAACAGGATGCTTCAACCAGAAAAGTCTCAATACGATCAGCCAACCAAAAGTGTCACACAACCCTCTAGGACAGCCAAAACAGTCAACCCCAAAAGTCAACAAAATTCAACGATGTCAGTCAACGATCAACGCAAACAGCAGCAGCAACAAGGTCAACGCAACCAAGTCAAAGCCAACGTCCAGCCTCAAGAATTGTGCCAAAAAATGTGGATTGAGGAAATCGAAAGAATGGGAGTTTCAAGTCAATTTGACCATGCGTTGACCAAAGTCAACGTTGGTCAATGGTGCGGTAAACCCTAGGCCGAAAACAAAAAAGTCTCCTTGCTGCAATTTCCCACGTGTGAAGAGAAGAGCCTCCAAGTGATCGAACCAATCAGATGAGGAGAGGGAAATGTGTGAGGATGTGATGAGTGAAAATGTCCTCCAACGTTGACCAATATATATCCATCAATGAGGGTGTGTGACACAACTACTGGGGCTTCAAACCTTCAGGTCGACCTGCGCATATTTTGAATAAATTCAAAATAAATGTTCTACTCATCGGATCAAGATGATCTTTAGATCGATCTTGCACCTCTCCGAAAGAGGACTCCAATAAAAATATTGGCATTTTCATTTGAGCATCACAACATGGAGTTTGGACCTAGTTGTCCAAAATTAACATAGGGAGAGGGAACTGAATCTTGATCTCAGATAGATAGTTGCTAGTTTTATTTGTTTTGCAGCGTTGCTACATATAACTCACGATGATGAGATACTTTCAAGTTTTATATATGTGATGTTATTTTGTATTGGTTCTCCATATTTGAGTCCTTGATTGGACAATTATCAAGGATCAGTAGGATTTGGTATCAATTTTGATATATCATTTTTTATTTACATCTACTACATCATATATATATCAGTGCTTTCTTTCTGTTAATGTTTCAATGTGTTTATTTCATGTTGTTATTGCTTATATGTTTAAAAATCTTAAAAAAATGAATATATTATGCATTTTTTATGCTTGTCGATATTTGCCAATATTTTACAGATATTTTCACCGATATTGCCGATAAAATGTTTTCTGGACCCTCGTCGATATTGCAGATAAGATGTTTTCTGGACCCTTGCCGATATTTTGCCGATACCGATATTATCAACACTGCATGATACATTACAATTTATTACATTATGATTAAATTGTCCAATGTCAATGCATAAACTATAAGTCTCTAAATTTACATCACATTTACTCATGAATCATCACATAATGAAAATAGCAATATCCAAAATCAGCCACGAGAAATTTCTAATTTCTTGTCTCTTGCTTGATTGGGAGTCTCCTCCTACGTAGTCAAATGGCCTTAGTGCTCTTGATTAAATAAAAGTTCCATGCCCTAGTACCCTAGGTGCTCTTGATTATTGGGAATCTCCCCTGCATAGAGGGTTTGGTTCTCTTGATTAAATACAAGTTCCATACCCTAGTACATGACAAAATCCAATGGAAACATTATAATCCCCCCAATCCTGAAATCCTAAAAAAATGAGAAGTCTGCTGGATTTTGAGTGAGATCTAAAATTATACTTTTCCCATATGAAATCAAATGAGGGCGAAAACACTCAGAAACATCCTGAGTCATTTCATGGTAATGTTCAGGCCTATGGCCCTAGTGTTGATATGCACTTCATGGTAATGTTAAATTCTTGAAGTAAAAGTGATGTTTGACTCAGGATGGCACCTGACTGCAACACTGACACTGATCCATCCTGCTACTGCTGCTATGGGCTCCCGTAGCAAGGAATTGATCCAAGAGGTGGACTCCTCAAGGATCCCGCCCATCCTGTAGCTCTCTGAGGCTACAAAACCAAATCACCCCACCTCACCCTGGGAGGTATGTCGGTGATCATGGAAAACTCTTCCTCCAATCTGGAGGACAGTTTGTCGATCTCTACAAATGCATTATGTTGATCTTGCCTCTCCTCTTTGTCCCTCTTTCTGAGCGGCACTAGGTAGTGTAGTGACCAAGTTCACCACATCTAAAGCACTTGATCTTCGAAACATCCTTCTTTCTTGAGCGTTGCTCCTGCTGCCCCTTTGATGCGAGTGTTGCATTCTCCTCTTCCTTCACCTCTACTTTTGTCCCACTGCTACTGCTGCCTCTGCCTCTAGCAATTCTCGATCTAGAAATTTTGTGCTCTGTCAACTCACTCAGACACACAGATTTCCTCAAAAATTTGCCCGGCTAGCCTCTGGTCTGCGCAGCCTTCTGGGGTTTCGAGCAACTGCCTACATTTTGCCACGAATCATCCTCTTTCCTTCTGCAACTGAGCTCCTCTGCTTCTTATCTACACTCTGATAACATGTCAAAATTTCACTAATGAAATCCTACTGCAGCAACTGATTAGATTTCTCCTATTTGTTAATTACTAAACAAATTATTTATGGTGTTACACAGTAAATATCGAAATCAAATACACTGCAACCTACACAACATAAATACAGCAGAAAACACAATGCAGGAAAGTTAGAAACACACCCACAAGTAAACTGTTATTTTTGGACTATCGTCCCCGAAAATCCCAACTTGGGAAAACCGGTGCAGCAGCTGTGAGTTTTATTATTATGCAGTAGTAATCTGAGTACAAATCGTTGGATACTCAAACTGGCTATCCGATACAAAGAAATATTGACGAAAGAGTTAGTGAAAAAATCTTACACTATCACGGGCAATCCAGCACTAATCTGGACTGGAGAAGAGCTTCCCTGCGCTGTCTCTGCGCAGTAACTGCGTCATCCTACGTTGTCACTGCGTCACAGCTCCTAGAACTGTGTCACCTTCTCTTGTTGATCTTCTGTTGCGTTGAAACTCGACTCCTTGGCCCTCCGAACTCACACCCCGGCTTCTGGCACTGGATCTCGATTGTCTCTCAGCGAAATAGTGGACTCCCTCTGAAACTCAGTGTGGCACTACGCAGCCTCTCTGTGACTCTCGATGTCTTCTCTGCCTTGCACTCCTCGAATCTGGAAAACTTCCTCTGGTCTACTATCTCTACCCCTCACTGCAACGAAATCACTAGATCTCTCTCTAGCAACTCAGAGTTGCTCCTCTGAGAATTCGATCTCCCAGCAAAATCGATTTCTGCAAATCTCAAGTGTGTTCTCGAGCTTCTTCTTATAATCTCTCGTTGACATATCAACGTGTTGATTTCTAGTAGCATCGGATGTGCTCTAAGTCTCAAATTTTGCAGGGAGGCTTAGACACATGTATTTCAAAGAACCTAGGAAGCGTTTTGGGAAATTCCACCCGGATTGGGTTTTATTAAAATAATTAGTTATTTTCAATGGGAGCCTAAGTCTAAACTTAGGGAATTAAAATAATTAAAGGGTATTAATAAAACAGAGTGTGAATCTTCTAGAAAAAGACGAAGATCAAGTCAAGTTAAACTTAGTCATTGATTAGCGATTTAATCTTGGTCGTTGAAGTCTTAAAAAGAAGAGTATAAGGACTTGATGGGCATTTGAAAAAACACACCGAGAAAGTCTAGAGATCGAATTTCTCAAGTGAGCAGTGCTCAACAACGGAGAAGATCAATCGAGTTGATTCTTGTAGTGACGGGCAGAGATAATTTTCCGATTGGAGATTTTCCTGATTCGGAGAATGCAAGGCAAAGAGGGCAGAGAGTAGTCTAGAGAGGCAGTGCAGTGCCATGCAAAGGCAACGCAGAGCTTTAGAGGGAGTCCGTATTTCTGCTAGGGAACAATCAAGATCCAGTGTCGGAGCCGGGGTGTGAGACCGAGAGGCTAGAGGGTTGAAGTTTCCAGTTGTCAAAGAGATCAGAGGAGCTGCAGCGCAGTCCCAGTAGCAATGACGATGTAACTATGTAGGAGTGACACAGTACTGCGTAGAGACAGCGCAGAGGCTCATCTCCAGCGCAGATCAGTGTTGGATCTTCCAGTGACGGGGTGAGATCATCTCACCAGCTTTTTGTTCAATCAGATCTCTGTATAGGATTGCCATTCCGAGCATCTGAAGAATTGTACTCAGAAATCACTACTTAATAATATCAAACCCTCAGTTGTTGCACTGGTTTTCCCGCATTGGGTTTTTCCGGGACTCGGTCCAAAATAAAATGTCATGTGTTTTTTACTTTCTTCTTGCTCAGATCTTATTTCAGCGTTTATTATTCCGCAGTTTATTTATGTAGTGAAGGTTGCAGTGTATTTGCTTCAGTATTTACTTGTAGAACACAGTGAATAACTTGTATGATTAATCAAGTAGGAGAAGTAATATCAGTGTGTTGGAATAGGGATTTCGATGTAGGAATTTTCACATGGTTTCAGAGCTTGTATAGCCATGCAGGAGAAGTAAGAGAGCAGATCGGAGGAATTTAGTGTTGAAGAAGAAGTGGGAGGTCGAATAGCTGCATAGGCAGCAGTGGGAGGTCAAATAGCTGCGTAGGTAGCAGATCGAATCCCCAAAGGATTGTGCAGTCCAAGCCAAGAGGGCTAAATTCGCGAGGAAAATCTCTCTCTGAGTGAGTCGACAAAGAGGTACAATTTCGAGTTTGCACTTTGTCAACAGCCGAGGGAACAGCGCTGCAGAAGCCTCAACGCAAAGCAGATCTATGTCGGACGCAGTTTTTCTGTAGCATTTTACTGGGCAGAAAAGCGCTAGAAAGAAGAAGACACAGTTGAGGGAATTTTCTTCCTCAGTGAATTCCTAGCCAAGGGATTCTAATTCTCAGTTGCTGAGCAGCAGTGTTGAGGAGCAGATCTACTAACTCCAACAGGGAGTGCGTAGGCCAGCCTAGTAGCTGCGCAGAGGAGAGAGAGGGAGCAATTCAACATTTCGGCAGAGATGGCAGCAAATGGGCTAAGAGATCAAAATCGGTTGGAGGGAGCCTCTAACTATGTGATCTAGCAGGCAAGGATAAGATGCCTATTAGATGAGCATGATCTCAAAGCTTTCATCGCTGGTGTGTTAGTTGTCCCCGTGGATGCAGATATGTTGAAAGCATACAAGAAAGATATGGCAAAGGCGAAATATTTGATCCTAGACGGAGTGAGGGATCATGTCGTATGCCACATCGCCAGCAAAGGGACCACAGAGGAGATGTGGGATGCCTTATCAACACAATATCAAGGATCTTCTGAGCAGCGGAAGATGTTCTTGCAAGAGAAGATGTGATCAACATGGATGCAAAAGGGAGAGCGCATTGATCTGTTCCTATCTAAGCTTCAAGAAGCTTGAGATCAATTGGCAGTTGTGGGAGCTATGCCTCAGGCCACCGAGATGGTCGAACTAGCCCTGAACTCAGTTTCAGATGAATGGCAAGTCTTCGTCCAGAGCATCATGGGCAAAGAAAGACTGCTTGATTGAGAGACGATGTGGGCTTCTCTTCAGCAGGAAGAGATGAGGCGAGACATGATCAAGTGTAATCTTGATGGCAGCAGCAGCAATAGGACAAAGCCCAAGGAGAAGGAGGAGAATGCAACCCTTGCATCAAAGGAACAGCAGGAGCAGCGGAGACGGAAAAAGTACGTTTCAAAGATCAAGTGCTTCTAGTGTGGGGAGTATGGTCCTTACGCCACACAGTGTCCTCTCAAGAAGAAGGACAAGATGAGAAGCATGATCCGCAAGCTGCAACCGCAAGGATCGAGGAGGAGTTCGCCACAATTGCACACATATCTCCTGGGGAGAATTAGGGTGATCTAGAACTGCAGTTCAACAAAGTTGCAATTGGGCAAGATCCTTGAGGAGTCTATCTCATCAAAAGTAGCAGGATGGACAAGTGTCAGTTGGTGCAGAGGAGCGCAGAAGTGACAGCGCAGTCGCTAGTGACTGTTATGAAACCAGCTCCAAAAATAGAAGAAAAGAGACATCAACGCCTTAAAATTCAGCCACTTCGAGGGGGCAACCTCCTTCACATTACATAAATGAACAATTCTTGGATGATACAAATGAAAAAACCTCCTTCTATATATAGGAGTCCATGGGGTCACAATATAATCCTAGTCAACCTAACAATAATAATGTGAGGGCACAATAATAACAATATGGGGGTTACAGGGGTACAACAATAACAATAAGGGGGCTACAATAATAACAATAAAGGACTACACTAGTAATATAGGGACCTAACATGCCTCTCTCCTTCAAAAAAGTATTGACTTCAGCTTGAGTAGCTCTGGATGTTTCTGTATAAATTCTCATCCTCCCCTATAGAATCTTCAGTGGGTAAGTTCTTCCACTAAATGAAATACTCTGAAATTGATCAATTTTGTAGCTCTCGAGTTCTTGTTTCCGTGACTGCTTCAGGGTCCATTATGATTTTTCCTTCCTCGTCAAGTTCTGGCAATATTGTTTGAACTGGAAGTTTGTCACCTAAACCTTCTTTAAGCATGAAACATGGAACACTGGATGCACTCGCGAAGAAGCAAGAAGCTCCAATTTGTTTGCCATAGTACCAATCTTTTGCAACACCTTGTAAGGACCATAGTACTTTGGCAATAATTTATTATCCTTCTTAGCTTGCTTGAGGGACATTTGTTTGTATGGTTGTAGCCGTAAAAATACCCAATCTCCTACATCAAAACTTCTCTCACTGCGATGTTGATCTGCCTGTTGTTTCATTCGATTTTGTGCCAAATTCAGGTTATCCTTTAAGAGTTGGAGAACTTCTTGCTGATGCTCGATGTGATCTTCCACTGCTTGAACCTTCGAATTTTCCCTTAAAGATGATGTGATGGATGGTGGATGATATCCATAAAGTGCCATAAATGGGGTCATTTTTGCCGCAGTATGGAAGGAAGTGTTATACCACCATTCAGCGAGAGGTAACCACTTGACCCATTGTGTTTGTTTATCAGATACAAAACAACGAAGATATCTTTCCAAACATTTATTTACTATCTCAGTTTGACCATCAGATTGAGGATGATAAGATGAGCTATGAGCTAATTGAGTACCCAAACAAGAAAATAACTCCGTCCAAAAATTTCCAGTAAAAATGGGATCTCTGTCGCTCACAATAACCCTTGGGTTTCTATGTAGCTTTTGAATTGTGTCCATAGATGTAGTAGCAACTGTACTTGCTTTAAATGGATGAGACAATGCACAAAAGTGTGCATACTTGGTAAGTCTATCAACTACCACCATGATGACACTCTTTCCTTCAGACTTAGGTAAACCTGTGATAAAATCCATTGAAATCTCCTCTCAACGTTGACTTGGAATGGATAAAGGTTGTAGAAGTCCCGGGGTCTTAATTGTTTCCACTTTATTCTGCTGGCAAACCAAACATTCCGCCACAAACTTTTGAATATCAGATTTAAGGCCATCCCAAAAAAATTCTTTCTTCACCCTGTGGTAAGTTTTTAAAAATTCTGAGTGTCCTCCTAAAGGAGAAGTGTGCAATTCCAGAAGAATCTTTTGTTTTAGTTGGGAATTCTTACAAAGATATAAGTGATCTTTGTACCATAAGGAATCACTTTTCCAACTAAAAGTATCAGATGTACTAGGATCTTGCTGCAACTTTTGAATGAGTGTCCATACATATTTTTCCTTCTTCCATTCATCTCTTGCTTCGGTTATCCAATCTGGTTGGATAACAGAAATGGCACAAAGCAATGCTTCCACCTCTTCATTCTTTCTTGAGAGTGCATCTGCAACAACATTAAGCTTTCCTTTTTTGTAGATTATTTCAAAGTCATAACCCAACATCTGTGTGACCCATTTTTGCTGCTCTTCTGAAGATAGTCTTTGTTCCAAAAAGTGTTTAAGACTATCATGATCAGTTTTTACCTTGAAGTGTCTTCCCATTAGGTAAGTTCGCCATTTCTTAGTGCATGTAGTATTGCTAACATTTCCTTCTCATAAATAGGTTTCTGTAAATACTTTCCTTTGATTGGACGACTTTCAAAAGCAATGGGTCTTCCTTCCTGCATTAAAACTGCACCAATTCCATTTCCTGAGGCATCACATTCTACAATAAAGGTTTTTGTGAAGTCTGGTGTAGCTAAGACCGGTGCTAGGCACATTGCCTCTTTAAGACGTTCAAAGGCCTTAGTTGCTTCAGGAGTCCATGAAAATGCATCTTTTTTCAATAATGTTGTTAGAGGTCCTGCTATTCTCCCATACCCCAACAAACTTTTGATAACCCCGTTAACCTTAGGAAATCCCTTTAACCGTTTTTATGGTTGGGACTTACTTCTCCTTAATGACTCTTTTAGTTTTGTTAGGTCTACTCAACACCCCTAAAGATATAATATGACCCAGATATTCCACCTCTTGTACTCCAAAGAAACATTTGGATGTTTTTGCATATAATTGTTTCTCCTGCAATAGTTTTAGCACCCTGTGAACATGTTGAACATGATCCTTCCAAGACCTGTTTTAGATTAGTATATCATCAAAAAATACTAGCACAAATTTTCTAAGGAAGGGTTTGAAAATGGAATTCATCAACCCTTGAAATGTAGAAGGTGCATTGGTAAGGCCAAAAGGCATGACCAAAATTCATAATGACCCTCATGAGTTCGAAATGTTGTTTCTGGAATATCTTCAGTATTCATTCTAATTTGATGATATCCTGAACGAGAAACATAGGAAACTACAGTCACTGTTTCCTCCTTTGACTCTGAAATTGATACATAAGAAACTACAGTCTGTTTACTTTCGGCCACTTTTTACAAAATTCCAATACGATGCTCAGAGAGAGACTTATGACGATTTTCCCAAGGTCACCTCCTTTAGATGAAATTTGGGAGCCTGCAAAAACCCTAACTTGCACAGATCATATCTCTGAAAATATTGCGAACCAAGATCTGAAATTTTTACATGAAGTTCCTTAGCATTTCGGCTTCGCGTGATAAAAATTCCAGTTTCTGAACCTTCGTGGAAAAAAAATTATAGCGAAAATTCCACGATGACCTATTTGGAGAAGTGAAACCCTAGAATCCAAAGCTCTGATACCAAATGTTATGAAACCAGCTCCAAAAATAGAAGAAAAGAGACATCAACGCCTTAGAATTCAGCCACTTAGAGGGGGCAACCTCCTTCACATTACATAAATGAACAATTCTTCGATAATACAAATGACAAAACCTCCTTCTATGTATAGGAATCCATGGGGTCACAATATAATCCTAGCCGACCTAACAATAATAATGTAAGGGCACAATAATAACAATATGGGGGTTACAGGGGTACAATAATAACAATAAGGGACTACACTAGTAATACAGGGAGCTAACAGTGAGTGCCAGAGTCTGAGCAGCGCAGAGCAGAGTTGGCAGCAGTACAAGGAGGCACAGCGCAGAGTCAGCAGCGTAGCAGCTTCAAAGGGTCAGCGCAGAGTCTAGCAGCAATTAGATCTTCAGTATCAGATGCATCATGCTGAACACTTAGTTCAGTGTTTGGATGTTTTTTTTGTTGCATCAGGGAGCAGAGTTGCAGTGCAGTAGCAGTTGGCAACAGTAAGCAGGGTCAACAGCAGCATAGATGCAGCAGCGCAGTTGTTGGTGGGCAGCAGTGTCAGACATCAACGGCGCAGAGGGAGATGTTGTAAAATCAGTGTAGTGCTTCATCAGGATGCATTACTAGAGCACATTCCTCGCTAAGAGGGAGTGTTGATTTCTGGTAGCATTGGATGTGCTTGAAGTCTCAAATTTTGTAGGGAGGCTTAGCCATATGTATTCCGAAGAACCCAGAAAGCGTTTTGGGAAATTCCACCCGGATTGTGTTTTATTAAAACAATTAATTATTTTAATGGGAACCTAAGTCTAAACTTAGGGAATTAAAATAATTAAAGGGTATTAATAAAACAGGGTGTGAATCTTCTAGAAAAAAGAAGAAGATCAAGTCAAGTTAATATTAGTCGTTGATTAGTGATTTAATCTCAATCGTTGAAGTCTCAACGAGAAGATTATAAGGACTTGATGGACATTTGGAAAAACGCGCCGAGAGAGTCTAGAGATCGAAATTCTCAAGTGAGCAGTGCTCAGCAGCGAAGAAGATCAATCGAGTTGATTCTTGCAAAGAGGGGCAGAGATAATTTTTCGGTTGGAGATTTTCTTGATCCAGAGAGTGCAAGGCAAGAGGGCAGAGAGTAGTCCGGAAAGGCAGCACGGTGCCACGCAGAGGCAGCATAGTGGTAGTGCAGAGCTTCAGAGGGAGTCTATATTTCTGTTGGGGAACAATCAGGATCCAGTGTAGGAGACGTGGTGTAAGACCGGGAGGCCAGACGACTGAAGTTTCCAGGTAGCAGAGAGATCAGAGGAGGTGCAGTGCAGTCCCAGCAGCAATGACGCAGTAACTACGTAGGAGTGACACAGTACTGCCCAGAGACTATGCGGAGACAGCGCAGAGGCTCATCTCCAATGCAGATCAGTGTCGAATCATCCAGTGACGAGGTGAGATCATCTCAGCAGCTTTTTGTTCGGTTAGATCTCTGTATAGGATTGCTAGTGAGGGCATCTGAAGAATTGTACTCAAAAATTACTGCTTAATAATATCAAACCCTCAGTTGTTGTATTGCTTTTCCCGCATTGGGTTTTTTCGGGGACTTAGTCCAAAAACAATGGTGTCATGTGTGTTTGATTTTCTTCTTGCTGAGATCTTGTTTCGGCGTTTATTTTTTCGCAATTTATTTATGTAGTGAAGGTTGCAATGTATTTGCTTCAGTATTTATTTGTAGAACACAGTAAATAATTTGCATGATTAATCAAGTAGGAGAAGTAATATCGGTTTGCTGCAAAAGGGATTCCGGTGTAGGAATTTTCACACAACAGCCAATATTAGATCTTAATCGATGGCTCTGATTAACTTGGACTCAATCCACGCCTTTATCTAGAAGATTCGCACCCGATTTAATTAATACCCTTTAATTAATTTCATTTCCTAAGTTTGGACTTAAGAATACATTAAAAATCATTAATTGTTTTAATTAAATCATCTTCGGGTGGAATTTCCCCAAACGATTTATGGTTCTTGGAGAATGCATGTGTGCCTCTTTGCAAAATCTCGAGGTTAGAGCGCATCTGATGCTACAAAAATCAACACAAGGCCCTATGGCTATGTTTCTAATCCACACAGTGTCGCCTCCTCAGCGCGCAGGGCCCTGTGGTTGAGTTTCTCAACCACATAGCGGCCCTGTGGCTGAGTTTCTCAGCCATACAGCGGCCCTGCTGTGTGGCTGAGAAACTCAACCACAAGGACCTGCGCCTCCTTGGCCCAAAAATAATTGCAAATTAAAAAAAGTTGAAAAAAAAAACATTGAATACAAAAAAAATTTTAAAAAATTACATGGAAAACAATCAAACAAGGTTCATGAAACCTACCTAAAGTTGGGTATGATCTAATGAAGCTTCCTTTAGCCTCCTCGAAGAGCTCCTTCACTGTGCAATGGAGTCACTCAACACTCATAGAAATGAACCAAACACTCAAATGAGTCATGACAAGTGAATGACTAATGGAAGGGAGAGAGGTGCTTATAAAGCATTTCCTTGCCTCCAATTTCCCTTTTCCTCCACCTCATTTCCAAAAAAGAAAAGAATTTTTTTTTTTAAAGAGAAAAATAAAAAATAAAAATTGCATTCTGAGGTTCAACAGGTTTTATAGGAGTCTGATGTGGGTCTTATGCCAAACCCATGGGTCTTATACGAGTATACGGGTCTTATGCGAGTTTGCCCAAGTAAGGGTCTTACGGTCAGGTTCTATGCAAGTGACCTGGTTCGTTATAGAACATGCCAAGACTCGCGGGTCTTATGCGGGTGGTGCTTCACTGGTTGAACCTAACTTGGCAACCGATAGTTGATTGAAGGATTGATGTTTTGTGTGAACACCCGTCAGTAATAAGTAAATACATATGTTTTCTATAGAATCCAAGTCAAATCATGATTGAACCACTTCATACACATTGGGTTGTCGCCAAGCTCACTTCAAGATATTTGCACGAGACGATCAATTTTTGGAAAAATATTCTTCCTATGATATGTGACTGCATGGATGTACTGATGTTTTTTGGGATTATTATTGATGAGATGAGTACATCTGGGTGCATCCTTAGTATGAGATCTGCCATGGTATTTTAAATGAAATGTTTGTAGCTTTAAGCACGACTGAGGTTGAGTACAATGTCGCTAGCATGGCTAGCTGTGAGGCAGATTGAAGAAACTATTTGGAAAGTTATTTTGAACACGTTTTGGATATGACAGAGATACATTGCAATGACAAAGAGTGGGATCCTATTGGCAAAGAATCCCATATATAGCTGGAACTGAGATCTCTAAGATCTCTGCATATATTGAGACAGCTTTGTTGTACGAGACAAGCTTAGGCTTGTGGTTGCTACCTCTGTGAGAGGGTGGATGAATAAGGTATCCTTTTGTGATATATATTTTTTGTTCTAATATAATATTTGATTTGATGTCCTACATAAACAGGAGATTGTTGCTATTGAGACATTATGATTGAACTCTTCATTGAGTTGTTTAAGCCGGTACCAGATATGAGCACGATGATATGTTTATGATCTATGGAGAGCAAGACTGATCGAGGACATTGAGCTAGCTCGTCCCCCCTGTCTGAGCTCCCAAGGTGAGGAATTGAGATGGAGGGCTCTTGGGTTGAGGGATCTCTGGACAATAGGGTATCACCCTTATTTGTTACCCATAGGGTCAGAGATGTTGCTCCCCTGTCCTAGTTTATGCAGAGTATAACCCAGTTGGCATCATACCCACAAGTTGGGCTTATTGGGAATATCGCTCCCCGTCTAGCCAACGGGTTGAGAGAGTGCTTGGTGGTGTACAACCAAAGTTGATTATGATGCAAATGTTCTACCACATGACTCTTGAGGGTCATTGTCAGGAAGATCAACAAGCAATAGGATGGTTGTGATCCTTACCTTATATAGTAAGTGTTATCTCACCCATTGATTGCATCAAGGGATGGTTGTGATCCTTGCTTGGTAAGTGGTATCTCGCCTATTGCTTGACATGGGATGAGACTCGAGAGTGCCCCATAGGACCTTCCCCACTGTCATGGACATTAGGTGAGAGTGTCCAATAGGACCTTCCTCATTGTCATTGGTTTCTGGGTTGAGATGTGCTCCTCGATGTGGTTCCAGGATGAGCAAGGCTCTCTGATGTTTCCCGGGTGGTAGCATTTACATTTCTTGTACTTGGAATATATTTTATTGGTGCAACTCTATTTCAAAGTATTTCATATATGTGTTGCTTTGATGATCATTTAAGTTCCTGAGTAATTGATGTCATTATCTTGTCATTTGGGCACTTTCAAGTACTATCTCCTTTATAGTAGCAATTGATGTTTATATGTTTATCCTGGTTTAACATTTGATTTTGCAGGATTGTCTATCATTGTATCTTGATTTCATTTTTTGAGCAAGCTATTGTTATTTTACTTGAAGGCATTGGTTTATACTTTGGATATATCATTGAAATTTGCTCATTTATTCATATGCTTGCTTAATTCTTGGAAACAAGCTATTTTTTGACAAGTAATCCAAATTAACCTTTCTCCTAGAGACTCATATCATATAACTTTTCATTAGGGACCACCCCCCTTAGCTAACCTAGGAGCTAACTTAAATGGAGAGAGTTGGGAATAGGTGATAGCCCCATCTCTTAGTTCTTGCCACCAACGACACTTTGTGGGGTTAAGGGCTTCTCTCACTAACTGGTAGGTATGTGTGATAGGCGGCAAGTGGTAACAAGCAGGAGCAGACATTTATTACACTCAGAACTACCGAGGTTAAGTATATTGTAGCCAGTTTAGCGAGTTGTGAAGCAATGTGAATGTGGAAGTTACTCACAGGACTATTTAATCAAGTGCTGGAACCGACCATGATATAGTGTGATAATCAACATTGTGTGAAGCTTGCACATAATCCAATTTCCCATGACAGGTCAAAGCACATCAATATCAAGTCCCACTTCATTCATGACACGGTGCAGAAAGGCGCAGTGAAGCTTTGTACATCTCTATTGATGAGCAAATAACTAACATTCTTACAAAGCCTTTGTCCAAAGCAAATTTGTATAATTCTGGGACAAGCCTGGACTTGTTGAGAATACCTCCCTCAGTGAGAGGGAGTGTTGATGAGATGGCATCAGGGATAGACATTCTCACTGTGTCAAGTGTATTGATCGGAATTAGGAAGAATGGTCCAGCAAAGGACAGTCATTTTACCTATGTCAAGAATGTTGACTGGAATTAGGAAGAATGGTCCTAGAGGCCCAGGATCACTCAGTTGAGTGGGCGTCTTTTCAGCATCAGGCACAAACACTCCAAATAGGTTGAGTAAGCACATTTAGCATAAGGCACGGAATTATTCATGAAGAATGAGACCTTTGGAGATTCACCATGAGTTAAAGATATAGACCGAAATGATGGTGAACCAAGACTAGCCTATATACCATGTGTCAGAGGGAACAAAATTATGGTGACTAGCTGATGCTAATGTTGTACCATGTGTCAGGAGTACCAACCAGGATTATGGTGATGATGCACCATAGGTCAAAGGTACTGATCGGAATTATGGTACCTAGTTGATGGTGTAGATTTTTACCATAGATGAAAGATGTTTTCTAGGATTATGTTAATCAGATAATGTTGAATTTGATGATAAATGAAGAACCTTTTTCTTCGAGAAATTTGTCAACAAGAAAACATTTGATAGTCATTATGAATACCTCCCTAGCTAAGAGGGAGTGTTGAATTTTGTAGCTATGGTCGATCCTTCATAATTAATACTTTACCCCTTGAAATATAAGACATGTTCTTCATGTGATTTTATTGTTAACCCTTGAAATGATCAATTTAAGACATGTTCTTCGCTGGTTTTAAAAGAGAAATTTTTTAATTTGATTTTTGAATTTTTGGGTCCAAACTTGTCAAGTCTGCCCTCCTTCAAGTCAAGTCAACCCCAGTGAAGAGACACCCCTTCAAGCAAGCTAGAACACCATATATAAGGCACTCGACCTCCTCCACAAGACACAATTCAATCACTCACATAATAAAGTATCTTCTGGGCATCCAAGCAAAGGGGAAGAAGAAGGAGAAAGACATCTCAAGCATATTCTCTCATCTCTCTTTGACATTGCACATGCGAGTTTCTAGGCATATTCTGGGCAGCAGGTCAAACTTTTGGGCAGCAGGGCCAAAATTCTGGGCAGAAGGGCCAAGTTTCTAGGCAATTTCTCGGACGCTGATATTCGTCCTAGGCAGATCAGGCAGGGTCAAGTTTGTTGGGCTTGACAGATAATTTGACCAGGTTTGACCATGGTATTGTTGGTCGATTCGACCATCATATTGACTAGCAGAATTAGGTGTATCTCTTATTGAACTGAAGAATCTTTCTAAGGAAAAGGTGTGTGGGTTTTCCCAGGGTAAATCTTGTCTTGTTTTTGTGCATTGTGATCTCTACTGTCCTTGTGCATTCATGGTTGAATTTATGAACTGTAATTGCTTAATGATGAAACTGGAGGTGTTAAAAGAATATCTACATGATTAGAAGTAATTATCAATTTTCAGAAATTAGTGTTTGTATCTATTGCACTTGAAAAATAAACATTGACTTGTATCCAACTTGCTTGGATTTTTCTTCTTTCTACAACTCTGAATGATGAAGATCAAATCAGCGTCATTTCATGACCAATATGAGCATACATTAACTTCTGAGATTTTGAATGTGGTATCTTTCAGCTAGAAAGTTCTCTTCACTTCACTCCATAATTCTAAGGGCAAGGCACAAGTCATCTTTTAAAATAGCTGATTTTATAAACATTTTTAAGGCAAAAATACTTGAATATCATCACCAGTTTTTTAACTTAGTTGCAAATTTATAAGGGGTATACTTTGTATCACCTGTAAAATGTTGATTTAGAGTGTTTTTTCTTTCGGTCAATTTAGCTTGTAATAATGCAATTTATCACAAATATATGAAAACTTTCGCTTTTTTAACATACATAATCATAAATTTGAAGTTAATGCTTGTCGATTTGAAGAAGTTGAAAATTTTAGGTATTTTATTGCAAATCAGCAAGCTTCCGTTGCAATTTGAGTTATTACGTTCCCCAGGAGTTCATAACTGATGCCTCAACTCATTTAGGGATGGGTACCCACCTCGAATTGGCATGCACACCAATTTAAAAGTGAAAGGAAGTTAAATCAATGGCACAAGCATACTACCTAAATTTATCCAAACACCTTTGGGTTTATTCAGCAAGGGTATTTCCAGGTGATAACAGATATGATGGTTCTAGATGAAGAGATATTGTTCAAACTGCCAGCCTTAAGCAGTGATATATTTATGCTATAGATGTATTTTGCACCATTTATACAAATAAAAGATTTGGGAAGTTTAAACCTCCACGAAACTCAACATTTGCAATTTTCTTCTTCTATTTACTGGCAATGGGATCTGAGCAGAGACAAAAATTGTAACAAACAAGTAAATAGGATGCATGTGCTCATTAATTGTCAGAACTACCATTCAGCAATACTACAGTGCCGAATATGAACATGTATTCATATTTGATAATCACGTCCATACTTCAATCTATATTATTCAGTAAGAGACAAGGTCGTTTCCTCTCCTGCATAGTCTTTTGGCCACTAAAAATTGGCTGCCTTAATGACATCATAGGAAGAACTAGAAGCAATCAGTGTTAAAGGCCTTTATAGATGTTAAATACAATTCCAGGACTTTGAACACTTTCTTCTACTTATTTTCAAGGAAGTCATTTGACAATGAAGATGTATAAAAACAAAAATCTGGCTCAGGTCTAATGAAAATCTAAATTTTAATTAAAACTAAAACTAAAAAAAAATCTAAAACTAACGTAAAGCTTAAAAAATCTAAAATCTAAATCTAAACTTTAAAACCTAAGTTAAACAAAAGCAAAAATCGAAGGTCAAAGGAATGAAATTTAAAACTATCGAAAGAAAAGATGAAGCGTTAACTTTATTTGATCGATTTTTTATGTGCTTTAGGTTTGACGCAGGTTCAACGATGCAGCATGAGCGTGAAGAGGGATGGAGGCTGGCGGCATGAAGGAAGATGATACGCAGAGGTAACTTGGAGAAGCTGGCACAGAGGTTGGTTGACGGCAAAACGCGTGAGGAAAGCTAGAGCCGACAGCAGGTGGAGCTGGAGACTGCGGATTAGAATGCGCGAAATAATGAAGGGAAGACGCAGAAAGCATGAGGAGAGGGTTGAATGAAAAGGGTTCGAGCAGGGAACTGGAAAGAAAATGCAGGATTGGGCAGTCGACAAAGGCAGCGTGGACAGAAGGAAAGCCTGAATCGATGAATGGATAAGTTGCAGAGGGAAGCTTTGACGCAGGAGAAATGGGACAGCGCTAGGGAAAGGAATGAAGAGGAGCAGCAGTAGACAGATGGTAAAATTTGCAGGCACGCGAATTTCAAAATAATTTTCTTCAGCTAGCAACAAAATTTCGCTAGTATAACTTAGATTTTCAAAATATTGATTTAGATGCACCTGAAATTCACACTTTTGCAGCAAAACTACGCCCAGATCTGCAAGCAAAACTGATCTTGAGGCCAAATCTTACCATCAAGGGCCTAGATCTGGCTCAAATCTAAAAAAAAAATCTGAGAATCTCCCTGAAAACCTGCACAAAACCAGAAAAAACCCAAAACTATGCACAGAAAATAAACCCTTAAACCCTAGAGAATATTTGCAAATTTACAGTGCTAATTTACAGATCGGAGGCCCTCATGGCCAGATTTAAAACTATTTTGCACAATAAATAAAAAAGAGAAATTAAAATAGGCACAAGCCCAAGAAGACCCTGCCAAAACAAAAATTTCATAAGATAACTTTGGGAATTAGGAAACAATGGGCTTTTTCAGATTTTCTGAAATCCGAAAGTCGGCTGACCTAATTGAAGATTTCCCCAAATGCTCAAATCTTGAAAAATGATCTCTGCACACTTATATCTAAATCAACGTTGCACGAAGCGGGGACGAAGCGGGGACGTTTTTTGGAGCGAGGACGCGGAAGCGTCGTTTCCAAAAAATCTAGGAAGCGAAGCGTCTCGGAAGCGTCTACTATATATATATATATTTTTATTTTAATTTTTTTGCATTTATATTAAAAAAATATCCAAAATACCAAATTAATTGTAGAAGATATGGAAGCATGCATATTTGTACATAAATCAAGATAGATATGACATCCATTGTATATTAATGATTAATTATTTGAGCATCAACCATTTAGAATAGATGCATCAACCATCTATAATCTAGATTCTTCTCCTCTTATCTAGCCTTTGCCTCTACCTCGATTATCTAGGGACATTAGTCAAAATTGCCCAATTTTGATCAAACCCTAATGCAAGCCTTAAAATATGGTAGAAAGAACTTAACATGCTTGATCGATTATTTTGACTTGATTGAAATGTAATTTTTTGCTCACGACATGACAAAGGAGTTCAACAATTAACACCACCAACACTAGGGTACATATAGGGCTTGGTGCTCTTGATTAAATGCTAATCACATACCCTCATACATGATATAATCTAATGACATGCCACCATAACACTGATCCTGAATTCCTGAAAACTGTTAAGTCTGCTAAATTTTGAAGAGGATATGAAATTCTATTTTCTCCATATGAAGTCCGATCAGGCTGGAACCACTCTCAAACATCCTGAGTCATTTCATGGTAATGTTAAAAATTTAAGTAATACTTTAAGAATTTAACATTACCATGAGGGAGCATCTAAGAAATGTCTAAGGAGGTAAAAGAGAGCTTATATTTTTTTCCTCCCATCCCTAACTCAGAACTAACTCACCTACTAACCCAACCAAAGACAAAAAATTTAAAAAAAAATCATTTCTCTGACTTACATTAGTCGGATCCGTACGACACTGTACGGAACCGTTCGCGATCCGTATGGATCCGTCCCGGAATCACGGCGGTTCCGTACAGCGATCCGTCGTACGATCCGCGGATCCACTGTACGGAATCGCAGATCCGGGCGTACGGATCCGAAAAACCAGGAATCGCAATTTTTTTTGGGATCCGCGGTTCCGAGTACGAATCCCGTACGGTTCCGTACGGGACGCGGTTCGGGCCTTGGAGCCATGCTTTCCTGCAACATTGATCTAAATTTTAGATTGATAGAGATTTAAAAAATAAACATGAGACTTTTCAGAAAAATAGATAACTAATATTTCCGTTAAATCGAAATGTAATTTCAGAAACCCATAAAACTGCACAAGATACCTGTATGCAGATCAATCCATAAAGACCATCAACCATCAAAATGCCAATAAAAGTAGCAGAGTTTAGAGACAATATCACCACATAGATTTGGAAAAGGTCGTTTCCTCTCCTACATGTGTCAGGAGAGACTAGCCTATATACCATGTGTCAGAGGGAACAAAATTATGGTGACTAGTTGATGCTAATGTTGTACCATATGTCAGGAGTACCAACCAGGATTATGGTGATGATGCACATAGGTCAAAGGTACTGACCGGAATTATCATACCTAGTTGATGGTGTAGATTTTTACCATAGGTCAAAAATGTTGACTAGGATTATGGTAATCAGATAATGTTGATGTTGATGATAAATGAAGAACCTTTTTCTTCGAGAAATTTGTCAACAAGAAAACATTTGATAGTCATTATGAATACCTCCCTAGCTAAGAGGGAGTGTTGAATTTAGTAACTATGGTCGGTCCTTCATAATTAATATTTTAGCCCTTGAAATATAAGACATGTTCTTCATGTCATTTTATTATTAACCCTTGAAATGATCAATTTAAGACATGTTCTTCATGTTGGTTTTAAAAGAGAAATTTTTTAATTTGATTTTTGAATTTTTGGCTCCAAACTTGTCAAGTCTGCCCTCCTTCAAGTCAAGTCAACCCCAGTGAAGAGACACCCCTTCAAGCAAGCTTGTTAAAATTGGACAACTAGGTCCAAACTCCATGTTGTGATGCTCAGATTAAGATACTGATATTTTTGTTGGATTCCTCTTTCGGAGAGGTGTAAAATCCATATAAAATATATCTTAATCCGATGAGCAGAACATTTATTTTGAATTTATTATTTATAATAAATTATATGTGCAGGTCGGCCTTAATGTTTTGCACCCCCAGCAGATGTGTCACACACCTCAATGATGTATATAAATACAGTCAAACTTGGAGAGCATTACACACCAAAACTGATCACACATCTTCTTCTCTTCTCTGATTTAGTACGAGCTCCTTGGAGGACAATTTCAGCTCACACGTGGGAGGAAGGACGAAACTGTACAGCCAAGAGGAAGGACGAAATTGCTGTAGCTAGGGTTTCCAAGGAAGTTTGACCAGCGTTGACTTTGGTCAACGCATGGTCCAAAAGGGCTGAAATTTGTTGGAGACTTCGATTTTAGGAGGCCGTACACATTGGCACAAAAACCGAGGTCAAAAGGTTGACCGAACTTGGAGCTGCGTTGACTTTTATGTTGCTGCCCTGAGTTGACTTTTCTGGATAGCGTTGACTTTTCTGGAGTTGACTTGTTGACTCGGTGACTGATCTGAGGATTGTTGTGACACATTCTGGGTTGGCTGATCATTGAGACTTTGCTGGTTGAAGCATCCTGTTGAACGCCGTAACGCACCATCACATTCCTCTGTTTCTGGTTTGTCTTCTATAGATCCACTGATATGTTCTATCAGCATTTTACTTAACTGTTTGGGTGATTGTTGTAATAAAAGTAAAGTTGCATCAAGCATAGAACATCTACAAAAATTAACAAAGCTAGAACACCATATATAAGGCACTCGACCTCCTCCACAAGACACAATTCAATCACTCACACAATAAAGTATCTTCTGGGCATCCAAGCAAAGGGGAAGAAGAAGGACAAAGACATCTCAAGAATATTCTCTCATCTCTCTTTGACATTGCACATGCGAGTTTCTAGGCATATTCTGGGCAGCAGGTCAAACTTTTGGGCAGCAGGGCCAAAATTCTGGGCAGAAGGGCCAAGTTTCTAGGCAATTTCTCGGAGGCTGAAATTCGTCCTAGGCAGATCAGGCAGGGTCAAGTTTGTTGGGCTTGATAGATAGTTTGACCAGGTTTGACCATGGTATTGTTGATTGATTCGACCATCATATTGACTAGCAGAATTAGGTGTATCTCTTATTGAACTGAAGAATCTTTCTAAGGAAAAGGTGTGTGGGTTTTCCCAGGGTAAATCTTGTCTTGTTTTTGTGCATTGTGATCTCTACTGTCCTTGTGCATTTATGGTTGAATTTCTGAACTGTAATTGCTTAATGATGAAACTGGAGGTGTTAAAAAAATATCTACATGATTAGAAGTAATTATCAATTTTCAGAAATTAGTGTTTATATCTATTGCACTTGAAAAATCAACATTGACTTGTATCCAACTTGCTTGGATTTTTCTTCTTTCTACAACTCTGAATGATGAAGATCAAATCAGCATCATTTCATGACCAATATGAGCATACATTAAATTGTGAGATTTTGAATATGGTATCTTTCAGCTAGAAAGTTCTCTTCACTTGACTCCATAATTCTAAGGGCAAGGCACCAGTCATCTTTTAAAATAGCCGATTTAATAAACATTTTTAAGGCAAAAATACTTGAATATCATCACTAGTTTTTTAACTTAGTTGCAAATTTATAAGGGGTATACTTTGTATCACCTGTAAAATGTTGATTTAGAGTGTTTTTTCTTTGGGTCAATTTAGCTCGTAATAATGCAACTATTATTTCAGAAACAGGGGAGATTATCACAAATATATGAAAACTCTTGCTTTTTTAACATATATAATCATAAATTTGAAGTTAATGCTTGTCGATTTGAAGAAGTTGCAAATTTTAGGTATTTTATTGCAAATCAGCAAGCTTCCGTTGCAATTTGAGTTATTACATTCCCCAGGAGTTCATAACTGACGCCTCAACTCATTTAGGGATGGGTACCCACCTCGAATTGGCATGCACACCAATTTAAAAGTGAAAAAAAGTTAAATCAATGGCACAAGCATACTTTGGGTTTATTCAGCAAGGGTATTTCCAGGTGATAACAGATACGATGGTTCTAGATGAAGAGATATTGTTCAAACTGCCAGCCTAAAGCAGTGATATATTTATGCTATAGATGTATTTTGCACCATTTATACAAATAAAAGATTTGGGAAGTTTAAACCTCCACGAAACTCAACATTTGCAATTTTCTTCTTCTATTTACTGGCAATGGGATCTAAGCAGAGACAAACATTGTAACAAACAAGTAAATAGGATGCATGTGCTCATTAATTGTCAGAACTACCATTCAGCAATACTACAGTGCCGAATATGAACATGTATTCATATTTGATAATCACGTCCATACTTCAATCTATATTATTCAGTAAGAGACAAGGTCGTTTCCTCTCCTGCATAGTCTTCCGGCCACTAAAAATTGGCTGCCTTAATGACATCATAGGAAGAACTAGAAGCAATCAGTGTTAAAGGCCTTTATAGATGTTAAATACAATTCCAGGACTTTGAACACTTTCTTCTACTTATTTTCAAGGAAGTCATTTGACAATGAAGATGTATAAAAACATAAATCTGGCTCAGGTCATTAAGGTCCTCAAAAACTATCATGCACATAGAGAGTTTTGCCAAACTGATGATTGCACCAACCAAATCAGCAATTATCACAGATAACTAAAACCATCAACCATGAATCACCAATAAACAGCAGAATTTGAAGCAATGATATAAGGAAGAAAAAGCCATGTCACCCTTTTTGCAGCAGTTACGCTAATGCACCCTGCATTGAAATCTTCTAAGATAATGAGAGCAAGAAATCTTTCCCCTTGCTGCCAAGAGATGAAACTATCTAGGAGAGAGTAATTTTACAGAAACAGCAAAGACAGTAAAATTGCAGCAATATACCTCTCTTACCCATATCATAAGTTAATTCTCAACATTGCTAGACAGCTTTTCCCCATTTATGAAAGGTCTATTAGAAATTCCTGGTCTTATAGATCGCATTTGGGACTCGGGAGAAAGCTTACCCATATTAAATATTTTCTCGGTGCTTGCCGATTGAAAAGACTGCACAGCAGTCAAAATGCCATGCATCTCAGCATCAAGTCTTTCAATTGTGGTAGCAATAGCTGTATCTGCTGAAGTTGCATGTCCCTTAAGCTGGCAAATATCAAAGAAGTGAGGCTTAATTTTTGTGCTTTCTTTTTTGCCTTTTTTGGTAGTACACCTGAAGACCCTCCAAACACACACACACACACCCACCCTCCCAGGCCCTGACATAATCAAACCTGGGATACTTTATTGCTAACAATCAGAGTAACCGCAGAGGGAAAATTTAAGTTTCAAATTTCAACTTTTGTCACAAAATCTTCAGAAGAAAAGTGCAATAGAAAGGAACATACACAATTCCCTGTACACTGATATTGGATACTACATTGCAAATTGTAACCACGATCCAAGAAGTTTGCATCAACAAATATTTGCAAAAAACAAGCAACATTTCCTAAGACTATCATAAATATCAAGAAAAGTACAACTGTCACTTCACCTTCATTGGCCAATTTCTTTTTTCAAGTAAAAATAATATTTCCTCGATCTGCTCTCTATTCCTCCAAAGGTTTTCATCAATTTTATGAGGAGGAGTCCATTCCATTTCAGATATCAGTAACTCCTCACCTGCGCATATATAAATACTTATAAGAACAAAAGTTAACCGAAAAAACACATTTCTACAAAAAGAACTGCCATAAATATATAATCAGCAAAGAAAGAACACACCCTAACACATCCTAAAAGGTACATTAAAGTCTGTATTCCATGAATTAACTAAAAAACCAAAACTCCACAGTTGTGTGCGCACCTCATGTAAATTTAATGCTCAGCAACTCATGTAGTAGAAACCATACACATAAAAATCTTTCTAGGTTTTGCATCGAATGAAAGACTGCAGATAAGATAAGATGGGATAATTTTATTAATGTCTAACAGATGACCACAAATAGGTCAATGGGACAATTAAGTACAATAGTATTTATACACTCTGGGATTGTAAAGAACCACTTCCATATAGAAAAATGGCAGAAAGAATTAACAACCTAGGATCTAAAGTCTAAAAACTGGAAAAGAAAAGAAATGCTGATGTGAAAACTGAAATGATAAAAGAACCACCGAGGATAACACTATAACTAGAGGAATGCCTCAAAGGAAGATACAAGGAGGGGACATGCTTCAGTGTTCAGTAGATCTGTCTTCTGAAGATGAGGAGGGGACACTACCCTCCTGCAGGCCAAAAACCACTGAATATGTCTCTTGAGTCTTATACCATCTGAGGCTGAAGGGAAGAAACTGGCAATAGAAATGTAATGTTCTGGATTTATTAATTTGCTAAAATATCCCAGAAATTATTATTGCATAAATTTTGACCGGAAACATTATAAAATGCAACACATAATTTCATAACCGCAGAATTTCTAAACAGATAGCACAATTTCATACAGAAAATACCAGCTTAAATAAAGCCCAGGAACGCTGCAACAAACAAACTAAGCTTTATCTTATTATAGAACTAAGATTACATATCAGTAGCTCCTGCTAAACGGTAGCTGGAAAATAGCTGAGTTGATGGCCACCAATGAATATCTACTCCAATACTGCATTTGGCTTCCAAAATAAAAGCTGCAACTGGAAATATCGCCCAAATTGGAGATCAGAATGATCCCCACTTCAATCTTCAAATCTACTCCAAATATGCCACTGAAGCTCCATGAGAATTCTGGATGAAATCTCCTCAAAGGTGAGTTGGGGTTTCGTCCACCACACACAAGGAAACCCCAAGGTTTTCATCCTAGGACTTATTGAACGCTGAGAACCTTATTCCCAAACCTCTCCAATAAGAAAATTACTCTGTAATATTCCCAATTAGCAACATCTAATTGGAAATATTAATTTTTGACCACTTTACTTTAATAAAGTCAAGTTAGAAATAAAGTGGGTGAAGAGGGACACTTAACTCACACTTAGGATAAAAGCATTTCCTAAAGTCACTTTGAGACATGATTATTTGGCAGCGTGGGGCCTAGAGGACAAAGTGGCAGCATGGAGGAGATGTCAGCGTGGGCAGCATGGGCCCAAGTCAGCGCAGAGCTAGAGGGACAGCGTGGCTCAAGGAGACAGCGCAGTTGGTGGTGGGGCCTAGGTGAGAACAAGGCTCTCCAAACATAAAAAGGGAGAGAGGCTCCTCATTTTGATCATTCTATTATGCATCTATGTTATTTGTCTTTTGACATTGAGCACGCTATTGTTGTTGAGCAAAGTCCGCAAGTGTTGTTCAGCACATTGGGTGTCTCCGTGCGAAGATCCCAACCTCAGCCCCGGGGGACTTCGAGTGCCTGCTCGGGTGAGGAGTTCTATCCTTGTTTTACCGGAGGGAGTTGGAGCAGCCATAGTTGGGATTATTCACTTGCAGAGGCAGCGCAGTGAGTGAGAGGGAGGATGTAGTCTTTGGAGGAGGAGATTTTGAATTGAGGGCTTATCAGGGGATTCAGCCCAAGAGAGTTGGAAAGGGGTCAGCCCTTCCCTATTCCATCATTTTGGTAGAGTTGGAGGCCATCTTTTGCAACAGATTATTCAGGGCCAGCGTTTATCATTAGGACAGCGTGGTACCTCAAGGGAGGTCATTTTCGGAGGTCATCCATTTTCAGAAAGCTCTCTGGGCTTTTTTGGGTATTGGGTGGAGAGGCCATTCCCAAAGTTTCACAATTTTCTGAAGTGGGGAGCAGCCCCAAAGAGTCAGTTCATTCCAGCAGTAGCAGCAGCATCGCAGCAACATCAGCAGCTTGGAGATTACGCAGTCATTGAGGGAGCAGCCATTCCATGATATATTCTGAGTATTTCTACGCTTGCATAGTGCAAGCCAAGGTGCCGTCATTCTGATCACCTTTGTACTCATTTTATCTTTCAGTATTTAATAAAATGGCTCAGCGTTCTCCATATTGTGTCTTGTTCATGTGATGTCTCTCTAGTTGTTGTAATTTCTTGTTTGTGTGCTTTATATTGTTGTTTATTTCTATTCAGAATATTACATTGGTATCAGAACTCATAGACTTGGCTCAGCCCGTGGAGCAGATAGTCTATGACACCAGCAAGGAAACCATACATCTGTTACCAAAGAAGGAAGTATAGAGACCAAGAGCGGAGGTTAGAAATCACTTTCGGAGAAGGTGACTGAGTTCCGGTAGTGGACGCAAAAGAAGAAGAACCGATGGCAGAGGAAAGAGATGTCGGAAAGGAGTTCGGGGAACTTCTCCTCAAATCAGTGCAGGACTTGTCAAAACGGATAGAAGAGATGGGTCAAAAGCTCGCTACAGAACCTAGACAGCGTGAAACCTCTAAAGGTTTCCATCCGGGAGAGGGATCGGGCACATCCCATCATTCGTAGGAGCACCTCACAACGCAGCAGATAGCATGTCATACACCCCCACGTTCCACGATGCCCACATTTCTTGCCACAGACACTGAGGCAAGAGCACAGCAGGAGCAGGAGCCGACTCACATGGGGGATTACTTTACCAAGTATCAGTCCTATGGTCGAGAGTTCAGAGATGCCCTCACGTTCCATGACTTCATACAGCTCAAGAGGGACAATAAACGTCGGAACCATCACAGGGGGAACAAGCATTCACAGGATGGGGACGTACAGCGCACTGTAGGCAGATTCTATCTACCAACAATTGACGGATCATCCAAGTGTTCGGCAAAGGCTTGGGTGGAGAAGCTGAATATCTATTTCCAGCTTAATCAGATCGCAGAGGCAAAGGCCATCAAGGTGGCAGCGCTGCACCTGGAGGGTGAGGCCCATGATTGGTGGTTCCACGGAATGGCTACGCTGGGGCACTCGGGGGTGACAGCATATGCCTAGTTTACACGGAGGTTGATAGAGCGATTTGATCGGAAGGATCCAGAGGAGCACTTCGTTACGCTGACTAAGCTCAAGCAGACCGGGAGTCCGGACACACATCTCAGAGTTTTTGAGACTTTCCGTGATGGTACCTGACCTATCTTCAACCAGGATGATCTACATGTTCATCGATGGATTGGCAGAGCCTCTTCCGGGGTTAGTCAGATCGACGAGGCCAGCTACACTCCATGATGCAATTGGGAGGACTCGGGACTTGCAGGATACCTTACCCCGGACTAGAGCTCCTTTCCCATAGAGACAGGGATTTCCGCCGAAGGGGAAGGACACGAGGGTTCTGCCTCCAAAGGGGAACCAGAGCCGAGGGCCTTTGGATGAGGAGACCAGGAGAGATCTGAGGCGGAAGAATCTATGCTTCACATGCCAGGAGCCATGGGCACCAGGACATCGTTGTGCCGCAGGGAAGGCACACTACATTGAGGTTTTCTCCGACAGTGACGGAGAAGAGGATGAGTATGAGGAGATGGAGGCATGAGGCAGCAGTGCAGGACAGAGAGGAGATCATCCACCACCTCCACCACCGGGAGCTGGAGGTTCAGCATTTGCACCTACCGAGGGAGTCCTTGCTTCTTTGCGAGGGGTTCCCAAATACTTAACATTGCATGTCCGAGGTACAATGCAGGGACAGTGTGTTTCAGTATTAGTAGACAGTGAGACTACCCACAATTTTATTGATGCACAATTGGTAGAGCGAAGGAGCATACCGACAAAGAGCTTTGATGGGTTCTCGATACTGGTTCCAGGGGCTAGAACCATGCAATGTGCCAAGTATGTGCCAGCCTTGGCAGTGACTATGGGGACTTACACGTTGACAGATCACTTCTTCGTGGTGGACATTCCGGACACCAACGTGATATTGGGAGTGCAGTGGTTGATCACGCTGGAAAAGGTCACCACAGATTGGGAGACCTTGGAGATGGAATGGACAGACAAGAAGACCGAGAAGCACGAGATGATTAGGGGCATGCACACTTACCCGCCACAGACAGTGTCGGCACACCAGATGGAGGCAGATTTCCAGAAGGGAGACAGAGAGTGGGCAGTAGAGCTACGTGCTTCGAAGGCAGGGTCTACAGGGCAGGTCGTACACCCAGATGTACAATCCATCCTAGACAAAAATGCCACAAGTTTTGGAGATATACCACCAGATCGAGGTTTAGAGCACACCATTGAGCTGGAGCATGTAATATTCCCAATTAGCCTTGCTAATTGGAATATTTCATTTTTGCTTTATTTTGCCGCTTTAGCTAGACATAATAAATAAAGTGAGAAATAAGAGGGGTCACCTCACTTTAGTCATCTCACTTTATAAATAAAGTGTCTTTTTCCCCAAGAGATGAACTAAGTAATCTCAGCAGGGCCTAGTCCACGGGCTATGATGGGGGAGGCACGAGCGAACCTGCTGCAACCCATAAGCAGTCGCAGAAGAGTAAGGGAGCAAATAATGATGAGGGAATTTGGTATTATAAAAGGAGAGGTTCTCACCTCATTTGATCATTCATGATTTGATATTCTTATTGATAGGCCGGACTCTGTTCCGGCTCGGGCACGCCTAGCTGTTTAGTCGGTTCTGCAGCATCGTTGGGCACGAGTGTTCCTGGCCGGAGATCTCACCTCATCCTCTGGGGACTTCCAGTGCCTCGCCCCAGAAGAGCCCAGCCCACCCTTAGTCGGGGACTTCGAGTGCCCGCCCTTAGTAAGGTTTCTTGCCTGAAACCACTGGCCGCGTAGCAAAGTAGCAAGAAGCTCGGTGCAGTTTTGGAGAAGGAGGAGCCCTCTTGTGGCTGCGCAGTTCAGAGGAGGAAGGACGCTGTTTCAGGAGCAGAGAAAACGCTGATTAGCCTTGAAAGTGAGGACGCTGTCCAGTTCTGAAGAGGAGGACGCAGATCTGAGGGTTACAGTGATAGATCCAGCCTTGGTGATGATAGATCTGAGCAGATAATTGCAGATCTAGTTTGGTATGGTGCAGATCTGGAAGTATAGCATTAGATCCAGCTTGGGAGGTTGCAGATCTGAGGAGATATTGGCAGATCTAGCATAGATCTGAGGAGATAGCAGTAGATCTGATATAGGAGGACGCAGATCTGGAGGGATAGGACGCAGATCTGGATTGGAGGCTTCAGATCCAGCAAATCTGAGCATATAGGACGCTGATTCATCTAGGAGGACGCTGATCTGATGAGCAGGAGCATGTGTGTGGGTTTTGGCAGCGTTTTTCAGTGTTTTCAGCCCTGAGGAGTTTGGTTATCTTATCTGGAGGATTTGCAGGAGGATTCAGCCCCTTTTCTCAGCATATTTCTTGAGCTTCTGTGCCTTTCCTGGAGGCCCAGCGTTTTTGTAGGAGGAGGGTTTCTGGGGGCGATTTTCGGAGGTGGTCTGTTTGGTAAATGGTTTCTGGGTTTTGTCCGGAGCAGTGAGTATAGGTGATCTGTAGATTTTTAGCTCATTCTGGCAAGGGGATCAGCCCCTAGCTTCAGTTTCTTCCAGCAGCTGGGATGCAGTTTCTGTAGCAGCCATTTCCTATTTTTCTGAGAGGATTCTGTACTTGCCTTGAGCAAGGATAGGTGCACTCACTCTGATTTTCTTGTACTCCTCTCTATGTACTTTCCGATTAATAAAATGGCCCGCCTATGGTGTTCTATGTGCTATGATTCGTGATCTCGTTCATTATTATATTTTCTATCCGCATTGGTGTATCATGACATCGGTTAGTCCCCATTTGGGACATGTTGGTATCAAAGACACTGCTCACTGGTGATCTATGACATCGAAAAGAACGGCATGATAACAGCGCTGCACCTTAAACGTGCCAGGTGGGCACAAAATAAAAAGGGTCAAATTTCGAGTTTGGAATTAGAAAACGTTCGGGTTTTCCGGGTTTTCATGATCACTTTCCTCTCAAATCTCCCTGAATTTTCTCGGGTCGGGCCGCGGGATAACCTGAGGTCGGCTAAGCCACAAGAGTGAGCCAGTGCTGTACCGTGCGCTCTGAGGAGCCTGTAGACATATAGCAGAAAGAGCTGATGGCAGGTGATGTGGATAAGAGGAGATTTAGGGAGACAGGTCAGCGGGATCTAATGGAGGCCGTGTTTGCGAAGTTGACTGAGAAGTTGACTGAGAAGATGGAAGCAAAGATGAATGCATTCATGCAGGAGTTAACCAAGAAGGTTGCAGAGGGGACACAGAAGGTCGATTCCATGGACACACGACCTACCATGCCTACTTTCCCGGTAGAGGAAGAGGAGCGAACGGAACCAGGAGAGGTGAATCTAGCTCAACATGCGACTCTGTTTGCGGATTGGCGGAGCATGGGACAGGAATTCATGGATGCTCTCCCTTTCGATCAATATATCCAGTTCAGATGTGGCGGCAAGACTTATGAGCAGGAGCGACACAAGGGACGTGGCTCCCACCGTGATAGTCACCGTGCAGCGAGCAGATTCCATTTACCGACACTTGACAGGTCATCCAGGCGCTCAGGAAGAGCTTGGGTGGACAAGTTGGATACCTCTTTCCAGCTTGACCGAGTATCGGAGAGGAAGACCATTAAAATGGTTACCTCGTACTTGGAGGATGAGGACACGCAGGATTGCAGGGAGTTCGAGGACACACCTAGTGTGACACAGGACTCACCATCATTAGAGCCCTCCTTGACCGTGCCGGTTGATATCGTAGTGGAGGAGATAGAGCCTACCCCGGTAGAGCCATCCATTGAGGTAATGACTGGAGCCGTGTCCGAGTCTTCGAGTGGTAGCAGCACACAAATGGGTGAGGTATCAGGAGATATATCCACTATCGATGAGGCACTAGGAGATACAGAGATATTGGATGATGGTCGCAGACAGCGGTGTCATCGGCTTCGGACAGACCTTCGAGTTCTGAGGGAGAAGGCCGCGTCAGTACGGGAGACCATTTTGTTGCAGGATCAGGAGCTGGAGGGTATGAGAGTGACTTGTACCAAGTCGGCGGCCAAGTTGGTCCACATTGGGGAACAGCTGGATTCCCTGATGGTACAACCAGAGGGCACATTGGAGCGTCAGATCATTCCCCTTCAGGTATGCATGGATGGGACTGGCGGTGCTGTTGAGTCATCTCTTTCCGTTGGAGAGAGAGAGGCAGAGCTACCTAGTCAGATCTCATATGTTGACTTGGATAGCGGTATGAGACGATCAGAGTTGTACAGGGTACAGCATCCATATGTTGAGATTGGATGGAGAGAGATTTTGAGTTGGTACTCGATGGAGCGGGCTATGGAACACAATGATTTGGTTCCCTTCTCACAAGAGAAGATAGAAGATGGAGGACATCTTCGGATGGATAACATCTCTCATGCTTGTGTTGGATACCCCTTGAGCCATACACATCATGATGGAAGGTTTTTGCCTACCACCTATTTGATTCTTGATAGGGTCTCATTGATCCTTGAGGAGTTCGTATTTCAAAATCCCATGAAGTGCAAAATCAGCAATCTGATGTGGGAGGATGGTAGCCCTCATGGGAGGAGTACCAGGATGAGGAGAAGGAGGCATCCACAATGTATTGAGCGGATGTGGTTGATGAGCAAGGAGCTAGGAGGCTATTTGCAGATCTATGACACCAGGCAGCAGGAGGCTTGGCTGCGCTGGTTACTCTTGAAAGAGTTTGGCCATCCCTTGGCAAACACTCTTCCTAAGAGTAGGGGGATGGGGAAAAGATGGATGGATACTTGCATCATGGAACAACATAGAGTATGGATGCATGGTGTTGGTGTGTTACTCATATCATTCATTGTGTCTTCATCACATGAGTTGTTTGATGGAGGTATGGCGAGACAACACAATGTCTTGTTGCTTGGGTTGTTCCTAGGAGAGCAAGGGCAGATTTGCTCTCACACTTTGTATGATGTTGCAGGAGAAGGAGATGGCACAATCTCCATGGTCCTTGATTGGGAAGCACTTCCACCCTGGGAGGTATTCCATATTTATTGCAGCATTATTAGCGGAGTCTTTGACAAGGAGCATGTCAAAGAACAGAGTCTTGTACTGACAGGAACTTATTTGCATGAGCTCACAGCGTTGTCACCTTGGAGCAGAACATTATGGAGGAAGTATGCGCAGCAGAGATATGGTGGATCTATAACCCATAGGTCCCAGGATCACTTCATATTTGGTACACAAAGAGGAGGTAATGATGATAGAGACATCTATGGCATATTCCTCTTGACTTGGGTTTCCAAGCATGGGGAGGCTTATCTTCTTGCAGCACATGGTTCATTCTTCTTCATAGCATGCCTAGACACTATGGAGGACTCATTCATGGACCCATATGCCATCTTACTTCCAGCTTATGGTCAGATCTGTATGGGAGGCTTGATTATGAGGGGGACACATGAGTTGAATGTGCCTTTGAGTATTTTCTGCACTTCATGTTCTAATAGGAGCATGGGAGGAGGCATGGCCACCACTACTACATATATGTTCTCTTTTGATGTGGGCCATGAGATCGATATTCATCCATTGTACAGCCATGGGCACGTGTGTGGACCTATGTTGTTGTCATATTCAGCCATTTGCTATCCATTAGTAGATGTGTTGGATCTTGTACATCGCTTGCCATGTGATTCTCTGAGGTTGCAGTGGATGAGACTGCACTATGGTTTGTTTTGGGCCAGCTTGTTCTTCATCAATGGAGGAACCTTCTATGGTGGATTGTTTTTCACTTTGCCATTTGAGGGCAATGATTTTGCAGCCCAGGAACGGCATAGACTCTACACTTGTCATGAGTGGAGAGAAGGACAGCATGAGGTAAGCTATGATGCTTGCCAAGTTCATATTTTCAGCCCACCTTCATTACCAGAGCTTGAGGTGGAAGGAGATTTTTGGGAGTTGCCTTGTTGGGAGGTGGCTCATTTGGTCTGGATGATTGCTTGGAGATGGATGATCCACAGGAGGGAGATATTCCTCATTATATTTTCGACTCCATGCCTTGATGGGAGAGAGATGATGAGCTGGTGCACAGTCGATGGGACAACTTACACAGCCATAGATGCAGAGCAGCAGCGGTCATGGTCTTCAGTCATAGCTAGAGGCCGTGAGCAGTCCGAGCCATGGGGCTTGTACAATTATTGGCCACAATGGCGATGGGATCCGGGAGGACTATTGATTGGCTGGTACCATGAGAGGCCAGTTTGGGATCCTGGCATTGAGATATCCCTTCATGTCAGGGTGATGCAGGAGACAGAGAGGTTTCAGTGGGACCCAGGCACATTTTGCAGTATCGGCAGGGAGCATCAGCTAGAGAGTAGGCTTGTTCCCGCATTGCTTGAGAACAAGCAATTTTTGCCGGATGAGGATGCCACTTGGGAGAGCGAGCAGACGTTACAGCATCCATCACTTCAGTTGCTTGAGGACAAGCAACGTTTTGCCGGGGGAGACTGTAATATTCCCAATTAGCCTTGCTAATTGGAATATTTCATTTCTGCTTTATTTTGCCGCTTTAGCTAGACATAATAAATAAAGTGAGAAATAAGAGGGGTCACCTCACTTTAGTCATCTCACTTTATAAATAAAGTGTTCTTTTCCTAGTAGATGAACGTTGTAACTTAAAGAGGGGGCCTTGGGGGTCCACGTGATTATGATGGGGGGGAGGCATCAGGCTGACCCAAGGTAAACTGCGCAGGTCAGAGAAGAGTAAGGGAGCAGTTAAATTTTGGAGGGAATTTGGCATTATAAAAGGAGAGGTTCTCACCTCATTTTGATCATTCATGATTTGATATTATTATTGATAGCTGGACTTCTGTCTGCTTCAGCACGCCGGTTGTTTAGTCGGTCTGCAGCACTGTTTAGTGCACGAGTGTCTCCGATCGGAGATCTCACCCTTAGCCTCGGGGGACTTCGAGTGCCTGCCCTGGTAAGGTTATTTCTGGTTTCACCCTTAGCTTCGGGGGACTTCGAGTGCCCGCCCTAGTACGGTTTTGTTCTGAGTTCACCTTTCAGTTTCAGTAGCAGAGTAGCAGCAGTTTCTGGTGCAGTTTTGGAGAAGGAGGAGCCCTCTTGTGGCTGCGCAGTTCAGAGGAGGAAGGACGCTGTTTCAGGAGCAGAGAAAACGCCGATTAGCCTTGAAAGTGAGGACGCTGTCCAGTTCTGAAGAGGAGGACGCAGATCTGAGGGTTACAGTGATAGATCCAGCCTTGGTGATGATAGATCTGAGCAGATAATTGCAGATCTAGTTTGGTATGGTGCAGATCTGGAAGTATACATTAGATCCGGGCGTAAGATTGCAGTATCCGAGGAGATATTGGCAGATGAGATCCAACTCAGATCCGAAGAGACAACATCGCATCCAAATTTCTTTGAGGTTGCGTATCCGAGGAGATATTGGCGCATCTAGCACAGATCCGAGAGACAGCGGGTGAGATCCGGGACGAGAGGACGCCGATCCGATGAGCGCGGGAGCATGGGTGGTTTTGGTGTTGCCGTTGTGTTCCCACCAGGAGTTTTGGTTATCTTATCCGGAGGATTTGCGGAGTATTCACCCCTTTTCAAAGACTATGTCTGAGCTTTCCAGGTTTTCCGGAGGCCCGGGCTGTTTTTGTAGGAGGAGGGTTTCTGGGGGCGATTTTCGGAGGTGGTCCGTTTGGTAAATGGTTTCTGGGTTTTGTCCGGAGCAGTGAGTATAGGTGATCTGTAGATTTTTAGCTCATTCCGGCAAGGGGATCAGCCCCTAGCTTCAGTTTCTTCCAGCAGCTGGGATGCAGTTCCTGTAGCAGCCATTTCCTATTTTTCTGAGAGGATTCTGTACTTGCCTTGAGCAAGGATAGGTGCACTCACTCTGATTTTCTTGTACTCCTCTCTATGTACTTTCTGATTAATAAAATGGCTCAGTTTATGGTGTTCTATGTGCTATGATTCAGTGATCTGGTTCATTATTATATTTTCTATATCTGCATTGGTGTATTTCTGTTTATTACTGGTTAGTCCCCATTTGGGGATATTACAGAGCAGGGCATCCAGGTAGTGATCACCACACCCTATAGGCATCCTAAGGCCTATCGGGATGAGATTGAGAGGGCCATCCATGAGCTCTTGGCGCTGGGACACATCCGCCCTAGCACTAGCCACTTTGTTTCTTCTGTCGTGTTGGTGAAGAAGAAGGATGGCACATTGACGATGTGCATTGACTATCGGGCTCTCAACAAAAAGACCATGAAGAACCGATACCCCATTCCACGGATAGATGAGTTAATGGACGAGTTGAGGGGATCGAAGTTCTTTTCGAAGATTGACTTGAGATCCGGGTACCACCAGATTCGTGTGAGGGATCGGGATGTTCCCAAGACCGTTTTCAGATGTCATTACGGACACTTTGAGTTTTTAGTGATGCCCTTCGGGCTAACCAATGCTCCAGTCACTTTTCAGTCATGCATGAATCACATCTTCTGTAGTCACTTGAGGAAGTTTGTGTTAGTGTTTTTCGATGACATCTTGATTTACAGCAGGACATGGGAGGAGCACCTATAGCATATTGAGGCTGTATTGTGCATATTGGAGAAGCAACATTTTTATGCTAAGCTCTCCAAATACAAGTTTGGACTGACGGAGATGCTCTACTTGGGGCACATCATTGGTGTGGACGGAGTGAGGGTCCACGAGGAGAAGATCAGGGCCATCAGAGATTGGCCAGAGCCGAAGAATGTGACAAAGCTTCGGGGGTTTATGGGCATCTGCACCTACTACCAGAAGTTCGTCAAGGGGTTTTCCCAACTTGCTGCACCCCTTACAGACCTTACCAAAAAGGGGGCATTCAGTTGGTCTGACACAGCACAGAGGGCTTTTGACAGGCTCAAGGAAGTGATGAGCAACTGTCCAGTTTTGGTATTGCCAGATTTCACACAGCCCTTTGTCCTAGAGTGCAATGAATCAGGGGAAGGGATAGGCGCAGTCTTGATACAGGGAGGCCACCCCATAGCTTTTGAGAGTCAAAAGCTATTGCCACATGAGAGGTTGTATGCTATATACGACAAGGAGATGTTGGCCATCATGCATGCATTGGCCAAATATCGGCAGTACCTGGTGGGGAACAGGTTCAGAGTGAGGACTGACCACAACAACCTCTGATTCTTTCTAGAGCAGAAGCAGTTGCAGGAGAGGCAACAAAAGTGGATCAGTAAGATCCAAGCATATGATTTTGACATCAAGTATGTCAAGGGGAAGAACAACGTGGTGGCCGATGCACTTTTGCATACACTGGTAGCATTGTCTTTGATGAGCTTAGATACAGACTGGAGGGCTCAGCTATTGGTAGAGTACTCCAAGGACTGTTTTGCCTGTGAGGTGTTGGACGGACAGGTTACAGATGACAGGTACAGGGTGATGGATGAGGTGATCTACTTTAGGGACAATATCTTCTTGACTGAGAGCTCCAAGCTCAAGGAGAAGATATTGCACGCCTCACATGATTCGCCACTATCAGGCCACCAAAGGTTTACCAAAACTCATAAGGCCATTAGAGAGAGGTTCTCATGGAAGGGCCTCAAGGAGGACGTACTCCAACATGTCAGGGAGTGCGAAGTTTGCCAGCGTAACAAGGGGGAGATGAACCATCCAGCAGGTTTACTTCAGCCTCTTCCCATACCAGAGGGAAAATGGGAGAGTATTTCGATGGATTTCATCACAGGGCTACTCACTGTACAGGGCAAAGATTGCATATTTGTAGTCGTTGACCGGCTGACAAAGTATGCACACTTCTTCGCTATATCAGCACGATACACTGCAGCACAGGTAGCGAAGTTGTTCTTTAGAGATGTCTTCAGATTGCATGGTCTCCCAAAGACCATTGTCAGTGACAGGGACAGTCACTTCATGGGCGGGTTTTGGCAGGAACTTTTCCGTTTGGTGGGCACCGAGTTGACCCCAAGCACCAGTTATCACCCACAGACGGATGGACAGACGGAGATAGTGAACAAGTGGCTGGAAGGCTACTTGCGAAACTATGTCAGCGGGTAGCAAAAGGCATGGTTACGATGGTTGCACTTGGGGGAGTACTGTTATAACACCACTCACCATATGTCTATCGGTATGTCTCCATTTTATGCTTTATATGGGTATCATGCTTTATCTTTTGCTGACATGATGTTTGGTGCTAGCAAGGCCCCTAGGGCCAAGGATTGGATCCAAGAGAGTCAAGATATACTCTGGGCTCTTAAGGATAACATAGCTACAGCACACAATCAGCAGAAGCTGTATGCCAACAAGGGACGAGTTGAGAGGCAGTTTGAGGTAGGGGACTTGGTCTACCTACGATTGCAACCATATCGGCAATCTACGCTAAAGCAGAACAGGGATGAGAAGCTCAAGCCCTGCTTTTATGGACCATATAGGATGACACGCAAGATTGGAGGGTTGCATATGAGTTGGAGCTGCCCACTGGTAGCAGGATTCATAAAATTTTCCATGTGTCATGCCTGAAGAAGGCACTGGGACAACAGGTGACTGCAACTGAGGAGCTTCCGCCCATAGATGATGAGGGGCATTTGGTGCTGCAGCCGGAGGCCATCATTGATACTAGGGAGAGGCAGCTGCGGAGCAGGACAGTCAGGGAATACCTGGTGAGATGGAGGAATCTACCAGATGAGGATGCCACTTGGGAGAGTGAGAAAATTTTACAGCATCCATCATTGTAGTTGCTTGAGGACAAGCAACGTTCTACCGGGGAGGACTGTAATATTCCCAATTAGCAATAGCTAATTGGAAATTTTAATTTTTGACTACTTTACTTTAATAAAGTTAAGTTAGAAATAAAGTGGGTGAAGAGGGACACTTAACTCACACTTAGGATAAAAGCATTTCCTAAAGTCACTTGGAGACATGATTATTTGGCAGTGTGGGGCCTAGAGGACAAAGTGGCAGCGTGGAGGAGATGTCAGCGTGGGCAGCATGGGCCCAAGTCAACGCAGAGCTAGAGGGACAGCGTGGCTCAAGGAAACGGCGCAGTTGGTGGTGGGGCCTAGGTGAGAGCAAGGCTCTCCAAACATAAAAAGGGAAAGAGGCTCCTCATTTTGATCATTCTATTATGCATCTATGTTATTTGTCTTTTGACATTGAGCACGCTTTTGTTGTTGAGAAAAGTCTGCAAGTGGTGTTTAGCACATCAGGTGTCTCTGTGCCGAGATCCCAACCTCAGCCCCGGGGGACTTCGAGTCCCTGCTCGGGTGAGGAGTTCTATCCTTGTTTTACCGAAGGGAGTTGGAGCAGCCACAGTTGGGATTATTCACTTGCAGAGGTAGCGCAGTCAGTGAGAGGGAGGACACAGTCTTTGGAGGAGGAGATTCCGGATTGAGGGCTTATCAAGGGATTCAGCCCGAGAGAGTTGGAAAGGGGTCAGCCCTTCCCTATTCCATCATTTTGGTAGAGTTGGAGGCCATCTTTTGCAGCAGATTATTCAGGGCCAGTGTTTACCATTGGGACAGCGTGGTACCTCAAGGGAGGTCATCCATTTTCGGAAAGCTCTCTGGGATTTTCTGGGTATTGGGTAGAGAGGCCATTCCCAAAGTTTCACAATTTCCCGAGGTGGGGAGCAGCCCCAAAGAGTCAGTTCATTCTAGCAGTAGCAGCATCAGCAGCTTAGAGATTACGCAGTCATTGAGAGAACAGCCATTCCATGATATATTCTGAGAGTATTTCTACGCTTGCCTAGTAAAAGCCAAGGTGCCATCATTCTGATCACCTTTGTACTCATTTTATCTTTCAGTATTTAATAAAATGGCTCAGCGTTCTTCATATTGTGTCTTGTTCATGTGATGTCTCTGTTGTAGTTTCTTGTTTATGTGCTTTATATTGTTGTTTATTTCTATTCTGATTATTACATACTCGAAGCCAAGATGTCCAAAATGATCTCATCCTCCTCCTTTTAAAGGCTTAATAGAGATATCTCCAATCTTTTAGAAGTATATTATTTTGATTTTTTTTGTATTATTTTATAAGCTCCCCCTTCACTTCATTTAAGTGACTTTTAATTTTATTTTACTTAATCCACTTTTGGCCTTTTTCCTTCAATTAATCATTTTCCCCTTCTTTTATTTATTTAAGTAACTAATTAAAGTCACTTTTTATCTGAGAAAATGGTAAATTTCCCACCAAACTTTCTTTAGTCGCTAGAAGCCACTTATCATCATCCCATCATGTAGATCTTCTTGTTTCGATTCAAACGAGCTATTACACTAAGGTGTTCCATCAAATATTCCTCCCGGAATGCCATCTTAAGCTCAATTAATTAAGTTTGGCTCAATAATAACCTTGTTTCTGCACAAACTAACAAGCCTAGTGAATAGGCTAAAGCTAGAGGGCACAACAACCATTTTGGGACAAAGGCCCACTGTCACCACAGCCTATGTCCCCTTCTCTTCTCGGAATTTCACCAACAGAAGGAGTCCCAGTGAGGAGGAAATCACTGAGGATAATGTAGATGATAGGAAATGTAGTGATGCCAAAAGCCCATTAAAGGGAGAGGCTCAAATAATAGGCCTGGTTGCTCCAAGAGCAAGATTAAGGCTCTCCAAGAAAGGCTCAAAGGGAGACTTAGACCTAGGGAATAGGGATATCCTCTTGTGAAAGATATCCTAGACCTAAGACTCTAAGAAAAACAAGGTTCTTCAAGTGACCTTGTAAGAATAGGAACAAACTATGATATGGGACCACAAAAGGAACCTTGGGAAAGGTCCAAGCTTGACCTAGGGTTTGAATGATCTTCAAGAAAGTATCTACGTTAAGCGAGGATTAGGGAAGGTCACAAGAACAATTAACTTTCATTGAGTTTTTGTGTAGATAGACATTCAAAAGCCACTAACCAAAGATGCAAGAGATTAGTCTTGAAGTTTGAGCTAGGGTTTGAGTTTTCTCTCAAACTAATCGTGGAAATGACCTGAGATTTTGAGGACTAGAGGAGACAACAACGCATTAATCTATCCAAATAGTTTTCCAACGTCAAGCCTCTAATGAATTTCACACAAGGCCCTAGCTAGCCATCTATGGTTAGGGTTGAAATTTGGGAGGAAGGTGAAAAAGATGAAGTCTTAGGTGATCACCAAGGACAAGGACCAGTGCCTAGCCAATTGGGGTCAACGGAGTCAAGATGAATTTGATTTTGAGATTATCACTCTAGCAAGGAGTCATTTTTGCAACTTCGTTAGCCTTGAGAGGTACTAGTTAGGTCACAAAAAGGAATTTACACTTCGTTCTACAAATTTTGATGGAGTTTCAAGGTAAAGGTGCACAAACCAACCCCTAGGAACATTCATTCTTCTTGTCAAGTGAATAACATATGCAATGTATCAAGATTCCAAGTATTTCATGAATTCACATTAATTTAGGGCACAAGTAAAATCATGACATAGCATTCCATATATTAGACATATATCAACGAGAAATTTCGCATGAATGATCACTTTCATGACAAAAAGAGTATATACATCCATTACATTTGCAAAAGAAAAACTCCGAGATAAGATAGCAATAATCGAAACATCAGAATGCATCAAGAAAATTCCAATTCGTCCATCAATAGCAGGTCCGAACTCTTTACAAGAGAAGAAATCCAATCCAAGTGATGATGAATGATACAATGAGGATCTCTTTTATTTATATGAGCCTTAGGGGTTCGAATTATGTCTAATTAGCCTAATGATTCCCCTATGGATAAATCAATGTGCAAAATAACACTATAATTTGGTTACAAGCCCACCATATAGCTCCAAAAGCATATGACGAGCCTCTCAAAAGGGCCGAAATGATAGAACAATAGCCAATAGGTCCATTGGAAGGCCAAATTGAGTTCTTCATGTGCCATAATGAATATGAGGGCTCCAATGACAATGATAAAAGGGGTGGCCCCTCAATCTCCAAGCAAATAACCTGTGGTGCTCCCTAGTGTGTTGAAATTAGCGAGAAAAGTGATTCCTTGATTGCTGCCTTAATTCAAGGAGTAAAAGTCGAGTCCCTGTTGTCGCACAGAATGTCTAGGCACCGCGACAATGGTTCAGATCAGGGGCTATCACCCTGATCTCCAATCTCTCTATCTAAGTTGTCTCCTTCAAGACTAAGGGAGGTAGACCCTAACGAAAAATGAAGAAGTAGAACTGGTTGAAAATCAACCAATTCAGGAGACATAGTTAAATGACCGAGTACTTGTTAAGATTAACGAGATTTTACAGATCCAATTATATTTGAAACTTTAAAACCAGTGCCTTGTGGAGGCAAAATATCCCATTATGAAATTAAAGTCAAGTAATTGATATGCAACTACTGCTATGAAAAATCAATCCACCACAATGATATTCGATAAAACACTCTCACAATTATGCTTTAAGAAATGTTTGATAAAGGCATGCAATTTATCATTACTTGAAGTATTCTCAAAGTTGAATAAGCAATTAATTACCAATTTCAAGCAACTTAAAACCACAATTAGATAGTTTAATGATCATCAAACACAACTAAGCATGAAAATACTTCGAACCAATTTAAACTAGAAAGAAAAATATTATCATGAGAGAACCATCGAATTTAAATGTTAGATGTTTCCGTATTAAAATGATATTCTAAATAATTCCAATTTTAGAAATATATAGCTAAACTCTAGATAAAGAGAAATTTAAAGTTCACTTTTGATTATGCAAAATTTTAGATCCAAAAACCACTTTATTAGAATTTTTTGACCATTTTCTAATTTTTTTTAAAGTTATAAAAAAAAAAAATTAAAAAAAAATAAAATAAAAATAAAAATAAAAATCTCTAAATATGAAAAATCTCAAAGACTAAAATCTAAAGTTATGAAACTAGAAATTAAAAATGAACAAATTTAAGACTAAAGCTAAAGTTCTAAAGAAAAAGGTTAGAAATTTTTTTTTTAATTTTTTTTTTTTTTTTTTAATCTCCTAAAAAACAAAAAACTAAAAAACAGAAAAAGTCAAACTAAAAGAATTAAAATCTAAACTAACTAAAAAAAAATTCGAAAAATCTAAAGTTAGGGGTTTTATTTGTTTTGATTTTAAAGTTTCTAAAGTCTAAACAAAATGAAATCCCAAAAACAAAGAAAAAATCTAATGCTAACTAAACTAATTAAAACAATTTCGATTAAAACTAAGAAGAAAAATTTTAAATGAAAATCTAAATTTTAATTAAAACTAAAACTATAAAAAAAAAATATATAAAATTAACGTAAAGCTTAAAAATCTAAAATTTAAAACCTAAGTTAAACAAAAGCAAAAATCGAAGGTCAAAGGAATGAAATTTAAAACCATCGAAAGAAAAGATGAAGCGTTAACTTTATTTGATCGATTTTTTTATGTGCTTTAGGTTTGACGCAGGTTCAACGATGCAGCACATGAGCGTGAAGAGGGATGGAGGCTGCCAACGTGAAGGAAGATGATACGCATAGGTAACTTGGAGAAGCCGGGACAGAGGTTGGTTGACGGCAAAACGTGTGAGGAAAGCTAGAGGACAGCAGGTGGCGCTGGAGACTGCGGATTAGAATGCGCGAAATAATGAAGGGAAGACGCAGAAAGCATGAGGAGAGGGTTGAATGAAAAGGGTTCGAGCAGAGAGCTGGAAAGAAAATGCAGTTGGGCAGTGGACAAAGGCAGCATGGACAGAAGGAAAGCGTGAAGCGATGAATAGATAAGCTGCGGAGGGAAGCTTTGATGCAAGAGAAATGGGACAACGCTGGGAAAAGGAATGAAGAGGAGCAGCAGCAGACAAATGGTAAAATTTGCAGGCACGCAAATTTCAAAATAATTTTTTTCAGCCAGCAACAAAATTTCGCGAGTATAATTCAGATTTTCAAAATATTGATTTAGATGCACCTGAAATTCACACTTTTGTAGCAAAACTATGCCCAGATCTTACCCTCCAGGGCCTAGATCTGGCTTAGATCTAAAAAAAATTTGAGAATCTCTCTGTAAACCTGCACAAAACCAGAAAAAAACCCAAAACTATGCACAGAAAATAAACCCTTAAACCCTAGAGAATATTTGCAGATTTACAGTGCTAATTTACAGACCGGAGGCCCTCATGGCCATATTTAAAACCATTTTGCACAATAAATAAAAAAGAGAAATTAAAATAGGCACAAGCCCAAGAAGACCCTGCCAAAACAAAATTTACGTAAAATAACTTTGGGAATTTGGAAACAATGGGCTTTTTCAGATTTTCTGAAATCCGAGAGTCGGCTGATTTAACTGAAGATTTCCCCAAACGCTCAAATCTTGAAAAATGATCTCTGCACGCTTAGATCTAAATTTTAGATTGATAGAGATTTAAAAAATAAACATGAGACTTTTCAGAAAAATAGATAACTAATATTTCCGTTAAATCGAAATGTAATTTCAAAAACCCAGAAAATTACACAAGATACCTGTATGCAGATCAATCCATAAAAGCCATCAACCATCAAAATGCCAATAAAAGTAGTAGAGTTTAGAGACAATAGCACCACATAGATATGGAAAATGAACACCAAAGTTTGTAACCCCAAAGTCTTTATGCTTTATTCATCAAAAAATTACAAGAGCTTCCAAGATCAAGTGCACGATTCAAGGGTCAGATGCAAATGACATACAAAGACCTCTAATTTATAATATAAAAATCTTCAACGGCTAGTTCAGTTGATCCATGTCAAAATAATCTCGACCGTCAAAAAAGATTTAATTCTCTTTTAATCTTGACCGTCGAAATTATAATTTTGAAGAAATTCGAATTTATGATTTAATTTCATTTTAATTAACTCAAAAATAATATTTTTAAGTTAATTACCTCAAAATTTTGACTTTGACTTAACCACCAAGGCCCAAGGGTCCAAAATTTCTTGAAATTCTCAATATTCCCTTGGCCTGAGACCTTTAAAAATTTAATTTTTAAGGACCCATGAATTTTGCCTTTGAAGAATTTTAACTCACCTAAGACCTAAAATTAATTAAATTTCTGGCTTAGGACTTTTAATTAATTTGGCCAGAAAATTTAATTATTGACTGAGAGGGGATTTAATTATTTTTCCAACCCTCTTTACATAAGATAAATACATTTAGACACATAAAGGGGGAATACCCATTCGTATAGACCGTCAAGTAGCTACCCAATTCTGCGACTCAAAACATGATCTAGTAAACCAAGCAGCTTGTAATAAAATAATCTAGCCAATTAGCTAAGATTATTCCCAAACTACTTTTACAAAGACTCGATAGAAAACACTAGGACTCACTTAGCATCTTGATGACAAAATCCACCCTAGCTTTGGGGTGAGGCTGGAGGGGGAAACTCTGCCGATCACCTGTGTCGAGAAACACTAATGAATCAGTGAGATAAAAAACCTCCTAAGATAGAAATCATCACCAAAATACTAGGCTTACCTAGGTTGTTACATACATGGTGGTCTTACTTAGATCATTTACATCATAAACATGCAGAATGGGTTTACATTATTTATAAAACTGTCGACTGTCAATGAAATCTGAATGGCGTGAACACCTCGAACATGATGTGTCCCATTTCAAAAAATGGAGGTGTACTGCTATGGGGTCGTTGACAAAGTGTAGTCAACATCTGGCTCTACTTGGGAACACATTGCTTCACTGGAGGAATGTGAGAATCCATAATCTATATCCAAGCAACACACAAAATTACATAAGTAGCGTCCATCCAAATATCATCATATAACATTAAGCACATGAAAAATAGAAGCTCTTCTATCATTTATTATTCTACTTGACATGAAAAGTAAACCTAATCTAACTACAAAATGAAATGCTGAAAGGACAAGGAGTAAGATTAGAAATACAATACAAAGGATGCCCAATGGCATCAAATGTCATCTCTGAAGAACAACTTGAGCAGTTGGCCGTTCGCAGGTAACTGAAGTGGTTCGCCTTCCAACGTGCCAATGTCTCTGATAATATAAGGTCCCAGCCACAAACTGTCAAATTTCTTGTGTTTTCCGAGTTTTTCATTATTTTGATCCCAAAGTAATACCATGTCTCCAACCTGCAAAGATCTAGATCGAGATGATTTATCAAAGTTTTTCTTAATGTTAGATTAATTCTTACACATATTATCTAAAGCTTTCTTACGAGTTTCATCCAACTCCACAATCTGATCAATTCTATTTTGAACAACATCTTTATCAGTGGAAAAATGTTGAAGGAGTTGGTAAGCTGGTAATTTAAGGTGCACAGGCAAAGTTACATCCAAGCCATAAACTAATTCAAAAAGACTTTTACCAGTAGCTTTCTTTTTAGTAATTCTATCTGCCCACAAAGCATACTTGATTTTGTTGTCCCAAGATCGCTTATTATCTCCTACTATCTTCTTGATAATGGTTATAAGATTTTTATTACTTGACTCAGCTAGGCCATTACCCTGAGGATAGTAGTTAGATGAATGAGATAATGTAATGCCATACTTAAAACAAAAAGATGAAAATTCAAAAGAGCTAAAAGCTTTGGCATTATCAGTAGTGATCTTGGCAGGGACACCAAATCTAGTAATGATTTGATTTTCAATGAAGTCCATAATAACCTTTTCATTAGCATTCCTAGCAGAAATCACTGTTGCGAACATCAGCATCAGGATAAAATCGGCAAGGGTCCAGAAAACCAAAAAATCGTAAAAATCGGGAAAATATCGATAAAAAATCGGTAAACATCGGCAAAATTAAGATACTACAAAAATATCTTTAAAAATCAGCAAACATCGGCTAGGCCAAAAAATCGCAATTTCAAGATAAAATCAGGATGTTATCGAGATGTTCGCAACACTGGCAGGAATGGCTTCAACCCATTTTGTAAAATAATCAGTCGCAGTTAAGATCCAGGAGTAGCCATTGCTAGAATTTTCATGGAATTTCCCGATGAAATCCAGACCCCAATGTTGAAAAGGTGCTTCAACAACCACAGGTTTTAAGGACAAGGCAGCTAGCTTCTACTTCCAAATAAATAGTTGACAGGCTTGGCAACTTTTGACATATTTATGCACATCTGACAAAATCGAAGACCAATAATAACCAACTCTCAGAATTTTGTGGGCAGTAGTTCTAGCAGCATAATGACCACCACAAAATCCTGAATGAAACTCAGAAATCAACTTCTTAGACTCAATCTCATCAACAAACCTAAGTATTATCCCCTTAGGATTTCTCCATCCAAGGCCATCCTTCATGAGGCAATACTTAGTGGCTTTTAATCTAAGAGCCCTTCTTCTATGAGCAACTAAATGGTTAGGACATGTAAGATTTAACAAATAATAAATAATGTCCTTATACCATTCATGCTCTCCTAACCTTTGCAGCTCATGTGAAGAAACATCATTAAGACAAATCAAACCAAGCGCTTTCTCATTACCTTCAATCATCATTTCAGCCAAGCCTTGACCCTTGACTAGCTTGGTGGGCCTAATCTCTAAATCATACTCTTGAATTTTAGTAACCCACCTAGCACGAGTCCCTAAGAAATCAGTTTGAGTTAAGATATCTTTAATCGCAGAATGCGGGACGAAAGCAATGATTTTAGAATAACCCACATGAGTCCTAAAATGCTTAAGAGACTTAACCAAGGCATAGGCTTGCTTTTCCATAGTAGTATAATTCAATTCAAAATTTTGAAGCGCTCTACTCATGAAAGTAATAGGTTGTTCATGACCTTCCTTATTCTTTTGTAACAAGAGACCAACAATGGTATCTTCAGAGGCGAAAGAGAAAATCATGAAATCCTTAGAATAATCAGGACTTGCCAAAACAGGAGCTTTGGCAATAACACCCTTAATTCCTTGAAAAGCCTTTTTACCATCTTCTTTCCACAAAATTTTACATCTTTTTTCAGAAGATTTTGAATAGGCTTAGCTATTTTTGCGTAATTTCGAATAAATCTTCTAAGAAAATTAGTTTTTCCTAGAAAAGACTAAAGGGATTTAAGATTACGAGGGAGAGGAATCTTTTGGATTGCCTCAACTATTTCAGAATCAATCTTGATTCCATCTTTGGAGATAATGTGACCAAGTAATTTCCCTTTAGTTACTCCAAAAACAGAGTTAGTTGGATTCAAGGAAATCCCAAATTCTCTACACCTATCAAAGACCTGCTTAAGATGACCTATGTGACTAATACCATCTTTAGAAAAAACAATAAGATCATCTTGATAAATTTCAATATTTTTTCCAATTAAACCTTTAAAAGCATAATCCATAGCCCTTTGAAAAGTAGCCCCAGCATTAGTCAACCCAAAAGGCATTCTAATGTATTCGAAAGTACCCCATGGTGTGGTGAATGTAGTTTTGCGCCGATCTTTTTTAAGCCAAACTTGATTGTATCCAGAAAAACCATCTAGCAATGACATCATTCCTGAACCTGTTACTCTTTGTAACATAGTCTCCATGTTGGTCAAAGAGTAATTATCCTTTTTACATGCTAGATTAAGGTTTCTAAAATCGACACAAAGTCTAATGGTACCATTCTTCTTTCTAAAAACCATCTAGCAATGACATCATTCCTGAACCTGTTACTCTTTGTAACATAGTCTCCATGTTGGTCAAAGAGTAATTATCCTTTTTACATGCTAGATTAAGGTTTCTAAAATCGACACAAAGTCTAATGGTACCATTCTTCTTTCTAACAATCACCAGGTTGGAACACCATGTTGAATGTCTAGTTTGAGCAATGATTCCAGCTGCGAGCATTTTTGAAAGCTCTTTCTGAACCAAAGGGGCTAACTTGGGATTTATTTGCCTAAGCTTGTGATGAAAAGGTTTAGCATTCTCATCTTTCAAAGGGATAATGTGTTGCATGACATCTTCCCTATATCCTTTTAATTCATCATACGAAAATGCTAACACATCCCTATATTCATGAAGTAAATTTGTCAACTTTTCCTTTCCTCTTCGTTAGTACCTTTACCAATTTTGACAATCTTAGGGTCCTCAGAGGCACCAATATTTACTTCAATGAATTCACCAGGATCCATTTTATTTTCCTCTTTCATTTTTGTGGCATCATGCCGATCAAAGTGTTGCTCTAAAGCAACAATATTCCCAGGAGTAGGATTTATAATATCATCCTGATCATCAGATCCATCCTCCCTAGAACTTATCCGAAAATTTTCAAACTCATCCAAATTATTAAGAAAACAAATGACCTGCTTTTCATCATTAAAAACTTGCCAATGCTCTGAATTATCTGGGACTGAAGGTCTGAAAATAATTTCCATTTTTATCTTATCCTTAATTAATTCATTAGATAATTGTAAAGTTGAAGCCGCCACAGCAAGCTCATCCGCCAAGGTATTCTTTTCTCGTGGGATAGCTTCAAGGTTAATGGCATCAAAGTGCTCCATAACATCCCACACGGTATTTCGATAATTCCTTAACCTTTGATTTTTGCATGTAAATTTATTCTTAACTTGCATGATAACCAAATCAGAATCTCCCTTGATACTAAGCATCTTAATTCTTAAAGCTTTTGCCAACTCAAAACCCAACAACAAAGCTTTGTATTCAGCCACATTGCTAGTTGCATCAAACTCAAGTCTATAGGCAAACTTAAAAATATGACCAAGGGGAGACCTCAATACAATTCCAACACCCTTAACATACCTAGATGCAGCACCATCAAAATACATGTGCCAAACTTGATCCCTTAGGTCCTCAAATTTCTCATCAACCTTGTCATCTAAAGGAACGATGAAATTAGACATAATAGCATAATTCCCTATGTCAGGTTGTTCCTTAGTTATTTCATTATGAGGACTCTTAGGATCTTCCACATGGAATCTTCTTTCAAGCTCTCTATTTAGCTTCACAAACCCTTCACCTCTAGGGGAAGGAATCATAGCATAAGACCAATTCATCTGAATACTTCCTCCTAGATCAGAGGCCCACTTTCTAGATAACAACATACTCCAGGCATCCAAAACATCAACTACAACTATGTCCATAACAATCATTATGTCAGGGTAAACCGATAAATGAACTTGCAAATCCTTGATTAACCCATGAACTTCAATTTTCTTAGAATCCATGGCACATATGTTGTAGTATGGTCTATAAACCTCTTAAATTAAGTTGTTCCATGACCCTCTTAGTCATGACACAAGCTGAAGCACCAAAATCTAGCATACAATTATTCAATTTATGACCATTAACCATCAAAGTAACAAAAAATGGTTGATGCTCCTTGTTATCTGACTCCATTTTTTGCAAATATATAGGGGCATCTTGATAAGAAACTTCAGGAGTCTTATCTTGAGCAACATTAACATGCGAAACTCCAGGAACATCTAAAACTTTAGCTCTCTAAGTGGGAGGCTTTAACATCTCAGTGACAGGCAGCAAGATCTTAGCATTACTCAACCATGTGCCCAAATCAATATTCAAACCAGGACTAGGATTAAAAATTCGAGGGGGAGTTAGATTATCACCTTGCTCTTTATCCCTTCTTTGATAAGTTAATCCTCTGTCCTTAGCAATTTCCAAAATTTGATCAGGAGAAGGCTTTTCACCAAATAACTCAATCATCAAATCCCTCTCATGATCAAAATTATTGATACTATGCGAAGATATAACAGGCCTAACATCCTGACTATTTTCCTTAACTTCCATCCAATCTTCCATAGACAAAGAGAACTCCTGACCAACAACATTTATCTAATTACTTGCCCCAAACATTCCACTATTCATGATTCTTTTAATAGTTAGACAAGTAACCTCCTCATGAAAAGCATCACAAGCTCTACAATAAGGTGGAGCTTCATCAACCATATTAGTATATTCAAGCGGATTAAAAGGTCTCTGCTCACTAGGCTGACCTTTTTTCTGCCAAGTATTATTATCTTGATTATTATTATTATGATCCCTAGGTTGGGAATTCGTATGAGCCCTTTCAATTTGGACCAACCTAGACTGCAAAGTGCTTATTTCCTTAGCATGGTCAGAGATTAATTTCGCTTGGTTAAGCTCCATGCTTTCAAGTTTTTGAAATAACTTTTTCGTAGGGTCATCATCATTTTCCAGAGGCTCTTTACCTTTAGGTCCTTTCAACTTAGTCGCAACCCTATCAAAACCAGGAATTTCAGATTTTCCTGATGCCCTTTTGTCCTTTTCAAGTTCTTCAGCTAAAGTTTGGCAAGCTTTATAATCAACAATCTTAGCATGTCTTAGCTCATATGAAGTATCAGAATCAAAAGCATCAATGTAAAAATTTAGAAGAGATCCATTAGGAGGCTTATGAGTTTGGGATATTTCCCTAAGAATACCATTAAATGTCTTGTTAAATTCTTCCATCGTTTCATTTTCTTTCTTTTTTATGGTACTGGTATCTTTCACCAAATGCCTATCTTCCCTTTTATCACCAAACTTATCCTTGAAGGCTGCTAGAATTGACTGAAAAGTATCAAATGAATTATCAGGCTTTTCAGTAAACCAATCCATAGCATCCTATTCAAGGGTAAGAATAAAACAACACATCTTTACATCCTCGAAATTATTACTTCTAGCCCATTTATTCCACCAACCAGTGAAAGCGTTTAAATGAGATTTGACACTAACTGCATTATTTCCTTGAAAAGAAGGTAACTTATCCATTCTATATTGAGGGAAACCATGGGGATGACCTTGAATATTAGCAAAATTACACGGGGCATATAAATCCATGATATCGGGCTGAAGAGGATCACAAAAAAGAGAATGGATATCAGAGAGAGCTTCCTGGCCGAGATTAACAAGAAGTGTACGAGAAGAGAACTTGTGTAATCAGACTCTGAGAACCTTTTCAAGATCTGGAGTAGGATTAATCAAGCTACTTGGATGTCTTCTAGTACAAATTATGTAGAAGATGAAGCCAATGGAGTCGCCACTAGGACAGGAAGTTAACTCAAATATCTGAGATGAAAGACAAAGAAAGAAATGAATGTCGTAAAGCCAAAGTCCATTAAATTGATCCTCGGCAACGGCACCAAAAAATGTTGTCGCACAGAATGTCTTGGCACTGCGACAACGGTTCAGATCGGGGGCTGTCAGCCTGATCCCCAATCTCTCTATCTAAGTTGTCTCCTTGCAGACTAAGGGAGGTAGACCCTAACGAAAAATGAAGAAGCAGAATTGGTTGAAAATTAACCAATTCATGAGACACAGTTAAATGACCAAGTACTTGTTAAGATTAACAAGATTTTACAAATCCAATTATATTTGAAACTTTAAAACCAGTGCCTTGTGGAGTCAAAATATCTCGTTATGAAATTAAAGTCAAGTAATTGATATGCAATTGCTACTATGAAAAATCAATCCACCACAATGATATTCGATAAAACACTCTCACAATTATGCTTTAAGAAATGTTTGATAAAGGCATGCAATTTATCATTACTTGAAGTATTCTCAAAGTTGAATAAGCAATTAATTACCAATTTCAAGCAACTTGAAACCACAATTAGATAGTTTAATGATCATCAAATACAGCTAAGCATGAAAATACTTCGAACCAATTTAAACTTGAAACAAAAATATTATCATGAGAGAACCATCGAATTTAAATGTTAGACGTTTCTGTATTAAAATGATATTCTAAATAATTCCAATTTCAGAAATATATAGCCAAACTCTAGATAAAGAGAAATTTAAAGTTCACTTTTGATTATGCAAAATTTTAGATCCAAAAACCACTTTATTGGAATTTTTTGACCATTTTCTATTTTTTTTTTTAAGTTTTAAAAAAAAAATCTAAATATGAAAAATCTCAAAGACTAAAATCTAAAGTTATGAAACTAGAAATTAAAAATGAATAAATCTAAGACTAAAGCTAAAGTTCTAAAGAAAAAGGTTAGAAAAAAAAAAATTTTAATTTTAAAATCTCCTAAAAACAAAAAAAAAAATTCAAACTAAAAGAATTAAAATCTAAACTAACTAAAAAAAAAATCGAAAAATCTAAAGTTAGGGGTTTTATTAGTTTTGATTTTAAAGTTTCTAAAGTCTAAACAAAATGAAATCCCAAAAACAAATAAGAATAGAAAAAATCTAATGCTAACTAAACTACTTAAGAAAATTTCGATTAAAACTAAGAAGAAAAATTTTAAATGAAAATCTAAATTTTAATTACAACTAAAACTAAAAAAAAAAAATCTAAAACTAACGTAAAGCTTAAAAAATCTAAAATTTAAAACCTAAGTTAAACAAAAGCAAAAATCGAAGGTCAAAGGAATGAAATTTAAAACTATCGAAAGAAAAGATGAAGCGTTAACTTTATTTGATTGATTTTTTTATGTGCTTTAGGTTTGACGCGGGTTCAACGACGTAGCATGAGCGTGAAGAGGGATGGAGGCTGGCGACGTGAAGGAAGATGATACGCGGTAACTTAGAGAAGCCGACACAGAGGTTGGTTGACGGCAAAACGCGTGAGGAAAGCTAGAGCCGACAGCAGGTGGAGTTGGAGACTGCAGATTAGAATGCGCGAAATAATGAAGGGAAGACGCAGAAAGCATGAGGAGAGGGTTGAATGAAAAGGGTTCGAGCAGGGAGATGGAAAGAAAATGCGGGATTGGGCAGTCGACAGAGGCAGAGTGGACAAAAGGAAAGCGTGAATCAATGAATGGATAAGCTATAGAGGGAAGCTTTGACGCAGGAGAAATGGGACAGCGCTGGGGAAAGGAATGAAGAGGAGCAGCAGCAAACAGATGAAAAAATTTGTAGGCACGTGAATTTCAAAATAATTTTTTTCAACCAGCAACAAAATTTCGTGAGTATAACTCAGATTTTCAAAATATTGATTTAGATGCACCTGAAATTCACACTTTTGCAGCAAAACTAGGCCCAAATCTGCAAGCAGAACTGATCTTGAGGCCAGATCTTACCCTCCAAGGCTTAGATCTAGCTCAGATCTAAAAAAAATTCTAAGAATCTCCCTGTAAACCTGCACAAAACCAAAAAAAACCCAAAGCTATGCACAGAAAATAAACCCTTAAACCCTAGAGAATATTTGCAAGTTTACAGTGCTAATTTACAAATCAAAGGCCCTCATGGCCAGATTTAAAACCATTTTGCACAATAAATAAATAAAAGAAATTAAAATAGGCACAAGCCCAAGAAGACCCTGCCAAAACAAAAATTCCGTAACATAACTTTGGGAATTAGGAAACAATGGGCTTTTTCAGATTTTCTGAAATCCGAGAGTCGGTTGATCTAACTGAAGATTTCCCCAAACACTCAAATCTTGAAAAATGATCTCTGCATGCTTAGATCGAAATTTTAGATTGATAGAGATTTAAAAAATAAACATGAGACTTTTCAGAAAAATAGATAACTAATATTTCCGTTAAATCGAAATGTAAACTGCACAAGATATCTGTATGCAAAGCAATCCATAAAGGCCATCAACCATCAAAATGCCAATAAAAGTAGTAGAGTTTAGAGACAATATCACCACATAGATCTGGAAAAGGAACACCAAAGTTTGTAACCCCAAAGTCTTTATGCTTTATTCATCAAAAAACTACAAGAGCTTCCAAGAACAAGTGCACGATTCAAAGATCGGATGCAAATGACATACAAAGACCTCTAATTTATAAGATAAAATCTCCAATGGCTAGTTCGGTTGATCCATGTCAAAATAATCTCGACCGTTGAAAAAGATTTAATTATCTTTTAATCTTGACCGTCGAAATTATAATTTTGAGGAAATTCGAATTTATAATTTAATTCCATTTTAATTACCTCAAAAATAATATTTTTGAGTTAATTACCTCAAAATTTTGACTTTGACTTAAGCACCAATGCCCAAGGATCCAAAATTTCTTGAAATTCTCAATATTTCCTTGGTCTGGGACCTTTAAAAAATTATTTTTTAAGGACCCACGAATTTTGTCTTTGAATAATTTTAACTCATCTAAGACCTAAAATTAATTATATTTCTGGCTTAGGATTTTTAATTAATTTGGCCAGAAAATTTAATTAATTGACTAAGAGGGGATTTACTTATTTTTCCAACCCTCTTTACATAAGATAAATACATTTAGACACATAAAGGGGGAATACCCATTCATATAGACCCTCAAGTAGCTACCCAATTCTGCGACTCAAAACATGATCTAGTAGACCAAGTAGCTTGTAATAAACTAATCTAGCCAATTAGCTAGGATTATTCCCAAACTACTTTTACAAAGACTCGATAGAAAACACTAGGACTCACTTAGCATCTTGATGACAAAATCCACCCTAGCTTTGGGGTGAGGCTGGAGGGGAAAACTCTGTCGATCACTTGTGTCGAGAAACACAAATGAATCAGTGAGACAAAAAACCTCCTAGGATAGAAATCATCACCAAAATACTAGGCTTACCTAGGTTGTTACATACATGGTGGTCTTACTTAGATCATTTGCATCATAAACATGCAGAATGAGTTTACATTATCTATAAAATTGTCGACTATCGATGAAATCTGAATGGCGTGAACACCTCGAACATGATGCGTCCCATTTCAAAAAATGGGGGTGTACTGCTATGGGGTCGTTGACAAAGTGTGGTCAACGGTTCCTTTTCGTGCATGGTCGAGTTCCTAAAATTTATGAGCTTCCCTAAAAATTAGGAGTGCACGAGGCAGTTAACAGATGTGTTGAAATTGAAAGTCAAGTTCTTGATTTTCTAGTGCGAGTTAGCTTGGAATCTGATAGAATAAGTGGAGTTAGCCTCCTAAATTTTAGGAGGAACTAGTTAACAAGTTGTGCTAACTGTTGTTAACTAGAAAAGCACCATTTCGACTTTCCAAACATAGAACTCACTAATTTTAACCATTCGAATTGTCTTTAAAGGAAGGAACGAAGGCACAAGTTCAATCATTGTTTTAGTGAGCACGAGTTGGTGAGACCAAACAATAGGAATCACAAGGTTATGTGTGGAGTTTGTGAGAGAAGGTGAACAAGGTTAGGAAAGGACGAATTCCTTAGGTAAGAAAGCAGAGATCAGAATTCTTGCATAGGTTTCAAGCTTAGATTAAGCAAGAAAGACAAGTGTGTCTTTCATATTGAAACAGTTGTATTGTCAGATATCTAATGCTCAACTTTCTTCAATAAATTCTCAATAATCAAGCAAAGGATTTTCCCAGTTGGGTTCCCTAGAAAAACAGTGTGTTTAATTGTGGGTGAATGTGTCTTTAATTCTGTTTTTGGATTGTTCACTATAACAGTTGCAGAATTTCAAAGAAAAACTACATGGTATCAGAACTCAGATCAAAATAAAAATAGCACATCCAAAGTGCAAAACACATCAAGGAAGATCTATGAAGTCAAGCACAGCTACAAGAAAACTCTCCATAGCTCAACTAGTCACAGCCCCTTTCAGGTGGGGTTAAGATTTCAGCCACTATGTCCCATTGATGTGGGCCTACCATTTGCAACTACTCAAGCCGACTTGGCTCATGTCCAGTCCAAAGGTGACAGGGCTAACAGTTTCATTAAGCACATTCAGCACATCTGCCAACAAGTCCATGACATACTAGACAGAGACAATGCTAAGTACAAGCAGCAACATGATCAACATCGGGTGCCACACAAGTTCCAGGTGGCCAAGAAAGTTTGGCTACATTAGCAGAAGAAGCACCTCACTATGCCCCACGGCAAGCTTCGCCCGCTCCAATATGGGCCATAAACCATCACCAAGGTTGTAGGGCACAATGCCTTCGAGCTCAACATTCCACCGTTCCTTGGCCTGCACCCAGTGTTCAATGTGGACCGCCTTCAGCCTTACTTTCCACCATTACTAGACACATCTGACATTGTAGAACAACTCACACCAACAAAGTTAAACTCAAACTGCATGGAGCAGGCCAAAACTGATCAGATCAAAAATACTCGCCAACAGAGGACCCAGCTATATCGAGTTGTCAAAGCAGGCCAACTCCTTCACCAGGGCAAGTGGTTCACCAGTGACCAAGTGCAACAGAAATTTCCTCACCTCATGTAGGCTCTACATTCAATGGGGACCATTGCTTCCTAAGGAGGGAGGACTGATCCAGGTGGATATTGGTGGCCACCCGCTTATTACAGCTAGACCTCCAGTCGGTTTCATCGGTTTCCATGTTTATAGGAGCATTTATTATTTTTAGCAATTTTTCAGGTCTTGAAATTCTGGAGCAATTATGACCCCCAAAACGGCATTTTTTTAAGGTCTATGACAAATCCTGTAGTACACAGAGTGATCTTTCCAACGAGGTATCGTATGCGCCAAACGGAGATAATATGACCAAGTTACAACCCCGGGAAGTTCGTTGCCCAATTAACCCCAACAAGGCCCACAAACTCTTGTCGTTCCACTCCTGGGGTTAAGGTTTTGGTTGTTTAGGGTTTTCCCTTGTTGTTCAATAATAAAAAGGCCCTTGAGCCTCATTGTAACATAGTTCAGAGGCATGTAGCCGCCACATCTCTTCTCAGAGATAAGCTACCATCGCCCGAGCTAGTTTATTTCCATTTTGTATGTAAGCATATTTTGGTTCTATGAGATTAATGAAATGAAGTGTTATTTTTGTTGCATCTCTGAATTTATGGTTATATCTATATTTTGTTGCGTTCCTCTTTAAGTTCGGATCAAGTCAAGTGCTGGGATTGCTTGGAGTGACGGTAATTTCCCTCAAATTATTTTGTCAATATTTTCTCTACAAGGTAGCCAGTGATTGGCATCCAGATTGTACTCAGATTATTTCACTGTTGCTTAATAATATAAAACCCTCAACTGCTGCACCGGTTTTCCCAAGTTGGGTTTTCGGGGACTTTGTCCAAAAATAATTGTGTTAATTCTTATGTGTGTGTGCTAACATTTCTCAGTTTCCAACACTATTATTTTCCGCAGTTTTATTTGTTAAGGTTGCAGTGTGATTTATTCAATATTTGTCGTAGCAAATAAATTGTTAAATTACTTAACAATTAGAAGAACTTATTCTAGTTGCTGCAATAGGATTTCAAACTTGAAATCTTCACATTGCGGATCGAACTTGACTTGAGATTGTATCTAAATGAGGTTGAGCTCCCTTGTATTTATAGCCTCTCTTGAGGGTCGAATAGCCCTCCTTTAGGCCAACTTGATCTTGCTCTGGGGCCAACTTGGTCTTGGGATGCAAAATGGCTTTTTCTTGATAGAATAAATTTATTTCTTTATTACGACGAGTCCAAATTGGACTATGACACATTACCATTAATATTTTTCATCCTACAATGACCTAGAAAACCTAAAAAGCACGAAGAATATGTTTTTGACTCAAACTTGTGTATGAAACCCATACTCCAAAATTAAAATATATTTTCTTTTACTTTCTTTTTTCTTTCTTTATAAAGAATATACAATGTCATGATTACAATTAGGTCATTATGAAGACCGAACCTAGTTACAATTTTCAACATTGTGAGACTAGTTCAAGACTTATTCTGCTTTGGTGCCTCCAACCTTCAATAAATGGGCCCATCATTAACCAAAATTGTCAACAAGGGCTTGTGAGTATCGGACATAAGCAGTGGAATAGACTTGATATATTGATCATAAAGGTTTCTTAATATTTGAGGCCTAAATGGTAAGGTCCATCAATAGTAAATCCAATGAATCTGTTAGAGGTTAGTGCATTATCTTAACATTGGCAAGTGATAAAATCTTTACATTGGGAATTTAAAATCATCTAGGATTTCAACATTTAAGTCTCTTACCAATCACCATCTTGGAGATACTTAGTCACTTATGATGCCACTTAGTGAGTTCCTACTATTTGATTAATACAAATTTTAAGTCTAGTTATTGGAGTGTTGCAACACTACTACATTTGCCCTTATTTGTTCCCTCAACAAAATCTCGACGACCTAGAGTAATCGGTGTACCTAAAAACATTCTACCAAAACAACGCAAGGCTCCTAATTGGTAGGTATTATTTAGCTCTGACTTTTAGATATCAAAATTGTACTCAAATTGGTTATGGGAATGGGGTTTTTGCAGAAAATTATTTGCAAGTTTCAACGAACTAATAAACCTAGAAAAGTCAAAGGTGGTTTACATATTTGGGCCCTGCTTAATCAAGATGCATCGCCTATTGGAATCCGTAGAAGGATCTGGGAAAAATTACCCATCATTTCGTTCCTTTGTCACTCAAGGGCTTCTTCGAGCAACACTTTAATAGAATCTCCTGCTCCCTTATCTTTCTTTTCTTCTGCCATGGGAGGCCATCGAGGTTGATGAGGAAGATTTGCAAGGGCTCATGTAGTTCAAGTCCTAAATCCTTATACCCCAACCTCATTGGGTACATGCACAGAAAAATTGTTGTGAAACCAGCTCCAAAAAGAGAAGAAAAGAGATATCAACGCCTTAGAAATAAGCCACTTCGAGGGGGCAACCTCCAATACATTACATGAATGAACAATTCTTGGATGATTCAAATTACAAAACCTCATTTCTATATATAAGAGTCCATGGGGCCACAATGTAATCCTAGTGGGGCCACAATGTAATCCTAGCCGACCTAACAATAATAATTTAAGGGCACAATAATAACAATATGGGGGTTACAAGGGTACAATAATAACAATAAGGGGGTTACACTAACAACAATAAGTGACTATACTAGTAATATAGGGACCTAACATGCCCCTCTCCTTCAAAAAAGTGTTGTCCTCAACGCTTGAGTAGCTCTGGGTGCTTCTGTATAAAATTCTCATCCTCCCATGTAGAATCTTCAGTGGGTAAGTTCTTCCACTTGATGAGATACTCTGAAATTGATCGATTCCGTAGCTGTCGAGTTCTTGTTTCCGTGACCGCTTCAAACTCCAATATGATTTTTCCTTCCTCATCAAGTTCTGGTAATATTGTTTGAACTGGAAGATTTTCACCTATAACCTTCTTTAAGCATGAAACATGGAAAATTGGATGCACTCGTGAAGAAGCAGGAAGCTCCAATTTGTATGCCATAATACCAATCTTTTGCAACACCTTGTAAGGACCATAGTACTTTGGCGATAATTTATTATCCTTCTTAGCTTGCTTGAGGGACATTTGTTTATATGGTTGTAGCCGTAAAAATACCCAATCTCCTATATCAAAACTTCTCTCGCTGCGATGTTGATCTGCCTGTTGTTTCATTCGATTTTGTGCTAAATTCAGGTTATCCTTTAAGAGTTGGAGAACTTCTTGCTGATGCTCGATGTGATCTTCCACTGCTTGAACCTTCGAATTTTCCCTTAAAGATGATGTGATGGATGGTGGATGATATCCATAAAGTGCCATAAATGGGGTCATTTTTGCTGCAATATGGAAGGAAGTGTTATACCACCATTCAGCGAGAGGTAACCACTTGACCCATTTTGTTTGTTTATCAGATACAAAACAACGAAGATATCCTTCCAAACATTTATTTACTATCTCAGTTTGACCATCAGATTGAGGATGACAAGATGAGCTATGAGCTAATTGAGTACCCAAACAAGAAAATAACTCCGTCCAAAAATTTCCAGTAAAAATGGGATCTCTGTCGCTCACAATAACCCTTGGGCTTCCATGTAGCTTTTGAATTCTGTCCATAAATGTAGTAGCAATCGTACTTGCTTTAAATGGATGAGATAATGCACAAAAGTGTGCATACTTGGTAAGTCTATCAACTACCACCATGATGACACTCTTTCCTTGGGACTTAGGTAAACCTGTGATAAAATCCATTGAAATCTCCTCCCAACGTTGACTTGGAATGGATAAAGGTTGTAGAAGTCCCGGGGTCTTAATTGTCTCCACTTTATTCTGCTGGCAAACCAAACATTCCGCCACAAACTTTTGAATATCAGATTTAAAGCCATCCCAAAAAAATTCTTTCTTCACCCTGTGGTAAGTTTTTAAAAATCCTGAGTGTCCTCCTAAAGGAGAAGTGTGCAATTCCAGAAGAATCTTTTGTTTTAGTTGGGAATTCTTACAAAGATATAAGCGATCTTTATACCATAAGGAATCATTTTTCCAACTAAATGTATCAGATGTACTAGGATCTTGCTGCAACTTTTGAATGAGTGTCCACACTTCTTCGTCCTTTTTCCGTTCATCTCTTGCTTCGGTTATCCAATCTGGTTGGATAATAGAAATGGCACAAAGCAATGCTTCCACCTCTTTATTCTTTCTTGAGAGTACATCTGCAACAACATTTAGCTTCCCTTTTTTGTATATTATTTCAAAGTCATAACCCAACATCTTTGTGACCCATTTTTGTTGCTCTTCTGAAGATAGTCTTTGTTCCAAAAAGTGTTTAAGACTATCATGATCAATTTTTACCTTGAAGTGTTTTCCCATTAGGTAAGTTCTCCATTTCTTTAGTGCATTCAGTATTGCTAACATTTCCTTCTCATAAATAGGTTTCTGTAAATACTTTCTTTTGATTGGACGACTTTCAAAAGCAATGGGTCTTCCTTCTTGCATTAAAACAACACCAATTCCATTTCCTGAGGCATCACATTCCACAATAAAGGTTTTTGTGAAGTCTAGCGTAGCTAAGACCGGTGCTAGGTACATTGCCTCTTTAAGATGTTCAAAGGCCTTAGTTGCTTCAGGAGTCCATGAAAATGCATCTTTCTTCAATAATGTTGTTAGAGGTGCTGCTATTCTCCCATAATTCTTAACAAATTTTCGATAATACCCTGTTAACCCAAGAAATCCTCACAACCACTTTATGGTTGTGGGGACTTTCCATTTCTTGATGGCTTTAATTTTGTTAGGGTCTACCTTAACACCCTCGTGAGATACAATATGACCCAGATATTCCACCTCTTGTACTCCAAAGAAACATTTGGATGTTTTTGCATATAATTGTTTCTCCTACAATAGTTTGAGTACCCTGTCAACATGTTGAACATGATCCTTCCAAGACCTGTTGTAGATTAGTATATCATCAAAAAATACTAGCACAAATTTTCTAAGGAAGAGTTTGAAAATGGAATTCATCAACCCTTGAAATGTAGAAGGTGCATTGGTAAGGCCAAAAGGCATGACCAAAAATTCATAATGACCCTCATGAGTTCGAAATGTTGTTTTTGGAATATCTTCAGTCTTCATTCTAATTTGATGATACCCTAAACGAAGATCCAATTTGGTAAAATAAATTGCTCCATGTAATTCATCCAATAATTCATCAATCACAGGAATGGGAAATTTATCTTTAATGGTGAGCTTAATGAGCTCCCTATAATCCGGACACATTCGCCATGATCCATCCTTCTTGTGTACCAATACTACAGGAGCAGAGAAAGAACTTTGACTAGGTTGAATTATACCCGCCTCTAACATTTCTGCAATCATACGTTCAATTTCGTTCTTTTGGACATAAGGATATCTATAAGGCCTGATGTTTGGAGGAACACTTCCTGGAATCAAATGAATAGCATGATCATGATCACGAATAGGTGGGAGTCTTTTGGGAGTTTCAAACAACTTGGAATGATTGTCCAAGACTTGTTGGAGATCTGCAGAAATAGATGATTTTGATGTCGGAACTTCTAGTGAGCATAATTGTGCAATTACGCCTCGTTGTTCTTTCTTTAGAAGCTTTGTCATGACATTAGAGTTTATTATCCTTCCCGGCTTCCCTTCAATACCCCGTAATTCGACTTCCTTTCCTTCTGAAAAAAATTTCAAGAAAAGTTCTTGAAAATTAAAAGCTACCGTCCCCAAAAATTGTAACCATTGTACTCCTAGTACAACATCAGCACCTCCCATAGGAATGGAAAGCATTAGACTAGTCAATACATATTCCCCCATGGTTAGCTTGATATTATGGCATTTTCCAGAGCAATTTATAGTTCTTCCATTTGCAACCATCACTTGACATTCTGGTGCTGGGTATAGGAAACAATTCAATTCCTTGGCTACCTTACAATGAATAAAATTATGGGTACTACCTAAATCAATCAACACTATTACCTTTTTCTTCTTGATATGTCCTTCTATCTTGAGAGTTTGAGGAGTGGTAATTCCCGCCAATGCATTACACGATATGGTCAGACTCATTTCTTCCTCTTCTAGGGTTGGTTCCTGGTGTATATCCTCTTCTTGTTCATTTTCTTCTTCCTCTTCACAATCTATGTAAAATAATTTCTTCTCAAGACACTTATGACCTTTAGTGTATTTTCTATCACAACTGTAGCAAATCCATTTTGCTCTTTTTTCTTCGAATTGTTGTGGTGTCAACCTTGTAGGTTGTGGAAATCTAGGAGTAGCAACACTTCCCTCTTTATAGAAGTGAGTGGTAGGCTTCCTTGTCGCCATAATTTTACATTCAATTTTTCTTGCCAACCTGAATGCCTTCTCCAATGAATCAGGTTCCAAAACGCGAACTTCATGTTGGATGTTATTCTTTAAAGTGCCTATGAAGAGATCAATCCTGTGTTCCTCTGGAATATCAGTTACCCTTATATTCAATTTTTGGAAGTCCTCAATGTGCTCCCCCACTAAACCCTTTTGTTTGAGATTTATCAATTGGCTAAAGAAGGTGTTTCTCTTTGTATCCTCATAATGTGCTATCATTTCCTCCGTAAAAATTGACCAAGTGACAATTTTTTTGCAGGAGAAAAGCCATCGATACCATACAAATGTATTTTGTTCTAAATGTAAAGTTGCAATGCGTACCTTTTGTGTGTTTTGCACATTATTGAGATCAAAATATTGCTCCATCTGTAGTATCCATGTTACAGGATCCTTTCCATCAAACTTCCTCATATCCATTTTTGGAATATGGTGTTTCTTCCCACCAACATTAGAGTTTATGAAATCATGATTAACATTTATTTTGTTCTCATCATGAGTTTCCTCTACTATATTTTCACCATTAGGAAACATTTCTTGTATCAACTTTGTCAAACCTTCCATGTCTGCTTTTAGATCATTCTTCATGTTTTCCATTTTCTCATCGATCTTAGCTTCCATGCCATCTATCTTATAGATTCCATGCCATCCATCTTAGATTCCATGCCAGCTTCCATGCCATCTATCTTAGATTCCATGCCATTCTTCAAACCTTCCATCTTAGATTCCACGCCTTTCTTCAAACCATCCATCTTAGTTTCCACGCATTTCTTCAAAACTTCCATGTCATTTTTTGTTGCTCTTTGCGAGAGAGAAATTTGTTGCACTTGCTCTTGTAATTTTGATGTGTCATGTTGCCATTCTTCGTCTTCATGAGTCATAGTAGAGCTTTCTAAAGGCTTAATGGGTGTTGAATTCTTTTTAGGGGCCATTTTAGAATCCAATACTGATATCTATTCTACAATATGCCCTTGTGATGCAGGGGCATTAGGCCCAAGACACTTTTTGTACATAAATAAACATAAAGGGGGTCTCATGTTTTGTTCCCCCTGTGTAATTATCCGTAATTGAGTAATTTTAGTCAATTAGAGGGAGAAATGTAACTGCTCGAATGATTAGTGGGCATAGGAAGGGATAGTCCGACTCTGTTTGTCTGAGCGTTAGTTTAATTTGTAACTGTAGGAATTTGAAGAGTTATGAGTCGTAGGGAAGCTAAACCGATTGATTCCAAATTTGTATAAAAATAAATCCCTGTGACAGAGTCGGGAGACAGGCGAGAGCTGCACAGAAGGCCTGCATAGGCCTGCTTAGAGGCTGCATAAGAATGTATAGGAGAAGGGCCAATCAACTGAAGATCTGGCCGCTAGGAGGTTGTAAGCTAATTCACTGTGTAAATAAGAAACGTTCCGGTCTTGTATGTGCATTTGTTGAGTTAAATCATGTGTGAATGTATATATGTTCTTGATGAAGGATAATGGACTCTATGTAATTGCGCAATTCCCGGATTCTGGTAGTTGTATGCTTCTGTGCAAGTATGGAAGGTCTAATGATGCCGAAGTATTGATTAGTTTATGAGTTTCGGTGTTAACTGTATGATAGTACCCCGAGTTAACTACCATGACAGCGAACTGTGAGTCATTGGGCAGTGGCATGGAATTGTTAAGGCCGAAATCATGTGTGAGTGGATTCCGGTGGGGATATAAAGCCTTGTGATAGGCCATGGACAACTGAGTCGATGAGTTCCTTGCGGAGTATGAGCGAAGCGATCGTAGGAAGGACGGAGATTGTATAACAGAGGCGTCGAAGAAATATAAGTGGGCAGAGTTAAGGCGAAAAGGTGTATTGAACTATACGACGGAACCTTGCGTGGAAGGGAGCAGAACCAAGAAGTGAGCGTGGTTTGGAGTTGAACGGTGGTATTCATCGCACCACTCTTATACGGAAAGCGGTATTAGAAGAGTTGCGAGCGATTCCATAGAACGCTCGACGCGTGTCCCCGAGCGAAATAGAAAAACCACCCTTCTCTGCGCGCCATCGCGCATTAACTTTCGACCAAAGACGTCGAGCGATATCGATACACACCGTTGATCTGGAGGCTCGAGATCTAACGGTGATCGTATTCGGAAAACGCGAGAAGGTTAACAAAGGTACGTGCGTGGTTGCGGATGAATAGATGAAGTGGGCCCGGATGTTGTACACATCCAATTGGTAAGTGTGGAGCATTGTATTATTATGGTGAACCATTGCAAAGATTGTTCGGTCAATATTTAAGTATTAAAGGGGTAGACCATTTAATATGTTTGTGAAGTCCGCGCCCTATGGAATGTATGGGGGTTTAACCATATCGTGGTGGTTTAATGGTTGAACGGAGGTCGTGACCACAGCATTATATGCGGGTAGGGTGACATCGTTTTAAATATGTGATGAAATGAGCGTGGGTTAATATATTGGGGGGTCGATATATGTATGCCTTGGAGAGCGCATAACTAAAGGAGAAATTGGATTAATATCTCAATCTTAGATTGAGATACTAAAATAAAGCCCTTAGATTAATTGATTAATTATCGAAGTGCCAACCAAGAAAATAGCCCAGCCTTATTTAATTGAATTGCCAGCGTGGAATAGGGGAAGTGTGAGATTGCCCGGATTGGGAAAATGATTGGGCAATAAAACTTTGGGATGCATTTACACACAGTTGAAGTCGAATCAAAGTAAACCGGGAATGTGGGAAAGTGGGGGTTACCCCTGCACCAGAGTGGGATCAGAGCTAGAATTTAGTTAGCTCGTTGAAGAGTTTGTTTTTGAAATGCACATGTACTGAACAGGAAAGAATAGTTGATGTTAGAATCTGTTTAATAGAGAAAGTTGCAGATTTGATTTGACATGCAGTGAAGGTCTCCAGATGAACAAAATCTGGATTTGAAGACAGAAGATTGCAGCAGGTAGATGCAGTGCAGGTGAAAAGAAAAGAAAAGAAGCAAGATCAGTCAGGGATCTTGAGAGGTAAGATGATGAGCCTTATTTGAACTCTGGTTGGAAGGATTTGTTTACAGAATACAGAGTGCAAGCAATTGAGGAATACATCTCAGCAGAAGTAGATCACAGCTTTGAGAGCAGTGATAGAAGAGTCCAGCAAGGGATTCTGAGTGCAGAAAGAGTGTAGCAGAACCTGGAAGATTCCCAACCGAGGTTAGATGTCAGAGAGAAGAGGTGTTCTTGAGAAAGTTGCAGAGTGAAGCCTAGAGAGCAGAGAGAGTGCTCAAAAGGTTCCAAGGAGAGGGGACCAGTACTTGCCAAAAGCCGGATCCGGAGGAAGGGATTGGTGAGGTGAGTTGCAGCAAGAGAGCTTGCTGTTGCAGAGGCTTAGTGCAGCTTGTGAGTGAAGAACTAGAGAAGAGAATGGCTACTGAGAGCCATAGCAGAGACTGCAGAGATTGCAGAGGTTCTGAGAGAAACCACAGCAACAGAGTGTGGGAAGATGCCAAGGCAAATGGCATGAAGAAGAAATCCACAGATGAAGAATGGCAGAAAGAATTCGTTGAGATCAGGGAAGAGTTCAATGAACTGAAGAGGAGGATAGAAGAAAGCCAGAGAGTTGGTTGGCTCATGAAGAAGAAGATAAAGTGGCAGAGGCTACAAAGGAAGAAAGAGCAGATGATGAATGCTCAGAAGAAGAAAGAAATACTCAGAGTGATTGAGTATTTGGAGAAGGACTTGGAGACTGAAGCTTCAAGTGGGATCCAGGGGTCCAAGAGCCTTACATCTGACATATTTTGTATGTTTGCAGGAACAGCAGGTGAGAAAGAACAAACTGCTGATGTTGTCACTGAGGAAGAAAATGGAGCAGCTACATGTTTTGAGGATGTCCATGCACAGTTGGAGAAGGATTATGCTTCCCAACATATTGGAAGCAGAAGAGATTTAGTTTGTGATATTGGCCAGAAGCTGGAAGTTGGACAGCTTGAAGAAATTAAAGAAGAGACCATTGGAGAATCTCTGGAGCATGTGGAAGACTTGGAACAGCAGAAAGATTTGGTGATCAAATCACCAATTGAGACCATGAGGTCTTATGTTTCTACAACTGACAAGTTGTGTATGAATGCAGGTGTTAAAGAAGACAGTTCACATGATGGAGTTGACTGTTGCCAAGTAAAGTATAATGAGTATCTTTCAGATGAAGAACAGATTGAACTACTGCCACAGAAGGAATTCATTAATTCCTTATTTGGTAGAAGAGATTGTTTCAATGGGGTTGATGGTGATGAGTTTGTCATTAATGCTGATAATGACAGGTTGTTTTTGTTAAATGGCCATGTGGAGAATGATGGACAGGTAGCTGGAGTCTTTGCAGAGATGAGAAATCAGGATTTTATTCTGATGAAGACTGAAGAGATAGTGACAGCAGAAGATAGAGAAGATCGTGGTGAGATGCCAAGATTGTGGCATGAGCAGAGGATAGAACCACAGAGGGAAGGTGTTCAAATGGTAAGGACAGAGATGATTGAAGATGAGAGAGTTCATTTTTATGAACTAGAGCAGAAGACATCCTTGAAGGGGATGGTGCAGAGGAGAGACTAGCTGACAGTCTCAAGAAATGTTTGAAGAATTGGAATCAGCATTCTGATGTGCTGATTGAAGAGAAAAGAAGATTGGGACAGCATACTGAGATGCTGACAGAAGAAAGGAAGGCTCTGAGGCCTTGTAGACTTTGTTTTAACAAATGTTCGATGAATGCAGATCCTGTTGATGCTGAAGGAGATGAGTTGACAGCATGGGGCAGTCAATTGAAAGAGAAGGAGAATTCTGTGGAAGAATTTAAACCATGGAATGGAGAAATTGAGCTGCTAGAGAGTATGCTGAATCAGCAGGATTCCATACAAGAGAGAAGACCTCAATTTCAGAATTGGGGGTTGCAGAATGTAAAGACACAATGGGATGAAGATAGAGAAGAATTGATAATTGAATCATCAATAGGGACCATTGGGTCTTGGGATTTTGGAACTGATGAAGTGGCTATGTTGACAGGCAAAGCAGAAGACAATCCATCACTGGGAGCTGTCTCAGAAGAAGGAGAGTTGTTGCAGAATGATGACGAGCAGCTGAGTGAAGATGAGACAGCCATGTCTCATATGCAGGAAATTGTTGCTATTGATAGCAAGGAAGAAGTGGCTTGTTCGAATAGCCCAGAGAAGATTAAAGAGAAGACTGTATGGCAGACTGTTGGGGCTGCTACAACAGTGAAGGACCAGAGTTTCACTCTGACAGAAGATGAAGATACAGTGGCTAGAGAACTTGATTTGATTGCTGGAGTCAATCAAGAAGAGGGAAGGCAATTGCTGAAGATTGCCAAGGCAGAAGAAGAAGATGCTGAACCTGAGTTGCAGCATGGAGAAGATTTGTTTGGCCAAAGGAGATGGCGAGAATGTTTGCTGAAGATATTCAGAGAGAAGATGAAATGACAGAGCAGCAGCTTGGAGTGTTGCTGGAGAGAGTGTTGAAGCAACAAACTGAAGTGTTGCCAGCAGAGGAGCAAAATTTTTACTGTTGCAGAGAGGGTATGGATGATTGGGTGGCAAATAGGGCAGCAGTAAGAACTGAAGAAATGGGAATGCAGCAAACAGGAGTAGGTGTCCAGCAGTCAGAGGAAAGAGTAGATAGAGAAATAGAATTTGTAAGAAGACTGATGCAGAAGATGCCTCAAAAAAGGGCAGCAGCGAGGAAACAAGGAAGTAGCAGCACAAGCAAAGCAGACAGAGGATGTAAAGGTACAGCCTGTGGAAAGCTACATCACAAAGTTTGGAAGCCAGGAGGAAGGCGAAAGAAGAATGCTGCAACAAATAACCAGTTGCAGAACAAAGTATGGGATCCAGGCAGATAAAGATGAAGCACATGATCAGGAGATCATGAATCATTTGAACCTGGGGAGTCTGATGCAGGGGCATTAGGCCCAAGACACTTTTTGTACATAAATAAACATAAAGGGGGTCTCATGTTTGTTTCCCCTATGTAAATATCCATAATTGAGTAATCTAGTTAGTTAGAAAGGAAAATGTAACTGCCCGAATGATTAGTGGGCATAGGAAGGGATAGTCCGTCTCTGTTTGTCTGAGCGTTAGTTTAATTTGTAACTGTAGGAATTTGAAGAGTTATGAGTTGTAGGGAAGCTGAACCGATTGATTCCAAATTTGTATAAAAATAAATCCCTGTGACAGAGTCAGGAGACAGGCGAGAGCTGCACAGAAGGCCTGCACAGGCCTGCTTAGAGGCTGCATAAGAATGTAGAGGAGAAGGGCCAATCAACTGAAGATCTGGCCGCTAGGAGGTTGTAAGCTAATTCACTGTGTAAATAAGAAACGTTCCGGTCTTGTATGTGCATTTGTTGAGTTAAATCATGTGTGAATGTATATATGTTCTTGATGAAGGATAATGGACTCTATGTAATTGCGCAATTCCCGGATTCTGGTAGTTGTATGCTTTTGTGCAAGTATGGAAGGTCTAATGATGCCGAAGTATTGATTAGTTTATGAGTTTCGGTGTTAACTGTATGATAGGACCCCGAGTTAACCACCATGACAGCGAACTGTGAGTCATTACAGCGAACTGTGAGTCATTGGGCAGTGGAATGGAATTGTTAAGGCCGAAATCGCGTTTGAGTGGATTCCGGTGGGGATATAAAGCCTTGTGATAGGCCATGGACAACTGAGTCGATGAGTTCCCTGCGGAGTATGAGCGAAGCGATCGTAGGAAGGACGGAGATTGTATAACAGAGGCGTCGAAGAAATATAAGTGGGCAGAGTTAAGGCGAAAAGGTGTATTGAACTATACGACGGAACCTTGCGTGGAAGAGAGCGGAACCAAGAAGTGAACGTGGTTTGGAGTTAAATGGTGGTATTCATCGCACCACTCTTATACGGAAAGCGGTATTAGAGGAGTTGCGAGCGATTCCATAGAACGCTCGACACGTGTCCCTGAGCGAAATAGCAAAACCACCCTTCTATGCGCGCCATCGCGCGTTAACTTTCGACCAAAGACGCCAAGCGATATCAATACACACCGTTGATCTGGAGGCTCGAGATCTAACAGTGATCGTATTCGGAAAACGCGAGAAGGTTAACAAAGGTACGTGTGTGGTTGCGGACGAATAGATGAAGTGGGCCCGGATGCTGTACACATCCGATTGGTAAGCGTGGAGCATTGTATTATTATGGTGAACCATTGCAAAGATTGTTCGGTCAATATTTAAGTATTAAAGGGGTAGACCATTTAATATGTTTGTGAAGTCCGCGCCCTATGGAATGTATGGGGGTTTAACCATATCGTGGTGGTTTAATGGTTGAACGGAGGTCGTGACCACAGCATTATATGCGGGTAGGGTGACATCGTTTTAAATATGTGATGAAATGAGCGTGGGTTAATATATTGGGGGGTCGATATATGTATGCCTTGGAGAGCGCATAACTAAAGGAGAAATTGGATTAATATCTCAATCTTAGATTGAGATATTAAAATAAAGCCCTTAGATTAATTGATTAATTATCGAAGTGCCAACCAAGAAAATAGCCCAGCCTTATTTAATTGAATTGCCAGCGTGGAATAGGGGAAGTGTGAGATTGCCCGGATTGGGAAAATGATTGGGCAATAAAACTTTGGGATGCATTTACACACAGTTGAGGTCGAATCAAAGTAAACCGGGAATGTGGGAAAGTGGGGGTTACCCCTGCACCACCTTGGAATCAATTCAACTTGATTCTTCAAACAAGACTTATGCAATTTGGAAAAAAAAAATACACACCTTTTACTTGCTTTTGAGGAGCTCGATATTGAAATTGAATTATCTCTATAATTGCGGATCCTCAATATCTGAAATTCAGCCTTGTAGTAGCCCTCTGAAGCTTCTTTCAAATGCCACAGGTCTGATCTGATTTGGATTCTTCAAGGCAAAGTTATGTCCAATCTCCCACAATGACCCAATTTTGGACTAGTTTAATAGAGCGAACTTGTACGACTTGCCACGTGTCACTGTTTCCTCCTTTGGCTCTGAAATTGATAGACCGAAAACTACAGTCCGTGTACTTGCGGCCACTTTTTACAGCATTCCAATCCGATGCTCAGAGAGAAAGCTATGGAGATTTTCCCACGATCACCTCTTTGAGATGAAATTCAAAAGCCTCAAAAAGCCCTAACTTCCACAGATCATATCTACAAAAATATTGCGAACCAATATCTGAAATTTTACGACGATGTTCCTTAGGATTGCGGCTTCGCACTCTAAAAATTTCAGCTTCTGAACCTTCGTAGAAAAAAAGTTATTACGAAAATACCACGATGATCTGTTTAGGTTAAATTCAGGATCCTGCAAAATGACCTAACTTGCACAGATCATATCTCTGAAAATATTGCGAACCAAGCTCTGAAATTTTGCGACGATGTTCCTCGGGATTTTGGCTTCGCACTCTTAAAAATTCAGATTTTGAACCTTCGCCAAACAAAACAAAAAACAAAAAAAAACAAAAAAAACAAAAAAAAAGTTATAGCGAAAATGCCACGATGACCTGTTTGGAGCAGCGAAACCCTAGAATCTCAAAGCTCTAATACTAAATGTTGTGAAACCAACTCCAAAAAGAGAAGAAAAGAGATATCAACGCCTTAGAAATAAGCCACTTCGAGGGGGCAACCTCCAATACATTACATGAATGAACAATTCTTGGATGATTCAAATTACAAAACCTCCTTTCTACATGTAGGAGTCCATGGGGCCACAATGTAATCCTAGCCGACCTAACGATAATAATTTAAGGGCACAATAATAACAATATGGGGGTTACAAGGGTACAATAATAACAATAAGGGGGTTACACTACCAACAATAAGGGACTATACTAGTAATATAGGGACCTAACAAAAACAGATAAAGAGCAGACCGCTCTAATACCACTAATCCGAGTTTATGAAGGGAATGAAATGACATACAAATTTATAACCATAACATAGAGTTACAGTGAAACTTGATGTATATTAATAAATGGAAAATGCTAAAGTTGTATAAATGCAGAATGAAAACAAACTAGCTTGAATGGTGGTAGCTTATCTCTAAGAATAGATGTGGCGGCTACACACCTTTGAAATGTGTTACAATGAGGCTCAAAGGTCTTCGTATCATTAAGAAGCAATGAGAAACCATAAAAATCCAAAAGCCTAAGCAATGAGAAACCATAAAAATTCAAAAACCTAACCATAGGAGATGAAGCACCAAAGACCTTGGGCCCCAATGGGGTAAGATGGAACATCAACTTCTCGAGGTCATAACTTTGGCATACAATCTTCGTTTGGCGCACACAATAACCCATCGGAAAGGTCTATCCAAGGAGTACATTTTCCAATTGCCGACTACCATTGTTGTCGACCCATTTCCCCAAAAAACATCATTTAGGGCCTCAAAATGGCTCCGGAAGTTCAAGACCTAGAAAGTATAGAAAAAAACTGTCAAAATAGAAAATTGTGTTGTGAGCCTGTGAAATAGGTACGGGTGGCCACCGATATGCGCTTGGATCAGTGTGAATGATGCTATGGTCTAAAATTTGACTTCAGCATTAATTAAATTCAGTAATCTACTTGTTTGATTGAGTTCATAAGGACATCAGTCACCTACAGCTTGAAATTTTCAAAATATTTAGATTGAAGCTTTCCACATAGAAAATCAGTACGAAAACTTTGATGGGAATTTGCATTATGGCAATATCCTACTTCCAAAATCTATGAAAAGATGAAAAATAGGAAAAGGGCATTCAAGAAAATCAAGATATCTACTTGTCTTACAAGACCATAATTCATGCAATATAGCATAATAGCAACAATTTTTTCATTGATCAATGAATCTGATGTCCAAACAAGACCTGGAAGCAAGTGGGCTACAAGGTTGCAAAAGTATTTAGCACAAGACCCTAACAAACAAATTCATTAAATCCTTGACCCCTCATTCCTAAGGGAGTTTCCTACCAGCAATAGCTTCACTCAGACTATCAACCCTCTTGAAGACAAAGAATGGGCAATTTAGTGGATAATTAAAAAGTGGCGTTCTAGTTTGATTAGCTATGCACTGTAGTTCAAAATTGCTCACAAGCTCCTAAGTATGCTAGGTTGTTTAAAGTCTAGTTTAGTTTAGTACAAATTTTGAAAGGCCCCGGTGCCTTCTGCTGGTTTTGATCTCAATATAATCTACTTTACCAATAACAGAAAACACATATTTGAAGATTCATTGCAGCGGCTATTGAGATGATGTCAACCAACCCATGAATGTACGTGTAAGATACAATTCTGTTCAATATCAATGTGTAAATTTCTCGGCATATTCCTTCAAGTACTTTTGCAGTCTGTGCTAAAAAAAAATTAGCAATATTTCTTGGCATTTTGCAATCAAGAAATAAAAGGATTAAATTTTCAATGTTCACTAGAAAACCTACCAAGTAAATAATGTATCGTGCATAATTGTTTAATGTCCGTTGCAAAACTTTGGTTTACTGAAAAATGAGATCGCGACCTATTCCATTTTCACGGTCTAAGATTTAATTTTTTGTAGTAATTTTGCGTAAACTCTCCAATAAATGTTGGATCGTAGCGATTCAGAGCTTATCAATTGAATAGCGTTTGGTAAATTTGTGGCCACCTTGTACATTCTGCTACACGCATATCACTTTAATTATGCTTATTTCTTTGTCTCCTATTACGCTTTGCTCCTAAGCGATCTTCTAATTCTTCTCATTGTCAGAGATGGGGCATAAGATGTTACTTTCACCAAAAACTTTGTCAGAAGCTTCCTTCGGGGTGTAAGTCCTCATGTTCATGTGATAGCTTTTTTCCAATCATAATATCACTGAAGGCTTCAATCTCATGCCTTGTGAGCTGTCTTTGGCTTGTGGTTGTTATCCATGTGATATTAAAAGTCATCACGACAGTGACCTATCCTCGCATTTGAGATTATATTCCACATTAATACTCCTCTTCTCTGGAAATTATGCGAATTGGGATAGGTAGTCTTCCTCTGAAATTAATGAGGTCGTCTCTACCTCACATTCTTCTCCTATTAATCCTAATATTTTGTCACTTCGTAATAACGGAGTAGCACAGCCATTCACACAAAAGCATCCCAAGGCAAATGTACTTCAAAATAATAATGATTTCCAAGGCATTTCTTGATAAGTGAGATTTATCTCAAACACGATATTCACTAAAATGGCGTTCGCATCAGAAATTAATAGTGAGTTAAACTAATTAAATCCCTAAATTGTCAACATCCCCGGAAAACACATTCAATTATGAGTCATTGGGCTGCGTTTTAATCATATGGTGGATACCGCGCGTTGCAAATAAGTTATGAGCCGAGTTTTATGATGATATGCAGCATTCTTTTTAAGAAAAACATTAAATTACCTAGAAACACCATAATTCAGATCACTAATCTCTGTACTGTCAACTCGAAGCAAAACTCAAGAATCTTAAACCCTGAAAACCAAAAACACAGACAGAAAAGAAAATTATGCTTATATTAGGGATTGAGCAAAAACCTGCTCTATCGGGCAGCTCAGTCAAGAAGGACCTGTAACATTTACGAAGCTCGTTGGACAGGCGGCCCACATCTTCTGACAAAGGGGCGAAGCTATATTTGTCGTAGAATTTAGCAAGATAAGCGCGCGTTATAGGAACCAAGCCTTCTGTAGAAGCCATCGGTTCGAACCCTACCCGCTTCAAATCTTTAGAGCCCGCTTCTCTTAAAATTCTCCAGCCGGACACTTCAAATTCTCGAGAAAAAAACTTGAATTCGCAACAAAAGGACTTCGATCAGCAGAAATTGAGGGTCCCGGGAGGGGGCATGCGAGTCTTATGGGCACGGAGCAGAGGTTGTCCTGTTAAGGCCATGGAAAGATTCGACTGAGCGGAGAATAATAAGTACTTATACGCTCAGAGGACATAAAACTCGTGTTGAAACTTAAAGTTTGACGACCACGTCGGGAACCCACGGAGTTGACTGTATTCCAACGCAACGATGGCTCCAACTCAATAGTTCATAATGTGCGGGCCCCTTATCCTCGGCTTTCTAGTCTGGGCAGCACGGCAAAAGTGATCCATTATCATTTTTCTTTGGAATCAAGTCAATTTGTAGCAATAAGATTTATGGTCAGTTTTTCAGTTATAAATTCAAATTAGTTTGGGGAATGGGTTTTATTATTATTTAAATTTTATGTTTGTTTAGAATTTTGCAAGAATGGTTTAGAAACATGTTCGATTTTTCTACAAGAACAAAAATTATAATTATTTTTCAGTAATTGGAATTATTAATCTTTTAGTTGTAAGATTTCAGTGGGTGGAAGAAAATTTGCTATATAATTGGATGGTTCTTTATTGAAATGTTATTTATTAGTAAAATTAATAGCTGAATTTTTATAAATAAATGTTAATTATTATTTTATTAAAGTGTTTTTAAAATTGTATAACAAATAAAATAATTTAAAAAAAAAAAAAAAGAAAAGAGAAGAAGAAAGAAAGAAGAAAGTGAGTATGAAATTTGGCCATCGGTTGAGGTGATGTTTGGTTTGGAACTTATCTTTTGACATTGGGAGGCTACAGGAATACTAAGATTCTATAGTAAATTAATATTAATTTAGTGAATTTTCTTAAATAAATGTTAATTATTTTATTTTATTAAAGTGTTAATAAATTGTATGATAAATAAAATAATTTAAATATATTTTATAAATACTAGAGAAATTTTAAAATAAAATTTAATTTTTTTATTAAATTTTGTGTGAAACATGATCGTGGAAAAGGCTTAAAACATTTCATTTTGGAAAAACTTATTGGAAAAATATTTCATTTTAAAATGTGCATTCAAAGACATCAAAGAAAGTTATGGGAATATGTTAGCATATGTTTCTTGGCATTGTCTTTTCAACCATGAGATTGTTGGAAAGTTGGGCCAACTCATCATCAATTTGAAGAAGAAAATGACTGAAATGCAAAAGGGCAAAAATAGGAAACTCATAGTCCCATAGACTATTTTTAGTGTCATGACATTAAAATTTCATTTCATTTATGTTTTGTATTAAAATATATATATATATTTTTCAACTTCTATGGTGTTAGTTTTGTTAACATTGTAAGTGATTATTTGTATTAAAAATATATATATTTTTTAACTTCTATGTTGTTAGTTTTGTTTAACTTTGTAAGTAATTAAGTTTAAAAAGTTATCAAATTTTTGAAGAATTTGAATTGTTTTATGATAATTTTATTTGATTGAAGTGTGAGGTCACAGTTCTTGTAAATTTCATGAATTTTAAGTTTATCTTAATCCACTTCAAAATTTAGGGGAAAAAAGATAAAATTTATTAGATAAGTAAAATTTAGATTTTTGTTGTGATAATTTTAATGAAAATTTAGATGAATTTTTAAAAATATATTGAATAATCTTTATAGTATATTTTGAATAGAGACATTTTCATTTAAATGTTCATATAATATAACTTTTAAATATTAAATTTTAAATTATTTTTTAAAGTAGTTATAAATTATGTTGGAGGCTAAATGTCATTCAACAATAAAAGTCTTGTTGTCTATCAAAATGGTAAGTCAAATCAAGGGCTCATCTCACAGTGGAGGTATACTAGTTGGATGGTGTATAGAGCCTAGTATGATTAGGTTAATGTTATAGTACTCCAATTGGGTGTCATATTTTTCCTATCGAGCACAATTATATCAATGCCAATAATTATATGTTGTTCAAAACTCAAATACATATCATTTATCCTTGCTAATAATTTCTTTCAATGTAAGTTACAGCTTTTATGCTATGGCATGATGATTTTATAAGATTTTATGATTGTTATAATAATGTTGTGTAATATCCCCAAATTAGCAGTCATCTAATTGGGATATCAATTTTGATTAATTTCAGCAAAATCTTAATGTTGGGTGGAAATAAAGGGGTTAGGGGACCCATGAATAAAACATTAGAATAAAAGCACCTTCCTAAAGTCACAGGGCAGATTAATTAAAAAATGATGTGGGACCCATGAGGCCAGTGACAACGCAGGGGAGGAGACACTTAGGACAGCGTGGGGCCAGGCAACGTAGTGGCAGTGTGGGAGAGGCAGCGCAGTGTAGCAAGGGACAGTGTGGCACAGAGGGACAATGCAGCATATGTGGGCCCAAGGGAGTTGAGGGGTTCACATGCATAAAAGGAGAGGAAGGCAGCCTTTCTCGGGGTATTCTTGCATCTTATGATTTTTTTGTCTGTCAAGACTAGAGCACGCTCAAGCTGTTTAGTTGGGTCTGTAGTGTTGTTCAGCAAACCGGGTGTCTCCGAGCGGAGATCCCAACCTCAGCCCCGGGGGACTTTGAGTTCCTGCTCGGGTGAGGAGTTCTATCCATCGCTTTGCATGAGGGAGCCATAGCATCTTCAGCCAAGATCACGCATTTTCTTGGACAACGCAGTCCCTTGGAGGGATTACGCAATTTGTGGTAGAGGTTGTTCCGGGAGTGAGGAGATATCAGGGATTTCAGCCCGAGGATAGTGTGGAGGGTTCAGCCCTTCACTGATCATCATTTTGGTACAGGAGGAGGCCATCATTTACATAGTTATCATTTAGGGCCAGTGTATTCACTCGGAGAGCATTATTTCCTAAGGGAGGTCAAATTCCAAGATCAACCATTTCGGGATTCCTTTCTGGGCTTTTCTAGGTTATTGGAGGAGAGCTCATTCCCAGAGTTTCACAATTTCCTAAGCAGAGGAACAGCCCCAAAGAGCCATTCCATCTCAGCAGTAGCAGTAGCAGCATTTGGAGATTACGCAGTCCTTGACAGAGCAGCCATTCATTGAGCTTTTCTGAGAGTATTTCCAGCTTGCCTTGTTCAAGCCAAGGCGCCATCATTCTGATCACCTTTGTATTCATTGTTATCTTCCAGTTATATAATAAAATGGCTCAGCGTTTCTCCATCTTGGGATTATTTGTATGATGTCTCTCTATTTGTTGTAGTTGCTTGTTTATGTGGCTTTATATTACTATTTATTTCCTATTCGGAATATTACAGTGGTATCAGAGCATGATCTTGTGGACATTATTGACAACATATGAAAAGAAGATAGTAGAGATCTACTACTATGGAGGGATTAAGTTTTGCCTCATCTTTCTTTAGAGCTATGAAGGATCTCTCCAAAGAGATCAATGAAACGAGAAGAGAAAGGCAAAGAGAAACCTCAAGAAGGTTTCAGAATGAAGAAGGTCCCAGTACTTCTTATCAGCAGCAAAGAAGACCGGAGAAGCATAGATCTCCTCAAAGGCCTACTATGCCCACTTTCTTTGAAGAAGGTGACTGGTATTTAGATGAAGAAAGGAGAAACATGGAACCTGAAACTCATGAGACTCTCAATTTATATCTTGAAGAGTACAAAGCACAATCTAGAGCATTCAAGGAGAATTTAACTCTCCAGCAATTCTTCAAACTCAAAGAAGAAATAAGATCATGTAGCAGCGACATAAGAAAGAGGCATAACAGTTTCTATTTTCCTACATTTGATGGATCTTCCTCAAGCACTGTAAAGGCTTGGAGGAAAGAGTTAGATGTATTTTTCAGGCTACATCCTGTAGCTAAAAAAGTGGTTGTTCATATTGCAGCACTTCATCTTCATGATGAAGCCAATGATTGGTGGTTTGGTCAATGGAGCATGCAAAGGTGACTAAATATTATTCAGATTTATTTTCAAGGTTAAGAAAGAAGTTTGATAGAAGAAGACCAGAGATATTTCACAAAGAGACATTTCCTAAGAAGTCAAAGGAGGATGTCATTCTTGTCACTCTGGACAAAGAGTCACTACATTCACCACCAGCTGCAAAAGTACTTGTATCCGAAGGAGAGACACTTGCATCTTTGCAAGATAGTCTTAAGCTCTTGACATATAGAGTCCCATGCATGATTCAAGAGATGCATGAGGAAGAGGAGGTAGATTCCAGCGCCGGTACATTGATAGAAGTGCAGCCATCACTCTTACTAGCAGTTGGAGAGACCATTGTCCTGGTTGGAGGAACTCTCGTGGTCTTGCGAGAGATTCCCACACATCAGTTGATCCAAGGGCTATTGCATGACCAAGGATTAGAAGTAGATGTTGATTTGGAGCAACATCATATCACTGCGCAGAGGACCCTTGATCTAATCAAGGAAGAGATGAAGAACCATCCTAGTTTGTCATTAATGAACTACATTCAACCCTTTGAGTTGAAATGTGGAGTTTCAGAAGATGGGATGAGTATGCTCCTATGTACAATGGTTGGCTATGAGTCCAACATTGTGCCTTGCTTTGAGGCAGCACATGTATCACCTTGCAGATCTACAACGCTGTTAATGAGCAACAGTGAGAAGAAGAGGACCCATTCCTTATGGGAGCAATCGAATGGTAGCTTCATTCATGAAGTAATGGAGAAGAAGATGATAGATGGTAGACATCTTGAGATGGGAAATCTTTTCCCCTTTCAAGATGACTCTTTCTCAATGAGCATCTCACAACTCAAAGAGAAAATTCTACCTGCAGCAGGTCCAAAACCTTATTGGTTTTGGAGGGCCATTGATGAGAAGAGGATCTCATGGAGAGACCTCAATGGAGGTGCACTTCAACATCTCATTGAGTGCAAAGCTATTCATTTGGAGGATGATTTTCACAGTGAGAGCGGGGACAAATCAGTCCACTCACATATACAACCTGATCTAGGCCTTGATGTCTCATTACATGGAGGCATTCCACCAGGGAGACCCCCTGATTGGAAGATGAACAAAGAGTTCTCTAAACACGGTGCAACATTGATATATTTGTCTAAGGAAGGAGCCTTGGGAGGAGCTAGCACAACTCAGAGAACCTTTGATGGGTTCAAAGGAGGGATGAGCAATTTTTGTATATGGACATGCCATCTCCCACTCAGTTATTTGTGTTGACAAATGATGATTCGGGAATCTATGATGATACAAGCATGGTGTCAAAGGGCTACTCCATAACCTTGGAGAAGCTAATGATACTTCCACAAATGAGGAAGATTTATGAATATGATAAGAGGTTATTGACACTCTTGCATACATTGGCCAAACTATGGAAGTTTTGGATGGGAAATACCTTCCAAGAGGAGAATGACCTCCATATACTTCAATATTGTCTTGGGCAAGATCAACTACAAAGGAGGCAACAAAAGTGGGGTAGCAATACTCCAACATGTGGCTTTGGCATTGGGCATGTGAAAGAGGAGATTTATGATGTGACAGGTGCTTCATTTCATATTTCAATAGCGTTGTCATTGTTGGGGAGCATAGATCCATATTGGGAGTCCCAACTATTGGTGGAATATTCCAAGAACCACTTCACATGTAAGGTTATTGATGGGAAAGTGATAGATGGGAGGTATAGAGTGGTTGATGGAGTCATTTATTTCCATGATCGGATCTACTTGACTAAATACTCCAAGCTCAAGGAGGAGATTCTACATGCAGCATATGAGGCACTCTCTTCAGGACATGTAGACTTCATTAAGTCTTATCACACCATCATGGAGGGATTCTATTGGGAGAATCTCAAAGAATATGTGCACCAACATATCAAGATATGTGTAGCATGTTTGATGTATGAGGAGGAAAGAAACCACCTTGCAAGGTTGTTACATCCACTTTCCATTTTGATGGAGAGATGGGAAAGCTCATCTATGGACCTCTTCACCAACTTGCCTACAATATATGGTAAGGATTGTGTCTTGATTCTTATTGATCATGTATGATCATTCCCTTGCCATACATTTGCAGCACATTGCTCCACAAGAGAGCAAGCCTCTCTTTGGATCTCATGGTCCTTTTGGGACTACATGCAGTGATGGAATTTACCACTTCCTAAAGGACTTTAGGAAAGACTTGTTTTGCTTGGCTCATATTCAATTAACACATAGTGTCCTTTACTATTTTCAAGCTTTTGAGAATCTTATGGCAACAAACAAGTGGTTGGATGACCACTTATCATATCATGTTCTGAGACAACAAGAAGCAGAACAACGCTAGTCTCACTTGAGGGACTATTGTCACCATCCAGTATGTCATGTGACACTTAGTCCATGTTTCTTTTGGAGCCCGTATGGCGATGACACTCTATTAACTATATGTGGGATGGATTGGGCAAGAGAGATTCCTAGAACCAAGGAGGGGGATCATGAGATTCCAAGTACCTTTTAGCTTCATAAGGACTATATTATTGCATCCCAAGATCAACAGCTCCAAATTTATCATAAATGTAGAGAGAGACAATGTAAGTTAAACAATTTTATCTCTCATTTTAAGCCATGCAGCCCCTACACATTGCAGAAGTAGAGGATTGGTGATTTTGAGCTACCAAAGATGGTTCACTTTGTTTGGATGGTAGCATGGAGGTTGGAGTTTCTCATTGGGGTTGAGGCACCCCACATTTACCATCTCTCATGCCTTGAGGAGGCCAATGGACAACATATAACTTTTTCCATGTCTCCCAGTTCTTCATAATGAAAGCTATTTGGTTTATCTACCAAAGGCTAACCCGTATATTGCATGGGGAGATCATGTAGATCTTCCATTGGGCTTTAACGAGTCACTGATGGAGTGGGGGACTTCATTAGCATGGCAGGATGGTGAGTGGAGTAGGAGGAGTTTCATGTTGGACAGGACGGCTTGAGATCCTAGCATTGAGAGATCCCTTCATATCAGGGCGATGCAGAGGACATGGAAGATTCAGTGGCGAATTTGGGACCCAGGCACATTTTGCAGTGACAGTGGGGAGCGTTAGCTAGAGAAGAGGTTTGTTCAGGCATTGCTTGAGGACAAACAATTTTTGGCGGGGAGGACTATAATATCCCCAAATTAGCAGTCATCTAATTGGGATATTAATTTTGATTAATTTCGGCAAAATCCTAATGTTGGGCGGAAATAAAGGAGTGAGGGGACCCATGAATAAAACATTAGAATAGAAGCACCTTACTAAATTCACTTGGCAGATTAATTAAAAAATTATGTGGGGCCCATGATTCCAAGTGACAACGCAGGGGAGGAGGCACTTAGGACATCGCAATGGCAGCGTGGGGCTAGGCAGCACAGTGGCAGTGTGGGAGAGGTAGCGCAGCGTAGCAAGGAACAACGTGGCATAGAGGGACATCACAACATAGGTGGGCCCAAGGGAGTTTATTGGTTCACATGCATAAAAGGAGAGGACGGCAACCTTTCTCGGGGGATTACTGCATCTTATGATTTTTCTGTCTGTCAAGACTAGAGCATGCTCGAGCTATTTAGCTAGGTCTGCAGTGTTGTTCAACACACCGGGTGTCTCCGAGCGGAGATCCCAACCTCATCCCCAGGGGACTTCAAGTGCCTGCTCGGGTGAGGAGTTCTATCCATCATTTTGCAAGAGGGAGCCATAACATCTTCAGCCAGGATCACACAGTTTCTTGGACAACGCAGTCCCTTGGAGGGATTACACAATTTGTGGTAGAGGTCATTCTGAGAGTGAGGAGATATCAGGGATTTCAGCCCGAGGATAGTGTGGAGGGTCCAACCCCTCACTGATCATAATTTTGGTACAAGAGGAGGCCATCGTTTGCAGAGTTATCATTCAGGGGTAGCGTATTCACTGGGAGAGCGTTATTTCCTAAGGGAGGTCAAATTATGGGATTAGCCATTCCAAGATTCCTTTCTGGGCTTTTCTAGGTTATTGGAGGAGAGCTCATTCCTAGAGTTTCACAATTTTATGAGCAGGGGAATAGCCCCAAAGAGCCATTCCATCTCAACAGCAACAACAACATTTGGAGATTAAGCAGTCCTTGACAGAGCAGCCATTCATTGAACTTTTTTTAGAGTATTTCCAGGTTGCCTTGTGCAAGCCAAGGTGCCATCATTTTGATCACCTTTGTACTCGTTGTTATCTTCCAATTATATAATAAAATGGCTCAGTGTTGCTCTATATTGGCAATATTTGTATGATGTCTCTCTATTTGTTGTAGTTGCTTGTTTATGTGGCTTTATATTACTGTCTATTTCCTATTCGGAATATTACATGTTGTCAATTTTTTATATTGATTCTTCACTATTCACATCTTTTGGAATGAAAACTTTAAATTAATGAACATGTGGGGACCATATATGAATTATGTGGTTTCAAGTATAGAATTTGGTACCATGTTGAAATTTTGAAGAATGCTTTTAGGAGGTTAGTCAATTATTAAATATTTTATCATAACAAAGTTGTCAAAAACTTCCACCTTCAATAAGTTTATTGAGTCAAATATAATTAATCTTGAAAATTCCAAAGAAAGTTGAGAAGACATTTGAAACTCTAAACATAATCATATCTCCTTCCATTAGTGCAAGAGACAACTTTGATTCATATAATATAATATATGAGATAACTTTGACTTTGTTTTTTTTCCCTTTGGAGAAAAAAAATGAAAAAAGAAAGATGTTTTGGCATTTATTGCAAATGAGGTTCAATTCTCTAATAACATTTATGTTCCATAATTAATAGGGGTAAAATAAATGAAATACTTGGCTTATTTAAAAGAAAAATGACTTTTACAAATCCACAACAAAACAAAGTGATATGTTAATTAAATTTCATTTTGAATTATATATATATATATATATATATATATATATATATATATATATATATATAATTGTTATATTCTAATGTACTTAAAAGGAATAAGATATGGTTTGTTTTTTCTATATAAATTAGAATTCAGATCTCGTATATGATATGCTCACTTTACATGAGCCAATTGTTGATTAAAGCTTTTATAATTATGGACTTTACTTTTGAAAATTATAAATTTCAATTTTAGATATATTTTAAAAATATTATTAAAATTTTTTTTATTATTTTATTATGGTTTTTCTTCTCCATTTTAGATATACATATGGTATAGAAAAAAACAAAAAAATAATCATCCCGCATTTAATCAACTATTATATCAACCACAAGACTCATACCTCTGTAATTATATAGTATAGAAAACAAAAAGATGAGCATACGTCCAAAATCATTTTTAAATTATTGGCAACATGGACTTGCCTTGTTCATCTAGTCCATGCATTCATTGTTTTTCTTGGTCCGTCCGCAAATAACTTTGTGGAAATATTTTTTACAACTTGAAAAAGAGTTTTCACAACCCACAACAGCCTAAATAATGATATCACATATATGGATGGTTCACCTTAGACTTGCTATGACTCAGATGCTACAAGCATATGAGAAAATTGAGGCGTTGCCCAAACAGTTAAAAAGAGCTGGAATTTGCATTGTTTAAACCGTCAAAAATAAAATAGTTGGAATTTGTTTTTTTTTCAAAAAAACTTGACAGCAAGAGTGTTTGAATTATATTTTTTTTAATGGTCTAAATAGATTCAATATCCCAAATTTGAAATTGATAATTATAACTTTAATTTAAAAAAAAATCTAATTTTATAAAAAAAATACAAAAATTTACATTATTTTTCCAAATAAAAACGATTCCTCGATACGGTTATCATAAAGAAACCTTCATCAACAATGCCAAATTTGAGAAATGGATCGGATACCATTGATTTTGATTAAGGCATGTCTATAACCATCTAGTGATATGCCCATTGCTGATAGTATATTTCTTCTCAAAATAGGTTCAACATAGTATAGTATATATGGTGTAAATCAAGCAAATTTTGTAATGAAATGAAATGAAATTTTAAAGTTCATGAGACTAAAAATAGTCTATGGGACTATGAGTTCTCTTTTTTTCGCCTTTTGCATTTCATTTTTTTTTCTTATTCAAATTGATGATGAGCTGTCTCAACCTTCCAACAATTTAATCGCTGAAAAGACAATGCCAAGAAACCGATGCTAACATATTCTCATAACTTTCTCTAATGTCTTTGAACGCATCACATTCCAAAATGAAATGTTTTTCCGATTTCACTACCCCAAACGTGCAAAATGTACATACTCGTTCTTCCGAAGCTTCTTCAAGCCTTTTCCACCGTCTTGTTTCACACCAAATATGATGCGAGTTGGTTCTTAATTGAGCGATAAGAACCTTTTCCCTCCACTAAATGTTAGCTCCAATGTACACTTTTTGTTGGAGATCATAGGTAGGATTGAATTCTTCAATGTAGTACTTCTTCTTTCTACCCAACTCTTTTCCCCATACCCGTTTACAAAACTTCTCCATAACAAAATTCCTTAGCTCCTTGCTATTTGTGGGACAAGCATTGAGGTAGATATTCCATTTTTGCATCCATGTGTAGTTTTGTCTCATGCATGTTTTCTTTCTTTCACTCATGCCTTCCTTGAAGATAACATTAGGTCATCTACTTACTCCCATTTGTTCAATTCTTTTTAGATATCTTATGAGCCGCACCATAGCAATTGCTTCAATGGGAGTTGCTCATGTTTCACTCAACATTATCTCATAAGGTATCGAACTTTTTATTTTGAACTTGCTCATGATCAAGCGTTTTTGGATTTTCTCAATTTGCTTCCATTTTGAGACAGGGGTGCTACTAGCCCACAATTGACACCCATATAGTATCACTGGACAAACTAGGAGTCCAAAAAGCACTTTAATCGTTTTCCAATCCCATAACTCTGCCTCTACATCTGTTTTGAAGAGCATATAATGCTTTCCACCCTCCTAAGATTCTCTTCTTTTTGTAGTCCTCCCAATTAAGTTTGTTGTACTTCCTTTTATTAGATAAAATCATTATCTTGGTATTGCTAATATCGACTTGCATCCTCACTGCTCTACAAAAATGCTCAAGGGCATATAGGTGCATCTGCAATCCATGGCCCAATTTAGAAATCAATACAAGATCATCATCATATAAAAAAAGCTTTATCACAAACTCCCCCAACCGAACACCATCCCCACCTTGCAAATTTGGCTACTCTTCTAGTTTATCAATATATATAACAAAAAGAGCAGGGGATAGAGGGCAACCTTGCTTGACTCCAATGTCACTTCTAAAGCTTTCCGAAATACCCGTTGAGGTTCTAATTTTGACTTTCACCTCTTCATAATGTCTATGGACAACAGTTCTATAATGCAAAGGAATTTCAAGTTCTTCCATTCTACGCCACAACTTATCTCTAGGGACTGTGTCAAATGCCTTTTTGAAGTCAACAAAACAGCAGAATACTTCTTCTTTATCCCCCCAAACCTTTTCAATAATGTGTCTCAAGGTGATGTCGTGATCCACTGTAAAATGCTTCGGCCTAAAACCTGCTTGTCCTTTTTGCCCTCTTTTCTTTTACTCCTACCCACTTACTGATTCTATTTTCTACCATGCTGCCGAGAAATTTTGAAAACAAAACTCGTGTTGAAACTTAAAAGTTTAACAACCAGGTCGGGAACCCACGGAGTTGACTATATTCCAACACAACGATTCCAACTCAATAGTTCATAATGTGCAGGCCCCTTATCCTCGGCTTTCTAGTCTGGGCAATATGGAAAAAGTGATCCAAAATCATTTTTCTTCATAATTAAGTCAATTTGTGGCAATAAGGTTCATAGTCAAATTTTCAGTTATAAATTCAAATTAGTTTGGGGAATGAGTTTGTTTAGAATCTTGCAAGAATTGTTTAGAAACATGCTTTATTTTTCTACCACAAAAAAAATAAAAATTGCATGATAATTAATGTTAAAAAATTTATAATTATTTTTCAGTAATTGGTATTATTAATTTTTGAGTATGTAAGATTTTAGTGGGTTAATTGGATGGTTCTTTATTGATATGTTATTTATTAGTAAAATTAATATTAATTTGTTGAATTTTTATAAATAAATGTTAATTATTATTTTATGAAAGTGTTTTTAAAATTGTATAACAATGTTACATCTAAGACTTTTGTGATTCATAATTTAGAAAAATGTGTTTTTGGATTAATCACATCATAAAATAAAATAATTTAAATATGGTTTTTTATAAATTAAGATTATAATATTAGTAAATTAATATTAATTTAGTGATTTTTTAAAAATAAATGTTAATTATTTTTATTTTATTAAAATGTTTTTAAATTTCGTGATAAATAAAATAATTTAATTATTATTTTCTATAATTTAAGATTTTATAAATATTAGAGAAAATTTAAAATGAAATTTGATCTTTGTGTATGTTTTGTATTAAAAAAAAAAAAAAAAATATATATATATATATATATATATATATATATATATATATATATATATATATATATTTTTTCCAACTTCTATGTTGTATGTTTTGTATTATATATATATATATATATATATATATATATATATATATATTTTCAACTTCTATGTTGTTAGTTTTGTTAACTTTGTAAGTGATTAAGTTAAAGAAAGTTATCCAAATTTTGAAGAATTTTAAGTGTTTTATGATAATTTTATTTGATTGAAGCTTGAGGTCACAATTCATGTATATTTCATGAATTTAAGTTTCTCTTAATCCACTTAAAATTTTATGGGAAAAAAAATAAAATTTATTAGATAAGTAAAATTTAGATTTTTGTTGTGATAATTTTAATGAAAATTTGGATGAATTTTTAAAAATATATTGAATAATATTTATAATATATTTTGAATAGAGACATTTTCATTTAAATGTTTATACAATATAACTTTTAAATATTAAATTTCAAATTATTTTGTAAAGTAGTTATAAATTATGTTGGAGGCTAAATGTCATTCGTTAACAGTAAAAGTCCTCTAACATGTGCGTCATTGTTGTCTATCAAAATGGTAAGTAAAATCAAGGGCTCACCTCACATTGGAGGTATATTAGTTGAATTGTGCACAGAGCCGAGTATGATTAGGTTAATGTTACATTTTTCCTAGTGGTGTCAGATTTTTCTATCAAGCACAATTATATCAATGTGCATAATTATATGTTGTTCAAAACTCAAATACATATCATTTATTCTTGCTAATAATTTCTTTCAATGTAAGTTACAGTTTTTATGCTATAGCATGATGATTTTATAAGATGTTATGATTAGGTTAATGTTATAGTACTCCAAGTGGTGTTACATATTTCCTATCAAGCACAATTATATCAATGTGCATAATTATATGTTGTTCAAAACTCAAATACATATCATTTATCCTTGCTAATAATTTCTTTCAATGTAAGTTACAATTTTTATGCTATAGCATGATGATTTTATAAGATGTTATGACTGTTATAATAATGTTGTCAATCTTTTATATTGATTCTTCACTATTCACATTTTTTGGAATGAAAACTTTAAAGTAATGAACATGTGGGAACCATATATGAATTATGTGATTTCAAGTATAGAATTTGATACCATGTTAGGATTTTAAAGAATACTTTTAAGAGCTTAGTTAATTATTAAATATTTTATCATAACAAAATTGTCAAAAAAAACTTCCACCTTCAATAAGTTTATGAGTCAAATATAATTAATCTTAAAGATTCCAAAGGAAGTTGGGAAGACATTTAAAACTCTAAACATAACCTTATCTCTCTCCATTATTATAAGATATAACTTTGATTCATTTAATATAATATAAGAGATAACTTTGACTTTGTCTTTTTATGTTTGGAAAAAAAATGAAAAAAGAAAGATGTTTAGCGATTTATTTTGAGGTTCAGTTCTCTAATAACATATATGTTTTTCGTTGTTCTGTTACCAGCATAACCCTTTGTAATTCTATGTACATTAGGTGCTTTTAATATAACTGTTGATCTACCCAAAAAAAAAAAAAAAACAACATTTATGTTTCATAGTTAAGAAGGGCCAAAGAAATGAAATGCATGGCACATTTAAAAGAAAAGTGACTTTTACAAATGGTATGTTGATTAAATTCCATTTTGAAGAATTATTCTTTATAATTTTTATATTCTAATGTCCTTAAAAGAAGTAAGACACGGTTTGTTTTTTTCTATATGAATTGAGTCTAGTTAAAAAATTTGTCCATAGCTTATATGATGTATTAATTGTTGTAAATTTTTTAAATGATTTGAGAAGAATTATAAAAACAATAAATATAAGTAGAATTTCACTATATATATATTATTGATTTTCTTAGTAAAATTAAATGATTAAAGAAATACTATTCTCCAACAAAATAACTATAGCAATTAATGGAATAAAGAAATTTAACATAAACTTATTTTTATCTTAAATTCAAATTAAATCTTTTAGGTAAGAATAAATGTGTCATTGGATTTCTTGCATTCATATTATTGCTTAATAAATTAGAAGTTATAATGATTCCATATAATTTGTAATTATGTTGTAATCTTTTAGAAGGATTTCATGTGAAGTTTAAGCCACCCATAAATTTCATGTGTTAATATGATGTTATTTTTCGTATAACATTTTAAGTTTATAGCAAATTGCATGCACAAAGTATATTTTCAATTTAGCATTTTTATATATAAATAAGAAAAACGAATTTTCGTAGTTAAAAATAAGAATCATTATTCTCTCCATTAAAATTGAAATCTTGTATATGATATGCTCACTCTACATGAGACAATTATTGATTAAGGCTCTTTATCATTATAAACTCTACCTTTAAAAAAATATAACCAACATTTCAATTCTAAATATATTTTAAAAATATTATAAAAGAAACATATTCTTTTATTATATATATATTGCATTGAAAAAAAAGACCAAACAAAAAATCATAATCATCACTCATTTAATCAACCATTATATTGACCACAACACTAACACCTCTATGATTATTTAATATAAACAAATTTCACATATAAACTTACATGTCATGTTATAGGCTTTTAAATCATGGTTACTTAATCTATCTTTCAAAAAAATATATATAAATATAAAAAAAAAAAAAAAAAATAAACATACGTCCAAAAACATTTTTAAATTATTGGCAACATGGACTTGCCTTGTTCATCTAGTCGATACATTCATTTTTTTTCTTGGTCCCTCGGCAAATAACTTTCGAAATCTCTTTTAAGACACTTAGTGGCCTCGAAAAAGAGTTTTTCACAACCCACGACATCCAAAATAATGGTATCACCATTTATGGATGGTTCTAGAACACAATATGGTTCACCTTAGACTTGCTATGTCTCAGCTGCTACAAGCATATCAGAAAGGGCGTTGTCTATTGAGGCGTTGCCCAAATAGCTCGAATTTGGTAGAAAGGGCTAGATTGTTAGTTAGGGTGTTAGAAATATATTTTTTTTAATGGTGGAAATAGATTTAGTAGTATTAATAATGTATTGGGAAATTTGAAGTTGAGAATTATAATTTTAATTTCTAAGAAGATAAATTTTATAAAAAAAAATATAAAAAATTATATTATTTTTCCAAATAAAAATTTGAATTTTTTTTAATTGTGAAAATAAATTCAACAATATTAATTTTTTTAATTGTGAAAAATAGATTCAACCGTACCAATAAATTTTTGACAAACTTAATATTGACGACTGTAACTTCCCTTTCAAAAAAACCAAACCAAATTTTATAAAAAAAACAAAAATGCATAAAATACAAAAATTTGCATTAAAAACTAGTTAAAATAAAATTATAATAATAATAATAAAACTATATGTGGTGCATATCAAGTACAACATGTAGAAAAATCCTAGGCTTTATGTACCGCACACTTCGACGAACTATAAATACAACACATCGAACTCCATTACCAGTAACATTAAGAAAATGTAAAACCTTGTGTGTTGTACATCCATATTCAAGCACCCTGAGCTCACAAGAACGCCGAATGGTAACAGCCTGGAAGAAATGAAGCGATTGCTGCAAATCAGACTTCTTTGCTCCTTTAAACAATCCCTCGCCCCCGCCAACGACGTAGTGGATGGGGGTAAGTGAGGCCTGTGGAGGAAGATAACACTTCCCGAGGGTTTCTTGAGGTTTACCCAGACAGGGACTTGACACACTGACAGAGAAACTGCTCAGCGGATGTCAGACTAGACTCAAAATGGCAGGGACGTTTTTGAGCCAAACCAAGCTTTGATATCACTGTTAGCACACACACGAAAATAGATAAGGTGTGTATTGCATTTGACAGAGTTCTGCAACGCATATCCACAGTTGTTTCTCCGGATTACTCTTCCATAGAATCTTGCATTCGGTTCTGGCGGACAAATTGCAAGGAGCAGCACCATTCCTCTTTTTCATCTTCTGGGGTATATGGCGTTGTGGGAACGCCCTTATATTTGATCATTTGCGTTATGATCTAAACAGCATTAGCTATAACATCTGTGTTTATTTCAAAGAATATGGTCATGTACAAAAAATACAAGACTACTCGCCTCACCCGTGCTGCATCTGCTACATCCTTATATGGCAGATAAGCTCCCCTTCATTGGCTCATCCAGGCTCTCATCCTCTCTATAGCTGGCCACCTCTCACTCATAACCCTGCAGCTGACATACTAGAACAAAAGAGGTCTACCCTCCATCAGCACTGCTCTATATGGCCTCCGCAATGGCACATGCTCCTAGATCCCTACCTGAAGGAATGATGCACCTGCTACAGACCTATTGCTACACTCAACCCATGCATCTAGATCATTATATAGTACTCTGAGCATCATCTGTCCCAATGTAAAACTAGTCCACTCGGTCAACGGGAGAGGAGGCGCAAGCAGGCTCAGTAAATAGTAAGGGAGAGGAGCTAGGTTGAGCCATTCACGCTTGTCAGGGAGTTTCATTCATGCAGGTCCGGTAGTGCCAGTAATAGAGGTGCGTTATGTAGTCCCAGTGGTTAGGTGCACCCATTCCCCAAACTACAAAACCCATTGATACATGTCGACACGAGACGGGAGAGATGGATTTCACCAAGTAGACACCCCATACGAAGAGAGGGTGTTACAGTTGTTACCTTACGATAGATAGTGCTTGAGCAATGTTATACCGCCAGACAAGATATTGATCTAGCCATGTTACACCGCCATATGGGACACATCGACCCAACACGACATGGATTATTGTGGGCGCGGAGAACCGGTATCACGGAACATGGTTTGCTTTGACACTACTGGTTGAACCCAAGGCTTTACGAAAGAAACCGCCCGACGAAGGAAGCTTGGCACGAGGGCTGGTAGAAACCGTTATGCTGCTATAACATTTGGCGAGACCCATATAATAGTTGGGGCTGCTAGATTTCACCAACGATCCAGTCTTGATTGATAACGACTAAGGCTTACGACCAACGTAGTGCTGCTAGCTGGGTCTTATGACCAAGTGCTTATGGGTTACTATCCAGGTTCGGAGAGCACTTGTGTAGCCTGCCTGATCCCGCCTTACTGACCGCTTCGATCTTGCTACTTGCTTTTATTACTTTTATTATCACTTGCTTATTCTCTTACTGCGGGCTGATCCAATAACCCCGGCTGAGATAATAAATGGCGGGCGGGAGAAAGGACCCGGAGGGCGCTTTCCTGTAATCAGGGAAGGGCTTACTTACTTTCTTTCTTATCGAATAACTGCTGCGGGCTGGAACAAAGAATGAAAAGGCAGAATGCATTCATGATCGATTTCATTACACCAGAAAATGCATATATTATATATGTAATTACGCTTTAGCGTCGTATGGGATCGTAGCTCGAATCATCGATCGTACCCGTAATATCGTATACAAATAGATATCATTATATATGTAATTATGCATTTCTTCCCCTCAACCCTGCTGGCGCCTTTCTCCCTTCCAATATTGTCTGGCTGTAGTTATTCCTAGGCAATGAAGAGTGAGCTGTCCATCCGACATAAAGTCTTTATCAAGTAGGCATAGAAAGGTGATGGCGGCGATGGTTCATAATAATTGATTCATGTTGTATGTGTCTAGATTATTGACAACTCAAATGGTTTGTTTTCGTGTAATTCCATTGCTTGCTACTAAAATAAGAAACATTACAAATAAACTAATCGACAATAATTAGATAGAATACCTCTCTTCAATATCATTTTACCCTTTATTTACGCCTCAATATCTACTAGTAAAAAGAAGACTATAAGAGTAAAAGAGGGATTCGATCCAGCCGCAGGTTCCCCTACGGCTACCTTGTTACGACTTCACCCCAGTTGAAGACCCCACCGTGGTATGCGCGGATAAGACCACCCCAACCTCCGTGGTCCACACTAGTGGAACATATATAGATAGGGTGATCATTGGTCTGATGCTTCGGGCGAAATCAAATCCCAGGGTGTGACGGGCGGTGTGGGGCCCGGGTACATCTGAGCAGGAAGGCCCTCTCTTTGAATCTTGTAAGTAAATGGTCGAACTCACAGATAGAAACTTAGTGCCGTTTGATGAGTAACTAAGAACGAGGGAGAGGGATACGGGAAGGATGAAGTAATGGAAGAGAAATTAATTGCTAGTAGTAACGACTTGTCACGATCCATTGGTTTATATATCATCCATGTTCTAGGTGTATCGGGATACATTATTTTCGCTAAGCGTATATAATAAAATTGGGTGAAAGGGTCCACCCCGCGACGAAGGATGGGGTACTAACTGCCCCAATACAAAGGGGGTACTAACCACTATTTTAGCCCCTGTCCTCTCCGAACCGCAGGAGATAGTTGCCCATCATACGGCTCACCCACTTCACTTGCTCCGATAATGTTAGGTCGGGGGGGCTCGGGCGGGTTCACGAACGAAGGTCCTCCTGAGCTAGGCTAGTAAGGTCCTGATCTTACGCATAGCGAAGCTAACTCAGGCTTTTAGGGGAATAAATATAAGCGTGAAGGTTCTCCCTTTCCGGTCTATAGTGCCCCTTCCTCGTGACAGTTACGCTATGCTTAGTTCATAACCAACCTACACACACAAATTCTGTCACTGCCGATCTGCCGTAACGTTTTAAAGAAAACAGGGATTCGTCGTCCTGCCTGAGCTCTGCGAAGGTTATCCCTTTAGGCAGATTCCGGACACCCTTCCCCCCACCCCCTTCCTTTGAAGGGGGGCCCGGCCAGCAGGGAGGCCAAAGCCCGATTTTGTTTCCTCTCCATATCGGACGGATCGGAAGCGGGGGCGAGCTCCTCCCGTGTCCAATCTCCTTACCCTCTCCTCGGATGTATCGAGAGATCCCACCCACCGCTCAGAAGAAGAGATCCCCCCCCCCTACCTATTTATTTTATTCAGTAGTTCGGGCTGCTTCTGGTGTGCCGCCCGCTCCTCTTTCCTTCCCTGCGTGCGCATCGGTATGCCCCGGCGGCCCTGCCCTCGCACCACAATAACGCCCGCATCTATTTCTTTCTAAGTCAGTTAGGCGTAACGTATTTGAAGAGAAAAAAGTAAGTCGCGGGTAAGAGAAGCGGGCGGGAGATCGCGTAAGGCCGCCATCGTGCCCCCGGCAGGGCTCGACCAACGGGAGAGGTACGTTAAGTGACTCGCCTCAAAAAGGGCAGGGCTCGGAACGAAGATAAACGGAGTCGCTCGATAAAAACCAAAGGGATAGGAAAGAGAATATCGAGTAAGTCGCTGTATAAAATAGCTACGCCTTACTAAGTAGGCCGCTATATGGTCATTCTTTATATGGAAGGAAGGATGTCTCGCCAAATTACTATTTACCCACCCACCCCAATCCCCGAGGACGGAAGGGCTCGAGGGCCGCCATCAAGAATGGCTCGCCAAATTACTATTTACCCCCCCACCCCAATCCCCGGGGAAGGCACTAGTCTCGACCAACGGGCCGCCATCAATGATGGCATAGTGCAAGTGGATCTACTGGTACTGCTTCACCGACTTCTGGATCAACTGGATCACCGACTGCTATACGGGCCACTTTCACTCCCAAAATGTAATATCTATCGTCTTTATCCCCAAACTGGTGATACAGCGCGTTTTTTATTAATCACTTTCTATTTGTCGAGGTCTGGCAATCTCGATTTTGATAGATGTGGATGAATTTGGGTTTTCATCAACCTTTAAGTAAAGCCCCAACACCCGTTCTTATGAAAATGACCATGAAGATTTCTTCCCCTCAAAGAGAATAGCAGAGCGTAAGTTTCTCTTTTTTCCCCTCAAAAGCTTTCAATATGCTACGCCTTGAATAGGAAAAACCCGAGGGGAGGGGGGCGGGGCCCCTTGCTCCGCTCGCCCACGTTGCTCGTTCGTTATAGTATAGATGGTTTTACTTACATATATGTCTGAATGAAAACGAATGAGAGATAGAAGCAATAGCTCCGTGGAGCTTTCTCTGCGGTCCTGTTTGTTGCAGGGCCCAGCTGATAACTACAGAGTTTACCACCATCTGAAATGCACGAAACTTCGATTGGTGGGAGCCGGTTCATGAGGATCATCCCTTTTCTTACGTGCAATTCCCCTCTTTCGGTAAGCATCCGGTATCTCCGCAGATAAACATTTCTCTGAGCTCATCCTGTTGCTTATACGTCGTTTGAAAGCTGCTCCAAGGATCCAACGAATAGCTAAGGTTTGTTGATGATCCCTGGCTACAATCTCAGGTACATTATGAGTGGTACCTGCTACTCGTACTTTCCCCACTTCGCATATGGGCTTTATATTCCCTACGGCGTTAACCAGAGGTTGGGTTACACCGCGTTCAGTTCGAGCTGGGCGGTGGAGAGTTTGATAAGCAATAGCACGAGCTCTCGTTCTTTCACCATCGATCATGCAAAAGTTGACTGACTTATCGATCAATCGTTTCTGTTCACCATCCAACCCCCCGGTATAGCTCAAAATTTCCGAGCAATTGTATGTGCCCGCCCTACGGCCCCCCCTAGGTTTTGATGACAAAGGCCCTCCCCCTTCTCTGGAATTTAGATTGTGCAATTGTTTTTTTCCATCCTTCTTCGGCAAACTCCCTATCATGCATGCAACTGTTTATGCTCATCCCGCCAATCTACATCATGCAATATGCGCACGACGCATAAGAGCGAAATGTTCCGTTCCCCCTACCTCCCGGTAACGCAAAAGGGTTGTTTATAAGGTTCTCCCTATCGGTTCGCAAGGTTATACCAGAATTGGTTACGGCGATCAGCCAAGGAAATAAGTAAGTCGTCGATTGTAGTTTCATTTGTTACGGTTATCCCAGAATTTGTTCAACTACGATAGTGCCCTTTTCCCCTTCTTCCCCGATACTGCTTGGGGGGAACCTAAACGAGAGAAGGGTTTCTGTAGCGGCTCCCCAAACACCTACTTAACAGAATTCATTCTAAGGAATAACCTTACGAATGGGGGTGTACGGGTCCCGAGAAATAAGCCTAAACATTCCGCACCCTCCTCTGTCGGGTGAGCCCTCCTTCCTGATTGGGGCTTTTCAAGTTCTAACTCAGGACCAGTCAGTAATGACTCGTATCATTTCGGTAACTAGATATAGAGTGGATAAGTAAATGATTGACAGAATAGGTACGGGAATGATTTCATCATGATAGAAATATCACTTTTCATGGCCAAAAGAGGATATTTGGAGGCTGCGTTAGCAGGCTCGACCAAAGGCCCGGTAGGCCCGGTAGGGACTCACTATTCATATGGTGAGGCCCGGTAGGGGCTCGGCCGAGGTTACGAGGTCGAGGCCCTAACGGGTGAGGGTGAAGGACGAACTCTCGACTAAAAGGCCGCCATCGACGTGTGAGGAGACG